>JAWNGG020000001.1:923053-1533607 GCA_036937485.2 Tetragonisca angustula
TGCTCGAACCCCGATTTGGCACACTGACAAATCGCGGTTTTCATTTTTCATTTCGCGTTATATCTCTTACAAGGCACGATATTGAAGCGTGTCAATAGTTTCGTTTCCCTAATTTGGCTCAAAGTTTAATAAACGTGTCTTTGATACAAATTGCGCTGGTAGGGCTGCGAATTATTGTGTAACTTTCGAGTGAAACAAGTCTATCATTAGTATGAAAGGCTGAGTATGATCTGTATGAGTTGTGAGAATTGTATGAATTGTATGAATTATATGAATTGTGTGAATTGTATGAATTGTATGAATTGTGTGAATTGTATGAGTTGTATGATTGTATGTATTTTATTGTGCGACAGATGAACTTCTTGTTAAAGCGATCGTTGTTTCGGAGACAAAGTTCCATAGTTCAATTTGATACTGGAATTTTTATAAGTCTCTGCAAAACTATTCTGTATTCTTTCTTTTGCTTCCTATTCCTTTAACTTTTCCTCCAAAAGTATTGCTTTTTTATTTCTTGTAAAAATATCTTTACACTTACTAATTGAACCTGTATATTTTTTTGTTCGTTAACTTTATTTTCCATCAAATTTTTCCATTTTGCTTGCTGCTCTTTTGTCCATTTTTTCACTTGTTCTTTCAGTTTCATCCCATCATTTCATTTTCGAGTTTGTTTACATTTAATGCTTCTTACTATTTCTGTTTTTCTGCATTCAATTTTCTTTCATATTCAATCCGTTCGTTCTCTAATTTCTCTAACAATTCGGCATACATGTTTTACATATTGCTCTTGAACATTTTCATGCTCTATTTTCTTCTCCAACACTGTCTTCAAACTCCTGGTCCGTTAATCACTTCCTTATATGTTGAGAGGACATAGTAATTACCGTACCTGTCAGTCAATTTTATTGGTGTTGTCCATCTTCTTACTGTTTGATTCGTGGTGTCTTGATGTTTTCCTCTGGTGTTGTTAAGATTTCGGACTCTTCTGGAGCTTGTATATTTTCTACTTTTTCTGGGTCTTGAATATTCTCTTGTATGTTATCTTGTATACTGAATAAGGCCTTTGTTACATCATTTTATTCTTACCTTCTTCTGTCACCAAGAGACCAGTTTTAATCGATTTTAATATGGCTATTAAGCACAGTCCAACTTTCCCACTTGTTCCTTCCTTAACCGTTGTATTCTGCCTCTTTTTTACGTAACTCCGGGTCAAATAGAATAAAAACTCGGTATTCATTAAGTGAATGATTGATTAAGTTATGTCGAGTTGCTTGTATGTAATGGAGGGTGGCAGGGCAGAGGGCCTGGGGCGGGTCTCGTGCGTAGTCACTTCCTCGTGGTGAGACCTGGTAATTGATATCGTTTTACAAACATTAAAGTTTGTAAAAAGTTACCAAACTAAGTTGTAAAACGGTAAACGACAAACTTTAATGTTTGTGAAACGACATCAAGCTAAGAACTACGCAACCTACAGTTCAGTTTAGATCGTGAAAATTCCTGTTTATACTTTATTTCACGATCTAAACTGAACTGTAGGTACAATTAGTTTATAAGTAAATTATTGGGCCCCCACCGATGGACGACGAGGGATCTCGCAGGGACATCGTGGGATGCGTGCGTCTTAGCTTTAAGTTGCGTGCGTTTGGTTTTAAGTTGCGTGCGTTTAGTTTATGTAAACTCACTGTGAGCGTATTCTGTACAAAGGCACGTTTATTTAACTTGAGACGAAATTAGGGATTCCTTTTCTCCGCCTTCTTTTTGTTGTTCATTCTTACTAGTGTTACTATCATTAAACTAAAGTAGATTTTCCAACTTTCGTTGTCAGTGTGTCAAATCGGGGAACTGCAGCCTCGTCCGAAAGGACGAGGTAGGTTCTTGTAGTCTAGCGTCCTTTGTAATTCGACTCCAGTGGTTCCGTAGAACCCCACTGTGCTGTTGGGGGTAGCGCTAGACTACTTGCCGCTAAATGCTCGAACCTCGATTTGGCTCACTGACAAACCGCGATGTCAGTGTGTCAAGTCGGGGAACTGCAGCTTTATTCGAAAGAATGAAGTTCGGTTCTAGTAGTCTAGCGTCCTTTGTAATTCGGCTCCAGTGGTTCATCGGAACCCCACTGTGTCGTTGGGGGTAACGCTGAACTACTTGCCTCTCTAAATGCTCGAACCCTGAATATTTGGCACATTAGCAAATCGCGGTTTCATTTCGCGTTATATATTCTTTGAAAAACACGATATTGAAGCGTGTTAATAGTTTCATTCTTCTGATTTCGTTCAATGTTCGATAAACATGTCTTTAGTACAGAATGCGATGTTAGGTCTGCGAATTATTGTACAATTATTGTGTAAATTTCATGTTAGACGAGTGTGTGGTTAGTATGAAAGGCCGCGAGTGATTGCGATATATTGTATGACTTGCATTTGTATGTAATGTATGATTGTATGTAACGTATGATTGTACGCAATGTATGTAATGTATGATTGTACGCAATGTATGTAATGTATGATTGCATGCAATGTATGTAACGTATGATAGTATGTAATGTATGTAATGTATGATTGAATGAGTGTATATAATGTATGATTGTTAACGCGATCGTTATTCGGGAGACAGAGTTCCATAGTTCAATCTCATACATGCGCTTTAGAGTTAAGATTTACATTTAAATTGAGATTGAACTATTGAACGTCTGTCTCCTTCGTTTGTAACCCCGGGCCAAGTAGAATAAAATCTCAGCATTCCTTAAGAATGCAGAGTTGTTTGCATGTAATGGAGGGTGGTTGGGACTAGGGCCCGGGCGGGTCTCGTGCGTAGTCACCTCCTCGTGGTGAGACCTGGTAATTGATATCTTTTTACAAACATTACAAACTTTAATGCTTGTAAAACGATATCAAGCTAAGAACTACGCAACCTACAGTTCAGTTTAAATCGTGAAAATTTCTTTCTTTTCTCCATTTCACGATCTAAACAGAACTGTGGGAATACTTAGTTGATAAGTAAACTATTGGGCCCCCAGCGGGCCACCGATGGACGACGAGGGATATCGCAGGGACATCGCGGGATGCGTCCGTTTCAGTTTTAAGTTGCGTGCGTTTAGTTTTAACTTGCGTGCGTTTAGTTTATGTAAATTCACTGTGAGCACATTCTGTACAAAGAAACGTTTATTTAACTTGGAACGGAATTAGGGATCCCTTCTCTCCGATCCTTTTCCTTGTTACTATTTTTACTGCACTAGACTAGATGTTCCTACTTTCATTGTCAGTGTGTCAAGTCAGGGAACTGCAGCCTGGTCCGAAAGGACGAGGCAGGCTCTTGTAGTCCAGCGTCCTTTATAATTCGGCTCCAGTGATTTCGAAGAACCTCATCGCGAGAAATCCGATATAAATTAATTCGGTTACGAGGGAGTTGTACTGCGAGCGTTTCGTGACTTCTCGCGCTGTACATGCGTTCATGACAATAAAAACGTTTCATTTTTGCGAAATGCACCTTCCATGGAAACTGGTTGTCGATGCATGAATATCGTTCTAACATCTAGGCTATCCTCTTTCGCGGTCATTCTTTCTTCCATATTTTTCCCGCGACTTTCGTTCCGACCTGTTGCCGAGATGTTGACGTACTGTTAAATAATATGAGCATTAACTAGGACAGATTCGATATCCGATGCTTTATCGTGTCCTATGCTTTAGAGATCACCTGACTGAACATTTTCGTATCACATTCTACCACCTCGATTATTTAGACATGTTTTGCACCGCGACGTTACTACTAGTATGTAAAGTTACCAATATTATTACATCTTCACTGAAAATTATGTACTGAATTAAACGTGAACGCTTTCTTACTGGCATAATTATTCTTAGGAGACGACCAACTTAATTTTTGACTGTAATATAATTATTTTCTACATAAATTAGTATTATATTTAATAGACTTATAAGTTAGAATTTAGTACATGCACAAGTACATGTCAACAGAATTTCACGTTAAAAACTACAAACGTAGTTTGATATTGTGAAAAATATAGAAATTACTTAGAGGTGTGCGAGAACCCGAAATATCGGGTCAGGTCGGGACAAGTACCAGAAAATTTCGAAATTCTCGAATTTATCGGGATTTCCGAAAGACTTGAGATTTGGGAAAGAATTGGAGACAACAATTAAATAATTCGTTAAAGCCGACGCCTTCAACTGTAACGAAAGGTCGCGGATCTAGAACCATCATTCGAGCAATTCATTCTGTTATATCTTTTGGTTTAACAATCTTTCGCGTATCATTTTGCACATGCGTCAAATTTTATATCGATTCAGTTGCATTTCTAGTACATGTACTAATGTTTGAAAGCATATGCTTCAAATGGCGTAATAAATCAGTAATATTTGGATACTTAGTTTTAAATTCATGGTGACAATGCGTGCATTCCGCCTCTGTATCATCTTTTTCTTGAAATTGTTCCCAACAGAGCTTCTCTTTACCCTCTTTCTTTGCACGATATCTTCTGCGCTACTTCCTGCTACCACAACTTTACTCTCACAATCACTCGACATTTGATTTAAAGATTTTGAATATTTATTAAATTTACACAGATTTTGAAATATACGTCTGAGCTTCCCGAATGTCTCAGCGATACTGCTCGACAGCGTACATAAAGTCCAAGTACTAAACACGCAGTCACACGTTCGTTTACATCAGGTCACACGATTCTTAGAATCCGCGTTTCCAATAACTTCACTGGCAGAAGAAATTGAACTGTGCATTTACATATTTAGTAGACTGCTATGCAGCATTGTAGAGTATCCTACAAAATTTTCGGGAAACCCGATTCCGTCAGAAATCTCGAAATTTCCGGGAATCTGATACAACCCGACTCTTCCCGACCATTCCCGATATTTTCGAGTTTTCGCACACCCTTACAATTACAGTATTCATTGTTGCCCAAGATTGATGGGGCCTATAAAACAATAAAACTGTAAAATTGAAAAATTTTAACTAAATCAAACATAAAACCTGTAAGACTATTGATCACTGTAATAGTGTTTTTGGAAGTTTTGACAAAGACTATCACCAGTTGTGCATCGCTCACTTCATCTTTATTTGATGGATGAGCAGCGAGAAAGTACATTATAAGTTGAACCTTCGTCGCGTGTACATCGATTAAACATTCGAAGTGAATTTTTAAATAATATTTCTGAATATTCTAATTGTTTAAACATTATCCAAAACTTCCAATAATTTATTTGCAACAATTAAACAATAAATTCTTTTCTATAATAATTCTAAGTGTTATTTAAAATATTTAATTAATAATTTAGAACAATGTATTTAAGAGAAATGACGTTCATTTACTGAATGAAGTGATTAATTTAATTGTTTAATCCTAATATAAAAACTGTGAAAATTATAAAATAATGTCTAGAAATATTGTAGAAATAAAATAATTTAAATATTAAAAATATAATTGTTTCAAACGAATTATTCAAATAATTGTGAAAGAATGCATTTCGATCATATTTTTATATATTATTTAACAAATTTAACTATTTATTTATAGCAAGTCAATCAGTGATTGAACTTCCAAGCATTATATCATTTATAATAATTAAATTATATTATTTACAAAAACGGAAAACATAGTTATATGACATATATATTCCTTGCAACTTAAAACAATAAACGAGTGAAAATTTTTATATGTTGCGCGATTACTCTGAAGCGACGATCACTGCTTAACACGATTCTTGACTACATAACTTTTCTCTACATAAATTTCTATTTAATATACATCAACGCAGTTACAACTTAGAAATTAATATCATGAAAGTGTAAATTTATTTTTAGCCAGTTATAGATTAAATAATTAATATATTATTACATCTGACATTTTGCCATATTTATGAAAGTGTAACCTTCCGATAGAAATCTAAAAACTATCGACTAGTATCATAGAAAAATACTGATCGAAGAAATCAAAAAACTAAAAAAAAATTATCAACAGCTCCGAGTCATTGACGATCAGAACATTAGATCAACCTTCAGCTCATTACCAATTGAACTTCCGTCGTGTGCACATCGACCAAAATTCAGGAGTGAGTTTTAAATAATATTTCTGAATATTCTACTTGTTTAAATATTATCTAATATTTCTAATAATTTATTTGTAACAATTAAACAATAAATTCTCTTCTATAACATTTCTAAGTCCTATTTAAAATTTTTAATGAATCGTTTGTAGTAATCGAGTCACTGATACATTTCTAAGAAATTTTCAATATCCGTATCGCATCATTAACGACCGAAAGAACGAAATAATATCGATCGATACGGAGACAAGAGCTCATTACGAATTGAATTTTTGTCGTATACACATCGACCAAATTTAGAAGTTTGAAAAAAATTATCAACTGTTTTGAATCACTGACGACCGAAGGGTAAATATACATTACCCTTGAACGGTACGGAGGCTCATTATCAATTAAATTTCCATTGTGTGCACATCGACCAAATTTTAGAAGTTTGAAAAAAATTATAAACAGTTCCGGGTAATTGACAATCGGAACATTAAATCAACCTTCAGCTCATTACCAATTGAACTTCCGCAGTGTGCACATCGACCAAAATTTAGGAGTGAGTTTTAAATAATATTTAAAACATTAGAACATTCTCATTGCTTAAATATTATCTAATATGTCTAATAATTTATTTTCCGACAATTAAACAATAACTTCTCTTCTAACAAAATCTTTTCGAGATTTACAATACATTATAATGAGACCCGTGCGTAGTCACCTCCACGTGGTGGGTCTTGGTAATTGATATCGCTTTACAAACATTAAAGTTTGTAAAATGTTATCAAACTAAATTGTAAAACGATAAACGTTAATGTTTGTGAAACGATATCAAGCTGAGAACTACGCAACCTACAGTTGAGTTTAGATCGTGAAAATTTCTGTTCATTCTTTATTTCACGACCTAAACTGAACTGTAGGTACAATTAGTGTATAAGTAAATTATTGGGCCCCCACCGATGGACGACGAGGGATATCGCAAGGACATCGTGGGATGCGTGCGTCTTAGCTTTAAGTTGCGTGCGTTTAGTTTTAAGTTGCGTGCGTTTAGTTTATGTAAAATCACTGTGAGCGTATTCTGTAAAAAGACACGTTTATTTAACTTGCGACGAAATTAGGGACACACACTCTCTTCTCTTTTTTCGTTCGTTGTTACTACCGTTACTGTCATTGCCCTAGAGTAGAGATACACTTGTTACTGTCATTGCACTAGAGTAGAGTTATATTTGTTACTGTCATTGCACTAGAGTAGAATCACTTTTGTTACTGTCATTGCACTAGAGTAGAATCACTTTTGTTACTGTCATTGCACTAGAGTAAAGTTTCCAACTTTCGTTGGCAGTGTGTCAAGTTGGGGAACTGCAACCCCGTCCGAAAGGACGAGGTAGGTTCTTGTAGTCTAGCGTACCCTAGAATTCAGCTCCAGTGGTTCTTCGGAAACCCTAATTGTGCCAGTTGGGGGTTGCGTTAGACTACTTGCCGCTAAGTGCTCGAACCTCGACTTGACACCCTGACACACTGCGATGTCAGTGTATCAATTCGGGGAACTGCAGCCTCGTCCGAAAGGACGAGGTAGGTTCTTGTAGTCGAACGTCCTTTGTAATTCGGCTCCAGTGGTTCTTCGGAACCCCACTGTGTCGTTGAGGGTAGCGCTAGACTACTTGCCTCTAAGTGCTCGGACCTTGATTTGGTACACTGACAAACCGCGATGTCACGGTGTCAAGTCGGGGAACTGCAGCTTCATGTCTGTAGAGGCAAAGTTCGGTTCTTGTAGTCTACGTAGCTCTTCGTAATACTGCTCCAGCCTGGGTTCCGAATGAACCCCACTGTGCCGATGGGGGTGCGTTAGTTACATGCCTCTAAGTGCTCGAACTCCGATTTGGGGACACTGACAGCGAAAGTTGGAAACATTACTCTAGTGCAATGACACTAGCGAATCGCGGTTTTATTTCGCGTTATATCCCTTGCAAAACACGATACTGAAGCGTGTTAATAGTTTCGTTCTCCAAATTTCGTTCAAAGTTCGATAAACTGTCTCTGATACAGAATGCCCTGTCAGGGCTGCAAATTATTGTACAATTATTGTGTAACTTTCATGTTAGACGAGTGTGTGGTTTCTATGAAAGGTTGCGAGTGATTGCGTCATAGTATGATTGTATGTAATGGATGTAACGTATGATTGTATGTAATGTACGTAATGTGTGATTGTGTGCAATATATGTACCGTATGATCGTATGTAATGTACGGTTTTATGTAATGAATGTAATGTATGATTATCTGGTTGTATGTATTGTATGATTGTTAACGCGATCGTTGTTCGGGAGACAGAGTTCCATAGTTCAATCTCATACATGCGCTTTAGAGTTAAGATTTAGACTTAAATTGAGATTGAACTATTGAACGTCTGTCTCCTTCGTTTGTAACCCCGGGCCAAGTATAAAATCTCAGCATTCCTTAAGAATGCCGAGTTGTTTGCATGTAATGGAGGGTGGTTGGGACTAGGGCCCGGGCGGGTCTCGTGCGTAGTCACCTCCTCGTGGTGAGACCTGGTAATTGATATCTTTTTACAAACATTAGAGTCTTACAAACTTTAATGCTTGTGAAACGATATCAAGCTAAGAACTATGCAACCTACAGCTGAGTTTAGATCGTGAAAATTTCTGTTCATTCTTTATTTCACGACCTAAACTGAACTGTAGGTACAATTAGTGTATAAGTAAATTATTGGGCCCCCATCGATGGACGACGAGGGATATCACAGGGATATCGTGGGATGCGTGCGTCTTAATTTTAATTTGTTCGTTTAGTTTTAGTTAATCATAAGATAGTTAGTATTTGTAAATTTACTGTGAACGCATTCTGTACAAAGACACGTTTATTTAGCTTGAGACGAAATTAGGGACACCTCCTCTCCTCTCTTTTTTGTTCGTTGTTACTATTGTTACTGTCATTGCACAAGAGTAGAGATACCAACTTTCGCTGTCAGTGTGTCATATTGGGGAACTGCAGCCTCGTCCAAATGGACGAGGTGAGGTTCGTGTAGTCTAGTCCTTTGTAATCCGACTCAGCGGTTCTCCGGAACCCCACTGTGTCGTTGGGGGTAACACTAGACTACTTGCCTCTAAGTGCTCGAACCTTGATTTGGCACACTGACAACGAAAGCTGGAATCTCTACTCTACTGCATCGGTTTCATTTCGCGTTATATCCCTTGCAAAGCACGATATTCAAGCGTGTCGATAGTTTTGTATTCCTTAATTCGTTCAAAGTTCGATAAACGTGTCTTTGACACAGAATGCGCTGTTAGAGTTGCGAATTATTGTACAATTATTGTGTAACTTTCATGTTAGACAAGTGTGTGGTTAGTATGAAAGGCAGCGAGTGATTGCGACAAGTCGTGTGATTTGCATTCGTATGTATTATACGATTGTATGTATTGCATTATTGTATGATTGTATGTATTGTATGATTGAATGTATTGTATGATTGAATGATCTCGACAATTAGTTCATAAGTAAACTATTAAGCCCCCAGCGGGCCAACGAGGGATTTCGCACGGACATCGTGGGATGCGTGCGCCTTAATTTTAAGTTGCGTGCGTTTAGTTTTAGTTATGTATTGTATGAATGTATGATTGTATCATTGTATCATTGTATGATTCTATGTAATGTATGATTGTTAACGCGATCGTTTTCCGGGAGACAGAGTTCCATAGTTCAATCTCATACATGCGCTTTAGAGTTAAGACTTAGACTTAAGTTTTGAGACTGAACTATTGAACGTTTGTCTCCTGTGTTCGTAAGCCCGGACTAAGTAGAATAAAATATCGGCGTTCCTTAAGAATGCTGAGTTGTTTGCATGTAATGGAGGGTGGTTGGGACTAGGGCCCGGGCGGGTCTCGTGCGTAGTCACCTCCTCGTGGTGAGACCTGGTAATTGATATCTTTTTACAAACATTACAAACTTTAATGCTTGTAAAACGATATCAAGCTAAGAACTACGCAACCTACAGTTCAGTTTAAATCGTGAAAATTTCTTTCTTTTCTCCATTTCACGATCTAAACTGAACTGTGGGAATACTTAGTTGATAAGTAAACTATTGGGCCCCCAGCGGGCCACCGATGGACGACGAGGGATATCGCAGGGACATCGCGGGATGCGTGCGTCTTAGTTTTAAGTTGCGTGCGTTTAGTTTTAAGTAGCGTACGTTTAGTTTATGTAAATTTACTGTAAGCGCATTCTGTACAAAGACATGTTTATTTAACTTGAGACAAAATCAGGGGCACCTCCTCTCTTCTCTTTTTTCGTTCGTTGTTACTATTGTTACTGTCACTACCGTAGAGTAAATTTTCCATCTTTCATTGTCAGTGTGTCAAGTCGGGGAACTGCAGCCTCGTCCGAAAGGACGAGGTAGGTTCTTGTAGTATAGCGTCCTTTGTAATTCAGCTCCAGTGGTTCATCAGAACCCCACTGTGCCGTTGGGGGTAGCGCTAGACTACTTGCCTCTAAGTGCTCGAACCTCGATTTGGCAAACTGGCAAACCGCGATGTCAGGGTATCAAATCGGGGAACTGCAGCTTCGTCCGAAAAGACGATGTTCGATTCTTGTAGTCTAGCGTCCTTTGTAATTCAGCTCCAGTGGTTCCGACGAACCCCACTGTGCCGTTGGGGGTAGCGCTAGACTACTTGCCTCTCTAAATGCTCGAACCCCGATTTGGCACACTGACAAATCGCGGTTTTCATTTTTCATTTCGCGTTATATTTCGTACAAGGCACGATATTGAATCGTGTCAATAGTTTCGTTTCCCTAATTTGGCTCAAAGTTTAATAAACGTGTCTTTGATACAAATTGCGCTGGTAGGGCTGCGAATTATTGTGTAACTTTCGAGTGAAACAAGTGTGTTATTAGTATGAAAAGCTGAGTATGATCTGAGTTGTGTGAATTATGTGATTTGTGTGAATTATGTGAATTGTATGAATTGTATGAATTGTACGAACTGCATGAACTGTGTGAATTGTATGAATTGTATGAACTGCATGAATTGTATGAGTTGTATGAATTAAATGAATTATATGATTGTATGTATTGTATGATTGTGCGACAGATGAACTTCTTGTTAAAGCGATCGTTGTTTCGAAGAAAGAATTCCATAGTTCAATCTTATACTGGAATTTTTATAAATCTCTGCAAAACTATTCTGTACTCTTCCTTTTGCTACATGTTCCCTTAACTTTTCCTCTAAAAGTATTGCCCTTTTATTTCTTTTGACTTTTCCTGTAAAAATATCTATTCACTTACTAATTGAGTCTGTATACTTTTTTCTTCATTAACTTTATTTTTCATCACATTTTTCCATTGTCCTTGTTACTCTTCTGTCCATTTTTCCATTTGTTCTTTCATTTTCATTTCCATCATTTCATTTTCAAGTTTATTTACATTTAATGCCTATTGCTATTTTTATTTTTCTACAGTTCAATTTTCTTTCAAATTCAATCCGTTCGTTTTCTAATTTCTCTAACAATTCGGCATACATGTGTTTTACATATGTTGCTCTTGAACATTTCCATGCTCTATTTTCTTCTCCAACACTGTCTTCAAATTTTGTGCTCCTGGTCCGTTCACCACTTCGTTATATTTTGAGAAGACATAGTAATCACCATACCTGTCAGTCAATTTTATTGGTGTTGTCCATCTTCTTGCTGTCTGATTCGTGGTGTCTTGATATTTTCATCGGGTGTTGTTAAGATTTCAGGCTCTTCTAGAGCTTGTATGTTTCCTATATTTTCTGGCTTTTGAATATTCTCTTGTACGTTGTTTTGTATACTGATTGAGGCCTTTGTTATTTTTACTTCGGTTTTACCTTCTTTTGTTACCAAGAGGCCAGTTTTATTCGATTTTACTATGGCTATTAAGCACAGTCCAACTTTTCCTCTTGTTCCTTCTTTAACCGTTGCATTTTGTCTCTTTTTTACGTAACTCCGGGTCAAGTAGAATAAAAACTCGGCATTCATTAAGTGAATGATTAAGTTATGTCGAGTTGCTTGTATGTAATGGAGGGTGGTTGGGAATAGGGCTCGGGGCGGGTCTCGTGCGTAGTCACCTCCTCGTGGTGAGACCTGGTAATTGATATCGTTTCACAAACATTAAAGTGTTACAAACTTTAATGTTTGTAAAACGATATCAAGCTAAGAACTACGCAAACTACAGTTCAATTTAGATCGTGAAAATTTCTGTTCATTCTTTATTTCACGATCTAAACTGAACTGTAGGTACAATTAATTGATGAGTAAATTATTGGACCCCCAGCGGACCACCGATGGACGACGAGGGATATCGCAGGGACATCGTGGGATGCGTGCGTCTTAGCTTTAAGATGCGTGCATTTTAGTTAATTATAAAATAGTTGATATCTGTAAATTCTTTCGCATTCTATGGAATGATAGACTTTAGATTTTAATGAATATTTGATTTGGTAAAATGCAATAGATCTATTCCATATCTTCTTTTGGTTATATATTTGGTCCATTCTAAATATATTTCTTCCCTAGATATACGGGCTGTTTCGTCTAACTGACTACAGTGAAATATCTCGGAATGGGTTGAAGCTACAAAAAAGAATGGTTATACGAGTGCTATTCAGTGTAAAAAAATGTCTTACGTAGTATTAACAATTTTTCCATTCATACAATTGCGAAGGTCAACTTGATTTTTTTAAATCAGGCCATACATTTTTTTATTCGCATTTTGACAGCTGATTTCAATATAAATTCAATGATCTAGAATGTTGTATCCTTTATTCCAGTTAGTCCTAAATTAAGAACTGTGAATTTCGCAACAGTCGGAGACGGACGGTATTACAAGTCGGTTGCTTAAGACCAGTTATTCTGATTTCATCCCGTGCCAAATCGTTGTTCTGAGGCGCAATTTCAGTTTCGAAGAATGGATTGATTTTCATTGCTAAATCAAATATTAAAAGTTTGAAACTTTTCTTAATGCCATTATTAATCAATTTTTATTTTTCATTACCCGTTAGTAACATTATATTCGTCTGTGGATTAATGTTACATCTACATCGAAAATTATTGAATTAAATGTGAACGATTTCTTATTTGCACAGATATTCCTAAGAAAACGATTAATTTAATTTGTGACTGTAATATAATTATATTCTACATAAATTAGTATTATATATCACAGACATAAATTAACATTTATTATATCTCAACACAATTATAAATTAAATCTAACCGTGTAAACGTAGTTTCACTTTGTAAACAAGAATATAGAAATTACAGTATTTATTGTAGCCTTAAACAAATGGAGGCTACGAAACTGTAAAATTACTGAATACTAAATAGAAAAAAAGTGTTTTTGGAAGTATTGACAAAGAATATCACCTACTGTGCATCACTGACTTTACCTGAAAGTTGAGTAGGAAAAAAATCATTATAAGTTGAAGCCTCATCGTGTGCACATTGATTGAAATTTCGAACTAAATTTTTAAATAATATTTCTAAATATTCTAATTGTTTAAACATTATATAATATTTCTAATAATTTATTTGTTTGCAATTAAACAATAAATTCCCTTTTATAACAATAAATTTCCTTTCATTTCCAACAACTATTTAAAATTTTCAATTCATCATTTGTAGCGATCGAGTCACTAATACGTTTCTACGAAATTTTAATAAACTGTTTCTCGTCGAATGATTAAGGCGGATATATTTCGGTCGATACGGAACTAAGAGCTCAGTATAAATCGACATTCCGTCGCGTACGCATCGAGGCAAATTTTAGAAGGAAATTTTCAAATAATATTTCTGAATATTCTAATTGTCTAAACATTATCTGATATTTCTAATAATTCACTTGCAACAATTAAACAATAAATTTTCTTTTATAATTGTTTAAACATTATACAATATTTCTAATAATTTATTTGTAGCAATTAAACAATAAAATCCCTTTTATAACAATTTCCAACAACTATTTAAAATTTTCAGTTGATCATTTGTAGCGATCGAGTCACTAATACGTTTCTACGAAATTTTAATAAACTGTTTTTCGTCGAAAGATTAAGGCGGGTATATTTCGGTCGATAGGGAACTAAGAGCTCAGTATAAATCGACGTTTCGTCGCGTACGCATCGACGCAAATTTTAGAAGCAAATTCAGTACAAGTTGAGACTCGTGTCATAAATATATAAAACAGTACTAATTTACAATATATTATAATGAGACCCGTGCGTAGTCACCTCCACGTGGTGGGTCTTGGTAATTGATATCGTTTTACAAACATTAAAGTTAAACTTTTGTTTGTAAAACGATATCAAGCTAAGAACTACGCAACCTATAGTTCAGTTTAGACCGTGAAAATTCCTTCCCTTTCTTTATTTCACGCTCTAAACTGAACTGTAGGGACCATTAGTTGATAAGTAAACTATTGGGCCCCCAGCGGGCCACCGATGGACGACGAGGGATATCGCAGGGACATCGCGGGATGCGTGCGTCTTAGCTTTAAGTTGCGTGCGTTTAGTTTTAGTTACTTATAAGATAAGTAATATCTGGGACGACGTGGGATCTCCCAGGGACATCGTGGGATGCGTGCGTCTTAGCTTTAAGATGCGTGCGTCCTAGCTTTAAGTTGCGTGCGTTTAGTTTTAGTTAATCATAAGACAGTTACTATTTGTAAATTGACTGTGAGAGCATTCTGTACAAAGACACGTTTATTGAACTTGAGACGAAATTAGGGACATCTCCTCTCTTCTCTTTTTTCGTTCGTTGCTACTACTATTACTATTATTGCACTAAAATAGAGATACTTTTGTTACTGTCATTTCACTAGAGTAGAGATTCCAACTTTCGTTGTCAGTTCGTCAAATCGGGGGACTGCAGCCTCGTCCGAAAGGACGAGGTAGGTTCTTGTAGTCTAGCGTCCTTGGTAATCCGGCTCAGTGGTTCTTCGGAACCCCACTGTGTCGTTGGGGATAGCGCAGGACTACTTGCCTCTAAATGCTCGAAACCCGATTTGGCACAGACAACGAAAGTTGGAAACTCTACTCTACTGCAATAACAGTAACAAACCGCGGTTTCATTTCGCGTTATATCCCTTGCAGAGCACGATATTAAAGCGTGTCGATAGTTACGTTACCCTTATTTCGTTGAAAGTTCGATAAACGTGTCTCTGATACAAAATGCGCTGATAGGGCTGCGAATTATTGTACAATTATTATGTAACTTTCATGTTAGACGAGTGTGTGATTAGTATGAAAGGCTGCGAGTGATTGCAACATATTGTATAATTTGCATTCGTATGTAATGTATGTAATGTACGATTGAATGTAATGTATGTAATGTATGATTGTATGTAATGTATATAATGTATGTAATGTATGTAATGTATGATTGTATGTGATGTATGTAATGTATGATTGTATGTAATGTATGTAATGTATGATTGTATGTAATGTATATAATGTATGTAATGTATGTAATGTATGATTGTATGTAATGTATGTAATGTATGATTGTATGTAATGTATGATTGTATGTATGTAATGTATGTAATGTATGTAATGTATGTAATGTATGATTGTATGTAATGTATGAAATGTATGTAATGTATGATTGTATGAGTGTATATATTGTAAGATTGTTAAGGAGACAGAGTTCCATAGTTCAATCTCATACATGCGCTTAGAGTTAAGACTTAGACTTAAGTTTGAGATTGAACTATTGAACGTCTATCTCCTTTGTTCGTAACCCCGGGCTAATAGAATAAAAACTCGGCATTCCTTAAGAATGCAGAGTTATTTGAATGTAATGGAGGGTGGTTGGGATTAGGGCCCGGGCGGGTCTCGTGCGTAGTTACCTCCTCGTGGTGAGACCTGGTAATTGATATCTTTTTACAAACATTGGAGTTTTACAAACTTTAATGCTTGTAAAACGATATCAAGCTAAGAACTACGCAACCTACAGTTCAGTTTAGATCGCAAAAATTTCTGTCCATTCTTCATTTCACGGTCTAAACTGAACTGTAGAAACAATTAGTTGATAAGTAAACTATTGCGCCCCCAGCGGGCCACCGATGGACGACGAGGGATCTCGCAGGGACATCGTGGGATGCGTGCGTCTTAGCTTTAAGTTGCGTGCGTTTAGTTTTAGTTAATTATAAGATAGTTATTATTTGTAAATTCACTGTGAACGCATTCTATTCAAAGACACGTTTATTTAACTTGAAATGAAATTAGGGATATCTTCTCTCCGCTCTTCTTTCATTCGTTGTTACTACTGTCACTGGCATTGCACTAAAGTAGATTTTCCAAATTTCATTGTCAGAGTGTCAAGTCGGGGAACTGCAGCTTCGTCTGAAAAGACGAAGTTCGGTTCTTGTAGTCTAGCGTCCTTTGTAATTCGGCTCCAGTGGTTCCGAAGAACTCCATCGCGAGAAATCCGATATAAAATAACTCGGTTACGAGGGAGCTGTACTACGAGCGTCTCGCGATGAACATACGTTTACGAACATTATTCCGAAGTGTACTTTCCATGGAAACTTGTTGTCGATGCATGAGTATCATTCTGACATCTCGGCTATCCCCTTTCGCGGTCATTCTTTCTTTCTTATTTTTCCCGCGACTTTCGTTTCGACCTCGCCGAGATGTTAACGTACTGATAAGCAATACGAGTATTGACTAACTAGTATAGATCGAATATTCAATGCTTTATCGTGTTGTATGCTTTGGAGATCACCTGACTAACATTTTCGTGTCACATTCTATAATGTCGATTTAGGCAAGTGTTGTACCGCGACGTTACTAATAGTATGTGAAGTTACTAATGTCTTCACCGAAAATTATTTATTGAATTAAACGTGAACGCTTTCTTACTTGCATAACTATTCCTAAGAGGCGACTAACTTAATTTTTGACTGTAATATAATTATTTTCTACATAAATTAGTATTATATTTCATAGACTTATAAATTAGAATTTAGTACATGTCAACAGAATTTTATATTAAAAACTAACCATACAAACGTAGTTTGATTTTGTGGAAAATATAGAAATTACATAGAGGTCTGCGAGAACCCGAAATATCGGGTCGAGTTAGGAACACGAAATTTCTTCGGGATCGGGACGTGTACTTGAAAATTTCGAGATTCTCGAAAGAGTCGGGATTCTCGAGAGAATCGAGATTCCCGAAAGAGTTAAAATTCAGGAAAGGATTGGTAACAACAATAAATAATTCGTTCAAGCCCATGACTTCAACTATATCGAAGGATCGCAGATCCAGAGCCATTATTCGAGCAATTCCTTCTGTTTTCTTTTGGTTTAACAATCTTTCGCGTATCATTTTGTACATGCGACAAATTTTATATCGATTCAGTTTCTTTTCTAGTATATATACTTATGTTTGTATGCATATGTTTCAAATGGCATAATAGATCAGTAGTATTTGCATACTTAGTTTTAAATTCATGATGACAATGTATGCATTTCGCCTTTGTATCGTCTTTTTCCTGAAAATGTTCCCAAACAGAGCTTCTCTTTAGCTTCTTCCTTTACACGATATCTTCCGCACTACTTCCTGCTACCACAACTTTACTCTCACTATCACTCGACATCTTTTAAAAATATTTTTGATCTTTATTTATTAAATTTATACAGATGTTGAAATACACGTTTGAGTTTCCCGAATTTCTTAGCGCATCATACTGCTCAACAGCGTACATAATGTCCAAGTACTACTAAGCGATAATTTGATATTTTTAATTAATTGGTACTTCAACAATTGTACATCAAAATTAATTAAATTAATCCATGTCACCTTTGATAATCGTAAAATTCAATTCGAAAAGAAAATAATGATTATTTATAAAGATGTTTACATTATATAGAAGTGTATTTAATTAAATGATGATATTAATTAATATTGACATTAATTAAAGCAAATAGATAACAATCGGATAAGAATAATGATTATTTACTGAGATATTTATATTATCTTTAATTGTATTTATTATGTTAAATGAGATATTGGTATTAATTAAAGAAAACGGATAAAAATCGGTGGAGAAATAACAGAGGAGAAAAGTAAGGAGGAAAGAAAGAAAAGACAATTACTACTTAACTGTAATTAATAATTACTACTTAAATGTAAAATATTTGTACTTTACGTCCGCATTATCCGACTGTGTGTTTTCTATAATTCAATAAAGATTTTCGACCGTACATCGTATGAGCTTTTTTCACAAATTTCTGATTTTTAACTCTTAACATATCTTAGTTATTTAATTTTTCATCTTATGGCATTATTTAATTATTTATACTGTTGAAAAATTGTTTTTATCAATGGTATTCGTTCTATTTTAATCATCATAAAATATTTCCTCACATCGACATTTTTTAAATTTATATTATTTTCTAAATGCCCATCAATTTGGAAAATGATAATATTTAATAAAATATTTAAAAATAATATTTAAAAATTGTAATCAGAACAGATATTCAAAGATAAAAAATTCGTAGATATTTTTATCGAAAAAATTGCTTGTTCTCTTCGTGATTATGTATGCAATGAAAAATACTTAGAATTATGCCTGCGGCAATCGGTGAGGTAGCCATGATTCCAAATAATTACTGCACTTTTTATCCACTTCCTTTTTTTTCTAAATATAGACGATTTTTCTGCGTTCAGAACTCTCATCTTGAATTCAAAGAATAATACTCAACGAACAAAAGAGAATTGCCTAAATTTCAACTATTGAATCAACTATGATTAATAACGAAAAGTAATTTATGAAATGCGTGACTGATCTATCCAGATACATGAAAAATTTTGTTTAATATTCATCGGACGAAGAACTGTTCGAAACGTTTTATTCTTAATTACATTGCGATTGCTTTGCTGTAACTAACCATTAAGTAATCACTCGTTAAAGTATGACGTGTGTCTCAAACGCGCGCAAACAGAATTCTCAAGCGCTTTAGCGAATTAATTTCTCGATTGTCCTTTTGTTACATCACGCAGAATCCAGGTCCATTCGGTGGTTGCGCCGGAATTCCACGTCTGTTCATGCGGCAAGCATGTTCCTCGAGACGTTGGGCAGCCTTGTTCTCATCTTGTTTCGAAATAGTCCAGAGACGTTCTGCGGCTGCACTAGCACGAGGCCATATTCTTGGATGCACATTGTTTCTAAAAAAAAAAAAGAGAATGTCAATTGCTTCGTTACCCATTCGAGGAGAAATTTATTACTGAAAGTCAATGACGCTGTTTATATTCCAACACTTTTTAAAACTTATTACCGCTTACATCATTTTAATGTGACAACAATTCCTTCCTAAAACGACATGTAAACGTTTGTTTAACGAATGAACATTTGTTTGTTGATACACAGGAATGCTTGAAAGCTGTTGCCTCATCTTGTACGCGAAATATAATTACATTTCCAGTAGAATCCCTTGTGAAGTAGAATAATGATTACCTGTCGACAAATTCTCCCCACATACAAGCTTCACCACCCAACATCAAATGAGTTACATTTGCGGCTCCAGTGAATGACATTGGATCGCATTTGTAGTACTTCTTCCAGTCACCACCGCTACCAAGGTGATCCAAGTACCAACAGGCTGATAATAGCACTGGATGGCCAGCCTTGGTAGCATTTTCCAATTTTTTCACCCACTGGCCTGTCCACACGTGAACGACCGTGTCATTCGGCATGACGACTCCATTCTCGAATACCTGAAAATTCAACGATTCAGATTTCAATTCGTAGATTTTATTTTTGATTCAACATGTCATTTATCCTTTAACCCCTTAACTGAAAGATATTCCACTATACTGCTTGCAAAATCAATCATTTACAGAAGTCTGAATATATCCGTGAAGTTTCATACATTCATTAAGCCTGATTGTAACCACAATGCAATTAAAAATTAAATCATTTAATTATGAAATTAAATTTAAATTTTGACTGTCAGCTGTTATTATTAGGCCCGATTGTGACGATAACAAATAAAAGTTATATTACCTGATTTGAAATTCAATTTAAATTTAATTTGAAATGTTTGATATTAATATAATTATACTCCTAAGATTGAGATCAATTTTCCCAAAGTGTGAAACACGAAATAAAGTTAAGCTTCCAAAATTTTCGCAATCTAACATGAAGTACTGTAGTTATGTATAATCTAACAATAATAATTCATCAATGAATGAAGACAGAAGAAGAAAAGATATTTTCTTCTCAAAAATAGAGTCATTTTTACGTGAACGAGTAGAAGTATCATGTAACGAAACTACGCGCAAACAAATGACGATGAACTGTTCGCGAGTATCAATGGAGACACACCTTAAGATAAATTTAAAATAAATTTCAGATAAAAACAGCATTGGAGATACTTCACCTCCTGCCACACGATCGTGCTCGCTTGAAGAGAATTCGTGATCTGAAGAAGCTTGCCGATGTACTCGCTCTCGAGAACCTCGTACCTGGACATGTTCCGCGACTTCACATACGCACTGATCTCTGGATTGCTCCTCCAACAATCGAATGGCACTTCGTCGCCACCTAGATGGACGTATTGATCCGGAAATACCTGCACGATCTCGGCGAATAGGTGACGGAGGAACTCGTACAGATTCGGCTTCGTTGGATTCATCGGGCCCAATTTACCGTTTGGCTTTCCTTTGTCTAGTAACATTTTCACGTGATAGTTTAGAAGTCTCTTTGATTTATATTTTGATTTATAAATCAAATCGCGTTTCGTCGCGCTTTGCATACACCTGCACGGCGCTTTGGAAATTTAGACAGAAATTTATTCGGAGACAGAGCCGCACCTAAGTGTCAACACCAGAAACACACCCGCGAATCAAAAAAATTAGACACTCCGCCACGACTAGAGTTAGACATCCACGATCCGCGAACGAATCTGAACCACTGCTCACGACGAATGAATAAATCGGTCTCGATTCTTCGTTCACGATGTTAAAAATTAATTATGAACAACTGCGTGATAATCTAAATTTAGTTATAATTATTACTCCTCGTTAAAGACGTGGCATGCAATTCATTTCATAATATGTACAATTCTCATTAAGCTTTAAATCAACGAATTAAAATTGCTCTCACATGAACAAGCAGAAACGCAATTTGTCGTCTTCAAATGAATTACATACTACCAAAGTGGTAAAGGATATCTTAGCACAAAAGTAAGTAATGTTCGTATACCCAAGTACCAATTTTAAATCTCCTTTAAAAACGTCACTGTACTCTGTATTTACCATAGCAAGTGGTCAATAGTTCAGGGTAGGCTGAACCCCATGACCTGGTATGTCCAGGAGTATCGAATTCCGGCATCACTCGAATGCCCCTTAGCCTAGCGTAGTCGACAATCTTCTGAATGTCGTTCAACGTGTATACCATTGAGGGATGGTACGCTCCCTTGGCGGACAAATCTGGATAACTGGAGCTCTGATAGGGGAAGCTGTTGTCGTCGACGATATGCCAATGGAGAACGTTCATTTTATTGTAAGACATGGCGTCCAGCGTAAGCATTATGTCAGAGATAGGCAAATAATGGCGAGACGTGTCTAATAAGAGTCCACGATGAGGAAGCATCGGTCGATCCACGATGGTCTGACATCTTATTTTTAACTAGGTAAGAAACATGTATTTGTGATATTTCTTTACATATATATTTTTGGAGGACTTTGAAGTCAATCGATGTAAGATTATTATATTTCATACATACTGAATCAGGGGTCAATTGATTTTTTTTTATAATAGTTACAGAATGTGATCACAATCCCTAATTATTGATCAATTAATCACTAGATAAATCAATTCAATAAATCAATTTTTATCACTTTGATTTTATTTTAATTCAGCAAATGAATAGTTAATTTTTTGACACAAAAATAACTTACACTGATCAATTTCTGAGCCCTCCATTTATTAATATTTTATGTACTTACGTTAGAACTGTCGCCAGCTGGAACTAAGAGTTGAGAAAATGTCTCGAGACCTCGAAGAATTCCCCATATCGACTCAGCCATTAGATTCGCGACCGTAGAGGTTTCATTGATAATGAGAGTATCTGCAAAATTTCAATTCGTTCGAGTTTCAATTTGTCTCAAAGAAGCAGGTCTTTCAATTAATGGTTAATCCTTTATATTGAATTAAATTATCCATGATGTATTTTTAAATTAAATTTGTAGATTTAGATAACTTTTGGATTATTGTAAATATAGGAAAAAGAATTATAGTTCGTTTGGTAAACGGACAAAGGAGTCTATCTCTTTTTAAGTACCAAGAAGAATTGTTGTCACACTGAAGTGATTTTGCAAGTATCTATATAAAGCGATACTTGTTAAATACTACCAGAATATAAAGGATTAAAAAATATAGTAACATTTGAAATTCCTTTCCATCTGCAATTACGTGAACTCTAAAACTCCATAGAGAAGTTTACAGATTATTTATCACGACTCGTTCGTTACATTAAAAAAAAAAGCGAAGGAGACATAAGTGACGCGTAAAAAAGGTTTAAATCCTCTAAAATAGTGATAGAACGTGCGTGTGATCTTCATTCTATTTCTGGTTAATCATTCGGTTCGACCTCGAAGCTCAGCTCGAAAAGGAACGATTAAATAAAATCAGGCTTCATAACGGAGCTTTGTCTCGATCGTCCTACTGACTCGTTTATTCGCGTATCTTCAAACGGCGTCTTTCTAATATCTACACTTTCCGAAATACAGTGGAGCCTTTCATATCCGAACTAACAGGGGGTAATGGGGGTAATCCAAACTAACCGGACTAATAGTGTTTGATTAGTTAGAACAATACGAACCCTGTTTTGATATTAGATCGCATATATCATTTACTGCAACATTTATTTCAATATTATGAGAATGTTATATCGTTTTTAATTTTTGGGATTCTTCCTCTGCTTCTAATCGTCTTTTGTCTCAGTGTAAGAGAACACATTCTCATCATTTTTGTTTGTGGAAAAATTATTTAATAAATTATTTAATATGTTTCATGTTTCATATTGTTCTTTCAGTAAAATCTCATATTTTTGCAAATTTTTCTTGCAATTATAAAAGAAATACATAAAACATGTAATAAAACAGTGTAGTAAAATAGTTTAGTATAAGACAAGATAACTATTATTGTTAATATTTTCGAATAACTTCATTAATTTAGCCAGTGCCAAACCCAAATTAATACCGATATCTCTTTAAATACACAGACCTTGCAGATCAATTCTAAATTCATGATTTAAAAAAAAAATTATACGTTTAAGAGTTGAAAAAACTTGTTCCTTGCTTACTAACAAATCCGATAGATGCATGTTAATTTCAAAATGTTGATCTCTACAATATATTTCAAAATCATTGAAATCGACAGTGTCGTCTAACTTTTCAACAAACAACCGACGAAACTGCAAAAGAGCAATTTCTCTTCAGTTCAGGAAGATGATCTTCGTAACATGAGCGAAGGTCAAGATCATTGGAAATCCCCTAAATCCTATATTTACTATTTTACATATTTTTCTTTTCCTTCCTTTTTATATATCTTCTCTTTCGTGTCTCTCACAAATGCATAAAAATTCACAGATTCATAGATACTGTAGGATTCGGACATGGGAGGCTTCTCTGTGCTCGAAAGCATCTTGCATCTCGAAGCTTTCGCAATGTTGTAACTGTATCGTCGATGAATCAGCATGTTGAAATAAATTCAGTATTACGAATCGAGGATGATATCGTCTGACGAGATCCGTTGACACTAATCCACTTACCAAGCTATCTCAATGGCTTAAGCAACGGAACGACTAGTTCGGAAACGTGTCTCTCTTATTAAACGTGCACGTCTAATGCTCTACCCTGCCTTTTAATTATGTTTCCCGCTATAGCAAGAGGACTTACATGATTCCGACATTTGCAAATGAGGCCAGTGGTTGCCATCCTTCTCGCAAGGCTCTCCTAGACGAATGTCCAAAGTGTTGAGGGTACCTTTAATGGTTCCATCGTCTCTTACCGGCGATCTCGGATGCCCTTGCGACGAGATCTTGGCTATTCGCGCCTCCGTTAGAATGATCGCCTTGTACCTTTCTACCGCATCCGTCATGATATCGCACGTCTCGCCGATCACCTGCGCGATCACGCGATTTATCCTCGCGATATTATTCGTCGTAGTTGCACGACACATAATAAAGGAAAGAAGTTAGCTGTCGATTAAACGCTGTAATTAAGGAAGGAATCCCCTTGGCCTCGTGTTTTCCTTATACAACAGACAGATAAAGCATACGCGCAGCGTGTGTCGGAGATAATGACACGGCGAGCTATCTGTGTACGTGTAAAAAAAACGCGGATAGCATTGAAAGCAGCAAAAGTTCAAATAAAAGATAAGACAACAAAACGAAATGGTCAATCGCTTACTACAAATGTTTTTAACAAACAGAGAGGATCAGTGCGCTTTGTTCTATTACAGGTTCTGTTATATCAGAAGGCTGTTGTCATAATCACAGATAAGATACTGGATAGTCAGTGAATTGGAAAGTTTGGAAAACTCGGTTCCCAATTCCCTTCCAAGTTCTAAACTCGAGAATGGACATTTGTACTTTAACAAACATTATTAAACATTTCGTCTTGGTATCCAACGTCCTCTTGGTTTGCGAGTGTTTGCAAGAGAAGAAAATAAGAATCGAAGATATCCAGAGAGATGAGGAGGGCAGAGATCGTAGAGTACCGATCGTACCCATGCGTCGAAGGAAGTGTCCACCCTCTTCAATTACTCACGTTAAACTGGAAGGTCGAGGCACGCAGAAGATAGAACGCTTGGCTCATGCGACGGAGATTCGGATGGGGCCAAGGTTCGCCATGCGTGGGCAGCACCCAAGGGCCAGCGTCCGGGTTCAACGAGTGAACACTCTGGACCAACAGACACAACGCCCATCCCAGCAGCAGCAGCAACGACATCGGCGATCTGGCCCACATGTCCATCGGTCTACAAGCTGGTATTCGGCTGGAGGAACGATGCGACGCGACGCCAGCGAATGGTCATCGTCTACTGAACGCAGAGAACGACGCGTACGGTAACGAGAGTGGTAACGACCTTAGGCTGCGCCACTTAACTTTCATCACTTCGCCTCGGCGGCGTGGCTCACGGTCAAGTGGGAACAACCAGTCCACGGTTCGACTGCGTCCTTAAACGAACTTCTTCCAGCAGACGAGCGGTCGCGGTCGCGGACAAAGACAAGCACCCGTTGATCACCCGGTCACCCGGTTGACGGAACGTTGACACCGTGTGAATTCTCACACAGGTGGAACGTACCGTACGCAAACTATGAAATCAATTTTCGACGAGTACATTTCCCGTATTTCGGAAAATTTCACGGCGACGAGAGAACGCTTTTTCGGCGAAAAACGATAGGGGGACTTTCTAAAGTCGTGGAACTGCTGCAGCTCGAAATGGAACCTGTTCCTCGAGATAGTTATGAATAACATTGCTAATGAAATCATACTCGCAACATCCTGTTCTAAAAGAGTGCCACGAATTCAAAGCAATTAGTATAGCGTGAATGCAGTGGCATAACGTATATGCGCGAATACATGCAACGAAATTCCAAAATTTCCGCGTGGGATGTCGGATTTTAATCAGATGCCGGCAAATTATGGAAAAATTATGTTTATCAGTATCTCTTGTTTGTCGTGATTGATCTTTTCATCGCTTTATCTTAAAACAGATAAAAATGATACTTCATTCTAATTACTGAAAATAAATAACAACGAAACAAATAGTTGCTTATCTTTGATTTCATTGATAATGAATCGAAGATGAAAGTGTACGACGGTACGTTAAAATTAATCGTTTATCTGAAATTCCCACAATTAAATGAAATTTTCTCAATTGCCACATTTTTCGTCACGGTTGAATCAAAACTGAAAGGAAGCGCGCCGCTACGCACTCGGACGAGGTGCATGCACACACCGGCGTCGTATTATGAATACGGCCCTTCTGAATGGGAGACGACGTCGCCTATCGTGTCTAAATTAATTGGAGAATGAAGTTCAGCCAAGCGTGATCTGCTCGCGATATCGTCGGTCAATATCGGAGCGGCGAGGCATCGGAGTGCAAAGGTCGACGATCGCTTAGAGCTCGCGATAGATCATCGCGATTATCATCGAATGACGCGAGACCATATTCACTCCCGTTATTTCTTTTTTTTTTTACGCTCTTTTTCGCGTAAACACATGCACAAAGATAAAATTATTTCTCTCGTGACAGATTCATTCTGCCATCCCATTGACGTTACCAACAACCACAAAAGTATAAGAGAAGCTAAAATTAAAATTAAATGTATAGGATACAATGAACAATAAAGATTGCGGATGTCTGCGCCGCTATGAAGAATTTCCAGATGCAAAGATTTGCAGAGCGCACGTAATAGTGAAAAATATATGAAATATTCGAGGCACTAACTACACATCATAGTATTTCCTTTCAGTTCACGTTAATTATTTGCCTAAACATCCGCAGTCCGATGGTAACGATACAAAGAAACAACTGGTTAACAACGTTTCTTCGCGTCTCTAGAAACGCTGAGATGTTTCAATTTATCGATTACCTTGCACGATAATAATAATAATATAAAAAAAATAATAATGCAAAAAAAAGGAAAATTTACAAGAACTCGTTTAAATTTCATTTTTGTGAGTCTGGTATAGCTTTGGAATTAATTCGAACCGGAAACAGCTAACCTAGCTAGTGGCGCCAGCTGATCCCTGATGTCAAACTGCGCGCAACAATGTTCCCACGAAAGTTTCTTTAGATTTCTATGTTCTAGGGCGAGAAGAGAGGGGAGGGGGGTCTTTCGGCAGGTCTTTTCAGACGTTGAGTCATTAGGTAAACAGGAGTTAGCGAGAGGAAAACAGGGATTCAAAGATGACGGGTTCACCCTCGGAGATTAGGGTGGAACGCGAAGGAATGAAAAACGCGAAGGGATGGCTTTTCCCCGGCGTCTGGTGTTGTCAAAGAAGCCGCTAGCCCGATCGTAAAACACGGGCTTGCGCATTTCCCTCGCCTTCCACGAGCCGCGACAACGATTCCCAACTTTTCCCAACCGAGACACGTTTCTCCGCTCTAAATTCTCTCCGTCCGAGAATAACACAATTTCCCAATTCCACGCGAATCGATACGTGAGCTTGCAACAATGCCCGTAACCTATCCTCCTCCACCCCCTAGAGAAGATAAAGTTTCAAAGGTCGAACGTCGATTATTCAATCTGATATTACAGAAGCACCATGAAAATTCCGACGTGAATTCGTTTTCTCCAATTTTCTCGATCGAAGAAACTCGTTGGAAGGGAATGTTTGCCCCTTCGCTTGATTTATTCGATGCGTGATCGTTCGTTTGTACGTTGCACGGTGTTATTGGGAATTATCACGGGGAAAATTGACGAGGTGCCAGGTTTCGTGAAACTGGAACTGTAGGTGCCAGTTGACGACACGGCACTGCTCGGTGAATCGTAGCTTCATTGATTGCGATGTCGTACGCCGGGTCGACGGACGCCAGGGGGGTGAGACGAGGGGCTGCGAAGTGGAACGTGTACTCAGGAACGCGTCACAAAAGCCGGGTGCCACGTTCGAGTGTTTCCATTGAAAATTTCTCGCGTCAGAGATTGCCAAGAAATTTTGAATACCTGTACGCGCGAGGAAACGAGCTTCGCTACTCGAAACTTTACGAAACGTCGCTTCGGACGAAGAAATTAAAAATCACGTGAGCCTACGTTTCGCTGAATTCCGCATCGACAATGATTTTTAACGAAGCTTCTGTCGAGGAGAGAGTAACGAAAGATGACTTTTGGGAAAATTCTGAGAAGCTACAGAAGGATAAGAAAGAAAAAGAGAAACGAACGACGAATCGATATCGACGTTCGTTCTTGGGCAGGGGCGCCTCGGACGATTCGCCACCACTCGCGAGCCGGTGCTGCGTTTATCAGCCTCTGACTCTTCATTCACGAACCATTGACAATCGCAACGAAACGAATTCGTCGGCGGTTCTCATCATTTTTCACCGGTGGATACAGGACACGTCGATCAATCCTGTGACCGACCTCATTCACCCCCGACGCAATCACCCACGCAACGACGAATCTTGCAAATTTTTCATTCCCAATGCCCGTAAACGAAATAATCCCTCTATTAACGTTGCGTCCAAACAACAAATTCGAACCGCCGAAGTTACAATAACCCCTCCCCCTCCCCCCCGGGTAAGATCTTTCACCCCGGAAAGAGAGGCGACAACAAAAATCTGCCGAACCGAGGGGAGGAAAAAAAAAAAGAAAAAAAAGGAAGGGTGTCTCCGTGAAATTCCTTCGGACAAAGTTTTCCCATTAGAGGCCGCTCCCCTTCTATCCGGCAGAAGCGAGCGGATAGGCAAACAAAACCCGTAGGAAGAGGAAACGTAAGCCTTCGAATCGTCCGGAGCTGGTCCAAAAATCATCCGTCGACCCGGCATGGATCTGCGCGCGCGCTGCTGTCGTTCGTCTGCGCAGGAGGGAGAGACAAGAAACGTGGCTGGTGGGGCGAGGATGATCGGGGAATATGGCCGGGGGGGTGTGCGGTGGGGGTGAGCGCGAGGAATCGAGCGAACAACGCGGCGCGTGATGCTCGTGCTCGCGATAGTAGTAGTCCGTCGTAACGACGTCGATGACGTCGACGGAGGGCGCTGCCAACGCGGTCCACTTAATCGCTGCTAGTAGTAGTAGCCGGTGGTGGTGGTGGGAATCGTAGTGGCGTGCGTACACGAGGCGACGTGCTCGTGTGATCACGTAGGGGGTAGGAGAGAGGCTCGGCAGCGTGCGCGCCGCTTTTACCCGAAGGAGCGAAGAGAAGAGTAGAGTAGAGTAGAGAAGAGAAGAGAAGAGAAGAGAAGAGAGGAGAAGCGGGGTGGGGTGGAGAGGAGAGGAGAGTAGAGTAGAAGAGAGGAGAGAGGAGAGTAGAGTAGAGCTAGAGTAGGAAAACGTATGTAGAGAGTGGAGTCGGGGGGAGGGGGAAGAAGAGAAGAAGAGAAGGAAGGAACGAGGCAGCCGGCGATGGTGAAACGAAAGGGTGGTTCGCTAGCGGTTACAGTTTAGTCCCGTGAGTGCGTGGTGTTGAGGCGTGTGGTCACCGATCCGGCCGGTCGAGCGCGTCGCCACCGAGAACGAAACAGCACGCTTCCGATCCTCACGGGGACAGATCCGTCGAACTCACGAGGATAATACGCGAGGATACTATCGCGCGCGACCACGCTTTCTCGTTTCGTGTGAAGACGGGGGTGTACGACCGGGCACGAGCGTGCATGTGTACGTATATACGTGTACGGAAGGAAAGGCGAGAGCAAGGGCGAGTCCGAGGGTGAAAGAGAGAGAGGGCACATAGGTGTGTGCGCGGCAGCGGTGGCAGCGTCGGCGAGGTTGGTGGCGGTAGCAGGTAGCGAAAGAGAGTGGTGCACGGAAGTGTGGCGGTGTCGAGTCGTGGTGGATGGTGGATAGTGGCGGTTCGGGCGGTAGGTCGGATCGGTCGGTAGATCGTCGTCTTCGTCTTCGTCTTCGTCGTCGTCATCGTCGTCGTCGTCGTCGTCGTCGTCGGCGCCGTGATCGTCGTCGTGGTCGGTGACGAGGAGGGTACGAAGACAGAGAGGGAGAGAGAGAGAGAGAGAGGGAGGGAGGAAAAGGTAAGGTAGAAAGAGAAAGGAGGCGTGAGCAGACGAAGAGGGAAGAATATAGAGGAACGTGAACAACGGAACGTGGAGGCGAGACGATCACGGGACCGAAGAGAACAGAGGCGAGGATGAGATCGATAAGGAGGGAGTCAAAGTGGTACGGATTTTGCGAAACGGGAACGCCGCGGCGCGTGTAGACACACGGCTGGTAAACAGACGCGCGTAAAATACGCACGCACGCGCCCCAACCACTCTGCTCTGCCCCGTGTTGGCAAAGGGTTTCACGGAAGAGAGTCGGTTCTCGCAACTGGACACCGAGACACGAACACGGCGAGGCATCCGTCCGGAGGATTCGCGAGACGGAGGGCGAGGGAGAGAGGAGAGATCGGAAGAGACACGGAGGAAGAGGAAAGATAAAGGAGGAGGATATCGGTACGGTGAGCCAGCCGGTGGAGCACGAATTCGTCGCGAGAAAGGAATCGTTCTCCTCTCTTTCTCTCTCCCCCTCGATCTCTATCCATTTCCACTCGATGGGCTTTGCCGGTGAAAGAAGGTCAAAGATCGATCGTCGAGTACGAGGGTCGTGACCTCACGCATACACGGGACAAGCCACGCGTGCAGCACGGCTTTCCAGCAAGAAGGTGGATCGGCGAGGAGTAGCAAGAGAAAGAAACGGAGAGAAAGAAAGAGGAAGAGACAGAGGGAGAGAGAGAAAGAGAATTTGTGGCCTGCCGGTGATTCGACTTGATCAAGGTGGATCCGTCGTACGTACGATGAGGCCGATCGATCGCCGAACCTCTGCTCGATCGACGCGTTAGGCGTTGTCGTCAATGCTCGCCGCTCGTGGACGTACATTTTCGCGTAGATTAGAAGAGCTGCCAAACCAATTCGGGACCACGTTGCGTCGAAAATTCGGACGAAAGCGAAGAACTCTGACAACGGATCGGCGCTCGATTAGATGGACACCGTGGCATAGCAGGACGATCGAAACGGATCATCGAGGATCGGCGCACGTGACTGAAACGCGAAACGCGCTGTGCGAGATACACACGGAGATAGCTGATCCGCGATAGGTAACGATAGAATCAACGTGAATCGCGTAGGACGGAGGAATCGTAGAAATCGCTAGAAAGGGAAAAGAAAAAAAAAGAAAAAGGAAAAGAGAAAAAGAGGAAAACGAAATTAGGGAAACTCGACGAATTATTCTCGACGCACTCGAACAAACAACTCGCATCGCGGAGAGAAAGCATCGAGAGAAATCACCGACCAATTTAGTTATTACGATTTGTGATCGTAGAGTTGCTCTGAGGAGCAGCGGCGAAGCGTAGAGACGTAGCGATCAATCTCACGGAATCCCCCGCGAGAAGGCGGAAAGAACATTCATCGCGCCAACATACAAACCATTACGAACCGGGAGGAGAACGATTGATAGAAAGTATATACAGGAGACTATAGCAGGTAACAATGTCGCGAGATCCGTACTCAAGCGGAAGTGGAGTAGTCGGGCCAGGAGGTGGCACTCGTTCGCCTCGAAGCGGTCGCCGCGTGGGCGAGCTGCCCACGGTCGACCGTAGCCCATCGAGAAGCTATGCGAGCGGTCGGGGCAGCCCTTTGGGTCGTAAGAGAGGCACTCGTAGCGGAAACAATTCGCCGGAGCACCTCGGATACGGCAGCTACCATCACCATCAGCTGGGCAGTCCGTACTACTCCCGCGACGAGGACCTCGCCAGTCCCGTGATGCTCGAGGAGAGGGGTAGGAGTATGTCGACCGGGGGCGGTGGGGGCGGACATCACAGATCCAGAAGCGCCTCGAGACCCGCCATGTCCAGCTCGGCGGGCATGTCAGCGAGGTACACCAGCCTCGATCGTGCATCCGCGGGTCTTCTCGATCACGATCGCGAGTTCGTGCCGATACGCGATCCCCGTGAACGTAGTCGCGACCGTGGACTCTACCTGGAAGATGAGCTGTACGGTTCAAGATCGGCCAGACAGAGCCCGAATCCGCACATGCTGCGTGACAGCAGTGGCTATATCGGTGAACTCCAAAATCAGAACAACGATCTCCAACGAGAGCTCGGGAACCTCAAGAAGGAGCTCGAGCTGACGAACCAAAAGCTCGGCAGCTCGATGCACAGCATCAAGACCTTCTGGAGTCCCGAGCTCAAGAAGGAGAGAGCGCTGAGAAAAGAGGAGAGTTCCAAGTACAGCCTGATCAACGAACAGCTGAAGCTGCTCAGCTCCGAGAATCAGGTCAGTCGACTGCAGATTTTTCATTCTCACCTACGAACGTCGCTTTTACCCTTCGCTTTAGTACCCATCTTTCTCGCTTTTTCACCCTCCCCTTTCCCTACCCGTCTCTCGTTGTCTCCCCTCGTCTCGACGACGGATAACCATGCGAGAAAAAATTCGACGCGACGAGTGTGCGTGAAGTTCCCGTCATAGCCTCTTTAGTGCGTTCTCCGTGACCTATTTTCGACGACGCGCCTGGAATTTAGGTCAAAGTGATTAGACTAAAACGTAACGACATCGCCGATCCGATGGCCATTTCGTGGTCGATTCTACGTCGATCGTTCTATGTCGCTCGTTGCGTGACGTCCCGTGAACAGATTCGCTCGACGGGTCGATCCCAAACCAGCAACCAGTTATGTAGAACGAAAGGCCCGATTGCCGCTAGAAACTTATCGATCTACCTTGTAATGGCCCGTTTCTTTTTTTTCGACGCTTCGTATAATAGACGCGTTTATTGATTGGCCAAAAATGCGACGCGAAGGGGGAGCCACCGATGTAACAATTCAGCCGATATTTTCCACACGAAAATCCTTCGATGATCAATCGTTCGCTATCAGCTTTCATTCGATCGTTCGAATCCCGTTAACCGTCGACCAAATCGTATAAAACACGTTTTAAAACAGCCACATTGGCAATAACCCAGTGGCCATTCGCAATTGACCTCGCAACAAGTCTTACTCTGCTACCTAATTCTTCTGCGTTTCCTTCGGCGAGACGTGTACGCATTGCCTTCGAGGACGACGAATGGATCAATATGTTGGCCTACGTTCGTGAAGCCCGTCGCATTTATATTTATATAATATCGTGGCCAAAGTGTCCGCTTCGCGAATAAATTGCCCGTCTTTCATAAAACCCGCCGTTTGTTCAAAATGTCGTATTCCCCTTCGTTGTAAAAGTTTATCGAACGATCGTGAACGTCGTTACGTCTGTAAAGACCTCACGTTCTGTTCGATTACGAGAGCGTGTCACGTGAGCGATGTTACATGGGTCTTAATCGAGCCATTTAATTCTTCGTCGTTGCACTCATCGTTAAACATCAGCCATTCGTATTACAGTAGTTTCTTTTTTCTTTTTTATTGAACTAGGCAAATTGCAGAGTGAAAAATGCACGTTTTGATCTTCAACGAGAATTCTCGGAGAAACGGAACGGGCAGAACCGAGTTAGAGGAGTTTAACTGTTTCAAACTTTTCAAATGGTGGCACAGATTGAAATGTACGAATCGTAAAAATCTTTCCTGTTGAACTCTCTTCATTCAGCCACCAAATTTTTCTGAAGAAAAATTTACAAACCGTTATATCGTGTTATAATGGTACGCATACCTCCCCCCCGCACCCCATCGTTTATTTTTGAAATGTTTACAGTCTACATCTCTGATTATCGTTATGGTAGCAGCATTAATGCACGTTCGCCTCGTAAATCTGTAAATCACGCAGAATCAAAATGTGGTAAACGCTTTTCATAAACGTGCATATTTTCAGTAGGGATGCAAAATATATCTGCAATTTATTAACCCTTATTCTGAGAAGGTGGACCATTTTTGTTCGGAATAATACCAAGAAGCTTCAAAATGTGACAAATAATTTGTTGAGTCAAGCAAAAATTATTTTTCATTTAGAAACTCGAAGATTATGATTTTAATTAATAAATTAATACATTTTTGTAATCTTTATAATTAATTTTAATAGTCTTCGCAACTTGAGTCTTAATTTCGCTTTTTAACAAGAATTTGCTGAATAGTTGAAAATGTCAAATATGATTGCAATAATTAATAATATGTTTAAAGAAGACAAGATCAGAGAGTAAAATTTTTCAAATATTAAAACATGTATGCGTCAAACGTAGATGACCCACATATTTTGATTTAAAGCGACAGAAAATACATTTATGGAATAAATTTAAATTCAAAGTTAAAATTACCGATCAACTTTCAATTCTTAATTTATATCATTGAATATTGAAGATCGTGCAAAATTAACTTTGGAATCTTCATCATGAAGAAGAATGTATAATAAATCGACTGAGGATTTTTATGGAATTCATCGAAAAATGATCGAATTCATCGAATGAGAATTGCAGTTGCATGCAAAGACACATAAAATATCTTGAAATATTTATACGTAGCACACGAGACGAGTTTCTATTTAGGTTCTTGTGCTATTGAAAATACAAGAATGCACAAATACCGACAGTCTGATAACAAAATACAGAATGACAGGAATTCCCAAAATTTTCACAATCTGACATACATTGGAGAATATAAGAAATTAAGAAAGACGTAAGAAATATCGATTACGACTTCCAACAATCAATCGATTGCAACTTCTTCGAACAGCACATCCTTCGTCGAATCAATCTTTCACTCGAATCAATCGAGCGAGCCGTGGCGGCACGCTGTTCGTCAATCTTCCCGTCATGATTCGCCAGCGTGGCACCAGGCATATTTTTGGCCACGATGGCAGTGCACATGAGTCATCGACAGCGAGAGCAGAGGAATCACGGGGAGAGGCGGATTCTCTGGCCGCCTGCCCACGTTTATTCCTTTTTATCCAGCGTCTGGCATCGCGGTACAACGACAGACAATATATATATATATATATATATATATATATATATATATATATATATATATGATCCTTACGTGGCAACGACACGCGTTTTGACGTCCACCATCGTTCCACCGACATTGTTCCGTACTTTGCAAACGACAATCGACCGTGAAGTTGCGTAATTTCGGCACACCCTGTGACCACCGACACGTTTCCTACGACTACGATTAAGGATTAGGGTATCGACGAACAAAACGCCACTGGATTCGATGGGAGTGCGGAATCGACGAGTCTGGTGAATGAGATTAGGTGGTTTGTGGGAGATTACGGTGGATCCGAGGGGGGTGGGACGTAGGAAATGTTTCAGGTTAAGCATCGTTCAACTTCGATCCAACACGTCATACATATAACAGCAACGTTATAAAATTAATTATAAAACAAAAGAATATCCAGTGCGAAATACGTGAATGAAATATTAATAAATATAGATGTATAATAATAATATGACAGATTTTTAATTTATAATTAATCGATGCTTTCCAAATTTTTACAGAAACAACCATCAAAGGGAGATTAATTTTTGAAAGATGAAATGATTGGAAAATTTTACGATTGTTACTTATTCGTAACGAATCAAGATATGGGTTTCTACGGTGTAATTTTTTTACTTTGAATTATGATCCCCGAAAACTGATCTTACAAAAGTCACGTTAAATATTCTTCTCGCGTTCTGTATCACTCGTGTACATCGAAGACGTACGACGTCATTTTTGTGCACTCTACGGCAATAAAAGTAAACAGAGAGCGAGCGTATAGGTATATTTTATTCCCCTGATGCCATTAACATCGGAAACTTCGCGATGGAAGGTGGGAGAAAACGCATTAAACGGCAGGAAAACGGTTGGAAATGGTGGCCAGAGGGGTGGAATGGATTTTTCCTACTCTCTGTTTGGTCGCGTACGCGACTCGCGCCATAGCAGCAATCTCGAAATTGGCGTACGTCGGAAGTGGGTCACAAAAAGAAAAAAAAAAAAAGAAAAAAAAGGGGAAATGCCGCGGAACTTTTGCAATGCTATCGTTCCGCCAACTGATCCTTCTCTTTTCCTCACTGGCTCTCGCGGCCCGCCAAAAAACAAGAGAGCCGCGCGGGAATTAAACCCCGCCGCCGTTGTATTTACTGCTGATGAATAATTTTTCTCCACCTTTCTCTTTCTCTATCCTATTATTTCGCGCCTCGAAAGAAAGAAAGCGAGCACTGTGCTCGTACCATTCGTGACGTTAATTTAATTTTCAAAAAAAAAAAAAAGAAAAACTGTGATGCACGTGCTTCTTTGCCTCGGGTGTACATATTACGCGCGATCAGTTCCTTTGGTCAACCTTTGGACGCAAACCTTGAAATATTAAAGCTCGCGCTCGCGTTTCGGGACGCATCGACTGATCCGCCGTTGTTAGCGGGATTCGCGGTATTAAAAATTCCGTTTGCCACGGCGTTTTTCTGCGTTTGTTGCGAGGAATTGCTCGGAATAGCAAGCTCTCGGATCTAATTGCTCACTTGACATGGTTCCCGCTGAATGAAAAATTAGTTACTGATGGCCTCCTCGCTAAGATCGTGGCATGCCCGGAAGAAACGGTATGTCGGCCGGTGGAATGATTTCACGACGGTTTTGAGGAATTGTACACGAGATGAATACGTATTTCCTACGTGTCTATTCTTATACTTTTACCGAAATTGTTCTTAAAATCGTGAAGTCGTCGTTGACGTCGGTGGTCCCTAAAACTCAATTTACGCATCACCTCGTCTATTCACCTTTCAATGAAACAACTCCGAATCCAGCGGACGTCCAGTGAAAACGGGATCTCGTGTCATTTGGTCGCTTCGCCGGAGAACTCGATTGCTTTCGAACTTCGACTCGAGTATCGTTCACGAGGCAAGCTTCACTTCCCTTAACGATCCAGTCTCGTCGTTCAATCGCAATAAACCAACTTTGGATCGCGGAACATTGTACAATATTTCCAAACACGGTTGTTGAAACGGTTCTTTGTTTCCAACAGCAAGGAATTCCACTGACAATGAATGAATTAATCGTTCCGTTAAAGAGGCTCGAGACGAAACAAATTGATTTCGACGCCGGAAGAGCGAGATAAACCACGTAGCCCCCGTTGACCACGGGCTTTTGTTCATAACTTAATATCGTCGAAGCGGTCTCTCTAATGGCCGCATAGTATGTTCTTCGTGCATACCACCGCTTTCAATTCATCTCTCGGGCGCAGCTGGTCGTTCAGTGCCGCGTCTAGCAAAAGAGGAACCATTGCCACACGATCGAGTCCACGCTTTTGAAACTTTGTCGAAAGTTAAGCAGAAACTCGACGCGAAAATGTTCCTGCTGATCGTATTAGCTCCGTGAAAGTTAAGAAAGGAGTGGCAAGGAATGAAACACGTTTAACGTTCCCACGATTAACGACTTATATTGTTGCACTTCCGGTGAGTAACGCTCCCCAATCTTGCGACAAAAGTCTGGTTAGGACCTTTTTGCTCTCTCTCTCTCTCTCTCTCTCTCTCTCTCTCTCTCTCTCTCTGTTTCTTTCTTCTTCTTTCTAATTCTCACTCAGTTTCGGCATCTGGTCTCATTGTTGGCACTAAAAGTCGCTACATACATTAAGAGGTAGTGGCCACAAGTCCTGCTGCGAAAGAAACGGATTCTGAATGTCCTCGTTAGCTTTCCTTTTAACAGCGGCTCCTCTGTTGTGTACGCCACGCTCTCGAATTGAATACCGAAGGGATTTCGTAGCGTTCGCCGGATGAACGCGAAACAATGTCGTCTGGAAAATGGAGATTCGCTCTGGGAACATTATCATGCTCACTGAATCGCTCTTGCCCTTTTTTGCTATGGTAATCCCGCGCGTAATCCGCCTGGTTATACTTTCTTCTTCCTTTGCTGCCTCGCTACTTTAAACATTCGTTCGAATCTTTTATCGATTTTTCACGATTACGCGATGATACGATGAAACGACACAGTGATTCGCAAATGTAATATAAATTGCTTGTAAATTATATGTTATACAAAAGAATAAAAAGAAACAATTCAAACAAAAAATAAATGATTTCAAGGGGATCTGATGTAAATAATTCTTTTGTAGAAATCACAAATTTACCACCACTTTTTTGAATGGAATGGATGTATATTTTAATGCACTAGTCGATATAGCGCGTCATTTTCTATAAAATTGTACTAAGCTGTTTATGTCGAAAGATCATTAGTTTAGAGGATATTTTAATCTTAATCCTGTAAAGTCTATTGTACGAAAGAGAAGAAAAGACAAAAACAGTCTGCTGTCCTTGCCTTTTGTGCGTAGATTTTTAAAAAATTAAAATTAACGTATCTCTTGAATTAATAATTTTTTCGACACTCGTAGGATGACATTTTCTTTTTTTTTTATATATATAGAAAATGATTATTATCGCATGTTGTCGCATATTACGAGAAAAGGAAATATTCCAGGATAGGGTTCTTCTTTTCTGGAATCGATAACCCAGAAACCGGAATTATTTTTGTGGAGACTACCGGTGCCATTTTTATACCTCTTGCGAAACTCCGTTTCTGCCGGTTTCAACGATCGTTTTTAAAACTTCTACTCTCATTGTCAGTCGATCCTTCTCAACCTTCGCCACGCAATTACGAAACGAGAAACGTTTAACATTCAAGAATATCCTCCTTTAATCGTAGAATCTTTCAAAAGATGAAAATCGTGCGGCAAGTGAATATCTCGGGAGATATGGTATCCGAAGCTTTGTACGCGACAAAACAATCATCCCTCGCCGTTCGTGAAAGTGGCGTACAGGTCCGCGTAAAGCACGGCGCACACGTCCGTCTATATCGATCGGCCTAAATATATCGAGGCGGATTATTAGCGAGAACCTATGCCACGCGGTCTAACTATGGCACGACCGCATTGTTCCACGGGGTTACAGAGTAAACGTGTCTCTCGTGGACTTCGAAAATGAATCGATCGATCCCCGGCCCAAGACCCTCGCCGCTCTCATCTATAGTTGTTTCTACCGATAACGTTGCTTACCCGACGTTTAATCGCGTTTACCCACCATTACAAGCTACGTTTCCAAGAATATTTCCCCTACGAGCAGCAAAGTGACACCGTCAGTTTTTTCAATAGAAATGTCCCGAATACACATATACGTCGACAGTTTCACATGCCTAAAAGTTTAAGAATAGTCCGCGTCGGCTTTTTTATTTGCATGGTCGATACGTTATCGGTAACCTGTTCAGCAGCATCAGCGATTTAACGTGTTCGAACTTTTTTACGGAAAACTACAGACACTCTGGCAACTATGTTTCACCATCTGACGCCACGAGCTTCCAGCCCCCGTATTGGTACAACGTAATATCCTCTGAACAAAGAAACTTTAATATTTGCGAAGCCAGCCCCCAGTATCCCGACCGCTATTTCGACGAACTTTGACCGCTGGATTTAACTTCACGTCGTTTGATTGCGACCGCCGATCTTACGACGATCTCCTCGCGATTCAATCTACCTTTGCTGGTGAGAATTTTCGTTCTGATACGGGGAATAATAGAACGCGAGTGTGTCCTCCGCAATCGGCCAACCTTCAGTCGGACAATATTGCTTTCTGTAATGAAATTTTCGCTCCAACGTTTTCATTCGCGATCTTCTCGAATTTCAATTCTCATCGATTGTTATTTATCGATTGCAGGCTGCATCTATGTTCGTACACGTTTTCATTTGCAGCTCGAGTGAAAATTTTCATCGACTTTCGAGAAAACAGTATTAGTAACTGGTCGCGAGGTTAAATTCATTGGTGAAAGTTCGCCGAAATAGCGATTGGAATGGCCAAGGCCAGCTTTGCAAATCTTCGACTTGAAAGACCTTGGTTGATTAAATTTTACCGATCATTTAGGATACGCTGGCGTTCTATTCTTCCATTCTTGCGTTTTCATTTGTAATCGTACTCACGTTGAATTCACTCCGCGAGAGCTGACACGTATAATCTTTTCGTGTTACTGCGTGTTATCCCGGTATCTACGTCTATTACTTCTATAAATCATGCTTTGAAGGCATGTGCGCGCTAGCGGCTTTAATGAGGAAGTGACTTCCAACGTGTCACTCTCCGTTATTTGTACACGGCCAGCCGCGCGTCACAATGTAATAGCTTGCTTAGACGTTTGTCCTTTCCCGGAGGCTCCTGTGTCCCTGCTATATTATATATAATACAATGTAATATTATATATATAATTAGCGTAATAATATTATAAAATTAAAATTAAATATTATTACATTAAAATTGAAATATTATAAAATGTGTAATCTTTAATAAGCGCTCTCAAAAGTACAAGTCAAATTTCAGTATTTAGTTATAACTTTGGATTCCACGGAAAGACACAATTGTTCACTAGAGCGGTAATTTTGACTAACAATTTATAACTGAGCGCACGAGAATTGACGATTGAATAAATTCTCAATTTTTAATTGATTTTGAAGCAGAGGGATGTGGGTCGTCGTACTCTGACAACGAGTAAGCAATCTAGAGTCAGTTGTTTTCTAGTTTGAAGTTCTGTTTGAGAAAAAACAATGTGACTCACGAGAAACGCATAGCCATCCGAATAATAATTTTCAAAGAAGTGCTGTATACTTTAAAGCACAATCGAATGAAACGTGTCTGATTAACTTTCAACACTAATTTCTACATTTTATGCACTTTAAATTTAAATGTTATGAATACTTTCCTAATATTTCTCCTTTGCCTATTATATATGTATTTTATAAAAGAAAATTTTGGAAATGTGACAAAACTTTGTTAACATAATATGTAATGTTAAAATTGTTAGTTTGGAAGATTCGAAAGTTAATTTTAATTTTGTGAAACGAAGAAAGACAGAAGCGATGCGTTCTGTATAAGAAACAGAATATTATTTTGTATTTTATTTCTGTTTGACATTTACGTTTAAAATTGTTTCATCAGGAGAGTCGTCTCAACATGCTCGTGGAGTATCTTAAGCTTCGAAAGCTAAAATTAGAAGAAAACGTAAGAATATCAATAAAAGGATCATCGAGAACGATATTAGGAGGAGAATTGTCTCAAAATTGAAAGCTAAAAATTAAAAGAGAACGTAACTACAATGGTAATATAAGTGTGAAAGATAAGTATAATACATTCAGAAGCTTTCGTTTTCCGTTTCCAATCCATTTTTCGATCTTCGAACGTTTTCGCAGAGGGTACGTGCAACTAAAACGGTGCTACGACGATGAGGCGAATTAATCCTCGATATCGATTCCGTAATCTATGTCAGATTACTTAATGGGATGACCCCCGCGGCTATTTCCGTGTATGTCAGCCATCGAAGTTCATCAGACATAAGCACACATGTTTAAAATCGATGCGCTAATGCTAGGACTGATGTATTTTCTTTTTTTATCTGTCTGTTTCTCTCTCTCTCTCTCTTTCTCTCTCTCTCGTTTTTTTCTTTCACTGTCTTTTTTCTCGAACGTCGAAGTCGATTCAGAGACGATGAAAATGCATCGAGCTTAATGGTTGACAACGTGCCAGCAGCTTGATAACAAATGTTGCCACCGCTTTTCGATCCATTAAAAAGAAATTCTCTACGTCATCTTGGAGTATCTTAAACGTTGAAAAAACTGTCACAAATTTTTTCAGAAAATAATTTATGTCGTTTTGTATCCAGTCGTGGACACATTTCGAGTAAAACATGTCGGAAATGTTTGAGCAGTATCTGAATTATTTATTTCGTTTGGTAATGATGCATATAGCATTATACGTTGAAAATATTTATTTGAAACGGGAATCATTAATTAAAATTAATTAACGCAAGTGCTTAATTTGCATTAATCGTTTTAAATGTTGTCTTTCACGATTACTATTTCGGAAGGAACTACTTGTCTTCAGTAATGTAGACATTTCAGACAAACAGTCAGACAGGCAACTTTATAGTAGCCTCATGATTACTTCTGCGAAACTATGTACTCTCTACTCTCTACACTGGGAGCGCCGAAATTGGTGTTTAGGGACAATGATTGTGCATTATTCTGATTCCTATGCAACCTTTATCACAAGTTATTTCAACAATATTAAATTTTATAATTGTATATATAAACGAAATTAACACGTGACCATTTCAAGTTACGAAAACTATTATTAGACGCGTCTAATTTATGAAAAGTCTAGATTATCAATATCAGGCATCATCTTTGAAATTAAATTTCATTTTATCTTATTTGTTGAACAGTTGAACAGTTTTAAAGACCATTTTATCGTAATTTTTCAAATATCATGAAAATTCCATCAGATATTTCATTACGCGTACAACGAGAGAAATATTTATTTCAAATTTACCGTGAGGAACATATAATTAAAATATTTGCAAAATCAAATAAATATTTCAAATAATGCTTCGATCAATATAAAAATAAGCAATTATCTCAAATTAAATAAATAATCTCTATAGCTGTGGGAATCAATCTCTATAAACATTTTAATTTTTGCAAATACCGTTTTGCCCAACACTGTTTGTTTCATACAGATTTGATCTTTTTTTTTCATTTAATATTATCGTTTCAATTATTTGTGTTTCTCTTCTTCCATTCTCTTTTTGTCTTCTTTTTGTTTTTTTTTTTTTTTCTCTTGGGAAACGACAGACGAAACGGAAAATCAACACGCGGCATGATAAGATGGAACAGTTGCAGATGGAAAATTTTTCACAGCTTGTGAGAAGTCGCACAATTCGTGAGTTAAATTTCTTTAATAACGCGAACGATGTTCTGACGTGGCGGTTATTTTTGTTTCAGAACAGAGCTTATTTTGTTACTATGAACACGTCGAATTATTTCGATGAATTTTAAACGCCAGTCGGTCGATCCATAAGAAGGAATTTTCCTTGCTCTCGAATAAACATGTTGAAAATGTTCATCGATAACATTCCGCAATCTAAATATTACGATTAACAGAGTGATAAGGGAACACGTATTGGTCGAGGAAAACTAAAACGCAAAATTTGTGTAGATTTAAAGATTTAAAAAAGTATTAAAGTGGGATCTTAAACGTTAATAATGGACGTCTTTGATCGAACCAGTGAGCCACATGATGAAAAGTTTCAATCGAAATTTTTCTATATGTAACATTTCATGCAAAAATTTATAAAATATTGTACTTATTTATAGGGTAATCGTTTCTATTCGTATGCTTTAATATTAAAATAAATTATACGAAAACATATAACTTATACATATAAAAAGGAGAGTCTTCTTTTTGGCGAAATTCAGATATAATAACTTTGTATACATAATAAGAACTTGTGAAAATAAAAAGAAGTGTTTCCTCAAGTTCTTATATGCGAAGTTATTTTTAAATTTTGCCGAAGAAAATACATCTTCCTTTAATTTTTAGAAGTTCTTTCGAGTACACAAATAGGAACAGGCGTACTAACACGAACACTTGCCCTAATTCACGAATGAGACGAATTTCAATGATTTGAAACTCTAATTATAGTTCCTGTGAACGATGATAGTTTTTGCGAGTAAATCGCTAAACGTTTCTCCCAGCGACTCCACTTGTTTGATAGGAATGCACGATATCGAAACACACACGTAATATCGGACTTCTCGCGATAAGACGAATCGGCGAGTATCGCCGATCTGCACGAACATCGAGCGATTTTTGCTCGTGCAGCCATGATCCACCGGTCAGATACGCTTCCAGCCAGACCATTTTCCAGCGGGTAACATAATTACCGTTGCCACGTGTGATACATGGCCACCATTTCTCGGCTGTAGCCGCGAAACGACGATTCCGTCTCGCCGGTCAACTCGCAGGATCGGAGATAAAACGGACCGTCGATGCGTGCTTGTCCCTCGTTTATTTCCTGCACCGCTTCCAAAAGGATTGATTTTAATTTTATTTTGATATACATACAGTGTGTCGCTACGATCCTGATATGATCGGCCGAGAGGAGATGATACTACGCGCAAGATGAAGTCGAGAAGAAAGAAAAACTTTCTTTTCACTTGCTTTTCCTTTTGTCAGACAATCGAATTTGGAAAGTTTATCGACTTAGACGCAGCTAATTCCGGGCTAGTAGGGAATGAATAATGAACGAGAGGTTACTCTACTTACAGAAGTAGGTCAAAAGCTTGGAATACAATTTTTTCGCGAGACGCAATGTTTTTGAGGAAATTAAATTTGAGGAAATTCATTAAGCATGCATTTGTTGATATTCTTAACCAAATATTCCCGTTCAAACTCCGTTCTTCTTGAAAAATAATATCTCAAACGGAAAATTCTTGTCTCCGTGTCACTTTCGCGGATACTTTCTGTCGATTATTCGCTCGTATTCGATATTAGTCAAATTCAAGTAAATTCAGTTTTCTCGGAAACGGAGTCGTATGTAAAAAAAATTTCATCCCTTCGTTATGATTTACTTTCACACAGTAATAATATTGAAAAAGAAAAATTAAGAGACGAGGAGAATGTTTAAATGATCCTCAGTTCGGAAATATCAGATTTATACGACAGTAACAGAAATGTCACGTAAATGAGGAAGGTACGGGAAATGAAGAGATATCTGGAACACTTATAAAATTAAATACGTTATATATTTCCAATTTGCTATGAACGAAAAGCTTCTATTAATCCCGATAATAATGTTTCATCGATTAAATATTAATTTAACGTATTACATTAAACGTAATATGTAATTATTACCAATTATATATCTATATTTTTAGCATTGAAATGAAACGTTTAATTGCTTTTATTACTTGAAAATGAGTATTTTACAATTTTAATTGTTCACGACTATCAAAATTCTCAAACGAGAATCTAAAATCTAAGAGAACGAAAGAGAGAGGAGAGAGAGAGAGAGAGAGAGAGAGAGAGAGAGAGAGAGAAGGTGCTGATGACGGAGCAGAAGCAGAGGCGTTATCGAGCGACAGGAACTCACCCCTACCAGCTTCCTCTCTCTCTCTCTCTCTCTCTTTCTCTCTCTCACTCACTCACTCACTCACTCACTCGCTTTCTCTAATTATCATTCCCTCATTTTCCATCGTCGTCTCTTTTTCTCTCATGCTCACCTTTAACTCTCTCTCTCTCTCTCTCTGCTTTTCTCTGTATTTTTCATGCTTGGTTTCTCTCGTTTTCCTTCCGAACTCTCTATCTGTCCGCCTTACTCCTCTTTCTACCTCATTCTCTGTCCCCCTTTTCCTCCATTCATTTTCTTTCCCTCGAACCGTAGTATCCCCTCTCTTTTTTCATTTCATCACTGCTTCTCTCTCCTTCTTCCATCCCTCCGTTTTTTCGTTTCCCTCTTACTAACCCTCTTTCACATCCCTTCTTCTTATTTTTCCTTCTTTCCCAACGGTTTCAGCCCCCCCGTCGCTCTCTTTCCCTATTTTTACGTGACCCTGTTTCGTTCCCCTTCCTTCTAAACGTTCTTCCTTCCCTTGTTATTGGACTTTATCTCCCAGCTTCATCGGTTTCCACCTTACTGATCCTCATGGCGTCTGTCCCATCAAACGCGTGCACTACGACTTCCACGTAGGGGTTGCATTCGCTCCTTGAATCACCTGGACGACGTATGAAATTTTCTCCTTGGCCGGCGACGGAAAAATCGAGCACAGTCACGTTGGTTTTTCGAGGTCGAGCCGCTATTGAGCCGCTGTCCCGTTTCCTCTAATGAAGAATTCATTCGCCAGACCGACCCCAGATCGTTTGGCCTCGTTAACCTTTGCCACGTGCAACTTTGGCAAATGGAAATAGTTTGGCGCCGGGAGGAATCGTGTAATTTCCTGCTTACGAGCGAGCAGCTGCTTGATACACGGTGCAGGGACCTGAAATGAGATGACTGGCTAGAATCTTTCATTGAATAACGAGGGGAATTTCGCGGGATGTGCCATTTAAAAGACACGGAGAGACTCGAAGATTTGTTCTCTAATTAAGATCTTGTACAAGTATATGTTTAAGTAGAATCGAGGAAAGTGGAACGCTAACTTAAATCATCGAACAGGCAGGTCGCATCGTGGACGGAGCTAATCTCCGCACTGATCTAATCTAACTAAACTAAATGGAATTAAATGAGAGGGAGCTTCGTTAAACGCGATGCAACGCCGCTCGAAATAATTGTCTTTCGCGATTACCGAAGCCATCCGTGCGTCGTGAACATACGTCCCGGCTACTCGACACGCGTTTTCTCCTTTTCGCCTTGAGTTTCAAGCGATACGAGTAGCTCAATTGATTCATTCGTGATATCTGTACTCGGTAGCCAAAAGACGCAACGTCGTGGACTGATAAGACCAAATTTCGTTACTCGCGGATCGCGAAAACAAGAAACTTATTCTGTTAGAAGTCAATAAAGTTCCTGCAGTGTCTAATGGTTTTAGTAAATGATCGTTTATTAACAGACTGCAGATTTTTATGCAAAGTTATATTTTTAGAAATGTACAATTAAAAAGATAGAAATTGTATCAAAAAATATTATAAAAAGCACATACTTTGAATATTTTATATATATTCTTTGCTTTTAATTTTCACGCAAATGCGTAAAAATGCACGCCCTATTTTAGTTAGTTTAGTTGTTAAAAAAAAAAAGTTACAATTATAGGAGGTTTCATATTATTTTATCATTGGTACTAATCACATTGATAATCGAATTAAATACCTAGACCAGAGAATGCTGAGAATAATTGAATAAGAATGTAAGAGTTGTCGACCGTATAAAGTCGCTATATGTATTATACAGACCGACACAACAAATGGTAATAATAAGTACTTAATCAGCAACCTATAAAAAATTAATCGCTATCAATTCTACTGTAAGTAGAACGTCGTCGATTCGATGGAGAAAATCCACCAGTCTCGAGTGTATTACGTTACTCTAACGTGCCTGTGATCTTTCCAAAATCTGATTTCCGCTCAAAGTTCCAATGTCCCGTCAAAGAACACCCTGAGATCGCAGTGTGAATGAATTCGGGGCTCCGTGGAACCACGGAGTTCGAACCAAGAACGTATTCAAACAAGATCATGCAAACTAGTCCGAAATTACGCTCTCGTTGCGCCATGTTTCGCCAAGTCTGGCGAAGTCGCGATTTAGAGTCGCTTTAATTGTTTGAAATTCCTCGGGGTACGCCTACTCAGAAACGACCAGGACCGCGGCACATTGCTTCGTTTGTCCCCCTGTGCCTGCTCGAGAGAACCGGGTACGTTCGTTTAAAACCGAAACGGATTTGAGGATACGCGAACGACAAAGGCCACCGCGATCGATCGATAGCAGCACCGTTGACTTCGACAAAGAGGGGGTGGTCGTGGGGGGGTATCGGCGAGTTACAGAGGGAAGCAGAGACACTTTGATGGAAGACTTTTTCACGATGGAACGGGCCACGATCGTCCAAGGCCTAAGACTTGTCCCAACGGATCGTTAAAAGCCCCGATCGTTAAAAGAAGTTGCTCAAAGTTTCGTAACTCGGAACCGCTTGCCATCTGTGTTATGAATGGATATCCGTTTCTTTTGTTCATCGACACGTCCTATGATAGTCCCTTCGGCTAGATTTATTTAGAACTATGTTCTTAGGTTTAAAATGCAATAGATATCTTTTATATTTTATCGTCTTGTTATATTCGAACCTGAATACTGTTATCAGAACAGAATGTTTGCTAACAATAAATGCAATTTTCTCTGTGCCATTTTAATACACTAATCGACGCAGCTCATCATTTCCTATAAAATCGTACTAAGCTCGTTGCGTTGAAAAATCATTAGTTTAGAAGCTATTTTAATCTCAATTCTATCGTACGAGAGACGAGCGAAAACAAGGGTAGCGTTCATGCTGTTCTTGAATTAATGGTTTTCCGACACCTATTGAGTAGTTTGATACAATTTTGTAGGAAATAACGATAAAAAAAAGAAATATACCGTTCTACTTGAAAAAAAGTACATAAATTCTTCATATGAAATTTCGTCTAATTTTCTAGTATAATATTAACAGAATCATGTATATTGAAGTAGTATTGAAGAGTTCATTAATCCTGCTACGACTTTCAAATTGTTATACTTCAATCTTGATCTTATTTTAGAAAACGAAACGAATTCATTTCAAATTCATTTTAAAGTTAATCTGAGAAATCACAAACAAGTTGAAGTTCAACCGAGAATTCATGCACATTAACATTTTCAGATTATGTTCAAACTGAAGATATTTTTAAATAAATCGGGTGAGAAACGAAAGAACGCAGCAGAGTGGATACGAAGAAACGTTTCATTAGCTAATGACAGATTGACACACTCTGTTCCCAATTCTCTCACGAAAGAAATTCATTAACCAGGTTCCGTGAAAATTGGGTAACATTTGACACGGACCGGGTGGCCTCGTTTTTGACAAAAGTGTTGGTACTTTTGGAATTAATGAAACCTGGACGAAGGAGATATCTTCATTGACTTTTCATTAATTCTTGGTTGGAAGTGATTCACAGGCTCGTCGGGCCGCGCTGAACCCTATATTACAACGCAAACGTAGAAACCACTCGCTGGTTTCTTGGGGTCGTCGTACCTTAGATCGATCTTTCCGGCGAGAAGCGAGCTTTGCCAGGCGGGGTCGGCGTGAAGGCAGTTTCGTCTGGCACGAAACGTTGGTCGTTTCTTTCGTAACGTGGTTATCTTGCCGGTGTGACCGATTCACGATCTCTCGCCGCTTCGAGAGATCGAATAAAGCTGAGCTTTCACGGGTAGAAATCACTAAAACGACTGAAAATCACGAGATTCTGTTAAATATTTCCTTCGTACGTTTTGCAGTGACAGCTTTTATGCTTCTTTAATACTTGAATATTACAGGCATTGAAACTTACGCAACTCTACCGTTAAATTGGAAGAATATATTTGCAATTTTCGTTTAAATTAAGACATTGCTTAATATATATATAACGAGAGTAGAAAGCATTTGCACACCGAATAAAAAATCGTTGATACTTTGAAAAAAAAAAAAAAATGATACAAAATGAAAACTTCAATCTCCAAAACATTTATCATCTTTCATTGCAAATATTTTTCACGCCTGTTGCATACTAATAATAACGAAATAATGGAGAATTGAATAAAAGTAAATATATTAAAAAATGTAAGATAAAAGTGTAAAATAATGCAAGTAGCGAAATAGCAGTTAATAAAAATTTACGATACTTCGGGATTAAGCATCAGATTTTCAAATTTAAGTTACTTTTTAACTGAGATTCTAGGGAGAAAAAGAATGAAGGAAAGTTATTTTTATCGGGAATCCTACACAATAGCGAGAATTATAGTTCTATTCGCGTAAAGATATAATTGACGGTTTCATCCCTTTTCCATATATCTCTGCATTGATTTTCTCAACCAACCGTATGAAAATTTTTCCCTCGGAACATGCCTTATCGATTACTTGTGAGAGAACCATGCAACTCTCAAGGCCATCATGCTCCAATACTGTAGATCACGCAGTAAGTTACACGCAAAATTAATTTGTTACTCTATAAATTAAACACAGCTCAAGCAACAACGATGGAAAATTGTTCATTTTATACCGTAAGGCTTCTACCTTTTCAGTTTTTTTTCGGAAACGAACTTAAAACTGAACTTTTCAAGATGTTTCTACATCATGTAGCGATTGAATGTAAGAATGCTCTTATTCTCAAAATTTAGACGTCTCCGGAAACATACAAAAATTTTTTTCACGACTAAACTACGAACTTTTATACATTTGTGAAACATTTGGAAATAAAAAGAAATTTTTAAATAAAAGACAGACACAGCAAAAGTTTAAGATACAACGCCCTTTATAATATTTAACAGATAGAATAAGTTTCTACTTATAATAAGTTTTAAATTTCTACGTGAAAAGATACGAAACTCTACAAACATCCGCAGCTCATTCACTAAATTCATCATGGTCTTGAACATTGAAATTTTCTCTTTGCAGCAACCTGTTATGGAGCGCGCAAACGATCAATAGGTATATATTGTCAATATTTCAAGGTTCTCGACATTCTCGTAAGTAAAAGATCCTCAGACAATCAATATTGACAATGTATATTGATCATTTTTATATACGGTGATGTTGAAAAGCTTAAACCATTGGCAATACATATTAATCGTCTAAAGACTCTTTTATAGCCTATTGTACGAGATTTTTTCACCATTTCATTGGACTTTAAACATTAAAGTTAGACGGTGAAATAGAATTTCTTGGATATCCATCGTTTAATTTTTGAATAAAATCATTTCCCAATAACTCTTTCTTTTTATTACACGTTATTTTGTCAAGTTTACCTTTCTTTCAGTAAAAATGATCTTTCCTTTAAAATCAATTTATCTCGAAATGCCTATTAAAACTGCAATTAGAAGACCAATAGTAAATTCATAAATTTTCCACTGTTAAACGAGAAAAATTCATCGCTTTCTCTACCTGTTTCTTTTTGTTCTACGTTAAGTTTGTTTGTTTTCTTGTATGTAAGCAATCTGCGTACGTCGCAAGTCGTAATTAGAGAGCTACTAGCAAATTTCCAAATTTTCCATTATAAGAGAAGAATTTCTGTTTCCTATTGTTATATGTTATTTTTGCCAATCTATTTCTTTCAATAGTATCGATAACTTTCCCTTTGAAAAGCAATCTACGCGTGTTAGTAAATTGTAATTGGTAAATTCGTAAATTTTCTGTCGTGAGAGAACAAAGATATCGTCACCCTCTGTTTCTATTTCTCTATTTCTTTATTTATACATCATTTTCAATCAATAACACGACTTTCGTCCAGGTAACAACGATAACCTTTCCTTTAAATGCAATCTATGTACGTACGTGGCAAAGACGTGTTAAAATTGCAATTAGTACAACTAACGATCGAGCTCGTGAACTTTCCATCGTAAGAGAAGGAAAGTTCGTCGTCTTCTCTTTCTGTGAGAGAGCCGAATCGATCGTAGGACGTCGCCTAACGCCCGGTATCAGTATTATAATGGTTTAAAATGGAACACGGTGACCCACATACGAATTCGGAATGGGGTCAGAGAAAATCGCTGGATTTAGGTCAGGGGAATTTATGTACATCGTAGGAACCCGACGGCGCAGTTTTACGTTGTCCTTCGTGTTTGACGTCATCGATCTCTGCACGCGTCACCCGTTGCATCGTGGGGATTTTATTGTCACCAAGGGAGGAACGAGAAACGACAAAGAACGAGCCCGCGAGCGAAAGTCGAAAGAGAAACCGCGGTTGAAACAGTTCGAAACGAAACGTGACAGGGGTCGCTTGAATAATCCACGACACTGGCAGAAGGGTGGGGAGCTGAACTTAGGCACACGATTTGATTTATCATTTATTTACCATCGAATAATCGATCGCCACGAGACCGTTCCTCTTTTATTCGATACTCCGTGCCACTCTATCTCTATGCTTCATTCCTATTTCAATTTAGCTCCAAGGCCTTCCACCGTTTCTCGCCAAAATTGTATCGTTGGATGCAAAAAAAAAAGTGACAAATGTCGGCTACGTTTAAAAATTGAATATTTCTTTATCCTCACAGAGTGTCTCGCCTGATTTTCACAATTTGATTAACAACGACATTATTGCTCGTAGCGAAGAACATTTCAAATGAAGAGTTTGAATAATTTCTAATGTTACCAGTCTTCCTCGTGAATTGATACTCGGAATTAAGAAAGATCATGATCAGAAACTTTGTTTTTCTTTTAAATGGAAGTATATACTTTTTAACACACAGACACACACACACACACACACACATATATATATTATTTTATATATATAATATTTTATATAATAATTATTTTATATATATATATAAAATAATTATTAGTTTAGGAGATATTTCAACTTCAATTTTGTAATCATGTAAAAGATAAATATTTAAACTGCTGTGCGTCTATCTATCTATCCTTCGTATGATGGATATATTCATGTCTTTAATTAAATTCATTATATATTTTATTGAAATATTTTAATTGAAATTAAATATTTATACTTTAATTAAACTTAAAATACTTAATCAATAATTTCGACATAATTAATACTTTTTTTTTATAAAAATCGTCGCACTGTATCAGTATTGATGTAGTAAAAATTACAATTCTATTTAGAAAAACAAAGTTTCTGATCATGAACATCTCACTCATGAGAAAAGCTGATAATTAGAATATACATCATTCAACTTTCATCGCATGTCAAAATCAGATAAGACACTCTTATAGTTGCAAGACTGTTTGTAATATTAAAAAATACTTTTTCCTAGTACAGAGCACTGATATGAGAATCTTGAATTCCTTCCTCTCCTGCAATTTCACATTAGGAATAAATACTGCTTTCCTTCAATTTATTTCGCAACTTGGCGTTGCGCGTGAAAATCACCGGAGAAACGTATCGATCGAAGCTTTATCGTGCTTTATGATCGCGAAAGAAAGAAAAAAAAAGAAGATTTGCAAGGTACTGGACTCGATCTCGGTAACTCAACAATTACGATAACGTAAACATATTACGCTGCTGGTTGATGGCGCGCGCGTCACCACATGCATATTTAATCCCGCGCTATTTACGATGACGGGGCTGTTAAAAAAGAAGGTTGAAAAATATTTAAGCGACATGCACATAGGCTAACGGAAACCCGGAAGAGATCGATCCATCGTGCAACGACCCCTCAGGAAAATCAAAGGGTTGTACAATTCTGTTTCATAGTAAAGGCATGCCACGTTTTGCGACCTATTTCGTGTTTTCTTCTCAGGAAGCCTCTCGTTATCGCGTGTTCGTGGAAGATTCTTCCAGATGCTTCTTTCTTACCCTTTGTTTCTTCTTCTTCTTCTTCTTCTTTTTTACAACGCGGATATTCACGACAGGATAACATCCATGAAAGCGTTACAATCAAAGTCGTAAACATTCGAAGGATCTTAGAACGTCTTATCTTTCATATTTTTATTTTCAGCGAGTATACAAGTCGAATCGATCGTTTTTATAAGAAATCTATAAAGTCCTCATTAAATTAGATCGCAAAATGGAAATTAAATGGAAACTTGTTTCGTCTGTTGAATATTATCCATTTGTAATTGCGAACTTGTTTTCTACGTCTATCTACTCTCTCAAAATGCAAATTTTGTAACGAAAGCTTGTAATTATTTTGTTATTCGTGTTTCTTTTCAGTATTTTCTTCTCTGTCCATTATATTATTGATTTGCACTCTGATGGAAATTCTTTGAAATGAACAGTTACTTATGTGATGTTTATAAAGTAGTGTAGTATTATAGTTTTATTACACGAATAGTTGTTCTGTTACTGAATACGGTTGAATGCTCAAGAGTATTATACTTTTATTCATCTTACGAAACTTCTTTTAATACACATTCCAAGATAACTTGAAGCTTCTATGGAGCTTTTATTACGCAAATTCTCTAAAATATCTGTCTGATCGAAACACTTTTTAAAGAAGTTCCTAACATTTCTTTCCACAAAAACAAATATTTTCTCAAATGAAATGATTAAATAAACAATCAGATTCAAAATTATTTTTGCACCGATTGTTCCGTGAAAATCGGGGACACTCCATGTATAAAATTACACGAATTCGTCTTCGTCTCCTAACAAGGGAGCGTACAGAAATAAACAAACAACAACGAGATTCTCCGTTCGTTGTTAAAAAATAAAAGGACGCTTCCTCGTCGCTGCTGTCTTGGACGTTGTATTATTGGAAGGGCAGGTGGTCGGCATCCATTAACTCGCCAAGACCGTGGACGACCGGTTGTTTTCACGACGAGGGTTACACGGCGGCGTAAGAAGAAACGCCACCGTGAGATAGGATTTACGCGATCGTTAATAGGATCTCGTCTTAAGAGGGGCTTCGTTTAAACTTTAAACCCCCGCTTCATCTTCGTTCCTCCGTTGGTCGTTGCGCGTTCGATAGTAGGGCATAAACTGTGTCGATGGACGATACCGATCGCACCCCGGAGAGAAAGAGGTAGATCGGGTTCCCTCCGCGTCGAGGGTTAATCGAGGGCTAATCGTTTCGAAACCAGAACACGCGACACCATGTATACACCGGCACCCCTCGCCATCGTGACAGCCTAGAGGGGTCGTGGCAGATCGTTTGCATCCCCTTGGAAACGTAACGCTCGATTTCCATTACCGAACTGCCCGTTGAAATTCAATTTCCACGTGTCTTATTCGTACTCCCAGCTCTGGGAATTAATAGAATTAAATTCGAGGGGAAATGGCAAGCCCGAAGGTTCTCTAGAGATGGAGCATGGTTTTATTTCGTGGTATTGGAATTATCAAAGAGAATGGCAGAACACCGCTGTTAACGTTGATGCGTTCTTTTGAATCGTTTTCGATTCTATTTGATTGTCGTCCTCTTTTTGTATTCATTGCAATATAAAGTGAATGATGATGAAAGTCTGCATACTCGTGCATGAAACTTCCACATCTCAAATGTTCAGAGAGGAGCATGGATCTCAAACATTTTATGACACTGAGTTCTTTGCTGATAACAGTTATACAAATTTTGGCGCAATGATAACGTTTCTTACATTTGTTAAATCGAAAGGAAATCAGCAATTATCGTAGGTATGTTGAAATGTGTCTGAAGTGTTATCATTACAGTTGTTATCATTATAATTATAATCAGACTACATTTTACTCGTTTCCCTGTGGCAATTGTAGATTATTGTAAGATTATTGTAAGATTCTGTTTTCACTTTATTTGTACGCTCTTCTAAATACCAGAATCGTTTATTAATAATACAAATAATACAAAACATGTTGTTTCGAAGCAAGTTTCTTTTTATACGTTACTACGAGTTTCTTTCATTGATATTTCCTTGAAATTCTCAGCTGCGAATCTGTTAATAGAAACAAATCAATCGCTGTCGTATGAAAAGTGAAATTCTAATTAAAAGAAAATTAACGGTGAAACGAGGATGGGAAAACGAACAGAGAAATCGGAACAGTCTGTGGGATAGAGCGAGTAGGGTAGGAGCGAAAGAGGGAATTCGGCCATGGCTTGGTGGACTGATTTCGTTATGGGGTGACTGACGTCACAGAGTGGAGGGGAGCTCTCTCGACCTCTACACCCTCTATGGCACGTTGTCGTTGCTTGTTCGTACGCGAAATCAGGTCGATCGTCACTATTGAACGGCACCACTTCCGGTCGAGCATCATCTCTGGCGTGGCCTTTGCTACCACGACGACGAGGCATAAAGTTTGTTAACGCATCGTCGTCACGTATAAATATCCGTTACCTCACGCAGAAACTGCCGTTTAGACTTCTCTTTATTTCTTATCGTTCGATGCAACCCGAAGTTGTAAATTTCATTGCGCAGGTTTTCATCGAATTTTAAGAATTATTAGACTCTCAAGCATTTTATAAAAAGTTTGTAAATTCAGCGAGAAGCTAGAACCCTTAAGTACGAAGATAAATTGACAATCTTCTTGATTTTTCTGTTTAAACGTGTATAACAATTTAACATCAGAAAAGTGGTTATCTAATTGAAATCCCATTATTTCATATTTCACGTAAATTTGTTGGAAGACGAATAGTTTGTATAATTGGAATTCATATAATGGAAATCCACTGATTCTGCTAATGACTTTCGTACAATAGAAGTTCAGATTCAAGTAAATGAATTTAACCAGCAAGAGTTGATTTAATTGCATATTGGCTAAAATTTGACTCGTAACAAACAAAGTCCGTACAAAGTTCTACTATGCTCATGACGACTTTCACGTAGGTGAAAAACAAATTTCTACGTACGCTTCAGATCCATTGATGAAAATGTGAAATCGCATAGGAACCCGCGGTTTAGATTAAACTATGAAAGTTCCTCTGTTCCACGAGAAGGCGCGAGAAGATTTTATTCCGCGAAACGGGAGCTCGTTGTTCTTGGATGAAGTGCACACCGAAAACATACTGCTCGTAATCATCCGGTCTGTGGCGGCGTTTTTTTCGTCAGTTTGTTTCCTTTGTCCGACTGGCGTCGCGTTGTCGTCATTAACGATGCCTAACGAGCCTGATGAAGGCCCTGGAACAATATCCACGAAAGCAGAGTCGAGTGGGAAATCTAAGCTAAAGAGAGCACGGCGGAGAGAGAGTGACGTCGAAGAAATTTCGAAAGGCGAAAACTAAGACGCAAAGAGGGAGAGCGGGAGGGTGCAATAGAGAAAATCGACAGTTGGCAAGAAAGATCTCAGCGCGCGGAGCCTGCAGATAGATGGAAGCTTCGTAAAAAGCTTATGTGAAAGAAGATACAAGAGCTTTAAGAGAACTTTCTCCATTGAAAAACGAAGAAAAGCGTAAAAATTAAAAAATTGATGAAGAGCCGCGCGGCTCAAAGAAGGAGAATGCGAAGAGGGATCAAGGAAATTTCGTTGAAGATCCAGGGATACGACGAGACAGGAAATGGGCCAGAAAAGATGCCGGAAAAACGCGTAAAGGAGACGGGGGACGTACACGACGATCGAACTTCCGCTAGAAATATTGACTTTGCTCGAGCGTTTCGCACACTGGCTCCCCCTTTCAACCTGTAATTGGCCACGATTTTCTCCCGGTTTCGTCTGGCTCCCTGTTGCCGACATTCTTTATTTTCACCCCTCTGACGTCCTTCTTTCGAGCAAATAGACTGAATTTATGCCAAGCGCGTCTCGCACCTCTGTCTGATATCATCGAGCATCGTGACAAGTGCTTCGGAGAAGAGCCAGCCATGAGACACTTGAGATTTCGTAGACGAAATGCATTGCAAATAATTCATTCCGGTGATCACTCTGTTGAACACACGACGGTACATACGATGTCAAATTAGAGTAAAATGAACAAAAAAAAATAAAAAAGTTAAAAAGTATAAAAAATAGTTTCTATATATCTGTATGTACTTAACTTTTGGCACTTAAATCATTTATTTTACGTAATTCCCGAATTCTATTGGAATTCTGTGGAATCTTTATTAATCTTATTAAATTCTTAATGATGTTAAATTTCAAATATTGCAATTGATTCTTTTGCCGTAGTACGTGTGTAGAGAATTCAGGTTATATATTTGTGCAAAAAGAAATAACGAAAACATTTTTCCTGGAAAGAGTGACAAAGTTTTCCCTTGTGTCGAGCTCCTATCGACCCGCTTATCAGTTTCATGCTCCAAGTAGTTCCGCGTAGCTCGAATGTGCAATTATCCACGTATATTGTACGTCTACGTTAAAACACCGGGTTGTTTGAAAACACTGACTTCCCTTTTTTATCATTCTATGCAAATCGAAATAAAGTAACAAGCGAAACGGAAAAAAAAACTTTGCATTTTAATTTCAACACCTACAACTCGATATTGCACCGAAATACGTACACCGTTGCTCAAAAGTGCCTTGGTCTTGGGCATTTTACTTTTAATATTCAGTACTTGTCAAAAATAACGACGTATTAAAATTGCGCGTATTGTAATTGTTGTTCCGTTTCTTTAGTTTCGAAACGAATGCATTGACTAGCAAAAATTTTCGGTCAAATTCATATCTACAGTAGAAAAATAAATAGTTAAACCTGCAAATTCTCTCATTGATAATAAATAGACTGCATTTCTGTATATTTATTCAGTTAAGTATAAGATGTCGTGGTCTTGATTTCCTTTAATTTTGTCTAACGTTATAATTTTTGAATTTATTGCAACTATAAATGCCTATATGCACTTTCGAGAAGATAGTGCGCTGAATGCACAATTGTAATATAATATAATGAAAATTTATCGCTTGAAAACAAATATTATTTTGTTACCATAAATGCCAGAAATATGTACATGTTACGCGTTTATAAAATATAGAAAGTATATGTTATACATTAAAATATCTATATGTTAAAAACAATATGACACTTCATAGAGAGAAACGAACCAAATTGATACAAAAGACGATGAAGGTTGATATTCGAACATTATCAGAATAAAATGCTTGCCTTAAGATTTTTGAACGTGAATGTACAAAACAATTTCTTATTAAAGCAGCTAATTAAGCCCGGTGTACGATCTCGTTTAAAAATTCCATTTATTTCCTGTTTCAGAAACAAAGTATGATGGTTCGTCAACTGGAAGAGGAGCTGAGGATGCGGATGCGCGGGCCGAGCGTCGAGATGCAGCAGCAAATGGAAGTTTTGTACAACGAGAACGAGCATCTGACGCGAGAGATCGCCATACTTCGCGACACGATTAAGGTAAGTGGTTTATTTACTTTTGGAAGAAGAAAACAGCGAACCCCGAATTTCGCATTTCCCAACACACTGCACGAAAATGTTATCAATCCCTCTCGCTCCAGTTCTTTCGCTTATCGCGACGCCACCGACATAATAACAATATCGGGACGTTTCTGTTTGGTGATAACATGCGAAACAAATGTGATTTTGCACTTTATTAAATTTACTAACGAAATGAACGGGATGTTTAACGTTTCGTAGCGATCGATATTTCTTTCTTTTCTTCATTATCTGCAATACGAGGTCATTTCTATTTTGAATTCTAGAAAGATCATCCCGTTCATTTTTGAAATTATTACCGCTGAAAAAAATCCATCAATGATCAATAACGTCAAGAGAAGGATATCATAGAATTTTCAAAACAACTATTCTATTCCGCTTGATCAATATGTCCTATCTACCATTTCGAAACGGAAGAAAATTTCATCACGTGCACGAAATATTCGAAGCGATGAAACAAATATTTCACTCTCGCAAACTAATATTTTCACACGCGTTGTTTACGCAATAGAAAACGTAACCCTGAACTGCTCTTTCACAAAATTAGTCGCGGGCACGTTCACCTATCGTCTGTCCGTAAAAAATAATGAATTTTGAGGGAAGAATGGAGCATCGTTGGCTTTCGTTTAGACTGGAATTCGCCGGAAGAATGGCGTTCACTGGCGGAAGATCATTATAATCGCGAATAATAGGGACAGAAGGCGCGAAACGAGAGCAAAGGTAGGGGTCGCGAATTTCAAAACCTTCGGCCATCTTTCTTGTCGTACGACCTCGTTACTCTCGTTTCCGGTCCTCAATGAATAGTAGATACCTTGTAAAACCGAGTATTATTTACATCTCGCGCTTTGAAAAATTTTTTTTTTTATACAGTAGAACGTCTCTTTCGTTTCTGACGTAACTTTTGAAACCTCAAGTAAGATTTACTTCGGCTAAGCTTGTTAAATAGATAATAAACGAAACACTAAATGAGATTTTCCGTCATTGCTGACTTGAAGTTCACAGGACGTTATTAATACGTGTTCGGTTTCACTCCTTCAAGAAAATGTGAATAAATTGGCACGCTGAAATATTGGGTTCAACAATTGGTACATTTATACTAATATTGGTGGTAGTTGTAATTCGTATTTGCATAAATTTTCGATGAATTTAGTTCTTTGAGAACTGCAAAGATTCCACTACCATGGAATACAGTCTAACTCTTCTGTTTCATGATCCATTCCCATCACTTAATATTGGAAAGAATTAAATTAATTGCTGTTAAGGGTCGACATTATTGTTAAGACAGCTATAAGTATAGGAAGTTGACTGAGAATATAACGTTCAGCTCTTTTTTCAACTTATTTACACTAGAAACTAGTGTTTCGTTATATTTTGGAAAATGATGTTTCACCAGAAACAGAAATTGCCATTGCTAATGAATAATTACAATCAACGAATATTAACGATAATTTGTGAACAATCATCAATGTCTTTCGTTTCCATTTGCAAAGAATTACTTTCACTTCCAGTGTCTTTCCGAAATTTGTAAAATTCTGCAGGAGCCGCAGAAATAAGCAACACGTGTAACCACTATCTCGCGTCAGAAATTCCAGTGAATAAAAATCTATGTTACGTTGTTTTTCTGTTTCGTCTCCTGGGGGATCAGGATCTCTCTCGCAGACGCTCCAAGATCCGCAGAGCAGAACTGTTGTTGTTAATCTCGACGCGATTTAATTTCACCGGGACGCGACACGACACTCGTGTTCCACCGGAGTTTTATTGATCGAGCCACAGCGGGTTCGGAGAAACCGTTGGATCGCTTTCGGCGCCACTGGGTGGCAGAATTAACGGAGTTATTGCGGGTAGCTGATAGCCGGCGTTGCCAAGATTTCCGGAAGCATCGCGAACCGTTGGCAGACAATCGGTCGTTTACCTCGAACAACACCTAAACCCTCTTGTCTATTTCGGTTGTTCGCATGACGCTTCGGCGCCCGTCAAACCGCACCCGTTCGAGATTAGGCGAACGGGCCCCGGCCTCTAAATCGCTTGTTTCCTGTCAAAACGTTGATTAAACTGAATCCCACGATTATCTTGTACACGATCGGTCGGTCTTCGTTCCCGCGGCACAGCAGAGCTCCATTTATTCGCACCGAGTAGTTTTAGTCCATGTCCGACCAAATGAACTCTCGCTGGTCGAACCTGAACTCCTATCACGTGAGCGTAAAAATCACTGGCGGGGCGGAGAATCAGCGGACTCTAATTACATAAACTATTTATCGCCCGATACGGTTTATACAAAGTGAAATTCTACCGTGGAAATTTGTCGCGTTAAAGCAAGATTGCCCGATCAGCTCGAATAAATTTTGTTAGAAAGGAAGTTTCGAGGCAGAAGTTTAACATTTAGGACAACGTTCGTTTGAGTGTGCGATACGTCTTATCAGCACAGGAGCCTATCGATAACCGATCGAGGTATCGGAACCTCTCCATTAAAAAGTGACGAGTTTAACTTATCTGTTTCGTTCGGATATAAATTAACTTTATTCGAATAGTTTCATAATTAGTGCCAGTGGATTCTCGGTGATTTTCTGCACAAATATAGAATGAGAACAGCCCATCTGAATGTTTCAGATCGTCAAACGGATGATTGAGTACTTTAAAATTGGATATTCTTTTGTTTTTCAATGATAATCACAGCGATGCGTTTAACTGGACAATTGTTGGTAAGCGAGTGATGCGATCATTAAAGGAAATCCTATATAAATAATACAAATAACTTTAACGTGAATTATACATATGTACATAAATAACATAATTATATGACTTTTGTGTGAAAATTAAATCCTCTAGTGACAAGATTTTCGTTGATGTACCACGCTGCCTGATTAGAATCGTCCTTATAATAAATACTACTAATAAAACTACAGCCAAGTTGCTCCTTCTCGCGCAAAAAATTTCCCAAAGAAATCTCTATCGGGAATACTAAAATCGTGTGACAGTTCCAAACCTACGTGCACGAGCAGGAATAAGGTGAAGAATCGGCCAAGCGTCGATTGAAAATTCTGCCGAATGAGTTAGAACCGTGTCCTCGGCCAAATGGTCGTGCAGACGGGTCAAACGTGCAACGCACTGGAAGCAACTGGTCGCCTTTGGCCAGTCGCCAAATTATGCAGCAGCTTTCTGGCTACGTCCTCTCGGGCCTTTTATTATCGGATACGGGTCCATCGACATCATCCGTTGACTTCCGGTGTTGTTTTTTTTTTCGTATGACGAGCCGCCATCACGGCTCTCCCCCTTCCCTCGAGCCTGGCAATCGATCGATAGATATCGTCTTCTAGACCGAACGCTATCAAACGTTTCCCATCCCCTGTCCCTTTTGCTCTCTCTCTCTCTCTCTCTCTCTCTCTCTCTCTCTCTCTCTCTCTCTCTCTCTCGGCGAAATTGACAAAAAATGAGGATTACGTCGATACGAACGATACGTCGACGAGCGTTTTAGCACTTGAGCGTTTTCTTTCTTCCGAGGAAGAGCAAAGATAGAAGCAAGACTACTTCGATTTATAGCTATTTTAACAATATTATCGGTACGTGCAATCATTGTTAATATTTCAATTCTTTGTGAAAATACTGTTTTCTCCTAGAATTCTTGAGTCATCCCTGACGTAACACTCTTTACAGTTGAGAAAACGAAGCAATAATGGAGGAAATTATTGTACATAGTACTTCATAATAGCATGTACACATTCTTAGTACGAAATATTTAAAATGAGAACGTACAAATTATATTTAATTTACTATCCTAATTGCACATATGTATAAATTCAGATTATGAAAGAGAAATCGACTTTTCTGTGTTCGTTATAAGAACACCCTACTATAATAAATGTTTTGTAAGATCTCTTCGAACATATGCCAAAAAGAAATGAAACGAATTCATTTATTAGCCCAGTATTTAAATGCTTATGAAAACGATGAATAATAAATGATGAATTCTACGAAAAAGTTTACGCTTATCCGTAAAATCCTCCGCACATTCCTTGATGTATTTCGAGCGTAGGCCACAGACCTACGTAGGCCAAACGTCTTCGTTTATTGAACTTAGACCGTTTAACATTGAACTGGGTGCATTTATTTTCAGCTGAGCTTCGAGATAGCTTGTACAGCCAAAAGTCTATTTAGTCTGCGGCAGCTGGTTTTTGCTTTCGACAAATAATCACGCCGCCAAAAGCCCGATTGTTCGTCAAATATGGAAGCTGGAGTATTAACCCCGATAAAATTGTCGACGGTGTATTGTCCGATGGTTTCTTTCACCGATTTTTATTATTTGTATTTCCAAAAGCTATTTAGAACGAGCTTTTTTAGAGAAAAGAAGCTTTGAACTGCACAAAAAACGCGAATTAAGTTTTCCCTAATAACTAGATTTCGAAATATAGATGATCAAAATTTCCTAATATTTTTATACTATCTAAAAAAAACAACAATGCAAATAGATAACAAGTTTAGTAATAATAGAAGTTTATATTAAGAGAAATGAATTCAATAGTTTAGTCAAATATTATAATGATGTAAAATATAAATAATATAAAAATTTCCCTAAAATCGTCAAAATTCAATACAAAAAAAAAAGAATCTCAATATTTCATCAATTTTAACACTATTTTATTTCACACGCATAATTTGTTTATAGTTGGACAAGCACAAATTGATTCGAGTGACGGGAAGATTTTGTAGAAATATAGTTGTTCTTTTTCTGGAAAAACGTTTAATCCTTTTTGTTATTAATGTAAATGATCGAAAATGATCACGAGATCGTACAAAATAAACCGTATGAAACGAGAGTTAACTCGTCGTGCTCGGTTAAGAGATTAAGAACGAAGGAGGAAGCAGGCTCGAAAAAAATTCGTATCTCATCGGTGATAAGACCTAGTCGACTACGTTTTCCGGTGACGACGTTGACTAGGAAAGGAAGAGGGAAAGCCAACGAGTGCCTAATTCCGAGTTAATTACGTTCCTGCCGTCAAAGGGGCGGTCTAAATTCGTTATACGGGCGTCAAGCACCGCCACTATCTACCGACGTAACACAAATCGAGCATTTCACGGGATAAAATCTTCCATTCCCTTCTTCTTCTCCTCTCTATCCCTCACTTTAACGCTCAACAGAGAACAATCGTCTTTACGTGTTCCAATTACTATCTCGACGTCGTTGATTAAAGATCCACGTGCATTAGTTCGCGAGTTTCAATTTAAGAAATTGAAATCGTCTACGCGAGGCCACGTTCCACCGTTTGATAATAAAAGTAAGGAACTCGATTGTCTCGTTAGACGCAGGGAACGGAGATTATCGTTGGACTGTGGATCTTTGTGGAAATCGACAGATGCACCGTTGATTATTCACTTTCACCCCGATTTAGAATTAGCCGAGAATGCTTGATAAATTTCCAAAGATGAATAAATTCTTCTCGAGAAAGTAAGGTTTTTCAAATGATGGAAAAAAATTTCGTTTCTTTAGCCACGTTCGTACAATTTTAAAATGCGTGGAAATCATCTGGTACAGTAATTGAAATAAAAATGACCGGGTCTTCGTAATCGTTGATCATCCGCCACGAATTTGATTTTACGCGAACGTCAAGACGAGGAAAATCAGTAGAGCGCATCCTGGCGAATAAGCTTGGGTTTTTCTCAATTACTCCGGCCAAATGTCAGTTAAAAATAGTAGCATTTGCGTGTTCAGAGGTCACCTAAAAACAAGATTTCATCGTTTACCTTTTTTCCATTACAGGAATTGGAATTGAGAATAGAAACGCAGAAGCAGACCCTGCAAGCACGAGATGAAAGCATTAAGAAGTTGCTCGAGATGCTTCAAAACAAGGGGATGGGTGAGGCATTCCATTCAAATTCTACTTTCCTACACAATTCTACTTTCCTATAAACATAATCATTTTTATTAATTAACATCTCATTCGTGCAACAGTGGCATTCCAGGCAGTTTCTGAAAAGACAGAACTGAAGTGAGACAAGGAAAATTGACGTAAATCTTGTAGCTTATTAACTCCTTGTCACTAAACTCTGGTTCAATAAACGCAAAACTCACTCGAGTATTGTTTCAATAATTGTAACTTTGATTTCAATTTTTCAAACTGAAAATTATTACTTGCTTAAATTGTGTCTCAGTTTTTTTGCAATCGAACGTTGTCAGTATATTCTGCAGGTTAAAATAAGAAAAAGATGTTATATAAATATATACGTTGTTGGAAGCATTTTTAAAGAGTTGTAATAAAAAAAATACAATGAAATGAACATACATTATTACAGATCAATGTATGAATAAATTAGGAATACTTACGTACATTAAAAACTAATTATTCATTAGCTAAATTAATATAAAATCAAACTAAATTTCAAAGAGTAATAAATTTAATTTTTGAATAGTATATATTTCTATTTCTATTCCTATATTTCTTTGAATAGTAATAGTAATAGTATATATATATGTGTGTGTGTGTATAAATGGATATACAATGGATATATAATAGTTGAAGTTATAGAAATATTACGATACCACTACGAATACTATTAGATGCATATTCATATAGTATTTTACAGCAGTAACGCATGTTGCCACATATTTTATAATTCTTTAATAATTCGTTTTCTTTTTTATAATTCTTTAATAAAGCTCCGAATGATGTAGACATGTTTATATGACTTTCTTTTTTATTTAATATATTGACAACGTTTGATCAGAAAAAAAAGTGGAATAATATTTCACTGTATAATATTTCAATTTTTTTTCCTAACATCGTGTTACAACAATGAGTGACTGGTTGGCCGTTGAAGAAATCCTAAGTCAAGGGGGTTATAATCGATATCATAAAATCATGAAGAGAGTATCATCGAGTGATATAATTGTCATCGAACCAATTCACTTCAATTCTGCGAGCATTCACCAAAGTATGTCATTTTTTTTTTTTTTTTTTTTAGTAAAAAGTATGCGAGTGTGTGACCATCGTGCATCGTATATTAACATTCTATCTAGCAGCGGAGACCTTCGTTTTAATTAGCAGCGCTACGTGAATTCCTTCGATAATTGTGAAAAGATTCTTAAGAAGACGAAACAATCTTTCTCCGTTACTATTGAAAACGCTGCATCGAAAGTGATCGACGATTAAGGAAAATTTCACGAAGCGTTTGCAAGCCGGGTGCAACTCGTGCATCGCCGGCAAGCACGATATATATATCGTTGTCGCGTCGGTGAGTTGCGCGCGAATTTCAAACGCGCACACTCTCGCTACGCGCTCGTTCTCCAATTCCGGGGGAAATACAACCTCGCGAAATTACGCCCCGCGAGACAGCTCCCCCCCCCCCCCGATAGCACGACAAACGTAAAGAGAGTGCACGCAGAACAGGAAATTCACAGATGAATTTTCTTCGCGTCAAATTTCGCGCGGTTATGCGTCGCCGTAATTCTCGCGGGCTAATAATCGCGAAACGCACGAAAGTTTGTCGTGGCCGCGGTAACTGCAGCGTGAATACAATTTCCAACTGGACCGTGGAACTATCTTGTGCGAGAACGTAATACAGGCGAACGTTATTTCCGCAATGTGCGCCGTGCCGGACGCACGAAAATACCGTCAGCTTTCGCTGTGACCGAGATACGATTCGCTGGCCGACGATAGCAGCTCGTTACATCGTCGGCCGGTATCATGGAGAGACGTTTTAAAATGTTCGATTTCGTTCAGACGATTTCGTTGCAACTTCACAGTTAGATATCATCCGATCACTGACCACAACTTTAACTAACGAGACACTGAGATAAATGGCACTGATCCTTCGTGGTAGCATGTAACAGTGAAACGCGGGTATTGCTCGAAACGAAAAGCTGCAACCACGGAAGAAGTGTTAAAAAAAAAAAGAAAAAAAAGCACAAAGCCAATTTCACATCTTGTAACGTTCATGTGAAACAAAACTTCCAATGATCACACTCCCCCATCCATATGAAATATCTCGAAGAGAACCGTACCAAGAGACCTTTAAAAATTGATGTTAAATCGTGTAAAACGCAGACAGAGACCGTCCGAAAATCTGGACACCGAGCAGACATCCCAAGAGCTTCTCGTTGCTTTCTGCTGTTCCAGGAAAAGAGGAGGAAAGGATCATGTTCCAGCAGATGCAGTCGATGGCCCAGAAGCAGGTCCTTAAGCTATTTCTACCCATGTCGGCATATTCATTATACATATATATATATAATTATTATTATTCTCTCTCTACATATATATGTATCACTACCACTCTGATCGACGATATGTTATTTTGTCACGCTCATCCAACGTATATATGTACATATCATGTATCGTTCGTCAATCGTAAGACCATCGTGCACACGCATCTCGTGTCACGCAGAGATGCGCGTGCACACGCATATTGCGAAACGGGATCGACATTGTTCTATATTTTTCTCTTTCTCATATCTTGTTCTTCTACTTCTTCTTCTTCTTCTTCTTCTTCTTCATCTTCTTTTCTTCTCTCTTTTTCTTTTGGTTTGGTTTTCTCTTTCTTGAAAATCGCTGCCCACTGTTGTGACGTAGTTTGCTTGCAAAGTAGAGAGTTATTAATGCGCTGCCAGTGGCTTCAAGTTCTCTTGCCCCGTGTCATTTCACGCTTCAGCCCCTTCGCCGCCGCCGCCGCCTCTACCCCCATTTGCGCGTATGACGATTCACCGGCCGCGTCGTTATGCCATCGCGTGCCATTCCGCCATCCGTTGGAAAAGGAAAACGAGCGTTTTCACAGGGAAGAGCTGACGTGAAAGAGAAAAGAGCGAAACGCTTTCCCCCGCTGTGTGTACCGTGGGAGACCGACGACACGGGGTGTCCCCCGTCTAGACGCGAGCATTTTCGCGACCGGCGAGACAGAATTTCGTTTCACCGAACGAGCGATCTGTCTGACGTGCGTTGCAAACGACACGGTCGCGAAGATGCGACGAACGATCGAGTCAACGCCGCGCCGGTGGGTTCGACTCGATCGCGCACAAACCTCGCACGAAAACGATCTTTTCATCCCCTCGCATACTCGCAAGAGAAAAAGCCAGACGAAACGTGTATCAGGTACGGTATACATGTACATGAAGCGAGCTGACCTTGGGCTGCGACCAAGGAGCACGCGTATTCTCCATCCGAATCGCCGTGAGATACTTGGCGTTCCTTCGCTTCACTTCAGGCATATGTACAATTTCGTTTATCGGCTTGAATTTATCGATGCTTCTCGTCGTCTCTGCGAAAGGGAGAGACGATCGATTATCGGCTTACATCCTCGGTCCTCCTTCTTTTCGGCCCACGACGCTTCCGGTTTCGAAACCAATAATCACGTTCAAACACGAACAGCACACGCTCCAGAGGTATACAGACACACGAACATGGCCCAATGTTTTAGGCACGTGTCACCGCCGCGTTCACCAGCACGCAAAAGCACACGTATTACATCTCCACTATCACGCTTGCACGGCACCAACGTGCTTGCGGACGCTCGTGTTCCGTGTACGCGTGTCCTTGCTCCGATCTGTCATACGAAACGTCCAAAAGCTCCGATTAATCGACTGGAAAGATCACGTCTCTCTAGCTCGCTGCACCTTGACGTCACAAGAAAATGCATGGAAGCCGGCAATCTACGATAATTTGTACGCTCCGGGTATTAAAGCAGATTGCTGTACCCTTTATATAAATTGCTACGTTCGCAGAGCGAATCTACTTGTAGTTGCTAACAAGAATACGCTATGTGAATTTTTTACGAGCAGGTGTAATATGTTGTACAAAATATGTTTGGAATTTTATTAATACTGGTAGCGAGGCTTAACTTGATTAGATCGGTCAAGTCTGAAGTAAATCTAAAAATGTACATAGAAGTTACAAGATCACTTGAGTAGCCGTAATTCGTTAGTACGAACATTGACATTATGCACATTCAGTCAGACTATCTTTAACATTTAATATTCGTGCTATGTATTATTTTTTTTACTAAATATATGTTTGTAATAAGTAACTTCTACATACATACAGTTTCGATAATCATATCACAACGTTAATGAAATTTCACAATGTTCTGTATAACACACGTAATATATAGATAAAGATTCTCGGCAAAGATTAATGTTCGAGTACTGTCGTAAGTCATTTATAAACTTGGATTCTGGATCTTCATTTATGATAATAAATTTATGATAATATAGAAGAGGTAAATCGTCAAAAAAGAATCCAATGAAAACTCTTACTTCTGAAGTGTAGAAGCTTGAACCGCGAGCTTTTGGACGGTTTCCCGGTGCTCAGACTAGCGCTTATTTTAGCAGCATTCTATATACTGTCGCTACTTCGCTATCACCAGTTCACCAGTAGCAAATATTTGTATCGTTACCATCATTACTATTCCACCGCCGCCACCATATTCTCTCGCATACCTCACGTAAATTCGTCTGTTAGAACAAAACAGTCGTAGTTTCTTCCCAAAACGTCGTTCACACCCGTAGCACTATATATGCCCAGTCTGTAGCCTGATCTCGGATGCGAAATCGCCGTCGAAGATTAAAGAGACACCGTTGAACGTGACCTCCTGTCGCGACACGGAAACGAAATTCAATTTAAAACGAAAGAGTAATTTCTCGTTACGATGATTTGACTTCCTGGGAGTTTTCGAAACGTTAAAGAACGCTGCCACGTGTATCACGTTTATAAAATATAAAAAATAAAGAGTGCAGCTTAACAAAGAGATTTGTAAGATTGAAAGCACAAGTCAACAAAACGAGAACAAAGAGAGAGAGAGAGAGAGAGAGAGGAGCGCGGAGAAATAAAATATCCCATTAGTATTCACCCTTGGCGGCGCAGTAGAATAGTTCCTCGAGAGTCAGACATGCTTAACTCGCCGCAGAGGAGGGCGCGTTAAGCGCAAGAAATTCAAGCAGGGAAAAGTAGTTCAAGCACGCGTGCCTGCGCACAATAACGAGGAAGCTGGAAACGAGGCGTGAAAAACGCAACACGGTTTCACATCGCGGTGAAGATATTCGAAATGCAATTTCCTCGGGACGCGAAAGAGAAGTAACGATTGAAAATCCACGGCGACGTCGCATCCGTTCGAACATCCACCGATTTCCCTGCATCCCCGTGTTATGTGCCTGCGTTCATTAGATCTAGGAGTCTAGGCGAAGTCTACGTGGCTTGAGTGGCAATTTAGAGATATACTTAGCGGCAGGGGGATTCGCACGAAAGTAGACGGGGAAGGACTCATTTAAGCATTCTCGACGAGTCATTATTTGTGTTTTATCCGGGCGGACAGAGCATCGAGAAATCAAACAAAAAGAAGTACATTTTGAACACGACGTGTTATCATCACATCTTTCTCTTATTCTTTCTTTCTCTCTGTTTCTTGCACCGGAAGGATGTACTCTCCACGGTGCACCCTTCCATCATCGTGTTCGATCATCCCACACAAGTCGGACACCGAGAACGAGATGTTCGAAACGAACAAATGCACCAGCACCAAGGCCTGTCTCGTCACCGACATTTTTCTTGTGCCGTCGACTTAGTAGCACCTTCTCACCGAGTCTGATTTGTTCACCCACGATCTAAGATCCCATCTAAGATCCCGTTCATGACTGACATACTTCATCCCAGAGGAAACGATCGGCAGAAAGGACGCTTTAGGGCTCAGTATCGTGACGTGGCAGCCATCACGACGATGATGTTATTCGGTGGCGCAGTTTTGTTACAGCAACGGATATCGATCGCAAACGAGAATCGAACAGATTCTCTGGCAAAATCTGGCTTCACGGAGGGAGCGGTTTTATTTTCAGCTTGCTTTCGCCCGTGAATTTTGTTGGACGAAGGGAGATCGATCGATCTCCGTCTCCGGATGGTTTATTTCCGCGCAAACGGAGAGAAAACGCTGCGCGTTTCATTAAAAGATTATTTACCTAGCGCACACTTGCGAACGACGATTAACACAGTTACGAAGATAATTGTTTGCAGGATTAAAAATTGAGTTCGAAGAAAGAAATGAAACGACGGAGGTGGATATTTTTTTAGCGGCGCATGCTTCTTTCTCAGTTGCAACCGCTGTGGGCTTTTGTTGTTGGTTTTCGATTTAGTTCCTTTTACGGAACCGGAGATCAGAGACGAAACGCAAGAAATCGAAGGCAGAACGTTAACCTCTATCTATCGAGGAAGAGAAACGTGTCGGAAAGCCAATGAAGTATGTCAAGCCGTGGCTAACATCCTTGACAAAGCATGCGTCAGGAATCAGTCTCCTAGAAACAAGATACTCAAGAGCGTAGAATCTCTCTCCCTTTCCCACCGTGATCGTTCTCTTATTCCCAACTCTTTGTTACTCTCTTTCTTTACTCTCTGTCTGTCTTCTCTCTTGTTCTGTCTTTCTATTTGCACCCTGCAGATCGAATAACGACTGTACGAAACGTCGACGACCGGTACTACACCAAAAAAAAAAAAAAAAAAAAAAATATAGACGGCTGATCGGGGAAAGTACAGAGAAGTAGGGGAAAAAAAGAAACAAAGAACTAAACGAATGCGATGATAAACTATACAAAAGTACAAAAAAAAAATGTCTATATATATATTTTATATATATATACACATATATAAAAGAAAGAATAAAGAGTGCTGCGGTTGGAATGCGTGGAATGAGCTGCTTTGGATGTGTAGGTGATAAGACGTTTAGCAAACCCCTAACAGAGGGGAAATTTACGCCCGCATCCACCCCTTCGTCACTCACTCCGTTCTAACAACAACAACAACAACTATTACTATAACAACTACCACATTATCGATCAGCCGAACGTCATGATTACCGCCATGAAAAAAAAGAAATATATATATATATATATATATATATATAATATCGATCATTATCATTATCGTCATCATCAACAATAACATCAACACCTCCAACGATCACCGCCAATCAACCAGTCGTTAAAGTCTCCCTCGAAATTAGTGACCGAAGACATGCACGTGATCTCTTTCCCAAATCCAAGCCCCGCCACGAAGGACCCGATAGGTACACTGATCACACTTAAGTCTCGATAAGAATCGATCCCGAACCGAACAGGGAACGGAGCGTACACTCTGCAAGCTCCCCATCCGACAAACTCCCCTCGAGCAACCCCCATTGCGTAGCGCGTAAATCGGATCGATTCGTTTTTCACGAAGCGAGAACGGACCATTGACGTTTCTTTGCCAACTTTGCTAACTGTGTTTCTGTGCGTCGACCCAGTGAACAGGAAGCTCGCGCAATTGGAATTGGTCGAGAGCTTAGGAACAGATGAAGCGTTCGATGAAGTACAATGCGAGGATAATTGGAAATCGATGGCGAACGGAATATTTCAATTGAAAAGAGATACCGCTGCTTTTTATTTTCGCGGGGAATTAAACGGTTTCGTCATAAGTATCTCAAAATCACGTTGGGACAGATTAAGAAGAGAAGAAATTGAACCGAGTTAGTTTATTTTTATCCGAGAGTAACATGGATGTGTACATTGCCGCTCGAAAGTTTAGAGCATGTTAAAATTTCAAAAGAAAAATAACTTTTTTAAACGAGTTTAAACGAGTTTAAACGGTTTGTATTAATTATATAATTATTTTATACATTAATATAAATTTAAAATATTAATATAAATAGTTATATAATTGATATAAATATTAATATATGAAGTGTCGAAATTTTAATCAATCATATTTGAGAATGAAAGTACACTACAATTACGATGTACAAAGTACAGAGAGGTACTTTATTTCGTCCAAAAATTAAGGAGCGTTCGAAACTTATTTAAAATAATTCTTGAATGAAACTCTGAGGAATCGGGCGAAAAATCTCGACGAGTTCCGTTGCGTGAAGTCTATAGTCTCCACGTCACATTACGTCACGCCTTCGATAAAAATAAAAATCACGTACACGTATACATATATAACATGCGAGTCTCTAAACTTTTGTGTGTATACACCTGCTGGAGATGGTGCTATCGGGAGAGCCATGGTATGTATGCCACACAGTCCGCTCGGTACTCGAGTCAAAAGTCACGTCAACCCGCCTATTTTCCTGTTTGATGAAAAAAATAAAAATAAAAATCAGAAAACGTTTAGATTTGTCGCGAGTTTCCAAAACAAAAGAATAATTAAAAATAATTAAATCGTCCGTGATATTCGCCGATAGTTTCACCCGTAATCAAATCGTTATTCTCGTACGAGAATAGAGAATATTGAATTAAAATAAAATAGATTTCAATTGAATTAAAATCGCCGATGGGAATCTAAATTTTATCTGCAAAATTGCTGGTTCGAAATATATACATATTAATTAACAAGACGAAGTGTTCGTGGAAACAGTCCCATTGTCAGGAAAATATGCAGTATGGAAGACCATGTACGATCATATCGTGCATCGAGACCGAAACGAATCTACGGGATTCGCACCGTAATTCGACAAACTCAAACTTGCGTCGCAACGTTCGAAGTGTTTCAAATTGGGCCGAATTGGATCCGGTTGGTAACGATGCACGTGGCAGTTAAAACGCACATTCACTGCTTTCAACGTGTGCACTAATCAGAGGAGACAAAGAGGCTCTCGAGATATATAAGACACACACACACACACATACATACACACACACACACACACACACACACAGAATCACGTAAGCCGTTTTAATGAGAATGTGAGTGGTGTTGCAAAGAGCATGCGAGTTTTTTAGTTATTCTGTATAATTTTTAAAAAAACAATCTCTCATTTTCAAGGGATACGTTATATCGTGTATAGGGAACATGAAAAAGGAAAAGAATAAAAGTGGAATAGAAACGGGAAATAAAAGTGCAATGCTCTGTGCAAGAGCCATGGGTGCAACATTTTTCTCGTTTTTCAATTAATGTTCAGAAACGTTGAGATAAAATTATACATACGAGAGAGAGAGAGATAGAGAGAGTGAGAGAGGGAGAGGTGAATCGTCGCATTGATAGCCTCGAAACGAAGCGAACATTTATTCTGAACGGCACTCGGCTCGATTTTGACGATACAAAGCACTGGAAGACGGGGGATAGCATCGGGCCATGCGAGACTTTTGATTCGTCCCGTAAGAGAAACATCTTCATACGATTCATATTTTCTTTGATATGTGCTATTGTTCATTCTCACGTCACGTGTACACCGGTTGAAACGATCATCGGTAGAACTTAGAACGTTTTGTGATCTAGCTGCTTCGTGGCCGACGATGTCCGATAAATTGTGTGTCTGTCAAATTCTTCGACGTTTGAAATTTGAAATCTTTTTTTTTCTTTTCGTTAAAAAAGAAAGAAAGTTCGGAGACAACAAATTGCCTTTTACATTTTTCTCGCGGTAACAAGTTTGACAGCAGGACGTAATACATATCGTGGAGGCAATATTTTACAAAATACGTTCACGTTCTACCATCGTGTAACTCATCTCGTGTATGTACACTCACTGTACAATCAACATACACTGGCAAATGAATGGCTACTCTTCTCTATATGTACATTTTAATACGATTACGGAATGTTTGTCCTCCTTACACGACATTTCACATACTTTCTTTCCGAAAGGAATAAAAAGTGCACCAACCACATTTTTCTTCTTTTTTTCCTTTTCTTTTTTTTTTTTTTTTGTTCTTTCTCTGTTCACACTCACGAAATATACATATACCACTTGTTGTGTATTTGTTCCTCTTGATTTCTTTGATCTGGTCATCTCCGCTGTGACTCACTGAATGTTTTTACCACCAGTTATATATTATATACTCTCTTCTCGTTCTTGTACATCTCAGACACGTTCTTGCCCATCACGACTTACCGCTATCATGGCCACCCGTCGTAATCGATGCACGAGCAGCGGGACGGTCCGAAAGTCGTCAAGTCGCGTCAAGGCGAGCCGATCCCAGGCCCAAGGGAGGACTTTGCGACTGTTTGGCACCGACCTGATGCGACATGCGATAATACGACTTCGTTCTCCTCGCGTAATCTACTGTCTTATCCTCTACCGTTTATACCTCTTGTGTTTTGTCCATCGTGAGTGATAGCAAGCCGAATTTCTTATCTCTGTCATTAATTTCATGCTGGCTACACTTCCACGAGACTATCAATACCAATGATAATTGGTTGATGATTGATTAAATTAATAATAAAATCAAAGTCAAGACAAGATAATGAGGCTCTTTGAAAATAAACTTCTCTTCCGATTTTTCAAACAAAGGAAGCACAGAGATCGACTTGCAATCACTCGTGGGATTCATCGTACATATAGCCACGCACACTCGCCGAAATGCGTATCCACGAATCGCCGATCACCTCCAAACACTTTCACATCATCCAAATCATCACGCTCACGGTCGATCCAAGAAAAAGAAAAAAAAAAGAACAGAAAAAAACGCGAAACCCCTCAGCACTTATTTTCCCATCAACTCAGCCGCTTCACTTGTGCTCTTGCGCAGAGATCGAATTTTTTCACCGAGTTACCTCATCGCACCAAAAAACGTGCCATTAGCCATCCGTCGATACGAGTCGTGGATACGCATTGCTCGTACTCATCTTGTCCATGCGACGTGGCCGCGTTTCGAAAGTTATCCTCTGATCGGTAGAAACTCGCGCCGCGATCGGTAGAGACTCGCTCCATCTCGAAACGACGATGCTCCGGTCCGACTTTTGTCCGGTGCCTTAACGTGCGCGACCTGGATGTCCCTCGGAGTTTTAAACGATCGGCAAACAACAACAGAGAGAATAGGAGGCGAAGAACGAAAGGGAAAGAGAGTCGTCGAAACGCCGCGCGCAGAAATATGGACAACGATGTCGGCCGTACGTCGCGGTGGGCGAAAGAACTGCGGCGGCGCCCGGCGTTCGCACAAGAGGATCTTTCTATCGTGGAACAAAACAAAAAAAAAAAAAAAAACAGAAAGAAAAAGAAAGAAACGAAAGAACACGAGAATTTGAAAAATTCGCATCCAATTGAAAGATCGAAGGTTTGGAAATTTGAAAAAATTAAAAAAAAGAACAAACAGAATTGGAAGAGAATAGAATAGAAGACCTTCGGTTGGTAGAGTGACCTTGCGATCGTGGATCAGACGAGAATGAAAATTTTTAAGAGCTCGATTGACGAAAACGTCGTGATCCTCGTGGACGATCATGGATGTCATCGGTGATCGGTGGTGCTTCTCGTAGCCCCGCCGGATAGACATACGGCAATTCGTACGTCGACGAAATCAGAAACAATACCGTACATTGGGAAACGATAACAGGACCGATGATTATTCGGAGGAACGCGAAATGATCGGCTGGATGTGTCGAAGGAAGAAGGAAGCTCGGCGGAACGTCGCTTTTCTTTCGTCAACCGGGACGCTGCCGGTGCCACTTCCGCTTCCTCGAGACTGTCCCGTGCTGTCTCGGAAATCGAAAGACCTTGAGAACAAAGTCACTGCCAGATTTCTCCACTGCGTGCGACGAAAATTTGGAATTATTTGTCCGCTACGAAATGAAATTTGCTGATCAAAGCGAAGATCGTGCTTCCTTTCAACGTTGAAGTAAAAATGAAACATCGTCAAAAGTTTTGACTGTCTTATCGGTCGGATTAGGCTGCGTTTAACTTCCATGATTTCGCTCGTTCACAGTGTATCGCGCATCGAGAGGCAAAATCAACAAGAAAATTCATTGTGTAACTTTCATTGCAAAATCTTGACATACGTTTCAAAATACGTTGAGAGCTAGATGGAAGATTCGTGACAATACGCACGCAGTGGATGATTCGCAAGTGACTGGAAAGTGAGTCGGCCCTGAGGCGACAGATTCACGGGACAGATTTCGTGTGTTAGCGAAGCCGCACCCAACAACCACCGTAGTACAACATCTGTTCTACCGAACCACCGCATACATCACACCAAGAAAAACAAAAACAAAAAATACCGTAGCAGTAACAAAAAATACGAAAAAAAGAAAAAAAATACAAAAAAGTCCCTCGCACGCTCGCTAGAGAGACACGAGACGACGGAACATCGACGAGTGTAACCGTGTCCCTATTGCTTGTGTTGTAAAGGAGCTCAAAGCGACGAACGAGAGCCTGAAGAGCCTGCAGACGCAGCTGGAGCTGGCGTACGCGTCAACCGCGTCATCGGGAGCAGCCGTGGCGGGTGGATGTGCCGGTCTCGGGCTAGGTAGCGTATCAGGTGCAGGCGGTACTGTCCTCGGAGGTAGCGTGGCGGTTCCAGGCGGCGTGCCCGGTAGCACCACCCTGACGGCCATCTTGGAGACAAAAGACGCGCGCATACAAACCCTGGAGAAGGAGGTGGCTTTGCTCGAGGCCGAGTTACAGCGTATTAAGGAATGCGGCGGTAGATTAAGGGAGCAACTGCTGAAAGCGACCGCCGTGCCTAGTAGTAGCGGGGGCGGTAGTGTACAGCAACAAACGATCACGCAACAGCAGCAACAGCAGCAACAGAGTAAAGTTGCGGCGGGAGGTATCGAATCGCATGTGCGGCAGGGATTGGTGACGGCCATGGGTGGTACGCAGCAGCCCGGCACGTTGGCCCTGGCCAGGGGACCGTCCGTGATGACCTCGCTGGTACCGTATGGTCACTCGTCGTCCTCGGCATTAACCAGTTCATTGCTTGCCGGTTCGACAGGTGGGACCATGAGCGGCGGAGGCGGTGGGGGCGGTTCCTCGTGCCTCGGTGGCATCTCGTCGGGCGCTGCCACCGGCGTGGTCAATCCCTATACCGATCGTTACGCCGATCATCATCTCCATCAGCTTCATCATCATCCTCATCATCATCAGCATCATCTCCATCAACATCAGCAGCATCAGCAGCAGCTGCAGTTGCAGCATCAGCAGCAAATGCAGCAACACTTGAAACAAATTGAGCCTGCGGCGCAGGGCGCACTGGCGCTGCACGCGCACACCTTCAACAAGCACGACATGAACTTCAAACGGCAAGTAAGTTTCTTCATCAACAACGTGCGGATCGAAAAGAACGACGCCGTCTAGGGAACTGTCGAACTCTGGATTCTCTGCTCTATGTTGCGTCACGCCCGGACCTTGCACGCCGCAGGTTCCTCTGCGTGAGTACCCGATCTACCCGATCTACCCGATCTACAACAGGTATATTGAGAGAAAAGGCTCACGATACTACACAATATACTACCATTACTACTACTACTACTACTACTACTACTACTACTACTACTACTACTACTACTACTACTACTACTACTACTACTACTACTACTACTACTACTACTACTACTACTACTACTGCTACTACTACTGCTACTACTACTACTACTACTATTACTACTACTACTGCTACTATTACTACTACTACTACCACTACTACTATTACTGCTACTGCTACTACCTTGCGTTTCGTTTTGAATCAAAAAAAAAAAAAAAAAAAAAAAAACAAAAAACAAACCACCGAGAGAAAGCAGAGACTGAGCGTCTGTTTCTCCACACTTCTCGAATCAAGGATGGAGGTGTAAAGTAACGATCGTGTAAAGAAGCCGACATTAACCAAGAAATATTTAGACCTGGCTGCGTTATTAGACTCGGAATCGAGATCGAGTTTGAAAAGAAAAAGTCATCGTCGATGCTTGCGTGAGTGTCTGTGTGATAGGGCGAAAGAGAGAAACAGAGCGAATGAGACTGAGGAAGAATGAAACGCGCGAATGGGTAAGTCAGGTATGATCGATAAAGTGAAGGCGCATGTAACCGTGTGTACGTGCCCGTATACTAGTTGTCCGCAGAGAGGAAAGGAAGCCAAAGAAAAAAACGCGCGTAGCCAGGATGCTGCGTGACGTGGTTGTCAGTCGAATCGTTCAGGCCGATACGTCCCGCGGATCTTTCGATTCCTTTCGTCTTGTCTTCTCGAATGCCGCGTCGTACGCACGCCACGTGTATATGAGTCCGTGAGAGCTAAGATGACACGCTGATTACACCGTCTCGTCTATAAGCGATGCTTACTCAAGGCTAAAGAAAACGCGCACAATTTCGCGTGATGGCTCGAGGACGCGTAAAAACCTCGAGCGAGAGCGCCCTCCACGTTTGGTCTAAGACACGATACGCTTATTTTTCCTACTTTTTATTCGCGGCCGTACCTTTTTCAACGGTCGAAATCCTTTCTCTTTTTTTTCTTTTTTCTTTTTTCTCAACGAGCGAAACTTTTGTTTCCCCGACGAGAAAAGGAAGAACGTTCCTGAGCATCCTCTCGCCGCAAGATCATTTCTTTTTCTCCGTCTATTTCTCCGCCGGATAAGAAAACGAAGCATTTTACTTCTCATCGGCTCGTATATATCGTACGTGTGCACCCGTGGCACGTTAGCGTACCTGTTTTCTTTACCTCCCGACGTCCCTTTCTTATCGAGAACAGCAGAGTTTCTATTTTTTGACTCGATTGTACCTGTTTAAGAAGCCGTAGGTTTACGAGAATCGACGGAAAACCCGACAACTCGTTCCTCTCGTGTCTCTGCAACCAACGTCGATCCTCGATACGTCGATCTTCGATCGTTCCTTCCTCCCCAGCCGTGTCAATCTGGAATTGCCTCGCGTAGCTTTGTTTCCGTGTGTCGCGAGGGAAAAGCGAACTAAAGGAAATCGAGGAAGTGAGGGGAGACAAGGGGAACTTCGAAATGGGTTTCGGGCGATTCTGTCAAGAGAGAAAGTCAATGAGAAAGTCACAATTCGGTAGCTTCTACGTTTAGAGCCCGAGAGCAACTGTGCGTACCTAATGTCTAGGCCTTAGAGGATGAATATATGTCGTTGAATTCTGGAATGTCTATAGACCGTTGACCGTTGTATACAGTCCCTGTTTAATTAGAGAATCGTCTTCTTAGAAGACACACATGTTGTTTCGATTGAGGCTTTAGAGTCTCTTGTGTATTCGTGAGAGGCTGCATCTCTTTCGTGGTACGTTCGTGGAACACCGTATACGTATTACTTGTTCTTGGAGAAGAATTTTACCTCGTTCGTGTGTGTCGGATGGACGATTATCGACCTGTTAATCGTATAGAGTGAATCGTTAAAACACTATTTTTCGGACGAGACATATTTTTAGCTACGCGCAAATTGAATAGTCTACAAAAATTCTTGAACGTAGTCAGAGTACAAAAGTGCACCTAACTGTTCCTATAGTACACTGTTGAAGTAGTGGAAAAAAAAAATATATATATATATATATATACATATACATACATACATACATATATATTTGGAAAGAAATTTTCTCCATTTAAAAAAACTGTTTGAAAGTATATCTTAGCCTCGATATCCCAATAGCGTAGAATCGTAAAGTAATAGATACACGTTCTTTCATCTCTTCGATACTAGTCAATTGTTACAAAAAGAATTGTAAGTGTAAACGGATCGTCCATCCGAAAATCCAAACATTTGAGAGATCTTTTTCACCAAACTGCTCGGAGAGACGTACGTACGCACGGTTTCCACGGACAGATCTCACCGGGAGACGTTGAAATATTTGCGACCACGTGTGGCTACGTATTTACAGAATGGTGACACACATGCGCTTAGCAAAAAGCAGCAAACGTCGGTGTACAATACGTACGTAGAGACGAAGAAGAGTAACACGAGCAAAAGCTTCCAACGGTATATTTTCGTAGCTGAGAGCGTTTTAAGACCGCCCCCTCCCCGCCCGCCCACCCTTCCAGTAACTATTACGATCCTCGAGCTGTCGGTGTGATTCCTCGTTTAAAAGTCACGCGTATAGTCAAGCCGGACTAACAATGAGTCGCATAGACATGTGAAAATAATCTGAATAAACCGTTGAAGGAAACCGAAGGAACCATGGATTCTCAAATCTGGTCCCGTTCGTGCACGTCGTTCTTCTCTTTCTTAACCGCTTGCACATCATTCGCTCTGCTCTGAGACACGATATCGGATGTTCCGACAATCTTTTATTTTTTTACTCTAATCTAGGACTAAGAGCACGCCCCTGCTCGAGAATACGCCGCGTGCTAAGAAATCAAGAGATTTCGTTCACGCGAAATTCAAACGAGAGGCGACACGCCATCGTCGTTTCCAATGACGATCGAACGATCCTACGATCTTACACGGTAATCGAGGGATCAAGGCGTTTTGAACTCCTTCGGAATAACAGTGGTCGCGAGCTGGCTCTACCGTCACTTCAGAGTCGTTAGCCCCGCAGGGATAATCTCCTTTCCCCCCCAGTGTATCCTTCCCCCGAAGATGGAATCGTGGCAACCAGAAATCGACGTACGCTCGCTCACAAGAACACCCCCGATCTCCGGACATCCTTCCACCTCGACGATATTTTCTCACGATCTCACGCGTCCAAGCTGGATGATTACTACGTTCGCAAGGTCCACGCCCGAGCTTAAAAGCCACAGCGTGCTCGCACGTGTTCAGTCTGTGGAACTCTGCTACTAACCGAGATAAACGTGAAAAGAGAACGATGGTAAAAAAAAAAATAAAAATAAACGTACAAAATAAATACCAAAAAAAAAAAAAAAAAAGAAAAAAAAACGGACGAAAGCTATTTTGTTTCCACGTTTTGACATCCTGTTGGTTCTCTCTAATATACCGGTGCCTGTGTGAAACGAACTTCGTTGAGACGTTGACAGCCTCGAGGGCAGTGGTGCTACGCAAGGATCGCCAGAGTGCTGCACAAGGAATAAAACGAAACAGATACGTAACAGGAAAAGAAACGATCGAACGAAGCTTAATTAAGTTTAAACGTGTATCGTTCACTGAACCCCGAGACTATACAACACGAGTCTCGTTTTCGACCCTGATTCTTCCCACGAACGCTTCCCCCCTACCTTAATCCCGACATCGTGTTCCAGATGAAAGGACACGAAGTAAAAAAGGAAAACCAGCATTCTTGCATCTTCGAGGCTACCTGTGATTCACAGTTCTCCCCGCGATTTAGACAGAGTACAGGTCAAGGGTGCAAGTCAGTGACGATCAACCGTCGAATTGATGCTGATTACATGGATTATAAAAGAGAATAATAATAATAATAATAATAATACAACAGAGAGAAAGAAAGAATGATTCTGTTCAATCGTTCTCTGACTCCACAACTTCAATCCCTACTCCTATCCTGACTTTATTTCATTACGTTTAATTTGTTCCGTTCTCACGTCAACTTTCTCGTCACGTTCCATAGAGATTTATTTCATCGCCATTTACCAGTTACCACGAGAGCCCGCCATCAACCATCAACCTTTCACGCACTTGTCCCACACGTAAACGATCGATTCGCCCCAATGGTAGAGTCGCATTCACCCCATCCTGAAGAATCACCATGTTTGACTGTCACCGAGCAATTTGCAGATCGACTCTATTTTCACTCCGTAATGACCTTGGAATCATTCGACCACCTTGAATATCCCAATTTATCGACGATTCCTGCACTTTTGTCCCCCGTTTGTTCGACAGTAGTATCACCAACCAGTAGAGTTGTCACCGATTTGTCAGCCTGCCACCGATGATACCCTTGTTATTGACTCGTTTCACTTGTTTCTCTCGCAGCCATCACACTGAACAATCATCGAAACCACTGATCGCGAAAGGGATCAGTCGCAATCATCTCTATGGTCATTCTCACGCCTTCATCAATCTTTACTCATCTGTTTCATTCATGACTCGTCACTAGTAGAATTAGCGACTCGCACGTCATTCGTCTGTCACGTTCATTTCATCTCGATCGTTGGTTCGTTTCACTAGTACGTTTTTGTTCAATTCGATATAGCACAATATTCGAACGGGGTCATGGTCAACCGGGGTTTATCAAGGTTCATCAAGGTTGCATCAGCGAATGAAATCGAGTTTCTAGGACCGGAGAGTCCATTTGCTTTATCGTGGGGATAACGGGACGTCACAGTAAACTCGTGACTCGTCGGACACGATCATCAGCATTTCTCATCACACGTCTCATCGTCGTTTCGTTCGCCATTCTCTCGTCGCATAGAGTTCGAACGTAGCTACCGTTCAGGCATGATGCATGCGTGGAAGAGTAGGACGAAGTAGATAACTGTTTGCCACTCTTAGCGTCACCAGGTGTAGGTACGTTTCCTGTAATGGTGCAAGCTTCTTTTCTTTTTTTTTTTTTTTAATGTTGCTTGAACGAAGCTGAGGACCTTTACTCCTGAGATCAATGGCTCTGTCTCTCGTTCAGTTTCGGAATTTCCGGAACTTTCTTGCGATTCAGAGGGCAAAGTAAAGCTTGCATTATCATAATTCGCAACTGAGTAAGTAGGGTATCTCACAGCTAGCATCGCCTTAAACAAGGTAGCAGTCACTGGAAATTATTCAGGCACTTAATTCTACGCCGGGATTCCTTGATGTCAATATGTTTTAAATAAACATGAGCGTTGATCTTTCAAGATTACCAGTGTTTATGCATTTTTCAGGAATTTCGTCTAAGAGAGTGCGTAGAATACTCCCGGTAAAAAGTTTTCGATCTGAAAGTATTCAAAAACATTGAAACCTCTAAAGTATAAAATACCACTGTGTTTGCTTGAAACACGTAGGAAAGCGAAACATCCGATTTCAATTCAATTCGTCAACACGAAAGATTTCAATGTTCTTTTGAATATTTTGCAGTATTTGCGTTTCATCGGACACTTTTTGCCAGAAACAGTAACATGCGAAAATACGCAAAGCACATAAAGTAGAGTAATTGCTACGATATTTGCCAGAGGAAGCAAATTTTTGTTTCCAGTTGGTAAAATTGCATAAACATCCGCTATTTGTATATTATTGACAAAAAATTTCGTACACTCGATATCTTGACTTTTACGAACCAATCGAAGCTTTCTGAAAAGATCCTCAAGAAGATCTAACTTTGGATAGAATGCCAGAAATCGGCCGCAAAATTACACGATAGAATTTTTCCCCAACGATGGCAAAGAATCCCTGCATAGATGACGAATCACTGGGAAAGATGCACCAGCGATTCGGCTGTTCGTTTCACGCCATTGTCGACGAACCTAATCTCACGGAATCGAGTTCACTCTAAACGACATACGGATCGTGTAGATCGTTTGGTCGAGTTTGTTCGTGTTTGTACGTGTTCGATCACCGCTTGACACTTTCTAGCTCTCGCGTCACGATTCTTTCGCCCAATGGATCCTGACAGTTTCGTTAGAAAGCGCATGCGAGTACTCGAAGCGGTCCTTTGTATCCCGATGCATGCTGCATGCACGCAGACAACGTATCGTTATACTCTTCGATGCATCTCTCATCATCTAGCCAGTCGTCTCGTTGATCGATTTCCGATCAGGTAAACGTATCATCGTCCATAGATCACCATCGTCCTGAACGCGAGCCTTCTCTCGGCTCGTCAGCTTCACTCGAAAGATCGTTTTCGGTTTATCTGCGAATCGTTCGGTTACCCTGTCTTTCGATCCCGCTCTTCGATTTCTTACGAACCAGTTGCGAAATCGATCGATTTAAACATTTTGCAAGACGAATTTTCCAAGCGGAGAAATTCATTCGTTGGCTTTTAATCTTGATTAGTCTGTGACGAAAGAGAGTGGATCGAATATTTCTCAAATGTCAAAAGGATTTTAACGGACGACTTTAAGAATGGATTGTTTGACGAAGATTCGCTGATAAATCGAACCGGTTTAATTTTCACCATCCGCATAGTCATAAGCGGTACAACATTAGCGGTTAAGCTAGTGCTAAGTTAGCCATAAGTCAGCAATGGACGGTGGTCCCCAATTCCGCTGAACTCGTTCGACTTCATTTTCCCCCGGCCACCGGGGGAGGTAACGACCCCACCGGTAAATCGTGCCGCGACCGTTAATAACGTTGCAGCGTTTAACGATGGCCACGACGTGGAAATTCTTACGTGCCCGGAATGAAAAAGAATGGCTCGGGTAAATCACCGGACACGGGAAGCTGATCACGTTCGATCGTGACGAGTGAAAAGTTTCTTGTCGGTTGATTGAGCGATTAAAAATTTGAACGGTGATCTGTGATGATGATAATATGCCGCAACCCTTTCGGTACGATCGAACGAAATTGGGGAATTTCTTTTTTTCCGTATTTTTTTTATCCCCCCCCCCCTTCGTACGCAACGATCGTAATTTTCTTTCGTTCGTTCGTTTGAAACTGAATTCAGAGTTTCTGTGGGAAGGAAAGCTTGATCATTTACGTAGCGAAAGGGTTGAGAAAAAAAAGAGTGACGAGTAGAAGAGGAAGGCGGAGTTGGGCGGCCTTTGTGGTGAGCGAAGCATTATTAAATGTGGTGCCCCAATATTCTAGCTTTCTGAGGAGGTAAGGATATTCTTCACCCGACAAAGAAGCACTTCCAAGCCATCACCTATCCTTCGTTTCCATCTACGTGATTACCGTATTATGTAACGGAGTGTTTCGATGTTCCGTAGTAACACTTTCTCTTACACATGTACACACACACACACACACACACACACACACACTCTCTCTCTCTCTCTCTCTCTCTCTTTCTGTTCTTTCTCTCTCTCACTATTTTGGGGTGGCCAGTAAGTTTCCAGGTAACTCGAAACTTTTATAACCGGTAGGAGAGTGCTCGGCAAATTCCCGTGAAATTCTCAACCGCGATCATGAATAATTGTATAACAACGTTTCCAAGCTATCCTCTTGCTCCTCAAACTTGGAAATTAGTTTCTTAATTGACGTCGAATTGCCCAAGAAAATTTTTCTCCCCCGTCTCGACGCGACTTTCCATCGTCCTTCGTGAATCTCGCCGCTATCTTCCACCCGAGTTTTCGTCCGGGGTGCCGGAGCTCGAAGTATCTCAAGACGTCGTGTGCTCGACCGGAAATAACCTCGATCGAGCCTCTTTCGAAAACTGACCAGCCACCCCAACAACTCTCTCTCTCTCTCTTTCTCTCTTCTCTCTGTCTGTCTCTCTCTATCTACATATCTATCTCTCTGTCCCTTTCTCTGGTGTGAGTCGTTGATCTGACTGTTCGCAATGGTTCACGTAACGCGCGCGGAAACGATGCGCGTCGCCGTTTCCCCCGTCGACGGCGAGACGAGGCAGGAACAAAATTTCGGCCGAAGTTTCCCGCGTACGTGCGTGTGTGTGCAGCCGTTAAAACGACGTAAAATCGTAGAGCATAGTGAACGTAGAAAACCTTGCGTCTGCCTCTGCGGCTCGTGGCCGCCGTTGAGAGACACCCGAGGAACCCGAGACGATGCGTGGACACCGCTTCGCGGATCGAGAGCGATCGCCACGATCGCTCGCCTCCACCGTAGACTTGTTGTTTTTCATCATCTTGGCACGATATATAGAACGCTGGAGAGAGGGGGGATCGAGATTCGATCAGGATCCATCGACAGAGTCGTTTGTCGATCAATCCACCGATAGATTTCGTCGATTCCTCGATCCCTGGTGCTTTGTCTTTGGACTGAGATACGTGCGTGCAAGTCATCTGGTTGGACAGACACCCTCTGATCGAAGTAATCGCGAGCGAAATATTCGCGAACAAGATGAACGAGCGGTTTGTCGAAAGTGTGTTTGAGTTTCTTTTTCTTTTTTTTTTTTTTTCTTTTCTCAAATAAATTAAAATTTGCGATTCGATCGAACAGGTATAAGACGACCTAGTTCGAGTCCAAGTTTCAAAATTATACGTTTCTCTGGTCAACGTCTTAATCAAGAGTCTTTCTCTGAAAGTTGTTGGATCCTCGATTTCTGAATTGCTTTACTTCGGTCACAGGACGACACTGCCAGAGAGGACCGCGATATCTCCTCCACGCTGCGTACTCTGCTAGTTGATTAGTTAGAAAACATTTAGTTGTGTTTATTCTGCTTGCGATCCCGCGACGGGATCTCGTAACGAGGAGATCTCGACGAGGGATCCTCACGCGGCCTGCCGACACCAGAGTAGATCAGACGAGCGTAGTAGGTACGTACACGAATAATAAAGAGAGAGACACAATACATAATACGTTCCAAGCTTTTCCTAAAACTGTTCCAGCCTCGATTACTCCCGTGAATTCTATCACGCTCCCCCTGAGACATTCGTTCGTACACGTAATGAGTATATCTCTCGTACACGCAGGATACACTTTGTTTGTAACTTTGTATCGTTGGTTTCGATATCGCTGCATGCTAAGTATGAAGAGTTCCTGTCCGAGTACGACGACGTATCGCTGACACGGTTAAGGAAACAAAACAAAAAAAGAAAAAAAAAATGTCCAACGATTCAAGCTTCGAGAGAATTTAATTTAAAAAAAAGTATCTCGAAGTTTTTCAGTCGGGCATACGAAGAAAGCCTCGCCCGATGGGTCAAACCCGACAGTGCGAGTCTCGCGAAAGACAATGTTCACTTTCTGCTCGATGTGTCAGCCGATGAACCGAGAAAACGAAGCAGCGAACTTCTCGTCCCCTCGATTCGTATTCCTTCTTTCGGTATATTATCTCTCGCGCACGCACTGTTCGTTCCAAGTGGAATTCAGAAATTCCGATAGAAACGGATGTTGAAAAAGAACCGGGAATTGGACGATACCGGTGCGCGTCGGTTTTCAGAATAAAACTTGAAGCCAGCTAGACCAAAGACACACAGCCTCCTGTGACGAGTCTGGCTGGCTCGGTTTGGCCAAAGCGATTAGAGCAAAGTCGAAAAGTTGGCGGATCGGAACGGAAGGCGAAACGGCTGACCCGTTTCACGGCCGATTTACGTTTCGACCGAGCGATCGAAGGGAAGTTGGCCGCTGATCGTCGTCGTACTCGGCCAACGACGGAGAGACGACAGACCAGGCGCCTCCGTCGCTCGTTGTTTCGTCGTCGTATTTCGAGACGTAACCGGGTCGCACGAACTGATCCTCTCGTGGACGACGTCTCTTTTTCGCAGCTGGACGAGCTCCGGACGGAGGTGCAACGTAGGGATCAGGAGCTACTCGCCATGTCCGCGAAGATGAAAACCCTCGAAGAGCAGCATCAGGATTACCAGCGGCACATCACTGTGCTAAAAGAGTCTCTCTGCGCCAAGGAAGAACACTACAATATGCTGCAGGCTGACGTGAGTCATTTGTCGATTCTTCTTCCATTGTCGCGCGTTTTAACGTGTTTGCAACGACGCCTCCGTTCATAAATATTACACACGCACAGAGTAGTCCAGCGCCTGAAGCGAAAACGTGACAATCGGCGAACGACTTTTGTTAATTTAATAGTGAAACAAGCTACTCCGCTATTTATTGATTGATACACCATATTAACTTGTAATTACGTGTACAAATTGATTCGTGGCTCTTACAATTAATCTATTGTAACGTCATTCTAGGATCGAGTCTTGAAATTCTTCGAAGACTTCAAATTTGAGTTCAAAAGAAGAAGAACTCAAAGTGAAGAAATGCTATTGATCACGTAGGAAATGCTATAGATCAAAATATTGGACATAATTTTGTCCAACGCAGTATTTTCTATGTTTATCGATTGAAAAATGCACGCAGTTTATTTATCTAGCCCCTCTAGTTCATTATTCGTTACGATTGGTATTATTTGCCTATATTTAAAGAGATTGAGAAAAATCATTATTCTTTTATTCAAAACTGCTATCTTTTGTTTAGAGAATTCAAAGATTGCCTGATACATGAGATAAATGCATAGAAAGTAACGAAAGTAAGTTCTTAAACTAAAGTATATTTCAGTAAATAATTTATATTACCTAATATTAGTGTAGGAATTATAGAAAAATAATGAAAATTATAAACTAAATATTAACTTCAATAATGCTTCAATTTCTAAATTTTGTTGAAAAAATTATCAATGAATTAGATAAAATATTTAGAAATGAAACAATAACAAGTATAATGAAAAATCTATTACAAAACGGTAAAGAGAAACAAAATTGAATATGTAGAGTCTATCTCAATTTGCCAAACGAAATGATTTCTTACTAAGTTGCCAATGATTTTCTAAATTTATTTCTGTAAATAATATTTATGAACCGAGGTGTATACTATATATATATATATCAATGTTTCGTAAATTTTATTTTATTTATTACAATTACTTTACGAAAATTCTACCTCCTCTAAAGTGAAAAATTCCAATCAATGAGAGTCTTTGTCTCGCATAAATTTCTAACAGAATTCTATTTATACAGAGAGATAGTAGTTCAAAGAATCGAGATATCCTTCCGTTTCCAGCCAACTTAGCACGACCCAATAAATTCTCTACGAAGATTCCACTCGAGGATGGAATTTTATCAAAGCTTCATAAACGACCAATCAATGATCAATTCTTAAGAAGAGTTTATATATCGACAATTTTCACGAAGCATCTTAACCTATGCAAAATAATTTATGGGGCAGTTACGAGAAGTTTATCGTCTAATGCAAAATAATGCGGCAACTTCAAACTTTTCACAACTTCGTAAATCACGAGTTTTAAAACTAAAGTTCATAAAGGCCATACTACAACTTCTAAACAGGTCATTTTTCGATTTCTATGAAGATCGAAATTTCTCGCCTCTTCGTCGCCTCTTTTTCTCCCTGTGAAAATCTGTTCATTCGAAATTTCCGCTCTTTCATTCCAATCTCCATAACTCTTTTATTCTAATCTCAGTTTAATCTCTAATTGAGATATATCAACATGCTAGATATCGATAATCTTCATTTATGGTTTGTACTAACAGTTGACATCATTCGGAAAAATCCCAAACTGTCGCGTTGTAATTGTGAAAAAGATTCTCCAGACTTCATCCCCAAAATCAAGAAAACGTACATCACGGGAAGGACTTATGTACGTGTTCATACGCCCTTTTTCCTTCCTAAAGAGCGGTAGAATAAGATAACAAAGTTTAGTCATCTATTGATACCCTGTAGAACCTGTACAAAGAAAAAAGAACAAAAAAAAAAAGCAAGTTTCTTTCTACAAAGTCCACCACTTCCCGTGGTAATCGGTTCAAATTTGAAATTTCGAACGAACGAACTAGTAAATGCATTAACAAACGTGAATGGTAAACGCGTTGGAAAGTGCACTGGTAGACGCGGCAGTGACGTACAAAGGGAGAGATCGTTGAAGGGAGACCGATGCACGGCGGTTGAAACTGGGAAAATCGACTTTAGGGGAGGTCGTTATAGGAGAAAGGAAGGACAGGATTGCAGGAAACTGGGTCGTGCAAAGTTTCCCTCCTCCGCCCCAATCACCGCTGGACTGTTGGTAGCATTTTCACGTCGCGTGCAGCAACGCCGCCCGTGCAATGCGGACTGAATCGTTCCTGTTCCCACACCCGTTACACGTTGACCGTACGATGACCTGGTGTGCGTGGTTACGTGCGTACAGGTGGAGGAAATGCGGCAACGGCTCGAGGAGAAGAACCGGATGATCGAGAAAAAAACGGAGGCGGCGATGCAGGCGCAACAGGAGCGGAATCGCATGAACACCGAGCTGACGGAGCTAAAGGATCACATGGACATCAAAGACCGGAAGATCAACGTGCTTCGGCGTAAGGTAAGTGACCTTGAAACTTGTCTCTCTCTCTCTCTCTCTCTCTCTCTCTCTCTCTCTCTCTCTCTTTCGTTCTGCGCATTTCTCCGACTGACATTGCCTTTGTGAGTTGAAAAGGAGAGATCTTGGAGCAACTACAAAGGTTTAACGCGCGTTGAATCCTCGTGAGTTTTCTTTTTTCGTTCATTTCGCTTTCAAGATCGAAAGTCCGTGCAAAATGAGAGGAGAAACGCCCGCCAACGTTTTCGAACGCGAAATTGTGAATTATAGTTTCGAAGGGAGGCTCGGCGGTCCATTCTGTTTCAACAAGAATGGTTGGAAACACACGCACACAGCGGTAATTTGTGACCGCCGGTCACAAATTACACCTTGAATTGATTACGCGGGTCTGTTTCAATTACGAGTTGAACGCGCATCGACGCGTATTCATCTTCGCCATTACCGGTCCTCGCAATTATTCTCGTTTTCCACGGACTTGTATAATTTATCTCGTTCAAAGATATCCGTTCCGTTTCGCTTGAATCGGAACGATCGTAACCTAGACTGCAAACGTTTGCGCGACTTTAACAAACGCAATTAAAAGGACGGAGTTCAAGTGGAAATTTCTTTCGTCTGTTAAACGTTGCGATAATTGCACACACTCCACTTTAGATATTTCGCATCATTTTTTGCATGTTAGCCGTGCATTTCTCTGCAGACTTCTTTTTACACATTTTCAAAGATACACGGATACTCTCAGTCGTAATAATTAGGAAAACATCGTAGAAAATGACGCGTCGCGTCGTCATTCGTGTAAGCAAACATTCATACGGTATATAGATATTAATTCGACTGTAATCGTACCGTTATCAATGGATTTCGTCTTGGAAAAGCCGCGAATTGCCAGCCGAACAATCTCGGCTCCCCAGTGGCGGTAATTAATTCCGCCGGGTCAAAAGAGATTTCGGCCTGGCGATTAATCAGCCAGCCAGATTCACAAAGTCACAAAGAGGAGGCTCACGCTTATGTTAGCGTAGAATACGTGTATTCGTAGGATGCGGGCCCGCGGGAGTGCGCATGAGTGTGAATCTTGCTGTCGATTGGAATGAGTGTGAGACGTGCGCGCGCCCGCGCGACACACTTTTTGTAATAATGTTTTCCTTAGTCGTGCTGTGTAAAGGCTGTAGTACGTAAAACCCCTCGAGATCCCCATTATCTTTAAGTTCGCATAACCTCGTTTCCGTTTGCCCGTTTATACCTTTCATTTTGTATCTCGTTTCGTTCGAATAAACTCCACTTGTACAAAATTACGTTGCATCGCCTTGTTTTATTTTTCTTTTCACCGACACTATTTTTCACCCCCGTATGTACTTGCGTTATACGTTCTGTTCGTCCACCGGTGATCGACGATGGCCAATATACAGTGATCACGAGAACATGTAAGATACATTGTTGTGCGCAAGTTTTAATTTCGACAGTTTTAAATTACTGCAGACATATGAGATACAATTCGAATGAATTTTTCTTTAATTTAATTGTAACGTACGCAGTCGACAGTTACAACGCGAATAAATGGAAAGGCAATAATTGAAAGTGATTGATAGAAGATTAATTTCATCGTGAAACCTCAGTGAAGTGAATTTATTTACGTGTTTTGATATCAGTGTTGAGATATTAAAAGAATCGAAAGTATCTTCTGTGTCTTCAGTCACATTTAATCTTACGAAGTGTGAGTTGTTTGCTAAAGTATCTCAGTTATAATAAAAAATTGCTCGCAACTATAGAAACGAAATGAAAATGTTAACGTTTTGATTGAATTACGCTATAGGTGTCCAATTATTTATACACGACATCTTATTTCTTTTGACTCTCAGCAGATCATCTGGGTCGCCGCAGTCTCATTCGATTTTAATTATTTAAAGATTTGCATAATCTTATCATCTCGTTATATTTCTCACGTATATCTCCAAAGGAGGCTAATTTTTGCTTATCGATTCGAAATTAATTAATTAAATGTGAATTCCAATTATTAAAATATAAAACTGAAAGTCCATTTAAAGATTGAAGGGTGCGATAAGATCGATCAGGCCGTCCTTGATTACCGATCCGTAGACTAGAGAGAACATCGCTTGACAATTAATTTATTTCCATTCTGTTATTTTTTGCCACGTTCGTGTCCGCACGCGCGGAACGCTTGTTTTTACGATTCCGTTTCATTTGTTTCGCGGTAGACACCGTTGATTATTTGTCGCTGTACATCGCGAGTGCCTTCCGATTGAGTAAATGTCTTGTCGAGCCGTAAGTAATGGCTGTGAAGATCGATGATACGAGATGGCAGGTAAGTAAGAATTTACGATTACATAGAGCGCTTTTGAATGGTAGACTGCAAAATACTTTAATTTCATTAGATTAACTCTGCTGCAGTTTTTTGAACTTTTATATTCTGAATTAGAAACGAAAAGATTTAATATTTTAATCTTTAATACTTCGATCCTCTCGTGTCACTTGAAAACTGAACGTCCATAACATATATCCATATTCGTTGCTTCACCATTGTATTTTATCAATACAACATTATACAAGAATATTAAATAACTCATTTGTAACAATTACTTTAAATTGAAGTGAATAGTAACAATTAATTTAATAATCTTTGTCTCTTGTAAGTAAACGAGTAAATTTGGATTGTAGCAAGAAATTGAAACGAAAAATCGTGCGTATACAAAACTATCACTTCGTTGTTTCTATGGATTAAAGGAATTTCTGAACAATTTAAAAAATACATTTAATTCAAGAAAACGACTCGAGAAACGCAACAGAGTTAAAAAAATACAGTGGTTCCCAGACTTTTATCGGCCGAGACCCACTTTCGGAGACAATTTTTCGCAACGATTCTCTTGCAAAAAGAAGGAAGAAATTGTCAGAGTAATTATGATAAAAGATATCAAGTATTAGTTTACGTCACATACGATATACGTCGACGTAACTGCATTAATTATAACTGCAGTTCGACGTCCACATATTCTCGATAAGTGGAACACTCGCGATGAATACACAAACCGTCTCTCATATTTTGAACTTGCCATTAAATATCAGCTCGTGACCCACAATTTGGGAAATACGCCATTGCTACCAAATCACGTCGACTAAAAGGAAAGATTTTCTATCCAATTAACCACCTAACTCGAACTAACGCCTCGTTTGTTCATCTTTAACGCAATAGAATTCCATCGTTTCCCTTCAATTTATTTCGATCCTATTTTCGATCGTCACACGTTTGGGAAGAAAAAAAAAAGAAACGCAAAACATAGAACACCTAACGACAGAGTGGCTGTGACTTCAGATCGAGAATCTGGAGGATCTGCTGAAGGAGAAGGACAACCAGGTCGACATGGCCAGGGCGCGTCTAACGGCAATGCAGGCGCACCACTGCAGCAGCGAAGGTGCGCTCAGTAGCCTCGAGGAGGCGATAGGAGATAAAGAGAAGCAAATGGCACAATTACGGGAACAGAGAGACCGGGCGGAGCAGGAGAAACAGGAAGAAAGGGAATTACACGAGAGGGAGATCGTCGAGTACAAAATGAAGATCCACGCCCTCGAGTCTGAAGTGAGTCCTTGTGGTAGCTTAATAGATTCTTTTCTTCATCCCCCCCAATCAATCTCATGAAGCAAACTAAATTGCACGTCAATTACAAAGGACATATCGGCATCCTTTATATATTTCTGACCATGAGTGAATAAAAACAAAATGTCACTTGCGATTCCATTTCCCGTATACAACGAAGCTGTGTAGGATCTTATAAAACATTACGATCGAGTTTCTTTTGCCTTTCCTTTCTCAATATTTTTGCCTGTGACAACGAATTATGAGAATTAATTAATCTACACTGCGAATCTTCATTCTCAGTCATTTTAATTTTATTACAATGCACTGGCAGTAAAAGTGTGTGTGCAGGCATTAATCGCTTGAAGAATTGAACCGAATTTCAAGAAACTGTATCAAGAAGAAACTTCTTTTATTTTATTGTCCTACTTTCTCACAGCTTTTCTTCTTTCACTTTTATTTTATGAACTTACTCTGTATAAGTTTATGAATTTGTACGAAACAATACTATTTCCCAAAAAGAACTTCTATTTTTGTATATAAAACGTTGTACATGTAAAATTTGCTTACATTAGCAAACCAATTATATGTAGGTAAACCTATTTTCAAAATTAAGCTAAGAAGACTGGAGGAAATATTGGTCAGTGAATGTCACTATGTTGATTTAATTTAATTTGAACCTACTTTAACAAAGGTATCATTGCTAGTTCGTTAAAAGATCGAACGTAAATGTAAACGAGCATAAAAGAAATTATATTTTCCGAAAATTCCCACGATCTTTTAATAAATGCGAAAGCAGTGTAACGAAATCATGTTCGACATAATCACCTCTAAGCTAGTTAGTGTTCACTCATGGCCAGGAATGCCCGTAGTCCTTTATGAAGCGCATAACCGATTCTAACTACGTTCAAAGGTACGATACGCCCTGATATCGTTCCAGTCGATACGATCAATAGTCGTAAACTCGAGCTTGCACGGTGCTTTAACAGTCTTGGCATTCGATTTACTAATAAAAAAAAGATGGACATCGACTAGCTTCCTCCGTGTTGTTCTTTAGCCAGTTTCTGAACGTTATTCACGATAGGTTGAAAAATTGGGCGCCCGTTTGGAGAGAGCGCAAGCGGAGAAAGACCGACTGGAGGCGAAGCTGGAAAGTTCGCAGTCGGAGCTCGGCAAGAGCAAGGCCGAACTGGATAAGGCTGCGTCCGAGGTTGGTCGCAGCGGTGCCGACTGGGAGGCTGCCAAGCAGAGGATGACCAGGCTCGAGCTGGACAACGAGAGGCTCAGGCACGATCTCGAAAGGTCTCAGAGCACTTACGGCAGAAGCACGTTGAATTCTTCTCAGGAAATGGACAGGATCACGGAAAAAGCGGAAAAGACAGCGGCGGAACTGAGGAGGGCGCAAGCTGAGCTCAGGGTCACGCAGGCTGACAACGAAAGAGCTAGGGCCGAGGCTGCTGCTCTCCAGGAGAAGGTAACGTACTGCTTTTACGTTGTTTTTTTCAAAAAACGATCTCTCACGGTCTTCTCAACTCTCATTTTTCCAACAACCCGCCGTTCGTCTCTTGGCGTTAAATTAATATAATGAAAAGATAAATTGGCGAATCCTTTCATTAACGATAAATGAACTAAATTTTTATTTAAAAGACTCGTAATAATTCTACCCTCATAGTTATTCAGTGTTTTATTTTATGTTTATCTTTATTTATTTAATTTGGTCTGATGTTACTGTCATTCGTTTCATCCAGATACTAAACACACGTACAAACCCAAGGTCTTTTTTGTAACAAATACTGTTTGGGAGCTCTGGTTTCGTTGCGAAAAATGTACAATAGATAAATACATCTCCGTGCATTTACAATAATATATATATATATATATATATATATATATACAAGTTCTTGTAAAAGAACTACCAAATTTATAAAAGGGACTAATGAGAGTTGAAATGTTTTTACAACATTAATCATTACCAACCACCTTAGATTTAATTCCTATAAAATTATATTTGCTATTTCTGTATTTCAATTATTCCTAATTATGTACTTCTTCAATCTATAGTTGCTCACAGAAGTATTTGAACATTTATAAAGTTTTTTAATTTAAAAGTTTTCATAAATATATTATTATGTATCACACGAAACATTTTTTATTAACTTTTTTTTTATTAACTTTTGCTAACTTTTATTGACTAACAACTGTCATGATTATATTACTCGTGTTTGAAACAAATCTAAAAATATAGAAATTATCATTATTATTATACACAATTAACGTACGCATAAAGGTGTCTTCAAATACTTCCGTCAGCCGCGACCATGATTACGAAATTCGTTTCTCAATTAAATTCGTTTATAAAATTCATCTATTATTTTATTTTAAGATTCACCTCTTTGACGGAATAATTCTTTTTACTGCAATTCAACAAATGTAATTGGCTAGAAACGTAAATTTCTATAGATCCTCTTGAACGTCGTGTCCTCGACGATCGAGATGAAAAATCATCACATGATTGACTGAACGTCTGGCTTACCGATCTCGAATGGGTTAGCAAACCTTCTAAACCGCACGATCGACTCGAAGCGAAACGAATCTTGCAAAATTCGCGTAGATAATCGCCTCAACTGTTGAATCAATGTTGAACGTTCGTTGAATCAAGTAATCGCTCGATGAAAGATCGTGCACGCCAAGGGACCCGCCCTGGCGACCGATTAACAATCCAAGTGTCCCCAGCTACGATCCCCATAATCTGTAGCTGGTCGTTTCGCCTCTATTAACGAACGATCGAGTCTACTTGACTGCCCTGTCCCGGTTCCAAGCAGCAAGAACAATCGCCTTTAATCGCGATCGATTGACAAGACCACCGCGATCCGGAGGCACCAATCTGTACACGCTGCGGTGGTCGAATCTAATTTCCAATCACGCCTTCGTTCTTCTCGCCGGCATCGCCGGTATTCCCGATGTTCGTCGATGACGCGAAACGAACCGGTAATGAAACTGGCAGCTAAGTGGCCGGAAAATTGCACGCAGCTTCATACTCGAGTGCAATCGACGACACTCGGTTAGAATTTCCGTAAGGGTTGCTGCTCGTTACCCCTCGTTTCGATCCGTTTCGATCGATTGATTATTTTTTTCTTTCTTCCCTCCCCCAGAAAAAGAAGTCTTTCTTTAGAATCCTCTTTAGGTCGTTAAGCTTTCTACCTCGGACCAATTACTCGGAGTCGATGTGTTTATTTCATCCTCGTGCGATAATAAACCATCGACTCGACGCTGGAGGCGTTAATAGACACGTACGATACGAACGTAGGTTGATACTCGCGACGAGCAGAAGAGAAAATTGATTTTAATTAACGGAACGTAATAAACGATGAACATCGTTAGATTCGTATTAATAATGATTCGAGGCTGACGTGCGTGTATATGTATTTTCTCCAACGGCGCAGCTGTTGAGATATGCGAAATTTTCGAGATTAATTTAAACCACGGAACAGCGATGGTATCGTGAGATTCTTCGATCCAATGAAAATTTACTGTGACTACAAGTGTATCGTAAATACTTTGACAAACTAAATAGGATTAAATCTAGAATATTAATTCTTTCGATTGTTTTCAAGGATGGAAAAGGGTTTGGGGGCGAGACTGAAAATTAATTTCGCGAATGTAAATCATGAGATTTTTGAGATGGATTTCAAATGCTTTGACGAAGTAATGAAATTTAATTTGAAATTGCATCGTACGATACAAGAAGAACGCTTTCAAGTAAAATGCATATTAATATTCTATATTGAGAAACGCCTAATAAAATCGACTTAATAGTTGATAAAATTATTAAAGGGAAATATTAATTTTTTTTAATATTATAAAGAATTTTCCAACAACCTCACTAAAAGGTATTGACTGACTTTTGCCAGTTTTGTATCCAACATTTAGTAATAATAATTGCTAAATTGAAAGAATACGAGACTTGATGAAAATTAATTTTTAAACGACTGCTTAAGCAGCAATATTTGATCCAGCAAAAATTCAATACACACAGGAATGTAACTATATCTGAAATGCTTTCATCAATTTATTGAAATTATATTTAAATGTATTATCAAGGAATTCAATTACAAATGCTAAAGTTAAATGTTTCCAAATGGTTTCTGAAGGTGGAAAAGAGTCAGGGTGAGGTGTACAGACTGAAGGCCAGACTGGAAAATGCTCAGGGTGAACAAGAGAGTCTTCGAGATGAATACGATCGAGCGCAAGCTTCGGTGGCTCGTCTACACTCGGAACGGGACAAGGCAATCGCGGAACTTGAGAAAACACAAGAGGAATTGGAACGGACACAGGCTACTCTCGGCAAGGCACAACTTCAGCAAGACAAATTGCAAAGTCTACTGGACAAAACGCAAAGCGAAGTGGACAAGCTTCAGGAGAAATTGGACAAAACGCAAACGGAAATTCGCAGGGTGAGCCAAAGAGATTATTTATATATTTACTTTTCACGTAGAAATTATAACAATATGCAAGTGTTAATTGCATTACATACTGCGACAGTTAATATGTACAAGCCACAGAGAAGCTAAACTGGTTAACTCTCTGTTTCTTTATTTTCCTAATAGTATCTACAGTGGATGTAGAAAATTAATGAAACTCAATGAAAAATTAACTTCAAACTCTTATAACTTTATGAGAAACTCTTTTCCGTAATTAAATTCACTGTGATCTTGAAGATTGAAATCTCTCCTTTATGACGATCTCTTAAAATTTATTGTACCATTTCTTTTCACAAAGTTTTTTTTTCATACCGACTATTTTTCATCGAGTATACGAACACTTTTTACATCCACTGTATATTTAATCTTCATATTTACTTACTGCCACTCGCTTAAATCCGAAGCTTTTATAATTATTGTTTCATTATTTATTTACTTTATTCGTAAATAAAATATTCAAAAATAATTAAGTAATAAAAAAAATAATAACGCAAAATTTTCGAGTTACGCTACGATACGAATCAACCGGTGACCAAATGTTCATATCTTCATTTGATGTTTGTTAATTTTGTTAAAGTTGTAATATAAACTTTTAATGAAAACTTTACGCGAGAAAGTTTACTTTATTTACACTTGCTACGAAGCCTTGATTAAGATACAATTACCTTCGCTATTTCTTGCGTCAAAGCGATTTCAAATTTTAAACTTCAAACTTTGGCTTGAAGTTACAAAGGCGAATATGCAGACGGATCATGTCACGCGCAGTAATCTTGTGAAACGGAAGAAATGCAGTTTTACAAATCTTTATTTCTCGTGAGAAAACATAGAATTACCAAATATAATTTACACTCTTGCACGTACATTGTTACCTAAAAATTTTAGAACAAACTTTAGTTTTAATGTTCAGTGCTATTGGTAGATAATAAAATGTTTTAATTCCACGTGTATCTTATAACAAAATTGTTTATGTATTAACAGATTATAGATTCTTTGTTGTACAATATTTCATTTCTTCAATTTTGAAACAAATATTTAATTTTAATATTCAAATTTAAAATAAAATCATTCTTCATCAGGAAGAAACTTGTGACTTTATTCCGAAAATATTTTTATATCCAGCCATCACAAAATTTAACTGAAACTATATATATATATACACACACACGATTATTTTCAAATTTCGGAATGATAATCTCGAGTTTAATTTGATTTTTTAAAAAGTCGAGATTTTCAAATTAAAAGTTTAATTCAAAGTCGACATTTTTTACGGTCATTAAAATTTCCGCTATACTTCAGATGTATATTTAAATAACTTTCAATAAATAAAGTAGATCAATCTGGCTCCTAAGTGGCTTGTACAACGTGGACGAATACAACCGCGCTGTTTTCATATTTACAAAAAGCACAGTCAGGTTAAGTGAAAACCAGTTAGAAAATTTACAGCAGAACGATTCGATTCCGTGTAGATGCAAATGGAAAGGGAAAAGCAGAACTACGATTTCGAAAACTTGCAAAGCCAACTGGACAAAGCGCTCGGCCAATCGACGAGGATGCAGAAAGAACGGGAAACGATTCAATTGGAGGTGGACCGGTTGCAGGATAAATACGAGAAAGCTCAGGTAAGAGAAGTTTTGTTGGCAGAAACGCGGGATTGGTGCGGACCGAAACACGTTCGACGAAAATAAATGTCGTTGATGTCCAGGTGATCATGCAACGACTGCAGAAGGAGAGGGACGGTTTTCAAGAAGAAACAGAGAAACTGCACGAGAGGATGGAATTCCAGCAGAATCAGGTAACGAAGATGCAACGGGACAAGGAGAATCTACTGTCGGAGCTCGAGCTAGTCAAAGAAAGATGGGAGAAGGCTCACAATACTCATCAGAAGCTAACCGTAAGTAAAACCTCTATTTTTCTTGCAAGATATACATATCGGGAAAAGGAGTTCAACGAAAAAATTCAATGTCGGAACGATCGTTGGAATTACGCAGTTGGAACGAGACGACGCCCTGACCGAAATCGAGATTCTGAAGGAGAAAGTGGAGAAAGCGCAGTATTCGATGAACAAGGCTCAGGAGGAACGGGAGAACGCGAACAAGGAGTTCGAGAAGATGCTGGAGAAATACGACAGGTAAGCGATCGCTGGAGAGATCGGAGAGGATCGATCCGAAAGGCACGAAACTGATCACGAGTCTGACTGCGATGTCGACAGAGCCCAGAGCGAGGTGTATCGGCTGCAAAATCGCATCGAGGTGATGGAGGCTGACAAGGACAGGCTGGAGCTCGAAACGGAGAAGCAACAGATGTTGGCGTCGAAGAGTCGCGACGAGGCGAGAAAGGCCCAGGAGGAGCTGGCCCGCGTGCAAGAGATGTACGATCGGGCGGCTCTTCAACTGGGTCGCACGAAGGAGCACGAGGAGAAATCGAAGGAAGATCTGGACAGGTTAACGGTGGACCTGGAGATGGTTCAGGAGCGATACGAAAAATCGCAGATCGAGCTACGCAGGTTACAGAACGAGAGGGACAAGCTGGCCGCGGACAATGAGAGGATCAGCTTCGAATTGGAGCGCGCTCACTCGCAAGTGACGAAGGCTCAGGCCGCGACAGACAAGACGCAGGAAGAGCTGGCACGAATGCAGCTGGAGATCGAAAAGATGTACGAAAAACACGATCGGCAGCAGACCGAGGTGAGGAAGGCACAGGCGGAGACGGAGCGGCTGCGAGTGGAGGCTGAGAGCGCGCGCGAGGAGTGCGAGAGGTATGCGGCCAGGTTCGGCAAGTATCAGGAAAGCCAAGAACGGCAGAAGGAGGAACACGAGTGGGCGAAGCTGGAGGTGGAGCGGCTCCGCGATCGGCTGAAGAAGACGTTGGCGGAGCTCGAACGAGCGAGGAAGACCGAGCAGGAACGTGCGGAAGGGGTGCGAGGTAAATACCAGTACGAGCAAGAGAAGTGGCAGAGCGAGGGTAGTAGGCTACAACAGGAGGTGGAGTTGCTGCGCGAACGTCTGAAGGGCCGTGAAACGGAGCTGAAGAGGACGCAGTCGAGCAACGCCGAGCTCGAGACGAAGCTGCACGAGACGCAGCTTCAGCTCGAGCGGGCGCGCGAGGAGGCCAACAAGGCGACTGCTGCGCAGGAGCGGAGTCGCGAGGGTGACGACAAGGTGAAGGCGAGAGCGGACGCCCTCGAGGCGGACAACGAAAAGCTCCGCGTCGAGATAATACGGCTGGAGAGACTGATGCAAACCGAGGGTAAGACCAGGTCGGAGAGCGCGAGTATCGAGGTCGAACGATTGCGCGCCAGCCTCGATAAGGCGATCGTCGCGCGCGACCAGGTGGAGCTCGAGGCGGGCAGACTGGCCAAGGAGCTCGAGAAAACGCACATGCAGACGGCCAAGTATCAGGAGGCCGCGGAAGCGAACAAGAAGGAGCTAGAACGGCTGGCCACGGAGATACAGCTGCTCAGGGACGAACGAGAGGCACTCAGGCAGGAGATGAGACGGCTGCAACAGCAGCAGCAACAGCAACAGCAGCAGCAACAGCTCGCCGGCAGCGAGGAGATTGCGCACTTGCAGCACGAGCTACAGCTCGCTCAGCGTGAACGCGATAAGATGGCCGCAATCCTGGAGAACCGAGAGAAGCACTCGGAAAAAGTGAAGGAGAAGCTCGAGGTGGAGGCGAAGCAGCTGCAGGTGGAACGCGATCAGCTGGTGATACAACTGGAGAAGTCGCAGGAAATGCTGGTCAACTTCCAGCAGGAGTTGAACACGAACGAGACGGAGCTGGAGCGTCAGCGCGAGGAGGTTCGCCGGTTGCAACAGTTGCAGCAACAGAGGGTACACGCGCAGACGCCGGATAGAGCGGCGAAGGAGGCCCTCGAGGCACAGATGCGAGAGGTTCATCGGCTGAGCCAGCAGGTGCAGAATCTGACGCAGACTCAGACGAAGGAACGGCAGAGGGCCGAGCAGGCCGAGAAACGCGTGCAAGAACTTCAGAAGCAGATTGCCACGACGGGCGCGGCTGCCGGTGGCGTGAACGAGGCACAGCTCGAGCAATGGAGGAAACTATGCGAGACGGAGAAACAGCGAGCGGACGCGGCCGAGAGGCAGGCTGCTGACCTGCAGAAACGTATCCAGAACACCGAGAGGCAGCTACACGCTCAACAACAGCAGATCCAGCAGATGCAGATCACGATGCAGCAGCAGCAACAGCAGATACAACAGCAACAGCAGCAGCAACAGCATCCGCAGCAAAACGGCCAGGAGATCGTCAGGTTGAGAAAGGAGCTCGAGCAAGCGCAAGAGAACGTTAAGCAGGCGGGCGTCGAGCGCGAGCGGTTCCAGGAGCAGCTCGAAAAGCTGTGCCAGGAACTGCAGAAATATCAGGTTAGCAGCAGCACGGCCTGCATTCGCTCGCGCGCTAACCTACACTACTACAGCCTACATCCGCACCGTAATATGCCTGCATTATGTCTCTGCATATATATACATATATATATATATATATATCATTGGCTGATCGTTGTCGACCGGCTGCCGACACATCATCATCGCGCCTCCTCGTCTCTCTATGTCTTCTCATTTCAACCGCAGCCTCTGCCTTCGTCGTCGACGAAGCAGAAACTCGCCCACAGCTCATTATACACGCCGCAGATAACAAACAAAATAAAAAAAAAAATAATAATAATAATAATAATAACAATCAAATCGTATATCAGATATGTATATTATGCATATTATGTAACAGAACGATAACGATCGTACGATATCGTGTATATATCTATACATATATATAACATATATATATACGTATACAGACGAAATCGAAAAACAAACAAAAAAGTCAAATCATGATGCACCCGCACAATCTTTCTCATCTTATGCGTTACATGTATATCTCGGGGCGTCCGTCACACTTCACAGCGAAGCGCAACATCGCCTTCACCATTATCATTCTGCTCGAATTCTTTTTTATCCACCCTTATGAACACCCCACCGATTTCTTCACGAAATCGACTCCCCCTCCCTCCCCCCCCTCCATTGAACCATTTGCGATTACTCTCAATCAAGCACAGCCATTCGCGCTCATTGCTCTCTTTCCTTTCAGTTTTCTCGACTGTGTTCCATGGTTATGCCGTTTTTTATCATTGTGTTTACTGTTGTTATCGCCAGCGTCGGCGACGAGACGATCGAAGCGATTAAAAAGAAAAAAGAAAGAAAAGAAAGGAAAAGAACATTCGTTTTTTTCTTTTTGAAGAGACAGACGTCGAGAAGGTTAAAAAAATTATCGACGACGATCCTCTCTTTCGCCGATTCAATCGACTGGTTACTGTTACTGCTACAGTTTTGTTGCGCGTTCGACATCGCAACGATGAGCAATCTTATTACGAGTATATCACTATTATTTCGTTTCGTTCTGGGAGCATGCTACTGTACTCGAGATGCCAGAGATAGAAAATGGTTTACTGCGTTTTTCTATCTTCTTTTTTTTTTTTTTTTGTGAGATGCGACGAATGACCACGAGAATTGAGCCTTGTGTCTGCGTTCACGATTATTTGTACAGACTGGAGAATGAATCACGACCGATGCACACGGAATGCGTTCCGCACTTTTTGTATATGTACGTTTCACCTCGCGACGCATTTTTTATCTCGACGCATACGTTTTTCCATACGTATTCTGTACATATTATATTTCGCTATGAACGTCGCTAGACTTACCAGGGACTGCGAGTTTCTTCTCATCAGCGCGTGTCATTTGTTTTTTAATTGCGTTTCCATTTCCTTGCATCTCTCATTTACGAACACCGTGACCATGACGATCGTCATTCGAAAGAGTTGCATTAAATCGACTTGTTCAACGCACTTGAAGTATCAACATAGTGCACGTTTAGACGTAATGGTCGCGGTTCTGAACGAGGCGGCTTTCATTTGCCTAGCTGTAGCGTCTCGCGGACACGCAGGGAACAAAAGTTTACAACGTTTGTTTCGTCGCAGGTGGACCTGCACGAGGCGAACAAGAAACTCCAAGCTGGCGCAACGAAAGCTGGTATCGACACTACACAAGAGAGAAGACAACTGGAGGAGCAGAAACGCCAGATGGAAGAACAGAGAAGGCAGACGGAAGAACGAGCGAAGTCCGTAGATCAGAAAGCTAGAACGATAGAGGAGAAGGAGAGGACGCTCCAAAGTCTCGACCAGGATCTGAAGAAACGGAAAGCGAAAATGGATCAGTTGGAGCAGCAGTTACAAAGAGTAATTTTTGTTCGTCGGTCATTACACTCGGTTCTGTTCCTACATGACAGATAGATTCCCGAGAAGAACATGTGCAAATTGGCTCTATTTCTGGTATGTGACAGATTAGTCCCAAGCGTGAAATCCTGATACGAGTATGTTAATTCGAAACTGTCATACTCCGCTATTGACGAGATAAGAATATTATTAACTTTATATATTCAAGGTCAGCTCATTAGTATTTGTAGTATGTAGGATTGTGGGGTCTAAGGATGACCTGAAATTCTCTTTATTCCAAACTTTATTCCCAAAAAACATTTTATTTTTTTCGTAAAAAAAAAATGGCAGTAATTCAACCAAAATTCTAAGAAAAACGTGGAAAAAGTAATTTCGTGTGCAAAGAGTTAAATGAGAATCTTTAGCATTGTTTGAAAAGCGTTAGATTAAATTAGATCGTATAAAAACAGAATTGGATTTTTTTTTAGATAATGTTAAATCGAATGCACATAAAAATGTCCATGTAAAAACAGAACCAAATGAAAATTATAGAACATAATGTGTTTATAAATATCTAGGCGTTGTTCTTGAGATCAGTTTTACACATTGGATGATGAAGAAAGTTCATAAACGTGACTAATTGAGGCACTAATTTTCCAAATATTATTGCTCTACATATTTATTTGTAGTAGTGTTAATGAATTATTTGTTTCTTGATGTTTTAAAACGATTATTCTGATTAATAGAAAAATTTTATTTATTCATTGCGCGCATATTTTTGCATGAAAAGTAATAAATCAGTTTTGCACGAGAGGTTTAAGTTTGCAAAAAATTCGAACAATGAGAAAATTACGATTAATTTTATATAAAATATATTAATAAAATATATATATAATCTATTACATCTAAAATACATAAAATTAATATAAATCTAATATAACCTGCTGGTTATCTAAATTGTTTAACTTTGCCAATAATTTAGATTTTCATGCAAAAAATTGTGTGCATCAAATAAACAAAATTAGAATAATTTCAATTAATTCAAAAACAAATATATAGAACAACAATTTCTCAAACATCAAGGTGCCCAAATATTAGCAAGAGTCACTGAGTGTACCTACGCCAAAGTTTTGTATTATTTAGACGTTTGGAATCAACCTCGTGAACAATTTTCAGTCACAAATACCCTATGTAATGAACATCATTTCGTGATCTTTTTTCCTTAATGAAGAGCGGTGGGTCGCCGGACAAGAGGTTGGCAGAAATGCAGAAGGCTCTGGAAAACTCCGAGAAGGAATTGGAAAAAGCGAAAGAAGAGTCGACCAGAAGCTCAGCCGAGACCGAGAGGTTACTGCACCTGATACAGATGACTCAAGAAGAGCAGAATGCCAAGGAGAGACAAATCAGAGAACTTCAAGAGTTAGTATCGAGCATTTAGAAATCTATGTTCCTTCATCGAATGTTGTACGTCGTTAACAACACGATTTTTATTCACAGTGCACTCAAAGCCGCACAAGCCAAGTTGAAACAAGCCGCAACTGCACAGCAACAAGAGGTCAGTGTTCAACTTTCTTGACTTTTGTCATAACTGTAGAATGAAATTGATCATAGTCACAGGGATCGAACGAAACTGTCAACTTTTACGAGTGAAGGTTATTTATTGAATTTTCAATTTTTAATCGAATCTTCCATTTTAACTTTGTTGTAATACTACAGCAATTTTCTATTTAATTATTAAAAATACTGAAGGATCATATACTTTTGAAGAAAATATAAAAGTTGGAAATATTTTTTTAATCAACATGCTATTACATTGAAACCAGAACAAATGTAGAAGAGAAAACAAATTGTAGTTTTTACATAATTGATTCAGTTTATCAGTAATTTATTAAATTCTCTCACAATACAAATAGAACTTGATCAAATGATTCGATAAACTTCAGCTACAAACTTCAGCTAACTGAAAGTTTCAGCAAATACGCTGTATTTTATAACAGTTCTCAGGAAGGATAATAATTGGAAAGTTACAATCATTTTAAAACCAATTAAAAATTTCACCAGTTCCATTCGATTCCTGTATTTGATAATTCTTGAATCATTAGAAATGATTATCAATCGCGGAAAGAACAATCTCCATTAGATTTCCTCAACTGCGACAGTTCCTTTTGCGCTATTTCAACCGTATTCAAACATCAGTATCGATGGAATTACGACTAACCAGTTGTTTCTTTTTTCACGCTCACCCTGGACACGACATGTACACGTACGACCTATGTATGTGTTTGCTTGCTTGATCGTCGTGTTTGCTTTTCGTCTGTATTTGATTGTTCGCTGCTATTTAAATACGATGGCTCGTGTATACGCATACCGATTTGTTTTCGTGTGAAACGAAACTTGCGTTTCCGAACGATGAAATTGAAAACAAACGAAAAAAAAAAAAATTTTTTCAAAATCGAACACGAAAAACACGGCACAAAATTGAAAAATGAAAAATACAGGCGGGTCCCACCGGATTCCTAAAAAGCTTGTTCTAAGGTCGATTTTCGTTGGGGACGCCTTCTCCGTTCTTTTTAGTACAATTTGCATATTAAACGAACTTTACAAGTACACGAACTTATTATACGAAAACTAATCGAACGAAAAGAGATCGTACTGATTCGCCATTGACGATACACTTGTCAAGATATATAATTATTTTACGTAACGCTGCGACCATTGTTAACATATTTAATAATTGATAGCGAAAAAATATTGACGATAATAACAATAATTACTGATATATATATATATATATAAATATATATATAAATATATATATATACACATATATATATAAATATAAATATCGATATATATATATATTTATATAATATATATAAATATAAATATTAATGTAAAGGTGATGAGAGAGCGAGAGAGTGAGAGAGAAAGGATAACGGCTACAATAATGTTAATTAATTATTAACGATGCGACCGTGTATGTACATGTATATGTAATATGAATATATGTATATACATATTACGCAGGAGAATCGACAGACGCATGTACTGTACATGTGTATATACACGTACACGACAGAGATATACGTATGTAGATATATAAATATAAATATATACATATAAAGAAAGCATGTGAATGGTGTAAGGCCGAGACAGAGAACTGAGGCGAGCAGAGGAATAAAAGGAACAGAGGGACAGATCTTTTTAAAGAGTTGAATTTTCACGGTCGTCGCGCGAACCGTCGAGAAACGACGGCTTCGACGAGAGAGCGACGAGACAGATGAATGAAACGGAAACGGAAGAAACCGAAAAGGGGGAGAGAAAGAACTGGTCGGAGAAGAAACGCTAAACGAGATAGAAAGATCCAAAAGTTACATGGCACGTTCGCAGCCATTCGGAGACGCACCCTTACGTCGTTCAGCACGAAACAATTCGATGCGCACGAGCCAAAAGAATCACCATGTTTCCCTCCCTCCCCGCCTCCACCCTTGCCTTCCACCCCCACCCACCACCTCAATCATCTTTACGGCTATCCATCATCCTTCTTCTTTTCGTTCAATTTTTCTTTACGTTCACACCTGTTGCCTTCGCACACGCACCACCAACGTCCACGTCGCACCGATGCACGCGCACAACAGCCAGAAACCTCCTCCGGGACCGCTCTCGAAAACGCCAGTGAACGCCACGAGTCCAGGAGAATCGAGCTGGAGATGAAAGACAGACGGATATCGGAACTGGGGCAGACTGCCTGTTCGAAGAGGATGAAGGACGCGAAGAACCTCAGCCTGGATGATAACGAGAGCTGGAAGAGGGAATTGGAACTGAAGAATCGAAAGATTGCCGAGCTGGAGGATCAACTAGTAGCTTGCAAAGATGGCGCGGAGAACGGTGGCAACGAATACGCCCAGAGCACGAAGCTGATGGACGAGCTAAAGAAAGAAAAGGAATGTTGGAAGAAGGAGATCGGCGTGAAGAACGAACGCATATCGCAGCTGGAGAACGAGATAGGATCACTGACGAGTTCGATGAGGGAGTCGAAGAGATGCAAGGCCAACGACAGGCAGGACAACGATGAGATTTGGAAATCGGAGCTCGAAAGGAAGAACCAACGAATCGTCGAGCTGGAGCAAGAGATCGAGTCCCTGGAGAATTTCCTCAGGGATCACGCGGACACCGAGAGCGTGCGAGATATGGAGATCGTGATCGAGGGGAAGACCAGACGAATAGAAGAGCTGGAGGACACGGTAGCCGAGTTCGAGGACTTTCTGAAGCAGAATCCGGACGTGAAGGAGCTGCACGATCTTCGTTGTCAAGTGACCGCTGGAAATCGACGGATACAGGATTTGGAGAGATGGATACAAAAGAACGGCGAGAGCAAAGAATCTAGAATCGACCGGGAGAGAGTTATCGAACTGGAGGAGATGGTCACGCAGTTGGAAGACTACGTGAGGAGGCACAACGTGGACGTGCTGAAGAGGAAGTTGCAAGACCGCGAGTGCAGGATCGATCAGTTGCAAAGTCGCGTCGGGTATTTGGAAAAGGAACTACTGAGAGTCGAAGAAAACCATCGAGGTAAGATTGTCTCTGATATTAATCCCGAGCCTTCGTTTCCCGTCTTCTTTGTACGTCGCACAGTTTGATGTAATATAGTTGTTACCAGCTGAATTCCAATTTGCAGGAAAGGAAACGCAAAAAGATCGTGAAGAGAAAGAGACGAAGTCGGACGATTTACCTCGCGCAGGACATTCAGAGTTGCACGAAATGGAACAGAAAATGAGAAACATGGAGATTGCCATGTCTGAAAAGGACAACAAGATCCAGGAGTACGAGCAGCAGATCGTTGAAGATAAGGAAGAGATGACGAAACTCAAAAAGGAGACAGCTGCTTTGAGAAAGGAGCTCAACGAGTACGACGACATTGGGGTTTTAAAGGAAGAGATCAGAGTGAGGGACGAGAGGATTCAACAACTGGAGGACGAAGTAGACTCCCTCGAAAGAGCCTTCAGCGAAAGGATCGATCTGGAGCAAATCGAGGAGCTGGTGAATGTGATTAAGGAAAAGGAGGAGAAGGAACGACAATTCTCGCAAGATTTGATAGAGAAGAGGAGCAAGATCGAGGAACTGAGCGAAGCTCTCCGCGAAAGCGTTGTCATCACGAGCGACAGCGAGAGAAGATTGAAAAACGAGGAGAAACTGAAGAAGGAAGCTCTTCAGAAGGTAAAGAAAAATACATTTGACTGAGACGAAAACTATTTGTAAAAAAAGAAAAATGATCACGACAGTCATTTGCTACTTCCTCTTCTTTTCTCTTCTCTCAGGTAGCTAAGTTGGAACAAAGAATCGCCTCGATGCAAACAGCTTCAGCGTTGAAGTGCATCACTTGTCAACCCCTTCTTTCGAAACTGCAGAAGTACGAGAAGAAACTTCAACGTCTCACCGAAGAGAGGAACGCGCAACTCGAAGATCTCCGTCAAATGAAGTGAGCAGTTTCAAAGTGGTCGAAGTAAACGCAGTCCCGTCTAAAATTATTATTTCTTTTCTCGACAGACGGGAAGCTTTGAAAGCTGCGGTCTCCGAGAAAGACGCGCATCTGGCTCTGCTGGAACTTTCCGGGATAAAAACTGCCGCTCAGTCCGAGCAAGCGGATCGATTGACAGCAGACAGGAAGAGATTATTAGAGACACTGAAGAAAGAGGTAATTTTTCAGTTCTCGACGACAGATCGGTGTGAAGTTTTCTTGTTTTCAAGAAGGGATGGAAATTTTTCCGTTGCAGGACGAGAAAAGCATCGAACTGTCGGTGGAATCCAGTCTGACTTGTTCAGATGGAACGCCGCAATTACTCACGAAGGTGTTGGAAACATCCGACGACGACGACGACGACGACGACGACGACGACGGCGACGACGACGATGAGGAAACACCGAACGATCGTCGCAGTGACTCGAATTCCCCGAGACCGGCTACGACGAATGGCGACAGTTGCACCGACTCGTGAGTTCTTTCGCGTAATTTTGAGAGAACACGATAGCGTTAGAATCACCGAAACGTTATTACGTTAATTCGAGAACCGTGCAGACGAATTCACCACGGAGTTGTCGCGTTTGTTTTCCGCCGCAGAAACGAGACATCGAAGGAACTGGAATCGAGAAGCAAACAAGACGAGGCGAGCAAGAGCCAGCAACTGAACAGCAGATAAGTAGACCAGGCCACAATCGTAATACGTAGAAAACGAAAGTGCTATCGATCTTCTTCGTTTCTTCGATGTTGTCACGTGCGCGCGCACACACACACACACACACACACACACGCGCAATCGTAGAAACAATCTAGAGCATTTCTAGAGCCTTAGAGGAAAAGCCAAGCAAAGAAAGAAAGAAAGAAAGAAAGGAAAAATCGGCAAACAGGCAACCGAGATACCTCAGCGACATCGACAGCGACAAAACAACAGACAGTATCCCCGTGTCGTTCACCGATCGTCATTTACAGTCATCACGATAGTCGTCATTATCGTCATCCATCGCTTTCATCATCCACAGTACCATCACCCACGTCGCCCTTGCGACGACAATTGACAATTCCAAGGAATCGGTCAAGAAGGATCGTTGTTCAGTGAAAGGCTGGTAGCTTCGTTTAATCAAATTAAAGCGCGGCTACGTTTTGAAAAATACAAGGGGAGACCGATCGACAGAATCGTTTGTTCGATCGATCGGAAAAAATCACTGTGAAGGACGTGCACGTGCTTGTAATCGTTTTGTCATTCATTCGCTGCGAGCAATGCGCAACTTCGATCGAAGCGCGGGAAAATCATAACACTCTGCGAAAATCAACAGGGTTTTATTCTTCAGAGGAACAATTTGCTCGTGAACAAGGATGATCGAAACAGGGCGTCAATGGAAGATCGATTACACTTGTTACGATAGTATTTAGCTAGCTTTTCAGTAGTGTTGATTGCGTGTTCTAGAATCATCCGGGGATGCTCTGTTTCCAATACAAAAATTACGCGTTTTTCGTTTGTCGATTAAAATGTCGACCCTTTTCACGGTTGCGACGTCGAATTTCATTCGGGCGTCGATCTTTTTATTTGCAAGGATTTAAAGAAATGAACGCACGACGTAAGGGTAGCAGTTCGTTCTTCGTCCTTTGGATTCGACTGCAATTTGAGTACCAAGGGGAGAAAGAGAGAGCAAAGGAAAATAGAATCACCCTTTCGGGAATATCTCACACTTTCGATATATTGATTTGAGAGAAATTACGTGTCCCTGTCCTTAGATAATTAGGAGGAAACGTGAAACCAATCACTCTGTTGATCAACTCTGAAAAACATCGTACCCCCTTCCTTCATTAATTCCCTATCGTTCGCAGAAGAGAGCAATCAATTGAAAGAAAGATCGAGCATACAAACAGTTTCACTCCTTTCTTACTGTTTCTTTTTTTTTTTTTTTTTCTTAGGATCTTTTGCCACGGGTCCAGAACTCGCGCTAGAACTCTAGCTGAAAGGAAGCGAAAATAAGGAAATAGTAACGAACAAACTAGGGAGAAAGGAAATAGAAAGAAAAGAACAGAAAATATAGATTAGATAGAACGAAGAGAAACGCGAATACCTGTGAACTGCCATTGAAAGATTGACGTGCGCGAATAGGCCGTGAGGTTGTTTCGAAGTTCAATGAAATACACGAGGACAAGTGGAAGGAAAACTCGAGCCGCGGTGCTGATTAGCTTTCAAGATGACAATAAAACGAACGTTTCGTGCATGCTCGATGATCTTGCGATGCAAAAAGGAGAAAAGAGAAAAAAAAGAGAAAAATGCAAAAAACAGAGAAAAAAAACAGATGACACGAAAAAGAAAGTTCGGACGCGCGAAAAAAACGCACTTTCTCCCTCGATCTATCGTTGCGAAATCTTCAATCGCGAATCGCTGTTTGGTTCCGTAGGAAACGTTCGCGAGAAAGTCAGGTGCGACGAGATTTTCTTCTAGGTTCGTAGAATCAAAAGTTGAACTTTCATGCGACTGGGCTGCGTGTGTATCGTGTGATAGATAACTTATGGCATCGTTACCGGATCGTGTGATGTACATATTAATCGTGAATTACGCCACGAACGCAATGTATACAGTTGTAGAGATACTATTATAAACGTGTCATTGAGAGAGAGAGCTGCCGATTACGGTGAAGTAATCTAGAGAACTGTTAACGCATGAACGACTTCCATATAGTTTCTCAGCCCCATTCACTTGTCTATTTTACGTTGACATTGCCATTGCAGATGTTTATGGAAATTGTTGGAGAGCCATTCGTTCGTCGATCCCCCCGATAGAACGACATTTATCGAATACTGTTATGAAATCTTTACACGTGTAAATACGTCACGAGTAGATACGTATATCTATAGATGAGACTTTTAGAGACGTTTATAGCTGTTTCGTGCGAGGTATGGTCACGATTTGTTTCCTCCGGTTCGAATTATTCTTCTCCGTACTGTCCCGTCTACATTCTTTCGATATTGTTGCAACTCTTACAAAGTTTATCGATCACGGTGTTGAGACGGATAATCATAATAACGATTTAACTCCGTTTCTTTCTTTCTCGATCCACTTGCAAGCGTGAGATTATCACTTGTTCGACAAGATGATATTTTCTTCGGTGGTAGTCTATATAAGAGCAAATTGCACCGGTATCTAATCGAGCTTCAACTAGAAAGCCTAACGATGGGTTGATTGAGTGGAATTCAATCGCGTGGATTTTACTTCGGACTTGATCTTCCATCGAGAAGTTGTTGAGATGAAAACTATAGCTATTACCATTTATCACTCTGTGCTACTAGTTCCAAAGGTAATCCTCGATCGCAAGCCAAATGTACAATTCGTGCGAAATCATCGAGCGTTTTCTTCGTGCGTCATCGAAATCCAGGATATATAGGGTTACGACGATCGTCCTAGAGGAAGGAAGGTATATATATATATAAATATATACACTGGTATATAATCGCTGTTTTCGAAACAAAGTCGAGCCCTTCGTGAACTCAGATAATCAATGGTCGATGGTCAGCGACGATTGTCATAAGCTACGATCGACGAGTGAACGACGGACTCAAATTTGTTGGATGCAAATGTATGTCGTCCGTGTTTTGTAACGCGTTATGATAATCGTCGCAACCGTTCTCGAGAGAGTATTTCCCCTCAGCGTGCACAGCGCGAGTATAAAAATTTCGGACGGCTTATCCGACAGAGCACGGAACAAGAGAGCTAACGAAACCTTTTAGGAGGCACTAAAGATAGGACAGAGAAACTAGAGACGAGCCGTTTATGTACACAATCGTGCGTCGATGTTTCTTCGATAGCCCTGCTCGTGGTGACAAGGAGAGAAAAAGCGTGCCCACTTATGGTCCCCGCTGGTTCTGTACCTATTCCCAAGCTAGTAATATAGAGTAATACCTGTATCACGTGTTATACGTACGTAGTTATATCTCGCTAAACGAATTTTACGAAACAGCACAGTCTAATCTGCGAACGCTAGCGTCAGATTTGCATGATTGTCGATTATTCGTAACGGGGCCGCGGTTTCACGCGGGAATTCGAAGGGGACACGCGACCAGCAAAGGAAGCGACAGCACGACCAACGAAAATCGTGTACAATCACGTTGGAAGATGCCGTTGGCCGAGCGATAGAGACGACGAACGATCGAAGCAAACGTTTCGCTGCGAACGTGCAATTCTTTCCTCGTGTCGCGATAATACCGGGCAATCGTGTTGCGAATTAAACGAAAAAGCGAAAGAAACGAATTTTTGCGAGCTACCAACGCGGACGAAGTTCGCCGTTTCGAGCTTCGAAGGGAAGGGAAATCTCGCGGAGGATTCAAAATACGAACGACGCGTTTTTCGTCCAGCGTCCGCTCGTTGTATACATATATATATATACATATGTGTATATATATATATATAAATGAAGCATACATATATCGTCGTGTCTGCCGTACAAAGAGTTAAGCGACATGTTGAAAGTGTAAAATTTTATCGTTAATATTTTACAAAAAAAGAGAGGAAAAAGAAGAAGAAGAAGAAGAAGAAGATGCTCTCTTTGATTCGTCGATAAAACGCTCTTTCTCGTTGCTAGTACACGACACATCTTTTTCTCCATTCGATCTCTGACGCGAACCTTTCGAATAATAAGATTTAGAAAACCCTCCTCCTTTCTCCGAAAGACTTTAACGCTCGCGCGAATTCTACCGACCTAGAAGCTAGATCACGGAGCGGAATCGAAGGGCATCGGATCCCGTAGGCAGGGCAGAAAATCGTCGAGAACGACATTACAGGCGAGAATGAAACGCGCAGCAATACCTCATCGAACGGCTTCTCTGCCCTGTGCAATCGAAAGAAACGGCGTCGGAATTTTGGTCACTGGCAGGCATTTAGTCGGAGGAATAAGGTCCTTCTTTCGTCCGTCTCGACTCGACCGTCATCAGTACTAGGATAAAAGTAGCGATACGGAGACCTCTCTTACAATTAGTTCGTTTCCTGTGCGGCCGTTGAAATCACCGGCCCTCGAACATCGACGGAATCGTCGTTTCTCGAATTCTTTCGAAAGTATGTTCAAAAGTACAGACCGAAGTGGAAACAGTTCAACGAAGAAGATGCAAAGTGAATACGTATAGAATTTCTCGAGGGGAAAGAAAAGGAAACGAAAAGAACAAACAAAAAAAAAAGTTGTCAAGAACGAAGACTCTCTTTCTGGTAAATCTCTTTTAGACGTTTCATGGAAAATCCAGACAATCCAACGACGACGAGGCTGACCAAACGAACCGATAACGATAATCAAAGGTACCTTCGTTCTTACCTGATATTCTTCGTTTCCGTGAATCCTAATTTTTCTAAGCACAAAGTATTCTTGCTCGAAGGTTTTACATAGGCGAAATATCGTTTCAGAGAGTTTTCGTTCTCTCCGCCTAATCAATGTTCTAAGAATTATCGAGTCGAGAGAAGGATAGGAAGGAGAATAATGAAAGACAAAATAAAAGAGAGAAGAAAAGGGATAAAGATTAGTAAACGTGTGCCACCGTCATATCAAGCCTATATCATCGTGTTACATTATACATACATATATATATATATATATATATATATATATATATAGCTAAACAGAAAGAAATTAATATTATCGTTAATTGACACAATTGTTAACGTGGAGTGGCTGAATTTCGTGTGCGTGCGTGTATGTATGCGTAATTGGTGAATAAACAAAAAAAGTCTATCTTTCGATCGCTCGAGAAAAATTGAGAAGGCCTGAGAGCAAGTTTTCGAATCTTAAAGATCTTCTTACTGGCACTCTTTATTGTCCGAAATATTCAACTATATCACTTCAATCAGTAATAAAAACAATCACTTTGACATTTATCATCGTATCGTCTTTATTAGAGACTTTAACCAAAAAAAAAAGAAAAAAAAGAAGGTTATAACCGTAGAATGTAATCTCGCTTTAATAATTGATTAATTATCTTCAATTTTAAGACTGTTTAACGAATAAATGAACAGGCGAATGTGACGAGAAGCTTCGATATTACAACGTTCTACTTAAAAAAGAAAAAAAAAAAAAAAAAGAAAAAAATAGTCTGTCCTCCAAGATACAATAGTTAAACGAAAGATATATAGAAAGAACGACTGACTAATACGACGGGCAGAATCTTCCGGTCAGTACGTCGATAATAATCTTGCTGATTCAGAAAACACTATTAAAATCTTTTTGAACCGAATATATAACGGAATAAGCTTCAAGTAGGAAGATTAGGAAGAGCCAGTTTCGTTCCTTTCTTCTGTCTTCGAGCTTGAGAGAGAAATCACTGACAAAACGAAACGAACCCCCCATTTGGAAACAATTGCTGGAACAAATTGAAGAATCCCCTTTAGATCGCATTCCGTATATAGAAACATACCGTAACACTAATCTTGAGCAAAAGATGGCCAAACTTCGAAATCGTACAACTTGGATAAACTCGTTAGGCGATACGAATCTTTAGCGCTAACAATTGTCTACGTTCGATCTGTGTTTCTAAAAGTAGGGAATAGAAGTTTAAGCGTTTCTTGAAACCGAACATGAGGGATCGATCGATCGCCCAGCGAGGAATTGCTAGACGACAAGAGTCAGAGCGAGCAGGGTTGCTCAACCCTGCAGCTTGAATCGTTCGTGCCGCACTCGAGTGATCCTAAGCTGAGACTGTTCCGTGGAACACGAGCAAGAATGCGAAACGAGGTGAGCGAGCATCGTGAGAGAACGTGAACGAGGCCGTCTCGATATTATTTTTCGACTCGACTGTTTAGTATCTATGATGAAAAAAAAAAAAGAGAAAAAAAAACGTTTTTACGTGAATATTGCGTAAGGAAAGTCGTTGCAGCGTGAACGGACCTTGCGTCGGAATCATGGCCACATCTGTGTTCAAATTTAAATTTCGGCTCCGGAGTCGATTTTGATCGGTCTTCCTGTCGGTGAGTCGCCCGATTGGCAAAGTAATTCAATATCGGAAGAGTAAAACGCGCGGGCCACGAATCTCACGTGCGAAACAACGCTGCGACGACGTCGTTCCTCCCGCCCCCTTTTTTTATTCTCCAATTTCTACGTGTTTAATCGTTAAGCGAAAAACAGCTGACACAAGGAACAGAAAGAGTGCAACGAGTGAAACGAGAGAGAAAGGCGAAAGAGAGAGAGAAATGAGGGTAATACGACGATGAAGCGAAAGAAAACGATGAATAGAATATCGAGTATCGTACGCCGTGTTCGAGTTCGATCGTTAATTGAAACACGCAATACGATTTTCGACTGTGTGTACATACCTAAGAGAACGATAATAATGCGTGAGTGTGAAATAGAGAGAGAGAGAGAGAAAAAGAGAGAAGAGTGAACGTTTTGCGAGGCAGTAACAAAAGAAAAAAAAAGAAAAAAAAAGAAAAGGTTAGGAGAAACACTGGTGCGAACGAAACGAGTCGTGTTTAAGTCTAGTCTATACGACGCTTAATTATCCGAGCGAACCGACGATCGACAATGATCGAGAAATCCTTTCGGAAGTGCCGTTTCTTTCCGCGTTTGTTTCTCCGAAGCACGTGGACAGAAGTCCTCGATCAAGACACGCATCGCCATGGGATAGGAGAAAAAAAACGACGAGGCTAGAGTAAGTTTATCGACTAAGCTAAGATAAGTTATTTAAAAAACAAAAAGAAGAAAAAAAGTAAACCGTTTATTGAAGTACATTGTTGCAACTGCCATGCTGTGTGCCATTATATAACGAGTCACGTTTGTCGTAAAAAGCAAAAACAAAAAAAAAAAAAAAATGAAAAAGAAAAAAAAACAGTGTAACATGTGAAATGAAATATCTCTTGTGCGCGTTTTCCCATCTGTCTGAACTTCTTCGTTACACCGCTTCAAAATGGTATCAGGGCCCGTAGTCTTCGTTCTGCGTACAGGACACGACGTTTCCGCGCTTTTTAAAACGCTACAAACACACTAAATAACGTAAAGCGACCAAAAAAAAAAAAAAAAAAAAAAAAAATTCCGGAGAAATCCTGTATATACACTCACGCCTCAAACGCAATTTAAACAATTTGCAATTAGTATATCTCGTAGGAATGAAGATTCGATGAATTTCTTGAACAGTGTGAGAAAAAAAAAAGAAACTTTCCGGAACACTTTTGCATAAGCTAATTTCGAAGGAGCCGCGTATACCTGCCCATGCGAACCGAAAGACCGGAGCACCATATAAAAATATGACAATTGTACATGTAATGTATACATATGTATGTTACCACGAGTGGGCACGTATACGATGTTTCCATCGAACCTCCCGAGTCTCTGTCGCAGACGAAGAAGATTTTTTCAATTAAAAAATAATATATATATATAAAGAAAGGAAAGAGGAAATAACGGGCAAACAGCGTACGAATTTACGAGGATTCGTAACGTAAAGAACGAAAAAAAAAAAGACATTTTTTTTAATATATCCGCCGTCAATGTACAATTAATCGCATGCGCGTTTAATCGATGTAACGCATTCGCAACGTGAAATAAATACCGCGACACTCGATTAGATCGAGATTCCTCGACTAACGTTCCGAGCAGTGTCACGCATAAAAACGAAAACGCAAACATAGCACACCGTGGGAAACTCGACTAAGAAAACCTTTTTGCGATTGTTGCAGCGTTCATTTTTTCAATGATTCTTGCGTTGTTTAGGGGAAGCGACGTGTAACTGGTAACTACGCACGTACTACATGCATCTGATAAAAAATTTTTTAACATTGCCGTTTTGGTATCTCAACAACCGGACGATCTCGTCGACATATCGATTGCGAAGAAACGTGTACATATTTATTAATTTTCTCTCTTTCTTTATTTTTCCACCTAAACGGTGTGGTTGCCAGTTAATGATGGTCGTTTACAAAACTATATATATGTAACAATATTACTATCTCGTTTTACGTGTGCGTATCACTTGTAAAAATGATTAACAGGAGAGAACTACGCGTCACATACACAACGTAAGACTAATGTGTTCATCGATCACGTTCTAGACATTGATGTATTGCGTGAAAACAGATAAAAGATAAAAAAAAAAAAAGAAAAATGCGAAGAGAAAAAAAAATTGAGAATCGAGAGAACAGATCAATATAGGGAAGAAGTCATTAATTTCTTAGAGACCCACGCAAGAACGAATTCCTACATTTGCGAAACTCGATTTCGTGTGTCGCGACGTCTTAAAGAAATAGCGAGCATTATCCAATTTGTCAGTTGGCAGACGACGGTGTGAGGAATGAACGAAACAGAGAGAAAGAGAGAGAAAGTGAGAGAGAGTGAACGAGAGAGGAAGAGAGAGAGGAAGAGAGAGAGAGAGAGAGAGAAAAGTGATTAAGTAAACCAAAGATGACGTCGACCCATCATAGATTCAAGCACAATAAGGAACTAGTAGGGCCAGGCACAATAAAATTCGGCCGTCACGTTGTAGGCAGCGATCTGTTAGAACGACAAGTCATATTAAGTATCTATATAGCGAGACTATTAAATAAACACATATTGTCTATTGTCACGAGAAGTGTATTCATTGTTAAACGCTGATCCCCTTCTCCGAGACTTCGATTATAGACCTGGCATTGAATTAAATAAATACACTTACGAAAGAACGTGAAATAGTATCATATTTTTCCGAACCTCAAGCAACAAATCCTTGTATAATTACATTACGATACAGCAATTTCTTTGACAATTAAATTTACAAATTTAGCCTTTCCATATAGTCTTTCCAACATTTCCAATTAATATGAATTATTTCTGTAGTTTCTGGTGATCGTATTATACTTGAAATTGAAGACCGTAAGTTTACTTTCCCTTTTAAGAAAATGCTTCATCATAATCATATTAAAGTTAAAAAATTACGTAATAATTGATAGCGTAATATAAATTACACTGAAGTTGTCCAGTGATTCCTCACAAAAAAGAAGATCGCTTAGGATGACATTATTTCCTCCAATAAATCAAACCTATAATAATAAGTTAAACGGAAGTAGATTTTTATAGGAATAAAATATGGACGGTGCTAGAGCTGCACGAAGGATAAGTCGTAGAATAATAAATGGAAGTGGTAGGTTAATGTAATCTAAACTCGAAAGAATCGAATAATTATTGTAACAAATCATAAAAATAATTATGCAACAGTCATACAAAAACAGAAACTCATGGGCTATTCAGAGAACGAGATACGAGCCGCGAAATTGAGAATCGAGTATCACACGAAAATATTTGCCTCGATGTGTCCGGATGAAATTCTGGATCATTATAACGATTATAAGACCAGAATGTATTACACCACTTTAATGCTTGGCGATGTATCAGGTATAACGGTATAACAGTATGACAATTCTATTCAATTGAAAAATAGAGCTGCAGAAATATGTGAATATAAAATTTCACACAAAAATTTTGTATTTTCTTTTTTATAAATGCATAAAAATCTGTTTCTTTTTTTTTATAAATGCGTAATCTAACAATAACATGAAGATATTCCCGATTTACGTGTAAAGGTTTCACAGAACTGGCCGAGAAATTCACTAAAGGAAAAGGCGGGCCATCGAAACTGACAGAAACATTGAACAGTTACATCGGCGCTATGGTACAGGAAATACTATCCCATAACGGTGACGTATTGAAATTTTCTGGAGATGCGTTTATCGTGATGTGGAAGCTCCACGAAGGAATGATAATGCGGGACTTAGCTATAGAAGCAATGCAAACTGCATGTGTCATTCAAAAACATTTTGGATCTTACGATACCGAAGTTGGAGTGACTTTGAAAGGTTTGTTCACTAAGAAAGGGAAATATTTTGTACTATATTTAGTAAAATTAATATTATTAACTTTGTATTAATAGCGAAAAGTAATATTATTGTAAATAATTGACATTAATATTAATAGTATTATACCTAATTAGTAATAATATCGTTTCAATATCATCATAATAAATAAATAAATTTCCAATTTCACTTAACGGTAAATTTTTAATCATTTTAGCATTTTCAAGCATTTTAATGTATTTTTGTTGCACGAAAACGATAGTTGCTTTGAGAAAATTATTTCATAGCAATCCTTAGTAAAGTAAAATCCTTATCAAAAAAAAAAAAAAAAAAAAAATAGGACGAATAAAACGAGAAAAATAAAATTCATACTGGTCAGAAATAACCAGAAAATATTATTGAACGTTCGATTCGAACAATTCGTGAAAAATTTCTGATACTTTTTACAGTAAAATTAGCCATTGCTTCTGGAAAAACGTACTTCACATCTATTGGAGATCAAGACAGCATGTCTCACTATATTATCACCGGGAAACCGGTGTGGGATGTGAAATTTGCCGAAGGCCTTTGCCGGTAATCAGAGAAACCTCGCGTTAACGAGAAATTCGATAATTATCATGTTTATTTTTATCAGAGGTGGTGATATCCTAGTAGCTCCTAGTAGCTGGCAATGGGTAAATCCAAATGAATATATCCACGAATCGCTTCCAGATGGTATACACACCCTTATTATAACTTGCAGGAGCATGTGGTACCATGCTAAAGACGAGGAATTAATGGACGCCAGAGATGGTAGTATCAAACTAGTCAAAATATTTCTCGCAATCTGTTCTCTCATTCTGTTCTATTAAACTTCTATTAAATCAAAAATGTATACCCATCTCTCGATTTACGTAAATTACAGTTTTTCTTTTTTTATATGGAAGAACATCGCATAAATAGAATCTGTCGATAAGAAAACGAATATTAGAGAGAAAGGCCAATATTACATACGTTATAAAAATATTTATTCCATATATTTTCACAAAAAGAAATAATAATAAAAATTCAAAAAAAAAATAAATAAATTTTATTTGTTGTCTTGTTCACTTTTTGCTATATGATGTTCTAACCTTATTTTTATCTATAGAACTGGCTGAGCAAAATTTGAATACTAAAATGCTGGACATGCCCTATATATAAATTCAACGAAGATTGTAGAAAAATATATTTTCTAACCGCTTAAAAATTAATACTTGATATCAGTTAATACTGTGTATAAGTAACGCATGAATCGATAAACGTATGTTTTAAATTTTGCACAGATGAAGAGAACGGACAGTACACGAATTTTTATGATTCAATGATAACACCCAGAATGGTCAATCGTGAGACTGAAGCGGTAATGATGAGTCTGAGTGGCAAGTATAACGAGATTGGAAATTTTGACCAAGTCGATTACAGCTGTAAGCAAGACTATCATTTTTTTCCTTTCAAGTAATTTATTGTTTAAATAAATATGATATTTTTAGTACGACCTAAAGTTATAAAAATAGCAAAGGATCGTTTGAAAGGAGTTTTAAAAAGTTACATGCTGAGACCAGTCATTCGATCTGTCGAAATGGACGAACCGTTGGAATATCTGACTGAAATGAGACAAGTGGTGATACTCTTCATCAATATAATCACCTCGAACGTAGACAAACAAACGTTAATTCTCTTAGTGGATTTTGTTTATAAACTAGTGTGCAAGTAAGTCTATTTCTTTTTCGTCGCGTCACAACTGGTGATGGCCAGCGATGACTGCGAATTTCTATGCAAATTTTTAATACAATTAAAGAAACCACTATTACATATTATAATTAATAGTGGTTAATATAATAATTTGGATATATTCCTGGATATTAGATATGTGCATCTGTGCATCATTGAATTTTTTAATTATAAATGTATAAAGATCTGCAATATAATAATGAACTGTCGAAGTATTTTGGATCGTTTTGAACATATAAATGTAACAAAAAATTCAATACGTGTAATGTAATCATAAAATCAAATTTTTTATAGGAATATTAACACTAGAACTATCAAATTTTTCAGATATTCGTGAAATGTATGATAAATGAAAGATATTTTTTCCTTTCTTCACTTTAATGTCTCTGAGAGGAGATTTAAACTTTAATCATCGGTTGTTCTAGTGTTAAAACGCATCTCAAAATATAAATTGTAGATGCCAAGTAATAAGACTTAAACTTATGCTACTAAACGTCACGAGGAAAACTATTGAACATAGAGAAAGAAGAAAGTTTTTGTGAATGTGGACTGAAACTACTACATAAATGTCAGTGTAAAAAGAGCCCGATGGCGTATTAATTGTTTCTACGAGATTGTTCGTCCATTGGACCAGATCATCCTACATACCCATATACTCCACATATTCCTAATATTTCATAATTTTCATAATTTTCTGAGTTTCCAAATTGGAAATATTTTCTTGATGAAATTCGAATGTCCGTCACTAGTCGTGACTTACTTAATCTCATCGATCAATTTTCCTTCGATTTTTCGGGAAAGGATCGTCAGTGGGATGCGCGGATGCGTGAACAAAACGTCCCTCTTCGACAAAGACTTGATGTTTCTCTGCGTGTTCGGTTTACGTGGCGATAAACATGAATTGGAGTCACAAGTCGGCTTAAGATGCGCGTCGAAGTTACGATCGAAACTCACAGCGATTGAAAATATCAAATCGGTGACGGTGGGCGTGACCACGGGGATGACATATTGTGGAGTTGTAGGTCATATTTTACGAAGAGAGTACACCGTGATTGGAATGTCAGTGAACAAGGCTGCGAGGCTTATGGTAGCCTATAAGGACAAGGTGAGAATTAGCGTATCTTCAGACATTCATTCACAGAGGAAAGAGAAAACACGAAGAATTGTTAGGTGGTCTGTGATCGAGAGAGTTTCCTTCATTCTCACTTGGAGGCGAGGCACTTCATTTTACAAGAACCAAGATATTTAAAGGGAATCACCAACGTCGGGCCGATATATGAATTTCAGGAACAACCAAAGTAATTCTATTCTAATATTCTAATAATATTCTAGCGCGGTTAAAAAGTTTCGCCCTCGCTTAAATAAAAAGCAAAATTAATAAATTCACGTCTAATTCGTTAGGTATACCGTATCGAATTCAGTTTGGATTAAGTATCCTCTGCTTGGTCGGCACAAAGAACTTACAATTTTTAAAAAGATGCTAATGAAATTATTATCGTACTCCAACTTAAACAAGGAAAATCGTGGCTCTCGACCAAAATATAACACACTTCTTATAAAGTACCTATTTTTATTATTCCATTTTTGCTATTATTACATTTTCGTATATTTCTCGTATAATTTTCAATATATAATTCCGCGCGTTCTTCAAAGAGGCGAACCACGAATAGGAAAAACGAGGTTATTAGATGAATTTACGCAAAACATTCCAGTGGGAACGCAGTGTAATCATATCTCTTTACAAGCGGAGCACAGCGAGGTTATCACTTTATACTTTTCAATTATTATGAAATTTTAGAATTTAATGAATAGTTACTAATATTAACACTTTATTGATGGTGTGTTTCTAACGCGGAAAAAAATGATTTATAGATGACTATTATTGCACGACAAAAATTGCTTTTTGGATGAGAAATTGGATTTACACTAATTAATTCTTCAACACTCCATTTAATGTGAATAATAATTTATTGATTAGAACAATATACTAATTTAAATAATCGAAACGCCAGAAACAGAATACGCTCCATTCATTGAAGCGTTAATGCCTTTAATTTTGCACTGTTGTTTCTTAAACTTTTAATCAAGGAAACTTGCTTTATTTCTTAGTACAGACCCCGTACAACCTGATACATTTATTATTTTCAATGCCTCTTGGTTTCACTGACACGTCCACACGAAAAGAACGCGAAGACAAATTGCTTCTACGACTGGGCAAACTGAAGTATCCGCAGTTTCTGTGTATTTTTAATCAACCCTTCAACGTGCATTTCTCTATCACTCAACATTATAACGCACTAACCGATGCGGAGAAGAAAAAGCTTTTAAGAAAGTTCCTACTGAAATTGATGAAAAGCTGCTTTCAAGAATTGTGGGTGGTGATAATTGACGATGCGGAATACTGCGATCCGGAGTCCTTGAGCATTTTTGACGTTTTTGTGAAGAAAGATATGATATTCTTTGTACTGAGCATTGGTCGAAAATTGAGCGTGGATTTCCCAGTGTATTTCAATCTTTTGCATAGAGGGAAGGTATTGATTTACTTATTTTCTTCAACGATCAAACTATCAAACAGTTACGTATCTTTTGTTGTTTTGTATCTTTAAAAAAATGTCTGTTCCTGTGGAATTTTTACGGAAAGAAATGGTGCTTTTTAGGAACTTCTTTAAAAAGCGTTCTCATGATATGAATATTTCAAATATATGTTTCGCATAATAAGAGTTTCATCAAACAACGTTTATCAAAAAAGGTTCCATGAGATAAATAAAATTTGCAAACTATTAGGAATTAATTTTATTTAATCATGTAATATCCTATTATTATAATTCAAATTATAGGAAAATTTTAATTTTTTAATTGTGTATTTCGAAAAACTCTCCTTCATCTGTTTGTTCCATTAGAATTTATAACGTGAGAACGTTTCTTTAAAAAGTTCCACGGTTCCTACTTTTAATAGAATTTATTAAAAAGGTTCACAACTTTGTCGATCTCTGACACTTGTAATATTAATATAATATTGTAAACTTGTAATATTAATATAATATTAATCGTTCGTTAAAAAGGTAATTCAATTAATCGGAATAGACAGATGGTATCACGCTGGCTTAGTATGTCAAATACTTAACGTAAAAGGTTTACCTGCGGAGCTTGAAAAGTAAATAGAATAAACTTGCAAATTGCCTGAATACTTTACAAAATTCTATCTTTGATTTGATATCAATATTTTTGAAGACGAATACAAGAGAAAAGCTTGGGAAATCCTGGCTGGATTGAAAGTTATTTAGTGAGTCTTCTCCAAATCGGTGATTTGGAAATAATACATATAACGAAAAAGGAAGCAGGAATAAAGGGCTATGTGCTGCCTCCTACATACATGTTAAAAAGGTTTACTGAACAAAAAAATATATTTATAGAAACGTAATGGACAAGTACTAATTCGACCAAATTTAAAATCAGATATTCTGCAGACCTAACAAATGGAGACGCAATTAATCACGATGATCGAAAAGACAAGTGGCAGATATACAAAACAAGCTTCAAAGTACGTTCTTTCCTTTTTAGTGAAAGAATTAAAAAGAATAGCAATATTTTGTTTCAGGACAGTGCAATATCATTATTGGAGAAAAGTATGACCGACATACACAAACCACACTTTGTCGGCAACGACGACGACGACGACGAGACCATGATCGCGGTTTGTAACATTTCCGAGAGTTTCACATTCGAGGAGATAGAACCCGAAATTACAATGGATGGTTAAAAAATAATTTATCTATTAGCAGTATAATTCATCTACTATACTAATAAATAACAGAAAATATCTCGTTACATTAAAGTTATGATATTGAAGCTATTTGATTCCCTGACACCTCTTGATCAGCTTCTCTTGAAGTGTGCCTCTGTCATCGGAGAAACAATAAACAGACACATGCTAGAAAGTTTAATGTCCGGCACCTCTAAAAGAGAAATCGCACTTGGTAAAACACGCCTATTATTTACGATTAATATGTGCGATAATGTCTAATTGACTACTTAGAGCTATGCAATTTGTCAGCTGTTACGAAACTCTTTGAAATACGAGTATTTGGCTGTGCAGTCGGGGACTTTACCAAAAATACAGGCCCTATAATACTTATCAAAAACATGCAAAATCATATTTCAGACATGGACCTCTTCTGCAAGTGTATTGGTCTCTCTATTCCAGGTATTAATTAACAAAGAAAATATATATTAATTCAACACACATATAGTTGATTTAAACTACCAAAAAGGTATATTTTCTTAGATGAGTTGGCAGACCTACCAAGATACGCTTCCTGTGGCTTTATGAGATTTAAGATGTCCATGTTTCGTAATACCACTTATCAGTACTTTTAATTAATTAAAACTGTACAAATATCAATTCTTGAGTGGTATCATTAGGGACCGTAATAATTGCAAGTTAATTACGGGGTTTTAGATTACAAGTTAATTTTAGCATTTCTAACCTTTGAAGTAAACCAATTTTAAAATAAAATTATTTCATGATTTATATATAATTCTTCAATATTTCACGATATTTCTAATACTGGGAAATTTTATTTCCATTTATTAATTTATTATCAATTGAAGTAAAACGATTAAACTAAAACCGAACGTTCACTCGAGAATTTAAAATACAAAATTAAATTAAATCCTGAATTACTATAGTCATTTATAACTCAACGATACTACTTAAGAGTTTGTAGTTCCAAAAAAAAAAAAAAAGAAACAAAGTAAAACTATAACTGTATTTAAAAATATGTCCATGAAGATTGCTTACGGAAAATCAGAAGATAGAATTGCACAACCAGGCATTGAAATATCTGCAACAGTATACAAGACGTTGCGTTTATTGCGGGCAAGGTGAATTTGCAAAATTATTGGGAAAAGTGCCGAAGAAAGAAGAAAGAAGGAAAAAACTGACAGACATAAATAAAACATTTCACATGGCACATGATGTAGACGCTACCGAAAATAAGATATCAAAGCAACCAAAGAGAAGACTAACAGAAATAGAAGAAATTCTCGACGTGGAGTATGACGATGTAGATGTCACCAAGGAAAGAAAGAAAAGTAAATTGAAAGTTTCTTGTCTGAATTTATTTCGGAGTATCGAGAAGAAACCAACGCTGACATTTTCAAACGTGGATTTTTCAAACTGCCTGTGCGATCTAATATTGATGACAGTCTATATTCAAATACTCGATCACTGTCGTGGCATTGGTAAATATTTTCCTCGATTGATTAATTAATTAATTCGCCGAATTAGCAATTATAATTTAAGGTAACATAATTCAAATCTAAATTTAATATTTCAGGAAAAATGGAACTGACGTTAACTGCTCTTCTAGAGTTTGTAGAGATTTGCTTGCTTGCTTGTAACATACCGCAAGCTCGGAAGCTTCTATCTGAGAGCGAGACTGTTCTAAAAAAAGTATAAAAAAAAAACTTTTTTTACTAAAAATTGGATATCCATTTGACCTAATGTGTATAAATACTTGAAGCTATTCGAGTCGGACGAAGACGAAATTGTTCTTTTGCCTTATCTCACTGCGAAGATACAAACCCTTCAGGGACAATGTTTTCTCGAAAGTGGCTCCATTTTTGAAGCTGAAGAAACCCTTGAAATGGCATTGAACAGTTTAGGACACAAATTTCCAAAGCTAGAAATGATGATTGATCTGAATTCGACCGTGCAATTAGTGAACTTGAAATTAAAATTGATTTGTTTCAATGATACAGAACTTAAAATCAATCTCGAGGGGGACGACGTGGATTATACAAAACAATTATCAGAATGCTTGGCACGAATGTTCGATCTCTTCAGGGTAATTAACTGAAATTAGAATTATTTGAACGTAGAACATTCACACTATTTTGTACAGTTTAAAGGGATGAAGAAACACGCTCGTTTAGCAGCAATTTGGGGTTTAAACGCAGCTTTGGATTCTAAGAAAGATTTGCATGTTCTCTGCAAAGCATACACCAACGTGATAATCACAGCACATATGTATCAAGAGAGGTAAGTGCTTTTAGACTATGATGAAACATTCGATATTGTGACACAACTGTAATATAATTTTACAGATACCTCATTCCTTACTTGGAACAGAGGGGTATCAATATTTGCAACGAAAAAAAAAAAGCACTTGAATCTCAAGAATTGAATGTGATCGCTGAATTTTACGCAGGAATATTCTTTTCTCGCTGGCTAAAGGGACAGATCTCGAAAGCTATCCAGATTGGTTTCATTTGTTGCAGAATGGCCAATACGATCGGATCCACGTTTTTGAAGCTGCTGATACTACCACGATTAGCTCACTTGCTAATGATCTCTTGCCGACATTCAGAAGTGGTTACTCAATTAAGGGAATTGGGTAATAAACTATCAAATTTTAATTGACGATACTCTTGATAAAATGTCTTGCATAACTGCAGAGTTTGTATCTCATCGTGATTTGGACAAATCTGGACGTACTTGGTACTATGCGCTTTGCGCTGACGTTCATTTAGATACTGGAATAACGATACTCTCGTTTCAAGCCTGCGAAGAATATTTCCTTCAGAAAGGTGAACAGATGATCAGTTTACACGATCCAGAAGCGGAAAGACGATATTTTACATCTATGTGGCTATGGTACGTAGTAAAATTTTCATTTTAATTTTTATAGGAAACTGAAAGATATGTGATTAACATCACTGTTATTGTCACATCAGCACAATAATCTATGATATTCAAGGTGTATCAGAACTGAAGAATGGGAAGCTGCAAAAGTATGGAGTGGTAGAAAGGTTGAGAGCACTAATGTAACGGATGAGCATATAGTAGCAGCAACAATTACTTCGTTGAAGAAACTTGAAGGTCTACTAATTCTTTATGGTACACATTCTTCTATTTTGGTCTCTCTATTTTAACTCAAGACAAAATTCCATGATAATTTATCAAAGTTTCATATGTATAGTGCATAAATTAAATAATAGAAATGCTGATGCAGCTGTCACAATGATGGAGATTAAAAGTATAATCAAAGATGCAAAGAGAATGTGCAAGATTGTTGAAATTGCAATTCCTAGGTACTTTAGTTCATAGATTCAATTCTAAATGATTGAATTCTGATATCTAAAAGAAATATTTGGTATTATTGCAGATATATGTTACTGAAAGCATATTACTGGATGATAAGATCACAAGTAAATATAGCAATGAAACTTTTGAAAAAATTACAGACAGTGTGTCAAAAGATGGAGAACAAAATGATTTACACGTGGGCGCTACATTGTGAAAAGGTCTTATCAAACTAAAAATATTCTATGTAGAAATCACCCATCTTCTTTATATCTTTTTTTTTTTATCACCTACCTTCTTTATATCTTTTTTTTATCATCTATTTTCCTTATATTTTACGTACAAAAAAGTAAAATTTTAAAACATTTCTAGGCTTGGTCAGGTGGAATCTCTTCTCTGCATACAGATAAATGGAGAGAAATCTCAGAGAATGAAATGTTAGATAAATGGGACGAAATCAATGTAAATAATTCTAATATGATAATTTTTACTTTTCCCCTACCGAAATATATTCTTTAACCACATTTATTCTTAATTTCAATTATTATAATGAATATAATAAAATGTAATATCACAAGGTAAATAAAGTGATTCGTATTTCAAAATAAGCTAATATTCTACAAGGTACTATCAATTTAATTATTTTATAAAAAGAGTCTGAAATTTTCATTGTAATGTTTAAATATTTTATTACAATACTTTTCTCACTTTATTTTACACACCTGACACATGGAATCACTTACACTTTCATATATGTAAATATATTAAATTTATAATAAAGTTCTAAAACTTATTATTTTATTATTATATATTATTCTAGCATATCCCTCGAAGTCCCTACCAAGTATTTTAAGAAACGAAAGTTTCAACAATAAATGTGTTTAAAATGTATAGACGTGAGGCGACAGAGGGATCGACACAAACGAATTGATGATAAAATGAGTATATTTCTTGACCACGCGCTGATAGACTAAAGTATTCGCGATGATGCTCGTCGGTCTAGGCCGTCAATACTTTGAGCGCCACGTGATAGCGAAGGCTGGAGGGATTGATGACGGTCCTCGTCGTCGGCCGGGTTGACAGCTCACACTCTTCACGTTGCTGGTGTCGGCGTCGGGAGGACAGCGGCTCACACAGATCACACAGCGGGTAACGTTGACGGGAGGACAGCGGCTTACACAGCTCACACAGCTAATGACGTCGACGGGAAGACAGCGGCTCACACTGACGTCGACGGGAAGACAGCGGCTCACACTGACGTCGACGGGAAGACAGCGGCTCACACAGCTCACACGGCAGATGACGTCGACGGGATGACAGCGGCTTACACAGCTCACACAGCTAATGACGTCGACGGGAAGACAGCGGCTCACACAGCTCACACAGCTAATGACGTCGACGGGAAGACAGCGGCTCACACTGACGTCGACGGGAAGACAGCGGCTCACACAGGCGTCGACAGGAAGACAGCAGCTTACACAGCATACACAGGAACAATCGCTGTAAGGAAAGATACTCGCAGTGAACCGTTATGGTTCCTGTAGGAGCAGCAAGGCTCGAATCTTGGCTTCGCTAAGAGGCGTCGTAAGAGCGACAAGGCTCGATTACGGACTTTGCTCAGCAGCCCCGTATGAGCAGCAAAGCTCGAATACGGACTGCACCAGGAGGTTACGTAAGAGCGGTCAGGCTCGATTACGGACTGTACTCAGAAGTCCCGTATGAGCAGCAAAGCTCGAATACGGACTTCACCAATGGGTTACGTAAGAGCGGTCAGGCTCGATTACGGACTTCGCTGTTCCTTGTCCTTGCTATCGCTGTGAGATCGTCTCGCTTGCTGGAGAGGATCTCTGGAGCACGTGGTACTTGGGTAGAATGAATTCTCGGCAGAGAATTCCTCTTCCGTGGCTGACGCACGTTCTCGCCTAAAACTGAATTGAAACAGAGCGTTAGGTGGTGCGATTTGCTCGGTTTTGACCGTGGATTCCCAAGACAGATCACTTGCACTTTGATTGCACTGAACACACCAAGTTGCCGAAGTGACTATTAGGGTTGTTCGAATCGAACTGAACGAGGATCGCGTGGTCGCGCCCCTTCTCCCAAACTTGGGACTCAAGGCGACAGTCTGGCGCCACGTGGCGTTCACGCACAGGCCTGCCGAAGACGTGCCTTGCGTCGATGTTTATAATTCGTCTCGGTCGACGAATTCAAGAGACCAAGAAGGTTCGGGTGGCCCTGCGTGAATGTACGACACTCCGAGTGTCGAGGACAATGTTTCTACCAAGGAGTGCCTAGACGAACTATGGATAAACACAAAATGTCTTAAAGTGTCCCTTTTGAAGATAGACTTTGTTAGTCGTTCGAGGTCGAAGCAGCTGGAGTTCTGAGAACTCCGCTTGAGATAACAATTCGTCACGGAAAAGAGCACGTGGAAGCGTGAGAACGAAAGTTGGCTCTTCCATTGCCGTTACTTGTTTTTTAAACAAAATGAAAGTAAATTTACTCCAAATCAATTAAACAGTCAAATATTTTAATTGTCAATTAGAAATCGCTAGACTACTGAGTGATTTCATTGATCATATAAACCAATGTAACTGTAAATATTTGCTAGAGTGCGAATGTTTTCTACAAATTCATATTTTTCTAAAATAGAATTAGAGAAATAGAATTTAAGCAGAAATTTATTTCAGTCATCTTGTAACTAGCATTCTGTTTTAGATATTTCATAGAATTTTCTATATTTAGTGCATTTTACATACAATTTCCTTTTCCATTAACGTCAGAAAGATTTGTGAAATAAATTTAATTACCATTAGGCAGGATCCAGGCATCACTCCCTTTAAATTCCACAATCCATGTTATTCCATCTTTTATCCACCCATATGGACCCATTGATAAATCTGTAACACACTTATTTTTTGGATTATTAGTTTAAAAAATTTAACACAAAAATTCCACACCACTAAAACAGTTCCGACATTTGGAAAAAAAAGCAAATGAATAGCCAGAAGGGCTAGACTACTAAAAAACCGCGATACAATAGCCAGAAGGGCTATTGAAAAACAAGCATTTGCTACTCAACAATACAATAACCAGAAGGGCTACTGTAAATTATCTATGTTACGAATCCGAGGAACAAACCGTATCTTGTTTCGCAAAACTAATTCACTAGCATTAATTGTGAAATAGGAAATTTTCAAAATCAAACGCGAAGAGTGCTTCGTCATGTTTCAAACTCCCGAAAATACGTACGAAACGCTATTAAACTATGCACTCGTGTTTAAAAATGCGTTTATAACATTAATTACTGCGCGTCTAGTGCAATCATGCTGGAGATTGCTGATAAACGACCAGCTCTGTACAGCTCTTGTAGCTGCGTCAGGTGATTCAGGAGCAGAAGCAGACTTCCACGAATCCAGTGGAAGAATTTGGGCATTTTGTAAACGCAACGCTACTTCAAGAAACGCGATTATTCATTATCGCAACACTAAGAGAAAAACTAATTGGAACGATTATTATCGCAATATTAAGAGTAACTGGAAATCGCGATAAAATAATATCGCAACACTAACTCTAAAATTAAATTCAATGAAACTTACGACGAACAATGCAAAACTGAACCAACAGAAAGCTAGTTCAAATATTCCAACACTCTAAAATTAATTAAAAGCAATCTATAATTTAATTTAAAACAATAGAAAGCAAGATAAATTTTACACTAAAAAACTATAAAAATTCAAATCAAAATGCGAAAGACAATTCGCAACTCTAAAACAAATACAATTATCATTTCTTCGCAACTCTAATTTAAACCGTAATCAATCTTTCGCAACATTAACAAGAAAAACCGCGATTTGCCCAAAACGATGATGAATGATGGAGAAGAAAAAAAAATACAACTACAAATACTAAAAGAGCATAGTGACAAAGTAGTAACCAGAATGACTTCCCATGCTCTGGAATCATTTAAATGATCCAGAGGATGAGAAGCCATTTGTTGTGACCCTCTTCGTGGCAGTTTGCCGGGCCTCTTCGGCTTCTAGCCTCTTCTTTTCTTCGAGCGCAATGCCCGCTGAAACTTACGTCTAGCTCGAGTCTTTCTAATCGCAAACTAAAAAATAACTTATAAAGGTGAAATAATAATATAAATCGCGAAAGCTGGCCTCAATACACATGGACGACCATCGATCATAGTGATCGTTGTCCGTTCGCACGTGCGTGCTCGAGCAATATCTACATAAACGTTCGTTTCGGGACCTACTCGCGACCTATCCGCGACCGCGACCGCGATACTAAATTCGAAAAATCGAAGAGTAAAACCAGAAACAAGGCATGCTCCATTGTACCAACTTTACTGTCGATTTTTCAAATTAGATTTCCTGAAACAGGTTGGACACGCGAAAAGGGGACACGCTACCAGAGACTGTGCCAACCTGCCCGGCCCTACCTACTTATAATTAAACACAGGCATACCAGAAAGTAAGCTACCTATCCTAATCAGACGTCCTATATTTAAAAAATGGCAAAACAGGCACACCAACACATTCACTCAACGGTTCTCACACATACCACTCGGGCGCATACCTAAACTAGAGAGGACGTCCCGGGATGCCTCCGACACCCGAGCTTAACACGCAACTTTCACACTCTAATTTACGTACCATTTTCCTGAAATCGACTGACAATGGCTAGCGATCATTGCGTAAAACGTAACTAAAACACGTTTACAGCTATATGTGAGATATTAATAACTAAAAAAAAATACATATAATTTTCATAGAAATTACATGTGACTTGGAATCATTACTATAATTGATATAATTATAGTGTATTTAATGGGTATTATTATAATAAATTCATAATTCTTTCAATTAGTGCATAAATATTTTAAATACTACAACTTATAAGAATGAAACGATAAAAACGACGCAATTCCACATCCTAACCACACATACACATGTGGAAAATACGTCGTGCACGATACGCTAACGCAATGTCAGTCGCTGAGAAATTTTTTATAAAATTACAAACTACGGTCATCGTGCCTAATGTCTTTCACCCACCCAAGTAGCACCTGGGCACGTGAGTGAGATCCTGACAATGAACACGGAAGGGATTAAATCTGAAAATCCTAAACTAAAAAAAATAATTAGTTTATGTAATTCGTATTTAACGGACTATTTTATTTGAAACTATAATAACTCTACTCTTTCAGAAATTATTGAAATTGTAAGAGATTAAAGACAAAGAATCGAATTTATTAAAAAAGATATAAAATTTAATAATTGACTCAAAACAATCAAAATCAGTTGACTCTAAATTAAATGTTAATGGAAACAATCTCAGGCGACTTCTTTATCAAAGCACATTTTCGAAAATGCGAAAACAGTGATCAAACTTATTGCTTTGATTCAAAAATCTACCTTTCGCGAATTATCTTCTTGCACATAAAATTTCATACGTTTTCCCTGCGGGAAAAATTTTAATCTATTATATTTTAAATTCTACTGAAGTTCATAATTATATTTAATTACATTTAATACCATTATAAAAAAGAAGATGAAATTGAAAATTTAAATTAATTATTATAACAAATTATATCATCAATATCAATAAGTAATAAATCTTTCATAACAACGAAGTCGGAGGGCAACCGTTTTCTCTACTATGGAATGCACAAACGAAATCATTGTAATAATAATTATTTATAATTTATATATTCATATGAATATTCATATACATATTTTATCTTTATAAATATTTACATTGAAGATATATTTTTATCTTTACAAATATTTATATTAAAGATATTTTGATTTTATAAGTAATTACTACAAATTTAATTGTTAAAATCGCGATGTGCAAGAAGTCCTATCCTGATCTAATACATAAAAAATCTGAAAAAATGTTACTACTCACGGCTATAAAAAATACCCGCGGTCACTATGCTCATCAAAAATTCTACGTATACAACCAGTCACCCGTGCCGATTCGGATCTTTCATCCTACGACATGATTGAGTGACCGGAGGAACATAAATGCATGCGACTCACGCGACAGAAGTGAAGAACGTTATCATCGATGCTGCACTAGACTAGGGAAAGTTATCGTGAAGACCCGCATCAAGTAGATACCCATGGTGAATGACGTAAAAAATTTCCTGAAAAACACAAAATATTTTGTTTCTAAAGACACAGTGTTATTTGTGAAAATTTAAATTTTAATAATGATAAATATTCGGATTAATTTGAAGTGTTTTTAGAAAAAGTACTGTAGAGAATAAAATTCAAATACAACATACTAAAGTACTTACATTTTTAGCTTTTGAAGCAGCATAAGATCCTTAAAAGATTAGGGGAAGGGAGATTGTAGATAATCTGTAATAAAATACTAAACATTAGTATTTATGTTTAAAAGCAAAGCAAAATCTTAAGTTGGAGATAATGAGAGATACTTACATTCTTGGCTTTGGAGCCACTGTTGGATTTTCCCCAAAATATATCAAAAAGTTGATGCTGTGAAACGTCTGTAACAAAACATCAAACATTATACTTTGTTGTCAGATTTGAAAAATGAAGTAAATTAAAGTACAATATATAACTTACGATCTTGATCTCCAGGAGAGGCGTTATCCTCTTGAGCACTTTTACTCTAATGTACCGAAAATGAACACTGAACAAGAAAAAATACAAAAAAAGAAAAATAAAAGACTATCAACGCGCGCGTTTAAGTAATAATCGGCGGACTCACTGACTCTAACTTCGCGAATTATAATTTAAACGAATTAATCTAATTTAACCAGAGCCAGTTTGCTCAAAAAGATATTAAAATACTCCACAATAAACACTGATTCTACCGACCGCATTGTCACAAAAATTTGCTGAAAATAAAGCTAATTAGAAAGGGAAGGGCAAAGAGTACGTTCATTTAGAAAATACTACTATTTTTCTAGAAAATGATTGAAGAAACTATCTAAAAAATGATTGTAGCAAAGTATAAGATAGTAAAATACGAAAACTTTGAATTTAATAATCTAATACAAGAATATATATCCATTTGAAAGTATATACCATTAAGATATGATTTCCACATTCGAAATAAAATATTAATTAATTTAATCTTTTCCATTTTCATCTTTGTATTCCAAATAATTACGTATTGTGAATTATATTTTAAATATATATAAATTATATAGCAAATGTCACCTAGAATGAATAAAATGTTACCAACTTTCCGTGAAAGTTCATCAATGATTGTTCATTAATGATTGTGATGTCCATGCATCCCTTACAATTATTTTTGCAATCGAGGAATAACCTGCACAAAAAGAAATCAAAAGTTACAACAAATATATCAAATGAAAACAAAAACAAATATGTAAAAGTGAAACGATAATCAACTTCAAATTCTATTAAAAAAGCGTACGAGACAAGGTATAGATAAGTAAAATCGATGATCGAAGAGAAATCCAAGCACGAAAGGTTTCAAAATCCTACTCTATTTTCTTACCTTGATGCTCAATGAAAATCGTCAAATACACGCGTATTAATTAAATGATACTACTAATGGAAGTAAGAATATCGAAGGGACGCCACCGATAGATTAGGAAAGTTGCGAATCTAATGCGATGTAATACGTGTTATTGTCACGAAATTCAAGAACCGAATGACTCGCCGCGATACATCTCGTCCTGCTATTGAGAAAGTAGTAGGGGATGGGGCAAACCTGAACGAACAAGATTTCCGTGTTGTTGTTTTGAATTTCGAAGCCTTCAAGGCCTTTTACGTTTTACTTTGTTTGGGAAATGAGAAATTTTATTATGTTACGCAGTAAAATTATTATTTTAGCTAATACGTACATTCTTAATAAATTATTGTTGAATTTAGTACTAGAATTGTTAAGAATTACGCAGTATGAAGTTAAAGAATTAACAAAAGTAGGAAATGTTATAATAGAAGTGTATGTGTAGAGGCATATAATAAAATACGTGTATATACATAAATAATGAGGTAGTCAATTACAAGGTTACAATATTTTTACTGGTTAGAATCGAAATTAAATTTTAGTATAAAATTATAAATAACTTTCAGCATGGTATGTTCTATTTAAATGTTTATATGCTATTATTTCTTTGATTGTTGAAAATTATATGTATAATTATTAGGTTAAATCTTACCTTGAGTTGAAATCAAAAATGCACATTTTATTTTAAAAATTCACAATACAAACAAAAATCCAACAATTATTGATTTATAGTTTTACCTGAGAACTTTTGGATAATACTTCTTTCTAATGATTCTTCTGAATAAAACTTTCTTCTTTACAGATGAGACGTGCTCCTTTCCGCCATGTTTCCTGTTTAAAAATCGATCGTGAGAAATATCGATATATTCGAGAATCGTAGGAAGGATATTGCGTACTTCCCCGTTGGCGCTGTAGTCGCACATTGACACGAAATGGTCACTGGGAAAAGGAAATAAATAGAAAACTCTGGTCTAAATCAATTATGCAAAATTCATGAGAAATTCTTTAAAAAAAACGAAAATATTCACATACTTGATAAAAGATTGTCAATATTTCAAACTGGGACATGAAAAATTTTATTATATTACGCAGCAGAACTATTATTTAGGTTATTAAATACGTATATCCTAACTAAATTATTGTTGAATTTAGTATTTGAATTGTTAAGAATTACACAATATGAGGTTAAAGAATCAACAAATAAATAGAAAATGTTACGACAAAAACAAAAGCATAGTATATACATATAATAAAATTGTATAATATAAATAATATTATATAGATATAATAAAAAGTTAGTCATATTACAAGGTTATATATTATATATTACAATATTTGCTGGTTAGAATTGAAATTAAATTTTGATATAAAATTATAAATAATTTTAACATGGTATATTCTGTTTAAATCTTTATATGCTATTATTTCTTTAATTCTTGAAAATTGTATGTAATAATTATTGGTTAAATTTTACCTTGAATTGAAGCCAAAAATGCACATTTCATTTTAAAAATTCACAATACAAACACAAATCCAACAATTATTGATTTATATAAAAATATAAATAGCAAAAACCTGAGAACTTTTGGATAATACTTCTTTCTGATGATTCTTCTGAATAAAACTTTCTTCTTTACAGATGAGACGTGCTCCTTTCCGCTGTGTTCCCCGTTTAAAAATCGATCGTGAGAAATATCGATCATGATTTGAGAATTGAAGGAAGTGTATTCCGTATTTCACCGTGTCGTAGCGCTGTAATCGCGCGTCTCACAGGAAATGATAACTTGAAATAAAAAATAAAAAACTATAATCTAAATCAAATACACAAAATTCATGAAAAATTCTTAAAAAAGAACGAAAATATTCACACATTTCATGAAACATTGTCAACACTTTAAACTGAAACATGAGAAATGTTATATTACGCAGTATAATTATTATTTTAGTCATTAAGTACATACATTCTTAATAAATTATTGTTGAATTTAGTATTGGAATTGTTAAGAATAACGCAGTATAAGATTAAGAAACCAATAAATGAATATAAAATGTTACAATAGAAGTAAAAGCATATTATATATATAAAAAGTTAGTCATATTACAAAGTCAAAATATTTGTATTGGTTAGAAATGAAATTTTGGTATAAAATTATAAATAAGTTCTATCATAGTATGTTTTGTATAAATGTTTATATACTATTATTTCTTCTTGAAAATCATGTGTAATTACTTATTTGGTTAAATTTTACTGAAAATTATGCACTGTTTTTGGTAATCTGACAGATTTCGATAAGTTCAGGCCAAAAGTGCAAATTTTATCTTAAAAATTCACAACACAAATACAAATTTAACAGATATTGATTTATATTTTTACCAGAAAACTTCTGGATAATTCTTCTGGACAATATTTCCTCCTTTATAGACGAGATGTGCTTCTTTCCGCCATGTTCCCGCTTAAAAATCGATCCTATCGATTATGCTCAAGAATCGTAGCAAGTGTATTCCGTATTTTGCCGTTGGCGCTATAATCTTTGACTAATTTAAACCGCACGAAATGTGAACTTGAAATAAAAAATAAAAATCTTTGGTCTAAATAAAATACACAAAATTCATGAAAAATTCTTAGAAAAGCACAAAAATATTCATACATTAGATAAAAAATTATTAATACTTTAAACTGTTATAACTTCGTGCAAAAAATAGAACAATTAATTTGATTTTATTTTAAAACGCAGTCTCTACTTTAATAATCCTGAGTCCATTTTTTTCAAAGATATTTATTTTTACATTATGCAACAAATATAAAAGTGAATAATTTTCGAATATTGTAAAAATGTCGTGCTAAAGAGAAGCTTTTCCATCATTGAACAATTTTTTTTTTATGATCAGATCAATCATGAAAATTGAAATCTCCCGTTACTAAATGACAAACTAGCTATATAATTTTACGCCATTTTACTGAACTTTAAACAATAATTCATTAATTTTTAACAAGCTATAACAACAAATAAACTCGTGTGTAAATCACTGAATTCGTCTTAAGAAATAACTATCTTATTTAAAAAAATGAATTTGACTTGAAAGTTTTGAAAATCGGACGATCTGCAAAAAATAATTTATACCACACACTGTAACTTTATACCAAACAACATAGAAACATTTCTTTGATACATATGTCCAACCTTTTATAATATCGAATTTGCAGGATTCATTCAGTCTCTGAAGCACATTAAATTAAGTAAAAGACGTCATATCTAATTCATATCTAATTATGTTGTTAAAAAATATGTTTCAGTAAGTTTCTTTCTGATACTTTTAAACAGATGTAAATAATTAAATATATAATAAATTTTTCATCCCAATTTCCATCAATCGCTGTTTTAAATCATTATATTCCTTCAGGGATAAAGTACCACCATGTTCAATTCAATAAATAATTCTAGAAACATATACCTTATCTGTGTTATTATAATAAATATTATCTATATACAACACTGTGTAATATCTGCACTTTTTTCCTGTCTCCCTTATAGTAAGATATGTTTTTTAACCAATAAACATAACACAATACAAAGAAAAAAGTGAAAAATAACAATATTATTGTTTTTAGCATCTAGCATATGAAGATGTTAAATACATTTTTTAGAATAACATATACTATGTAAGCAATGTTACTTGCTTATTATTAATATACAAAATATCATAAACATGTCAAATATGTATGTGAATTAGAAATTTATTATATTATAAGGAATATAAAATAAATATAAATTTTTATCTTAGGATGATTTTATTTTAAAATACAATTCTAATAATATCTATTTTATTTAATACTCTACCATTCTCTTACTTTAGTTTGCGTACCATATGTTACTATCCATGTTTTATACTCCTTTTTCTTTCTTTCCACTTGATTGTGCCTTGGTTTTGCCTTACATTTTATGTATGCCCTATCGTTCCTCCACATTAGTATACAATATTTACATCTTCGTCTTAATACAGTTTTCATTTTCAAACCACACACAATATTATAGATTGGTAATAATGGTTGTAGTAATATTGAACTAATTTTGCTCTTATGTACATTTGATAAATTATTTGAATATTGTTTATCAAATAAATGATGCATATTACGATTTATAATTTTTGTGAATTGTTCTGCTGATGATAATCTTAGACTTGTTGCACATTTTATTGTTTGACAGCTAGTCTTGAATAACGAATATAGGTTCATTGTTCCTGTAAAAATATTTTACATGTACAAATTTAAAAAATAAAAGTTCTATGCCAAAAAGATAAAGTTAACCTCAATTGTGATAAGGTAGAATTGATTTTACTAACCAATGAATATTAATGAGACTGTCGATAATATTGCGAATGAAAGTTTGCGATAATTTGTAAACTATTTACTATAATAAAAGTTATTTAACTGTAATACTTCGTAAAAAGTAAATTTCTATTAAATGTTTTACTTCAATTTTGTTAAACTGCTTACATTAAAGTACACATCAAACTTAGCGAACAACAAAAAATTAAAGATACATTTACATGTACTACATTATGTACATGCAATGTACGTATGAAGAATTATATGTTATCATATGTTATAAACGTAATATTTTATACGCAATCAGTTAATCAGTTCTATAAAAGTTTTTAGAATGCAAATAAATGAAACACATTGTATAAAGAAATGCCCTATTTACATCGCACTTGAATCAAGTTAGTTTCGACAGCCATTTCATAAAAAAATTCTTTGTAATTGAAATAACTGATTTGTTTAAATAGAAAATCGAAGATAAAAATGGAATATATTAAATATTTGCTCGTATAAAAAAAATTAAATTAAAAAAAATAAAATATAACCTACAACGAAACAAGTCCAAAAACAAGAGTACGAAAAATGAAATATTTGGATTAGTTTATTTTAATTATGATACAATTCATGTAATTAATGAAATGAATTTTTTTTTATATCGTATAATCAGTTGTGATAATAAATCTTTTATTTAGGTTATGTTTTATTCTTTATTTTCTTAATTAAAATCTCGTAAACTGCTGATTAGTTTATATAAAATATTGTTTGCAGTAATCTGAGTTTAATGAAAATAATAAACGTGGAATTGTCAAAATGTTGTTAAGGAGAGTAAATAACTTGCTACAAATTTTTGTAAGTATTTATAACAATATATTTCTGTGATATTTATTTCTTCATTCTTATATTATCAAAAATTTAATCTATATCAGCATGTTTAAAATTTACAGAGTTCTGGTCATAAAATAAGCAACAGATATCTAAATTTCATACCTGTTGTTGTTGAACAAAGTGGTAGAGGAGAACGTGCATATGACATTTATTCACGTCTCTTAAAAGAAAGGATTATATGCCTAATGGGCCCAGTACGTATCATCTTCCTCTTAATTATATTTATACTATATCAGAATTCGTCATTTAACATTAAATTTTAAGTTAAAAAATTAGGAGTATCAAGAGTATATTATTTTACAGATTACAGATAATGTGTCTTCAGTAGTGATAGCTCAACTTCTATTTCTTCAATCTGAGAATAGTAAAAATCCAATTCATATGTATATTAATTCACCTGGTGGAAGTGTAACTGCAGGGCTTGGTATATATGATACTATGCAATATGTTCTACCTCCTGTTGCAACATGGTGTGTAGGGCAAGCATGTTCAATGGCAAGTTTATTATTAGCTGCAGGAACAAAAGGTATGCGTCATTCATTGCCTAATGCAAGAATTATGACACATCAACCATCAGGAGGTGTATCTGGCCAAGCTACTGATATACAAATACAAGCTCTAGAAATATTAAAGCTCAAAAAGCAAATCAATCATCTATATGTCAAACACACAGGCCTAGACCTGGAAAAAATAGGTATGCCAATTTGCAAAATTATGTTAAATGAATGTTTATAATACGTTATAATTTTACAGAACGTTGCATGGAAAGGGATAATTTTATGAATCCCACTGAAGCAAAGGAATTTGGAATTATAGATAAGGTATTATGTCAACCGATGCAAGAAGAAGAAGTAGAAAGTACAAAATTAAAGGAAAGACCCTTGAAAGAAGCTACTCTTGAAGTTACCACCCAACCTTAATATTAGGGTTAAAGAACACATGTGTTTAAAATTATGAAATTTTATTAAAACATGTATTTATCAATATTTAAAAATAGTAATAAAATATTTTTAACACAATTTATATCATGTATATAACTGTATTTAGGTACAGTAAATGTGCCCATATTTTGTAAATATGTAAATATATAACGTAGAATGATGATCTCATAAATGACAAACATATGAATTAATGTTTTGATAAAAGAAACCATATTTCTTTGATATTATTTTTCAGGCAAATAGTATATCACCAAGCATTCTCGCTATGTGCTGAACATATGTAATGCTATTAATTATAAAGGGGACGACTTGAACTGCCGTAATGGAAGACAAGATTTTGTATCAAAATATGTCTATATACAATTAATAATTAATTTTGATTTGAACAATTTGTCCTGTATGTATCTTTCTATCGCAGTTTATAATGGCAGTCTCACATTTAATATATTCTTAAAAATACATTAAATTTATAATTTCATTAGTATTCTATTATCACCAAAAATACTTTATAAAAAAAAAAAGAGGACGGATTATGTGTCTCAATGCTAGACAACAATAAAGCATTTCACAATACAGTGATATTGCATGTCATTAAAAAATGAATATTCCCCTAATACCAGCTTTTGTAAAACCAGTTTTATATCTTTTTTGCGCGTAAAATGCACATTCGCCCTGTAGGAATCACTGAGGGCATACTTGAGCATGTGCAAGCATTAATATATCTTTTTTTTCTTTAGGAAATCTAAGTTCTCTTCCAGCTAGACGTGCTGCTTCGAGTTCTCTCTCAGCCAATGCCAATTCCATAGCAACAACGCCGCCACCGCTTTCATGTTCTCTTGCTACCCAATCCAATGCCATTTGACTACGCATATCATCATCTAAAGCTCGATGACTATAATGAGCAACTACTTCCTGTCTGCTACATTGTCTTTCTCTCATTGCTTTCAAAGACCCATTCCAATGAAGTAATTGAAAGACTGTCATTAATTCTTGAAATTCTAACATAGTCCTTCCACGATTACATTCTAACATAAAACGAAATGCTCCAATACCTGTATTTGGATCTTCTTTCTCATCTCCACTTCCCTGAAAATTAAATAATTCACTTAATATAATTATTATAATAACAAATATACTCAGATCAAATTCAAAACATACCTGCGTTTGATTACTGTTCGAAGTTGCAGAAGGCTTAGCAAAGCTAGCTCTTGCTTCTGCAACAGCTTTTTCTATGAAATCATCTGTTATTTTACGTGCTGGATGTTCATTGAAAACAGAGTTCATCAGAGCAATTTTTGCTGCTGATCTGCGGGCCTCTGCTTTAGTGGGACAATTCTGAAAACTACCAAAGCAAGATCCTCCAGGAAGAGTTACATAACACACGTAAGGTGGGCTGGTGCCAGGTACAGATTCATAAATAACTAATGCTCCATTTCTTAGCTCAGTTCCTCTACTTTGTTTCATTTGCCAAAACTCTTGCAAAGCTTCTACTACATTTACTATAAGAAAAGATAAGGTAATATATATGTAATTAATATATGTAACTTTAATATCAAATGCAAAGGCAAAAAGAAAATATAATTATACCTCTTCCATAGCCTTGAGTATGCTTAGCAAAGCTGTTGACGACTGCTTCCACAGCTTCTTTTAATACTTGTTTATCTCTAGCATCTACTAATCCACCTGTGATACCCATATTTTCAGGAATTCGAGATTTTGTTTTAACTGGCATTATGCCCTGCATCACCTCTTAAAAACTCACGTACATTTACGTCTCCTATAAAAGTGATTAAATGATCTTGACTAAGCAGACTAAATAAAAAAAACTTTGGATTAAAAAAAATGATTATTGATAGAGTACAGGTAAAACTTTTGTTCCGATATTGAGATCGATGATTAATCGATCATAGAACGAAAGAAACGAACGGATGGAGTAGGAAAATTTTAATTATACACGTAGCTAAAGTCAGCGGAATAATGTTAGCAAAGATTGTTTTTCTAAGATGTTCGGTGTGACAGGTCTTGAATGTTTAGCAAATAATGAAACGATATACCAATTGCTGCAACGCTGAAGAAAACAAACGTGAAAAGATACCCTGGTGGCCCACCTGCGGAGACCCGGATGCCCAGGAATTCGTGTAAATTACTCTCCAACCAAGCGCTACAAGATCAAATTGCAATACACATATAACGCGTTTAATGGCCCCGGACCACTGACGATTTCCAGAAAACCAGGGCTGTCTACCTCGATCAAGTACCCCATGCTACGGTGACATTATCACTGAGGATTGCCAACTGATTATCAATATTCTTTACCAAGCACAGTGTCGGATTTTATAAACATGGAACCCACGCACAAATGTATATACAGATTATAATATTATATATATATATAAATTTCAATATATGAATAAAAAGAAAGCTTAATAATAAAATATTATTTTAAATATAGACTAATTTGATATTAATTCTATATTATTTTAATATAGAATTTTAAATACTACTATACGTACTGAAAGCTATAATCTAATTATATAAAAATGATAAAAATGGATCCACATATGTTTAATTGTAGTACGATATATATTTCAATTATTATTTCGTATATTACAAAATAAATGACAAGTATTTAAAAATATACAGCAATGGCATTGAAAATACGTAAGGTAGATAACCAACTGATTTTTAAAATTATACGTGCATATAGAGCGCTGTATATGAGTTACTACGAAAAATTATGGTATCGATTGGTAAAACAGAGTGGAACTAAAAGTGTACCGACAGAAATAAATTATCAACTGCTGGTAATATTGTAATTCTTTATTTAATCGATAATGATGGAAATGACATTATATGATAAAGCAGCTCTAGGACCTGACACACAAGATAAAAAAATGTTTTGGATGATAGATCTGTTCTTTGCTTTGTTTGTGGTTGAATATTGGCTCAAATATTACTATTCTGAATCGTAGATGGCGTAAAATAATTAATCTTTCATGATTAATCTTTATGTATAACAAAATTCTATAATGCGTTAGATCTATGTTATATTTTGTTTGTGATCATACTTAGATTAGATGCAAATGTTTCTTTATACTAAAATATAAATCTTATACTTCAAATTCAGTTAAGTACAAAATTCATACATATGAAGATACAGATCGAAATTAGCATCTCAGTGGTAGTATCCATTTCGGGAATGTGATGCCTGACAAAATACCATCTACTCCTATTTCTACGAGTCATGACTTTGTCTTTGTCTTGAGGAAAAAATAATTTGCGCGCGCATATTTCCCGCGTGGTCAGGGCGTAAGTGCATGCGTGCATTAATATACGTTTGTGTGTGTACGACAGATCAGCTGAGCGCCAGCTGTGCTCTCCGCGGCGACCAATAAGAATCGCTTTTACTATTGCACAGCAGCGCCTCAAATACATGACCGGTGACCACAGATTTCAGCGTTCCCGCGAAAGTAACTCATAAACTTTTGTCCTCCGTTCAACAGTGTTATTTTGTGTGTATATATCTGTTTTTGCATGATTATACAGCTGTTTCAGCTACACCGCGGACAGTGCATTCAAGTGTGATAGTATCTTCTCACATTCTTTGAAAAAGCTGTGGTAAAATCGAGCGGGAAATAGACGCACAGAACGCGTGGGTGCTCTGACTTCTTGGATTTGTGCAATTGCCTGTACGCAATATTTATCGTTTCAACGTGAACGTGCCGTGTTTTATGAGTAAAATACAGTCCTCACGGTTGATGGGCAGTGACGGTTACAAACTTCTGCGACATTTTATCTTGCAAAAACATAATAAGAACAGAGCGTCTGTCAAAGCATGCCAGCGTTGCGCTACGCTCGTGTAAGCCTTTAAATTCAGTGTTTGTATGCGAAAGCGATAGTGTTTATGGACCGGAATTAAACAATAGCACTTCAAAGAAGGTGTTCACCGAAAATTGGGAATTTTTTTTCCCTTTGAGGTTATGTTATATATATAGAGGGCGTGACAGTGGCAGATTGCAAGCAGGGGTTGGTCACTGTTTCGCGCGCTGGTCTCCCGCGCTTCGAGTTCCACGTCCCGTATTTTTTTGAAGAATTACCATTCTATGATATCACGAGGGTCAATACTATATCGGAAAAGACTTTGAGAGATTTCTGTATTGAGAAATGCATTGCGAGAAGATAGTTATGACATAAAATATCGAAATCAAACGCAGCCAAGTATACGTGCATTATGGCGATCGGGTGCGTGTGAGCTTTGCGCGCTCTTTTACTTTACGTATTTTTCTGGTTCGATTGCAGACCGTATGCTGTAGCAATTAAGCAGACGTTCAATTAAAACATCGAAGAACTCGAAGTCGTATTAAAAAGAGTTGTTCCTATCCGGAATATTTTTCGAACTCATCGACAATTTCGAAGCAAAATGCCGCAGACGAGGTGAGCGAACAAGTTTTCATTTCAGTTTTAAAATTTCATTCAATTGTTGCTGTATTTCGTCAGAAACTCGTGAAATTCATTTGAAATAAGTCCAACTGATGTACATGATTTTCTGTGCCTTCTAATTGGAAAAAAAATTGTGAAATATGCGTGTATAACCTTCTTTGATCACCAGCTTCTTTTCAAAAACTGTAATAACATTATGTGAATAATACATGCATGGATTTTTGCTTTACGATTTTGTGAATACTTTATAAACTGTCTTATTAAGTTGTAACATTTTTATAGAATGTACATAACTCCAAAAAAAATGTTAGACGTTAATTAGGACGTTAATTCTCTGTTATCCTTCAAAAATATTTTTAGTCATCTTACAAAGACATTGAGCTTTTCTGATACAACAAAGCATTTATATCATCGTAATAATGTCAATAAAAAGTCATTTTCTTCCCATATCCAGTTTACATGGGAAAAAATCACAAACTTACTTGCAAGGAGGCAAAGTAGGTTCACAAACTTCAAAACGCAAAAGACGGGCAACAGAGATTTCTGAAGATTCAGAAAATGTATATCCGCCTAGTAAAATACCAGCTGTATCACATGTATCATACACAGAATCATGTCATACAGTACATCCTTTAGAAAATTCTTGCACACCACATCAAGTGTCACCACTGAAAGAGCAACAAGAGCCAGCCACATGGTCTGAATTGAGAACTGCAACATGCTTTTTAACACCATCATCTTCTAAAAATGTATCAAATAGACCAAGTCCATTACCATCGTTTTCATGGGCTGATGGTTCTCAAGTCTGGTCTCTCATGTGTATGGGAGATCAAAAGACTGTTACTCAAAGGAATCCACAAATGTTCCAAAGGCATCCAACATTACAACCAAGAATGCGAGCAATTTTGTTAGATTGGTTGATCGAAGTTTGTGAAGTGTACAAGCTACATAGAGAAACTTATTATCTTGCAATGGATTACATAGATAGATATTTGTCCATTCATCAAAATGTACCCAAAAATCAATTACAGTTAATAGGTATTACATGCCTTTTTATAGCTGCCAAGGTTTGTACATGTTTTAATTGTCTTTTTTTGCTTGGCATTTTTAAATGAATAATTGATAATTTTTTTATAGGTTGAAGAAATATATCCACCCAAAATAGCAGAGTTTGCATATGTCACTGATGGAGCCTGCACAGAAGAAGAAATCTTAGGAAAAGAATTAGTGATTTTAAAAGGACTTGGATGGAATTTGTCCCCAGTTACTGCACCTGGCTGGCTTAATATATACATGCAAATTGAATCAGGCGATTGGTCAAGGCCAAATGCATTTATTTACCCACAATATGGAGGTTTACAATACTCTCAAGCAGCTCAACTATTAGATTTAGCTACATTAGACGAAGGAAGTCTGAAATTTCCTTATAGTCACATTGCTGCAGCAGCAATTTTCCACACACAAGGAAGGGAATGTGCCTTGAGAGTATCACGCATTCCATGGGACCAGCTTGCACCCTGTGTCAAATGGCTTACTCCCTTTGCAATGACAGCAGCTGAAGAAGATTCTCAGTGCCTTTTAAGGTCTACTATAATATCTTTGGAGTCACATTCTGGATCTGGACTTAAAGCAACAGTGCCTAACATCGTGATGGATGAATCGCATCGTATACAAACTCATGTTGTAGATTTAAATATGTTAGAAAGGGCACAACAACGATTAGTACATAAAACTCCTTCTACTGACACAAATGAATCAAATTCCAATATTGAATCTGGTAGACAGAGTCCAAATGAAAGTAGTCTTTTAACTCCACCATCTAGTAGTCAAAAGAATTCTACCACACCATCGCGTCCTCCACCGCAGTTGCACCCATATACGTAATTAAATATTTATAAATACCTCATAGTCTTTAATTCAATATTTCATTTACTAATTGCTAATTGCTGGTGAATGATTTTAATTAAATATAGTAATAATGTACATGTTTGTCAAGAAATATCATTACCTGCTTTAAACAGTTTTGCTTTTTGTAAAATTGCATAATGAGTTAAGTACGGGATCGCACGAGTGCACGATACATTGCGTTATCGTAAATAATATGGCTCTTCCTGTAAAAAATAAGTTCTCTTTGTGTAATGATATTTGTCATCCAATAGCAAGCCTTACAGTACAAGGTGTTAACTATTTTCTATAGTCGTGTCCATAGTGACATTGAATTTATTTAATACTACTTGTTTTATTATGAATTTTTAAAAGAAGTGCCTTAAATAGAGGAATGTAAACTTACATGTAAGCCCATGGCTACTTTCTGTGATTATATTCATGCAGTAAAATTTGATGATAGATTATAATATTAATACATTAGGGAGAATCAATAATAATTATTTTCACAAATCTGTAGACAATATTAATACCTGCAAAACGTGTCCTTAAAAATAACTGTTTTTATTAGTACTGAGCTAAAGAAAACATTGTGAATAGTATTTTTTATATATTTCGCTTTATTTTAACGCAACGTATTATTAAAATGCGTTATCGAGCCAGGTCAATGAATTTTTATGTATATGTACATCTTCAAGTACTAAAAATTGAAAAAAAAGAAGATAGAATGAACTGCAGTTGTTTATACACATTTATATCAAAAATTTGACAATAAATATTTGTAAATCTGATCGTCAATCCAATTTTTTCCATAAATACAATAAAAACTATCCAAAAGTTTAGTTTTTGCGGTGTAACTTTGTAAATTACTCAACTTACGATGATGGAGTAAACGTCGAAACTGACATTACCGACAGAGAAGAAATAGAAACGTGGCGCCACAGGTTTCCTCTAGAAACGCAATAACGCATCGTGATTGGCTGTTGCGTTTGCATTCAAGTTGTCAAATGCTAGACGGCCGTTAAGAAAGCGGTTGTGTGCTAAACATTGTACGGGAAGTAATATCGAGAACCGTGTACAAGGAATTTCAACGAAACAAAGTCATTTTATTTATTTTAATATTACATTGTTAGTGTATAGTGTTGTAGTATCATAAAATTCACATTTAACGTGAATACATGCTTGAAAGAAGCTGTCTTTTCTTCATGTCGTTGAACGACATGCAATGTGAATACTAATATTGAATTATCAGTGCCGTTTGATTTGTGCACAAGACATTTTACAATTGAATTCAATATTGCGTCGTGTTTTGCAGTTCTTGCGTTTAATAAAACTGTTAACAAGTTTGTAATAATTGCGAAAATATTATGAGAATGTCAAATCCAAGAAGTATCAATAGTTCTGTTCGCGAAGGAACTCGTGTAGTGCTTCGAGAGACCACTGCATCCCTTCATAATTCGTCGCCTATGCAACTTCCTCGCCGTAAGGTATTTACATACATATATACAATGCATACATGCTTTCGTTGCGAATGATAACGTGCCTGCAATGCGCATGACAATGGACTTCAAATTGGCATATCCCGCGTTCTTATCGTTTTATCATGTCCTTTTTTAACTCGTTCGCCTTTTCCCTTTGTTTTTATTGCAAACAGTTGTGCCGGAGAACGCCTATAAATAAACTTTGAATCTCCAGGAGCACCTTGAAACGAAAATAAGTTTTGCTTCCCGCGTAGGAATATTTTTCCTCGGCGCGTAAAACGGATCTATACTTGTTTATATTTTGTACAGTTATTTTATATGTTACATAAGAAATAAGTCACTTGAGACTAGAAATTAAAATATTATTAAAGCTGTTGATTATACTAAAAAATGTTAAATGGTTTCGAAGCTAGAGCATTAACCGACATAACCCTCATTTCTGTAAATGAACGGATTATGCATGTGGTTTTCCAAATAGATTCATATATTTTTTAATACACTGCTTCATCTCAGTCTTCTCTTAAAAAGATACAAGTCTATTTGTGTCAAAAAAGCAGTGGTTTGGCAGATATTTTAAATTTTGTAGAACTTACATACTGAAGACAAGGACAACACAGGCTAGTGCTTCGTGTCTATCCTTGTCTTGCATATGATAGGTTTTTATAACAGAGGTTCCCAAACTTACTTGGCCTACCGTCTCTTTCTCAAATAAAAAATTACTCAGCGTCCGCTTGAAAATTTACCTTGTTTGACCGAGCAAATAGAAAAATGCATGACAAGTTTGTGTTATTTCTACGTATCTATATCTCTCTATATATCTTCCAACATAGTAAAAAAAGATATTGTTGCAAATAAGTCACGTTGAAGCTTAAAAATTATAAAATTATTTATTGAAATCGATTATAGTAATATTCGCAGTACACATAGAAAATTAGAATAACGAAGGATAATGTTAAAAATAATTCGATTCTATCTTTGTCAGTAGTATTTCTAAATCACCACGATTAGTTATTTGCAATAGGTTTCTTTCTTTATTTAGATTTATTTAGATTTGTGACCACTGAACCCACTGAATCCACGCTCCACGTTCCTAAATGTGATGAAGGAAATCCAATTAAAACTTTTTGTACTATAGCATAATCTAGAATAAAGTGTAGGTATCTGCTTTTGCAGCCGTCTTTGAATTTAAATTTAAATTTCTCATTTGTTGTTAGTTAAAAGATACAGGTTTTTACAAAATTTTATATTTTTCTCTTTATTCTTTCATCGCTCCTCTAGTTTTATTCAACACTCTCAATTGTACCTAAGCACTGGTTTGTAACATTTTTATAACATGAATTATTAATTAAACTAGTGATTCCTCGATATAAATAGGTTAATACTTTTTTTTTTTTTAATAGAAAATGCTGAAATAAATTGATTAATGTACTAAAAATATATGATTCTATTTGAAAAAGACGCTTTCATTTACATGTTAATTATGTGTTAATTATATGTTCGAGTAATACTTTCCTTAAAACCATTTGACTTTTATTTGAAATATTTTTCGATATAATTGATTGTTTCAATAATACTTTAACTTCCACTCTCAGATGATTTATCTCGTACAGAGACATATGTTGGATCATTTAAAGTGACCACTACTTTCGACATTTGTCGCTATGTGTTAATAGTATCAGTCACAAAATTCTATTTCTGCGACGCTACTTTTTTTGACGCATTAAAATAGTAATAGTAATAATCGTGCTTTCTCTTTGACATTCATTTTGAGATTGAGCTTTCGACGTGGTTGATTCATTTTGCCTATAGTCAAACATGCAACCAGAAGCTCGTGAGTGATTCATTTTGTCGATAGCCAAAACATGCGACCACCGTTTTATGAGAAATTCTAAAGTGTTGCATCTATGAATGAAGCATTACTCAATATGCATACATCAGAAGGAGGTTGCTTGGACTTTGTATTAATCATAATGGCTCTGAAAAGAACCAATTTTGTATGTATGCTTCAAAATACAGTGAAGTGTGCTATAAATTTACGAATTTATAAATATAATTTATAAATTTATACACGTGTGCAACGTATAAAATTTAAAAATATAATAAATTAAATTTATAATGTGTATGTACACACACACACACATATTTTTTGTATTAAGAATAAATGTATTATTCTTAAATATTAAGGGAGTATCATATAATGAATTAATTCGTTCTAGGACCTTGTTCACTATAGTATTCGTTTTTTATAAGATATTTTTACATATGTATACGTATTTAATGACAGTACATACATTCTCAATATGAAGTACGTAAGATAACAATGTACGCATATATTGTAAGTTTAATTTATTTATACAGAGTGGTTTGTAATTGGTGATACAATTTAAATTCAACTGTATTTAATAAATTTTCAGACTCGACTTTCTCGAAAACAAAGCCCTCGGTGAAAGAAACTGCATCTCACTTTTTCTCGTAGAATCCAATTACATCCTCTGTATCCAACTATATCAGTTGCGGACCACTTTGTATAAACAGAATTCAAAGTAAGAAGCGAGCAGACAAAGACAGCGAATGGAGAAAGGTTTTTACATTAATAGTAAGGAGCGTTGGTCGTTATCTTTGAAAAATATCGTTGAATTAGCAAATTCTTTTCGAGGTTGGCTGATTCGTACATTCAATATAACACGAGGTGAATATACACGAGTTTTTCAATTGAATAATCTTGCAATCTCGCCGATCGAACTACGTTCGAGACTTATAAAAAGATGAAAACAAGCCTTTCCACCGAGAGTTTTCTTTCTTCTCGTCGGCGAAACACAGGGGCCCGTATAAACGAGAGACGAAAGAAAAAATACACGAGGCCGCGAAAAGGGGTGAATGATAAACGAAAGATGCGCCGTGTCGTCGGAAATAAACGTGTCGGGACCGGGAATATATAGACGGGGAGAAAGAAAGAAAGTTCACTACGTGGGGTTCTGTGAACCCGCGGATAAGTATGGCCTCATATCGACCAGCAGTGACAGCCGAAAGTGGAGGTCCTTCAGGAAGTCATGGGGAATCTCATCTACAAGGTAATCTCTTCAAAAAAAAAAAGAAAAAAACAAAAAGAAAAACCACTTTCTAACGAAAAATCCGCGAATAATGTGCCCAAATTGCACAAATTGTCCAAATAACAAAATCACACATTTCATTGACTTTCCAATTTACTATTGAAAAATTGTCTGCAACGTGTGACAACCGATCTTCTTTCGAATCGGTAAAAATCGATTCGAAAGAAGATCGGTTGTCACGATGAAAAACGTATTCACGTCCATTTTGTCTGCAAATGTAGGCAAAGAAACAAAGGATGTAAGCATACGCGCGAGTGCTGGATTTTTGGCGAAGATACTGAATCGTATGAACGCTGCATTCGGAACGCAAACTTATCGAATCGGTCAAAAAACACCACATTGTGTCTAAACTGGTCATCCGTGTTATCACTCCTGTTTCTCACGTTCGAAACCAAAGGCTTGTTGAAATTAGTCGTGTTATTGAATGTCAAGCGCTCGAGATTTAAATAACTGGAGTAATTTGTACAAGCTACATCTCTATAAGCCTTAAGTATGTTAGAAAAATTCAAACAACGTCATAATAATAATTCTGGCAAAAAAGAATGCTGGGAAATCAGTAGTTAAGAATTGAGAAAAAAGAAACTCGCGAGCAACTTTTTTACGAAAAGCATTAGAAAGTTTTAATCCGAAAATGGCATCATACGAGATCGAAATCGTTCGAAACGTCACGCAAACGATCTTCACTCCTGCATTTAAATTTAGACTTGAATTCAAACGATCAGCATTGTATCGACGATCAACAGCTACCTCTTTTCGCCGATTCGCGGGATCGATCATGATCGATACGAGATATCTTTTTGTCGGACCACTGTCCGCTCATAACTGTTCTTGGCAGGGATTCGCAAGACTGGCGAGACTGGCGCGAGATCGGTCAAAACAAAATCCCATCTCCCCCTCCTCGTGCCCCTGGTATATTTTATAATTAGTCTCAGCGACGAAGTTGCGCAATTTCTGAAAGAAATCCGCGAGCCTCGCTACGAAATATCGGGCAACCGGAATTTTCCCAGTGGACGACAGCCAGTCACTGATCGCGCATCTTTATTCTACAGCTGTTTAGTTGTTACGCGAGAAAATGGAATATATCAATAAACTACTTCAGCGAGCTACCGTGATCCCGCCAAGGACGTCATCGCCATCGCCCACGCAATCGGTATTTCGCGTCTAACCAGTCGAAAGTCTGATTAAATGTATGTCCCTCGCGCCATTGAATTGGTAGGAGCCAGACGTAGTCTTTTTAGGCTCGTTCGAGCGTGAGCTACAGCGAGAAATTTCTCGTTAATTAACGTGAATGTAGAGCATCGAATAATTGAACGAGTTCAAGGTTGGTTTCGGAAGATCGCAGCATCATTATCGAGATTCGTTGGCGTCCTTGAATCTCTCAACAACTTCCGTCTTATTCTTTTTTACAGACGTTGTTTTTGGAATTGTGTGGAATTGTCTTTCGTTCGAAATCGTAACGATGAGAAATGAGTAACAATCGAAATGAGGGAAATAAATTACAGTTGATATGTGACACGTTTTCGTCTAACACTGTACTATTTCTGTTTTATAGAGTGGCGACAACGCAGCATCAAAAAATGCAGAGCATGAGGTGAAGGTCCGATTCGCCCGCGAGTTCACCGACGTCGGATCGATCACCTATTCGGCACCGGAGAGTCTGTCCTCTGCAAGCAGTTTTCAGAGTCTCAGCAGTACTTTGAGCACGAAAAGCAATAGCGGTATCTATGCGGATTTCATCCCTCAGAGCCCCAGCCAGGTTTCGAACGATTCGTACGTGAATTCGAATATATCTGGTTTGGAGGACCTGATTGCCGGTTGTGCAGAGATACATCTAAACAGCGACGACGATCATTCGTATAGGACTCTTCAGAACTCGGAGGATTTCAGTCAAGATCAGACGTTTGCATCTGCCACCGATCAACCGGCCAATGTCAGCAAAAATCTCTCGAATAACATTTCCTTAACGAACTCTCAGAATGCCGTGGAGGTCGATGATAATTTGACAACACGTGAATCTATGTCTGCGCCAATTAATTCTACCGAAGTGATTGATGATGAAGCTACTTTTGGTACCATCTGCATTAAGGAACCTGTAGCGATTATAGAATCAAACAGAAGGAATAGTTTTATACGATTAGAGACGGTACCGAGATCGGGTTCTCCTAATAAGAGCGACTTAAGCAGTAGCGATCATCAAACGAACAACAACTCTGTTGATGATACTGATAAGATTCCACTGCCGTCTAATATAAAGATATCTAATTTCAATTCAACGACGTGCTTGTCATCTAATAAAGAAATTGCAAACGTCTCTAAGAAAGAGGAACCTAGATTAATAGAAAATATCCCCGTTGATGAGAGTTCATTGCCATGCAACATACAGGAATGTAACTTAAATTTGACGGTATGCCTGTCACCTAATAAAGAAGTTACGAATGTTTCTAAGGAGATAGAGAACAATTCCATTGGTGATGTCGGTGAGATTTTAGTATCACGCAACAGGGTGGAATCTAATTTAAATTCGACGATGTGCTTGTCACCCAATAAAGAAGTTACAAATGATACTAAAAAAGAAGAATCTAGATCGATAGAGAACAGTGTTATTGATGATATTGATGAGATTCCAGTGTCATGCAGCATAGAGGAATCTAACTTAAATTCGACGATGTGCTTGTCACATAATAGAGAAGTTACAAATGATCCTAAAAAAGAAGAATCTAGATCGATGGAGAACAATGTTATTGATGATATTGATGAGATTCTAGTGTCACGCAGCATAGTGGAGTTTAACTTAAATTCGACGGTGTGCTTGTCACCTAATAAAGAAGTTACAAATGTTCCTGAGAAAGAAGAATCTAGATCGATAGAGAACAACGTTATTGATGATATTGATGAGATTCCGGTGTCACGCAGCATAGAGGGATCTAACTTAAATTCGACGATGTGCTTCTCACCTAATAAAGAGGTTGCAAATATTTCTAAGAAAGGAGAATCTAGATCGATAGAGAACAACTTTATTGGTTACATTGATAAGATTCCCGTGTCATGCAGTCCAGAGAATTCTAGTTTAAATTCAATGGTATGCTTGTTATCTAATAAAGAAGTTGCAAATGTTTTCAAGAAAGAAGAGTCTAGATCGATAGAGAACAATTTTATTGATTACATTGATAAGATTCCTGTGCCACGCAACCCAGAGGATTCTAGTTTAAATTCGACGATGTGCTTGTCACCTAATCGAGAAATTACACATGTATTTAAGGAAGAGGAATCTAGTTCGATAAAGAACAACTTTATTAATGACATTGATAAGATTTCAGTGCCACGCAATCAAGAGGATTCTGGTTTAAATTCAACGATGTGCTTGTCACCTAATAAAGAAAGTACACATGTTTCTAAGGAAGAGGAACCTAATCCGATAGAAAACAATTTAGCTGAAATAGCTAAAGAGGATTTAGATACATTGAACATCGACCAACCAAATTTTGAGGAACTACAATCTGCTGCTGAACAATTCGCTAATGATGTTTATAAATCTTCGTTACAATTCTCAGAAGAAAACGAGCCTTTCATCAACGCGACATCCGAAAGTAAGTATTCATTTTTGATACGAAATACTTTAAATGTTGATGAACGTTTGTTAATACTGATTCTATACCGCAGTCTTTCAAGATCCTACGAGTTTTGATTTTTTGATAAAACATGGTAATTCGAAAACTGTCAATCGTTTGAGGGCTGAATCCTTGTATGTAAAATTTGATCCATTGGTAGCGGACACCAGTATTTCTACTCCAGGAAATATACAATTCATAAAGGAAAAACAAAACGATAAAAATGAAAGCATTATGAATATTGATACTCCTAAACGTACTTCAGTGAATTTTAACACTCCCAAATGTAATCCTGCCATAGCAGCTATAGATAGGCTACTTTTTTATAGCCCTATTTCTACAAATATGACGCCAAAAATAAATGAACTTCAAGAAAAAGGGACAAGCAAAGTACGTTGTATTTCGTGTTGTTACTAATATTGTTATATGAATCTTTAAAGAAGATATATTTATAAGACATTGTTATGATATTTATATTATATGTACAGAATCAGTCTGCAAAAGAGTCCGAATCAGACACTCCGCTTATTATCGATGTTAATATGAGTAAGGAGTTGGAATTAGTAAGATCAACCGTATTACAACTAGAAGAAAAATTAGAGAAACAAAGGAAAGAGTATGAAGCTGAAATAGAAAATCAAAAGAATGCTTTTCAAGAAAAAATTAACAAGTTACAAACACAAATAGTGCAAGAGATAAAAAGTAAATCTCAAATGACGTAAGTCATTTTGAGTTGTCCTTACAATATTGTTAATATAAATATCTATATAATATTACGTTAATATATAAATAATCGAGTTGTTACTTCCAGAGTCGTGGTCGAAGAATATGAAAAATCGATTAGTCGAATACTTACAGAGAGAGAAAGAGATCGTGCGAATTTCGAACAAGAAAAAGCAAAACTTCAAGAAGAACTACAAGCTACAAATGTTCATTTAAGCAACACAGAAGCTGCCTTCAACGATGTTCATCAAAAGTATGAAAGGCTTAAAGGATTCGTATCCGTATATAAAAGTAATGAAACACTATTGAAAGAGAGCATCCGAGAGAACCTGGAAACAATAAAAGGTTTGGAAATGCGATACGATCAACTGAAGAGTCATGCGAAAACCGAACTTGAAAAGTGAGTATTTAAAAAAGAAAGAAAAAAAATATTTTAGTATGAAAGGAAAGTTATGTATCTGCAAAATATTTCAGAGCTAACTATGAATTGGATGCTATACGAAAACAGCATGAAGATGAAACGACAAAACTTCATGCATTAGTAAGAAGAGCGGAATTAAAGAGCAACTCTTTGGCTGAATTGGTAGATCAAAAAACTAAAGAAAATAAGGAACTAACGCAAATATTGGACGAAGTAATTGCCAGGGTTGGTCATCAATGTCCAGAGTAAAAAATGGAAAATTAAACAAAAGTTGTAAATGCAACGCGATTAACGAATTAATTTCTTTATTTTTATTCGGCTAAACATACATACAGTATGCAGCTGAAAGTTATGTATGAGCAGGCATTAAATAATTCTTTACTGAAAAAACCAAAAGTATAAAAAAATTTTTTCTTTTGTGAGTGAATTTGTGCTAATTATCGACTGAATACGAGTAAATAATTAACAAAAAGTTATTCTATGTTGAAAAACAAATAAAACAAATTTTTCTTGTTTAAAAATTCATTTCTAAGAAAATAGATTTTATGTATCTTGGTTATAAATTAACATAGGTGTACTATATTTGATAATGTACAAATTTAATTTTTTACGGACCATGTCATTTCATATTTTCGACTCATTTTTATCTAAAATAATTTGTTAATTATTCATTTTAATTCAGTCTAGAATTAACCAAGTTCAAATATACTTGATATTTAATCTAAATTAAAAATTAGATTTTAGAGGAAAAAATTTATTCTATATTTTTTACTTGTCGTTTCATGTGCATACTTATACATAATTTTCAACTACGCTCTCTCTGTGCAGATGCATTGTTTCTAAAATTCTTAATTGCAAATTATGTGTTCTTTCAGAAGAACACCTTTTATTGATTATAAGTTGTAAAATATATATATATATATAAATATATAATATTTTATTACTAATAAAAATATAGGCATACTAAAAAGAACCTTTCAATTTATGTTTATACAGCGAAAAAGATCTTAATATTCCATAAACAGATTACGCATTATTATGCGATTTGTTATAATACATTTCAATATAATATCTTACTATATTTAGATAAACAAAATTTATTGTTCACACATATACTATCTCGATATACAAATATTATTTGATCATTGATATGATGAGTAATGTATTTTACGCAAAATTAAGTTAACTTTTTGTCTTAAGTCTCTCATTAATTATAAATAAAGTGTGATATTTTGCTAATTTTAACATATGTATGATCACTTGTACTCTCTGGGATGTGAGAAATATTTTTATTTCAGAGATTAGGTATAAAAGATAACATACGTTTACATAACATTATACATAAAAAATAATTGTTTGAACGTACTTTAAAATGAAGTGAAGAAAAAAAAATAAATATACGACGAAGCATGCATTTTCCTTCATTTAACGATGTCTTGCTTTTTTTCAATTTTATTACTAAATATGAATATTTTCGTGCTTTTCCAAGAATTTTTCACGAATTTTGTGTAATTGATTTAGACCAAAGATTTTTATTTTTTATTCCGAGTTAACATTTTGCGCGTATTGGGTTTAAATTAAAGATTATAGTGCCAACGGTAAAATACGGAATACATTTGCTACGATTCTCGAACGTAATCGATATTTCTCGCAATCGATTTGTAAGTGGGAAGCATGGCGGAACGAAGTACATTTCGTCTGTAAAGAAGAAAGTATTATTCAGAAGTGTCATCCAAAAGTTCTGAAGTAAAAATTTAAATCAATAGTTGTTAGATTTGTGTTCTTATTATGTATTTTTAATATAAAATGTGTATACGCACATAAACACTCTGTTCATATTTTGATTTTCGCAATGCAAAATTTGCCTAAATCGGTACGACAGGATGTGATACGAAAAAAGTACATTGTATGCTAGATCTATTCATATACCTCGTGGTTTTACTTTATGTAGTTCCTCAACTCACCGTTGTGTAAATATAGAGTGCGCTAAAAGCCAGTGATTTTTTACTATATTGGTATTTCAAATCTCGTTCTATTTCTATTCATATACTTTGCTTGTGGCTATAATGCATCGTGATTGGCTGTTGCGTTTATGTTCAAGTTGTCAAATGTTAAACGACCGTTAAGAAAGCGGTTGTTTGCTAAACATTGTAAGGGTAATATCAAAGATCGCGTACACGGAATTTCAACGAAACAAAGTCATTTTATTTAGTTTAGTATTACATTATTAGTGTCATAGTGTTGTGTTATAAAATTTACATTTAACGCGAGTTGATGCTTGAAAGAAGCCGTGTCTTGTGTCGTTAAAAAACATGCAATGTGGATTGTATTATCAGTACTGTTTGATTTGTGTATAAGACATTTCACAATATCGTATCGTGTTTGCAATTGTTGCGTTTAATAAAACTATCAACAAGTTTGTGATAATAATTGCGAAAATATCATGAGAATGTCAAGTCCACAAAGTATCAATAGCTCTGTTTGTGAAGAAACTGAAGTGATGCTTCGAGAGACCACTGCGTCCCTTCATAATTCGTCACTTGTGTTATTTCCTCATTTTAAGGTATTTACATACATATATGCCTTTTTTTTTACGAATGATAACACGTTTGCAGTGTGCGTGATAATGGATTTTAAATTAACATCTCATTGTTTCTTATTATTTTGTCATGTCCTCTTTTATTGCAAATTTTCTTTGTTATGCCGGAGAACACCTGTAAATGAACTTTTAATTTTTAGGATTATTTTGAAACGAGAATTTTGCTTTTTGGCTGAATTTTCACTTCGATGAAATGAGCACTTGCCTACGTTTTGTACAATATTCTCTCATCTCTCAATGACATCACAAAAATAATTGTATAGTATTTTATATTATTAATATTATATTTTATATTGTTTTTTCAAGATTCTCTCATTAAATGTTACAAAATTACAGATCATACTCTCCTTGTTTCGTCCTTGTTGCATGTGGTTGTACCGTTCTTAATTTCGGAGCAATTTGAAATTGTTTAATAGCCATGAGACTTTCAAGATTCTGAAACTTATCAAGATCCAAAGTTCAAGTTATCAATGCTTCAAAATGTCCCAATCGAGTAGTATGTATTTAAAATGACGATGAGTGTTTCAGGATGCGTCATTGTGCATAATACTGTACGTACATGTGAGATATACTGAACTGACTTAACAATAATGTACTTTTTATCCATTCAGCAAATCGAACAACGATTATGGAGTATTTACATGTCACTCCAGATAGCGCCACGCCATCCCACCATTCGGTGCTATGGAATCATGTCCCACCATTTCCATAGTTGGTGATCTTTGTAGCATAATGCTAGTGCGGCGTGTGCGCGGTTCGACGTTACGACAGTGGCCTACAAGCAGCAAGTGTTAGTTACGCGTATCATCGTGGCGAAGACGGTAGCGATGACTCTCACGTTGTTGATCATCCTTTACGACCTAGAAACACTTCGTTCCGTGCTGGACGTGCTCTAGCCGCAAGCGTTCCCGACTGAACAAATTACCTGACGGATTCGCGTTTCCCAGGTGAGGCGCTCACATTTTGGTAGCATCGTCGTGCTCTGTCATTGTACGCCCGTGGTGGTGCGTTCATACGTACACACGCTTACAGATCCGATGTCGCGTGCTGTCGCGAGCAGGTCAGTGGTAGTGGTGAAGAGTATCGACTGGAGAATGCGCTGGCGCTAATATTAGAATTTCGACCAAAGATATCCTCCGTTGATCGCCAGGTCCCGGGTGAGTGTCTTCCGGCGAATCTCTCCGATTCTGGAAAGGCAAAGGACAGCAAGAAGGCGATCTGTTCTCTCAGATTTAGTTTCACGTTGCTTGTTGTCCCTAAACTTCGCTGTTCTCCATCGAGTGTTATTGAACAGAGTTCGTTCAACGGCAGGCTATGTCCCATTTTCTTGTGAATCGAGATCGATGCTCAAGACGATTGTCAAAGAAATGGAGCAAAGACACAGGGGTGAGAGAGAGAAAGAGAGAGACACACCCCTCCGATGAGAGAAATGTCTCCGATTCTCTCTGTCATCGCGACCAGATGGGAGTGAGTCATAGTTAGTACGCGTGGTGGTCTCGATGATGTCAAGAATATGCCGAATAAGGAGAGTACGAGCTTCTCGAGTTTCGAACGGAATTGCCTGTGATATTACATCGGTTCGTTCGCTTGAACGCTTCGTGTACGGTGAGCTCGAGCAAACACGTTCATTTTATACCGTAGGTTTAACGAGTAAAAGCGCCTACAGTATAATAATAATCCACAGTTTGCCACGGTTCATGGAAATGTCCTCGTTATTTTAGACGATAAGGGATTCGAGTAATTGTTGCCGATGATCTTCATGTTCGACTTGATTCGACGTTTGTGAAGATGGTAGATTATATCGCTTCAGGTTTTGTAGGATGAATTACAAAAAACAAAATTGTTTTATTAAACAATAACGTGAACATCCAAATTTTTTTTTTATATTTATAATGTCTTCTCCGTTGAATTATCGTACATAAGATAAGTGATATCTTTTACGTTAGAAAAATGTGTTTCCTTCTTGGTAAAATCATGACATTCGTTTCCACGTTTCAATATTTCTATAGGTGTCACGGGACCATCGTCTTTGAACGTTTCTATATGTTTTAAATCGATTTCCCGCGAGTCCGTAATCGAACTTCCTCGCGGCGCATTTGCGAGAATACGAAGGACGCGTTCCGAATAGGCAACAGATTTTAATACACTGTTGATCAGTTGTCTTGTATGGAAAGTAACGCGTGACGCGAATAAAATTCAATAATGAAAATTCAAATTCCAAATGAATTAAAAATTTAATTTATTTTGTAGTAAAATGAACAATGCCATATGTCATCATGGACAACAATTTTGTACTTTCACATTCGAACTATCGACAGTTAATGATTTGAATTTGTATCAATCTCCAAAAAAAGAAAATGTAGGCTAATAACAAAATAGGCACGTGTTTAATGCAACAGAAAAAACAAGTTTTATCTACAGGTTTCAAAAATTTTTTTTTCAAAGTATATCGTAACAGATGGATAAAATTTCTATGTAAAGCTATGAATTGGTCGTAATTACTCTACACTTTTAGTATCGATAATTTAATTAGTTAATAGTTTTTAGTATTAATAATATGGCTGGTCAACAATGTATTATACACTCTAAATGCTAAAAATCACTCGAGATTAAAAATAAATTAAGTACTTCGGTCTAGGTCTCGCGTGTGAACTGACCTAAATTCAATTGTTACCGTTGTGTTTCATTTTTTTCGTGCCAGGTCGTTAATTTCATTGATAAAATCAATATATTGTCGAAGAGTCTGTAATTGGTATTTAAAGATGACTCATTAAACGTTGCCACATTGCGTGCCAATTTTCGTCCAATGTTACGCATGGTTGTTTACGATTACCACGTGGTTCCTCTAATTTCGAGCACGATTATCTCTATCTATTTTCTAAACGATAATTTTTATCTTAATTGACGTAAAAAAAGATATGATAATTCTTTTTATCTCTAATCAAGGATCTCAAAATGGCACAAGTGACAAAATCATTGATTTGAGAAAACTGTGGATAAATTAAATTTTAGTATAAAACTCTATGGTGTTTTATATAAAACTCTATTTATCTATTTAACGCATATGTTCATGTTATCTGGATTATTTTTGGCATAAAAAGTGTATTACACTTGGCATTGTTAGTCATCTTTTACTATAAAGAAATTTAATCGTTTACAATAAAATAAATTAAGGAAGAATTTTGTCTGCTAGGGGACTAAAATACTTTTATTACACGTATTTATATAAATTTGGATAATATACCATTTCCTGCAGTTATCACTATGCACTTGTATCACTTTTTCACTGAATCTTCCGATCATTTGTTATCACATTTCAGCTATATAGAATTAATTATGTGATTAATCATTTGCATTTCTGTATTTTCATTATAAATATTAAATTAATTCTAAATATTTACGACCACTCTATTACTATTTACACTATCGTTATAGCTATTAAAATATATACACTTAAACAATGTGGAAACATAATCTACGTAATATAAATATTATATAATTACAGAAGAAGCAAAATGACATGCTGGAAAGAAACACTATTAATATTCATGGAATTACTTTGTGAAACAGCATCAACGATAGATACGGACATATATATATACATGTATATGCATAATAGTTAGTATGTCAGATTAGTGCGTGGTTTACATATTCTACTTTCTTAATGCATCTGTTCTCCGTGAAAAGTTTATTCGTCTTTTTAATGAGATCTATTTTCATGGGCTTAAATGAGATTAGAAGTGAGGTGTAATAAACCGACTCCTTAATTAAGCGCAGAAATCGGACGACTTTGAGTAATTGTACTCTTGGATTTAAATCGAGTATGAATTTAACTTTCGTCTCCTTATTAGATCTTGCATCTTCCAACAGCTTTCGTTGGTTCCTTTTTAGAGGTTGTTTTCAGATTGTAATTGGTTATCGATTCATCTTTCATTTGAAATCGTGACCAAAGTGAATAATAATCGAAATAGAAAGAAATGAATTGTAATTGATGTAACGTTTAACACTGTGTTCTTTCTGTTTTATAGAGTTACGGTGACAACTCTGTATCAAAAAGTGTGGAGCATGAGGTGAAGATTCGATTCGCCCGCGAGTTCGTCGACGTTGGATCGATCATCTACTCGACTCCGGAAAGTCTGTCCTCTGCAAGCAGTTTCCAGAGCATTTTAAGCACAGAGTATCTGAGACGGATTTCGTGTCTCGAAATCCTAGCCAGATTTTGAACGATTCGTACGTGAACTCGAACTTATCTAGTTTAGAAGACTGGTTGTGGAGAGAGATATATCTAAACAGTGACGATTATTATATTATATATTATTTAGGTAATATTCTTCAGAACACACAAGAATTGAGTCAAAATCGAACTTTCGCATCTACCGCCGCCTAAATTTCCAGCAAATATCATTAGACGTTACTATTATACTAGCAGCAGTTTGCTGCTAAACAGTTCGCCAATGATATTTTTAAATCTTCATTGGAATTCTCAGAAAAAAACGAGCCTTTCATCAGCGCAACATTTGAAAGTGAGTATTTTTATAAAGAAATTTTCCGAATGTTAATAAATGTTTATTAATGGTGATTTTATATCGCAGTCTTCCAAGATTCCACGAGCTTCAATTTTTTACTAAATTACGGTAATTTGGAAATTATCAGTCGTCTGAGAACTGTGTTCCTGTATATAAAAATTGGTAGAGGATACCAATATGTTACCGCAAGGAAATACACCATCCGCAAACGAAGAACAAAACGGGGAAAGTGAAAGCATACCAGCGAATATTGATACTCCTAAACGTAATCCTGCCATAGCAGCTATAGATAGGCTACTTTTTTATAGTCCTGTTTCTACAAATATGACTCAAAAAACAGATGAACTTCAAGAAAAAATGGCAAACAAAGTATGTATTTAGCATATTTCATATTTTTACTAATATTGTTAGATGAATATATATATTTATATTCTACATATGTGACCAGCCTACAGAAGAATCGGAATCACATACACCATTTATTATCGACGTTAATATGAGCAAGGAATTAGAATTAGTAAGATCAACTGTATTGCATTTAGAAGAAAAATTAGAAAAACAAAAGAAAGAATACGAAGCCGAATTAGAAAAGCAAAAGAATGCTTTTCAAGAGAAAATTAACAAATTACAAGCACAAATAGCGCAAGAGATAAAAAGTAAATCTCAAATGACGTAAGCCATTTTAAATTGTTCTTATAGTATTGTTAATATCTACATAATATCTACATAATATCGTTAATATGTAAATAATCGAATTATTACAGAGTCGTAGTCGAAGAATATGAAAAGTCGATTAGTCGACTGCTTACAGAGAGAGAAAGAGATCGTACGAATTTCGAACAAGAAAAAGCAAAACTCCAAGAGGAATTGCAAGCTACAAATGTTCATTTAAGCAACACAGAAGCCGCTTTCAACGATGTTCATCAAAAGTATGAAAGACTTAAAGGATTCGTATCCGTATATAAAAGTAATGAAACAGTACTGAAAGAAAGTATTCAAGAGAATATGGAAACAATAAAGGGTTTGGAAACGCGATATGATCAACTGAAAAATCATGCGAAAACCGAACTTGAGAAGTAAGTATTTAAAAAAAAAAATGTTTCAATATGAAAGGTGCAAGTTATGTATCTGCAAAATATTTCAGAGCTAACTTTGAATTGGATGCTATACGAAAACAGCATGAAGATGAAACGGTAAAACTTCATGCGTTAGTAAGGAAAGCGGAACTAAAGAGTAACTCTTTGGCCGAATTGGTAGAACAGAAAACTAAAGAAAATAAGGAACTAACGCAAATATTGGACGAAGTAATTGCTAGGGTGGGTCATCAAAATGTGGATTAAAAAGCGGAGATATACACAAGTATCGCGGATGCAACGCGATTAGTCTTTATTTTTTTACTCGGCTCTTAACGTTTTAGACACAACCATGTGCTAGCAATAATGATTGCTAGACAGAGTGTGGTCGAAAGTTATATATAAGCAGATAGGAAATGATTCTTTATAAATAAAAAGAAAAATATGCAATAAAATTTTTTCAAGAAACTTAAATTTGAAAATTTCTTAAATACATATGCATTGGTCAATTATTGACTGATTTTATTATTCTATGTGGAAAAATGTAGAATAAATTTTTCTTCACTATGAGTATATTTAGTTGAGAACTGACTTGACATATGCATATCACACGCGAATATTTGATAAATGTTCAAATTTAATTTCTTGACAAATAAAATGTATGAAATAATAGTAAGCAAGAATCATATTTTATATTTCCGATTTATTTTTGCATATAAAACTTGCGAAATTATTGAATTTCAATTCTAAAATTAGCTAAATTTAAGTACATTCAATAAATATTTAATTTTAATATTCCTTATATTTTCTTTACTTTTTCATAAGAAATCACCTTGCAAGTTCATACATAACTTTCGATAGCACTCTGTATGTAATATGTATATGTGTTGTTTCTAAAATTATTAATTACAAATTATGTTTTCTTTCAAAGAAGCACCTTTTATTAATTATTTATAAGTTGTGAAATATATATATATATATTATATATATAATATAATATTTTATCGCTAATAAAAAAATAGGTATATTAAAAACAACCTCTTAGTTTATATTTATGCAATAAAAAATATCTTAATAATTAATATACCATAATTCTAACATTTACACATCACGCATTAATTGTTTTATGTGATTTGTTATAATACATTTTCGTACAATATCTCACTATATTCAGACAAATAAAATCTATTGTTCATACATATGCTACCTCGACATAGAAATATCAATATTTGATTATTGATATTTATATGATAAATAATGTACTTTATGCAAAGTTAAGTCAATCTTTTTTTATATATCAATGAGTATTGTCAATCTGTTGGTCTCGCATCAATTACAAACAAAACGTGATATTTTGCTAATTTTAACATACGATCACTTGTACTCCCTGGTTTGCGAGGAATATTCTTATTCTCGAGATCAGGCATAAATTTTTTAATGATTCGCGCTAAGTTTGTTGCATACTGCTTAAATTGTGGATGAGTCATACCTATTCCTTTATCTCGTAAGGCCTCTGCTACTGCCCATAGTAATTTCTAAACATAGATATCAGTATAATATTATACGGAAAAAAAAAACAATTGGTTGAACGTTTGAACTGCTTAGAAGAACTACAAGTACCTTTCTATGAGTATCACTAAGCTCGCATTTCCCTTCATTTATAGTTCCTTTGCTTTTTTCAATTATATTACTAGATGAATGTCTCTCCCAGGAAGACATCGTATTATTACGTAACTCGTGAGAACAGTCGAAAGATAAACTTTTTATCCATTTGCATTTTGGTCCTTCTAATTCCTCTTCGTTCTTCCTTTTTCTTGATTCTGGTTCGATAGCTACCTTCTGATTTCTTTCAAAATCATTCTCTTTTGTATTTTGTATAAATAAGGCACGTTTAATGCTTTGAGGATTCGGCCTATTTGTAAACAATTTGCTTGGACCAGCTCGATCAGGAGGAGGGCTTTGAAAGAGCGCACGTTTAGACGTTTCGATTTTAGACTTTAACGGACTAGTTCCATCTAAAATAAGCCGACGAGCTACTTTTTTCTTTGTTGAACTCCTGGGAGTTCCTCTTGGACTTTTGCCTCGTGGACTTTTAGTCCGCGGACTTTTGCCTTTTTTAACTGTGGGTTTTCTATATTAAAAGAAAAATAATTTTATATTTTAAATGAATGAAATCTTTCCTTGAAATACGTTTTGCATTTAATGCTTACTTGATATTTAATACTACAAATTTTTTGTTGTTGAGCGCTAGTCCTTGTAAGTTTGCACTGGAAAATACTTTTCGTCTTCTCGTCAAATGACTCAATCTTTTTGTTGGACTTTGACCATTATTATGTTTAACTAAATGATTTCGTTTTTTGGCACTTCCTGGTACTGGTTTAGAAAACCATACAGTACATGTAGATTGAGTTTCAGCTCCTATATATCTATCACATAATTTTGACGTAAGACTTTCAAATTCTTCAACTGCTTTATTTCTGTTATAACTAAAATTATAAAGCAATATTAAATATCTTTTTACAAACATTATAAACAATAAGAAGTACATTAATATACTTACTATATTCCATGAAATTTATGATAATACGCCTCAGGCCATGTTAAAGTAATTGCTTCTTTCTCATTAACAGTGTAATAAAGTAATGATTGTTTTGATTCAGATTGTTGTTTTATTTTATTCTCAGTTGCATTTTCTTGTACTTCTTTAAGATTTAAAAATTTTGTTCCACTTATGCTAGCATTGATTATGCTTTTTTCATTATTAGGAACTACTTTTTTTAGTCTAAAAGTATCACTGCAAGTGTTCTTTAAGTCTATTGTATCTACATTATTAATAATATTATTTATTGGATCACAAGCATCAAAAGCAGTACTTAAATTTCTAGAAGTACTTTTGGTATGCTGATAATTATTTGTACTAATATTTTCTTTCTGTTGTTCTGGGGATTCCCCATTTATGTCTTCTGTATTTTTCTCTGGTAACAGATACTGTGTCCAAAATAAAGGTTGATTTTCATAAATACGTGATAATAATTCAGAACAATCTATCCTACAAATTGTCAGCTTAGGTGGTGGTGGTACCCCACTTAATAGTTTGTTAATTTTGGCTAATAAGTTATTATCAGAGTTTGTAATCAAATCAGCCTGAGAAGGTTTTTTAGGACTAGCTACTATTGATCTTTCAATTACTAATGGTTCATTATTCTTTTTATCATCTTCATTGTCACTATCAAACATCTCTGGACTAGAGATGTTTGAAAGTTCATTCTCGATTTTAGGATTTGCATCTCTGTTGAAATAACTGAGATCCATGGCATTGTCTGTTAAGAAGAAAAAAGAAAAACACATGCAACCATGTAACAAATAATCAATAATTTCTTAGTAATAAACAAAATATTAAAAAGTTTTAATATTTTTATAAAAACTGTTTTACGTTAATATTAATTTACATTTTTACGTTACTATTTAAATATCCAATGTATAGTATTTTAATATTGAAATGAATTGCATTTCATATTTTTATATATAGGACGAAATCTTCGTTACAAGCATTTGTATAAATATTATCTAGGTTTGCAGAAAATTGAATGTTAAATTATAATAAAAATATTTCACGATTGCTTCAAGTATATATATCTTACATGTACATCATTTACTATTTAAATAGAAATTAACGTTAATAATGAATGATCTATTATTTCAATAATCTAACCGTAATATTATGCACCGCGTTTCATATTTTAAATTAAAGTTTTAAATTAAAACCAAAAACAGTTGTATGCATATTGAGCACAGGAATTTAAACGTACTTACGTCTTTAATGACTTATTGGCTCTCAGCCAGATGCATCTGTTTTGATTTTCTGATACCAGAAACACAGTTCACTGTACATAACAGTATAAGTATACGTCATAATTTGACGACAGCATGCTTCTTCCTTAAGGCTATATTTTACTTACGTACTTTCATGAATAGTACCATCTTGGATGTAGAATAGCGTCAGTTACTTATTCGTCATTTCGTATCTTGAAGATAGTATTATCTGACATTATTATCTGAGACAAAGGAAGTGTAGGCAATTCTAAACGCAGCTGTAGTGTATGTAAATCTATGAATGACATGTATGGAACTATGTACGTACATATGTGACATTTTCAATGCGGCTTAGAAAACAATGATAATATTGTGCGTATTTAGTAGCGAATTGTTGTGTTTCCTTATGCTAACGCGCTCTAAATTAATTTATTAATAAAATTAATAAACGTGAAAGTGTAAAAATGTATGAAGTGATATCACTATTTTGATAAAATATTTGCCCCAGGCTTAATAGAAGGTATTTCTCAGGTATTTACACACACAATTCTTTTTATTTAATTTCCGTTTTTATTTTATTAATCAAAATTTCGTAACTTGCAATTGATGTGTTTCTATAAACAATATTGTAAAACGTATTTCATCTTTTAATTGACTTTATTTTTCTTGGTGTTTAATGTTTTTTTCTTTAATATCACTTTATTATTAGTGATTATTGTTATCATACCATTAATGATATCATTACTTAGAATTAGTGACATCACATATTGATCAGCATACATTTTTATAAACCTCATTAAAGGAATGAAATTTAACTAGAATTTTATTTTGTTTATTAAATATTACAAATACTTTGACTATTTTATATATTTTTACGTGTTATGTACATTCAGTACATCTTCAAAATTTTAACTTTTCTATAAATGTACAAACATTCGTAGATCTTTATGATTTTATATTAGTAATTTTTTTTCAGATACAATTATTATGATAATCTTGACAAAATAAAATGAAAAGAATGAATAAGAAACTCTGGTAGAAAGTTTTTAAAGATTTTCCAAACATGTATTTAAAAAACATTACTTAATAACTACATAGTCAAGGTTATATAGGAGAGTCTATTGTATTCTGTTATATGCTGATTCACACATCAATTCTAATAATTTATTCATCATACTTTTATGACTTTCCATGACATTGTGTAGTTTATCAGTCTATGTGTGCAAAACATATGCACTATGTTATTGATTACATTAAAACAAAGGATTTTATTTAAGATTTATTAAAAATGAAAAGCGACATCAGAACTTTTGGCTTGCTTTTATACAAAAATTTAATAATTAGAAAAAGGCATTGGAAAACAACAATATTTTTACAATGTCTGATACCAATTGCCTTATTTATGTTGATACAAGCTGTAAGAGATTTTAGTGTGCAACCACCTCATGTGGTCAATGAAAGTACATATTATCCCATAGAAACCAAAGAAGAATTGACAGTAATAAACAGAGATTACACACTTTTATATTATGTACCACAAAATTTGTATACAGAAACTATTTTGGAAGATGTCCGAATGTGTTTGAAATTGTCACATGAAAGTGTAGTTGGTTTTTTAACTGAAGATGATATGGTTAATGCTTATACCTTGTTACAAACTGAATATTCTACTATACAAGTATTAGCGCTTGTATTTGAACAATATAATACAACTGATATAAGGTACAAAATCAGACATTCCTTTAAAATTCCAAATATGTTATACCAAGATGTATTTAGTGACATGACATATAATGCGCATGCTATATATTTACATGCCATACCATTTGTACAGTTACAAATGTGTGTTGATGAAACTTTTATATATCGCACAGCATCACATCCTATAATGGATACAAAGGTATTGCATTTGCATAGCATTAAGCAATTAATATTGTCAATAGCTTATATTATTTGTTGTATTTATTTTAGGTGTCAATACAAAAAATGCCTTATCCTCCATATGTTAAAATAGATGAATTTGATACAATATTAAGACTGGTGATATGTATGTTTGCAGTTATTGCTTTTTTAATTCCACTTTGTGTAGAAATAAACTATGCAACAACAGAAAAGTATATTGGCGTAAATGTTTTGATGACAATGAATGGAGTAAAAGAGTACCAAACTTTATTAAGCTGGTTGGTCATTGGCGTTATATTTAGTATTTTTTACGTAGTACCGATGACAGTATTATTTAAAAAAACCTTTTCTGTAAATGTGGAACCATACTTGTATTATAGCAATACTTTTATATTTTGGCTCATACTTACAGTACACGTTACTCATTTAATATCATTTGGTATGCACATTGCTGCATATTTTTCAAGACGTAAGTTTTTTTTAAATAAATATTACTTAAAACAAATGAAGAATAATGTACAATGGATTTTTTTGTAGCACGTTTTGTGATAACAACACTGTCAATTGTTTATATTGCTGCTTTTTTACTTCACGGAAATTTGATAAGAGTAGAAGTCTTCTCAGTAATACCATATCTGGGAATATTGTTTCCTAATATAATGTTATACAGATTTCTTGAAGAAGTAAATGCATATGAGGCTAAATGTGTGTGAAAAGTTTTTTTGTTACTATTTATATTACTTTATATTATTTTACAATCTTTTGAATATTAACTATATGCAAAATTTTTAGTAACTGGTATTCAATGGTCAAACATGTTTGTTGTTGGAGATTCACAATATAATATTATTGGGTGCAGTGGATTTATACTTCTCTTCTCCATTATGGGAGCTTTAATACATTTTTTCCTCGCTGTATATATTAATGCCATATTACCAGGAAAATATGGAGTTCGTAAAGATCCACTTTATTTTTTGAAGGTAATTTTTATGTTAGAATAATTAAAATTGCTATATATCATTGATTATGTTTACAACAATAACACGTATATTTTAGTATTTAAAGAAAAATAAAATAAATTTTGATGATGATATAGAAGAGTTTGACTATGAAAACATAGACAATGAAAATTTTGAGCCAGTTGCAAAAGATGTATTTACCTCTGGAATACAAATTCGCAATCTTAAGAAAACATATAAAAGTATTTGTCTACGAAAATCAGTAAGTTGTTTAGTTCACTAAATTTTTAGTGAATTATTATTAGCTCCTAGTAGTTATTATTTTAGCTACTACTGTTAAGTATCAATTAGATTAGATTAATAATTATTATTTTATAATATAGGAAGTGCAAGCTTTAAAAGGAATTTCAATGGACTTATATGAAGGACAAATTACAGCTTTATTAGGACATAATGGGGCTGGGAAAACTACACTTATGTCTATTCTCACAGGTAGAAATTTAATTGCTTAATATTTGTGTATATTCAATTTCTCTAAATTGATTATTTCACAATAGGCATAATAAGTGCAACTGAAGGAAAAGTTCTCATAAATGGTCAAAATATCGCAAGAAACTTGCAATCTATTAGATACAATTTAGGTTTATGCCCTCAAGAAAATATGGTTTTTCCCTATTTGAGTGTATTTGAGCAATTAGAATTCTTTGGTCTAGTAAGTACTTACTTTGCGGAAATTAAATAGTATTAAACGTAAATAATGATTTTTAAAAATTGAAAAACATGCATATATTTTAGCTGAAAGGTGCAAATAAAAAGCCACAAGAAATCAAACGTAATGTTAATGCTTTACTTGACAAGCTGAAATTACGTGAAAAAAGAGATGTTCTTCCAAGTACGTTGTCTGGAGGACAAAAGAGAAGATTATGTCTTGGAATGGCTCTTATTGGTGATGCTAGTACCATTGTTCTAGATGAACCAACGTCAGGAATGGATCCCGAAACTAGAAGAGATATATGGGATATTATATTAAAAATAAGAGGGAAGAAAACAATTTTAATTAGCACACATAATATGGAAGAGGCTGATATACTCGGAGATCGAATTGCCATTGTACATGGAGGCCGGTTAAAATGTTATGGCACATCAATGTTTTTGAAAAAACAATATGGTTATGGTCATATAGAAGTTACTTTGTCAACGAAGTCATGGTGCAATGCAGATAAAATTATAAATAAATTTGATCCAAAAACGCAACAGATAACCGTTGATAGTGAGAAGATCGTCTTAAGCGTACCGAATACTGAAACTTTACCAGAAACTTTGGATAAAGTTGAAAACCAGAAAAAGAATCTAGGAGTTACAGGGATTAGTGTATCGCTTATCACATTAGAAGAAGTATTCTTAAGAGTAATTAAAAATGAGGATACTGGAAAACATTTGAACGAATTATTCTGTCCTCCATCGCAAAAAGTAGAAGGCTGGAGTTTATTTATACAATCAATTTTGGCACTATATCATAAGAAATTGATATATACTAAAAAGAATTTGAGTAATCTATTACTAACATTATCTTTACCACTTTTATCGGCCATATTAATAGGTTTCAGTTATGACACACCTAGTGATTCAACAAATGTATTTCCTCTAGAACTCAGTATGTATAGACATCCAAAAGCTCTATATTCTTCTACAAACGAAACCATTAGGATGGAGTATGCGAATATAATAAAATATTTTGGTGGATTCGCAAAAGAAGTACAAAATACAAGCGTTACACAAGCCTTATTAAACGAGGCGGTCGACAGTATTGCAGAGTATCGTAATAATTATATTGTTTCTGCGGAATTTAATATTTCTGACGAAGTTTTGTTTGTCAATGGTTTTTATTCTGGAATTGCAATTCATAGTATACCTTTAACATTGAATTTATTATCAAATGTGCTAATTAAAAGCATGGCTGGTGATGAATATTCTATTCATCTTTCAAGTCAGAAATTACCAAATGCTTTGTCTGAAACAATGTTAATCATGCCAGAAGTTGACTCTTTGATGAGAACACTAGGTTTTTGTTGTTTCTTCTTTAAAACTGTTGCACTTTTCGTTGTTCACCCTTTTCAGGAAATGGAAAGCAAAATGAAGCAACTTCAGAGAATGACGGGAGTTAGTTCTTTTTCATATTGGCTTACTATGTTTACTTTCGATTTCGTAGTTCTTGCAATATCTGTATTTATTATTATAACGGGATTTTATATCATGGATGTTATTTTGGATGTACGGCTATATTACAAGATAGAAATATGTAAGATAATATTAAAAATTATTACATAGAAAATTGATGAAAATTGATGAAACTTAATATATTCTTGTTTCCTTTTAGTGACGATGATATTATTATTGCTACTTTTTGGCATGAATTCTTTGCTTATATCATATATCTTCAGTTTTATAAATAAACAAAGAAGTACCGTAATAACTATTTTAACTCTTGTACCAATTGGATTGGGTAAGTCATAATACACTATTGAATCGTAAAACAATGAAAAATGTAAAATGGGTAAACTAATTTTTTTTTTATTGTATTCTAGTTTTATTACAATATCTTTTCCATCAAGTAACCTATACGTTTAATTATTTAAAAATTCTTCATTCAATTCAAAAAGGAACATTTCGTTTAATACCTCACGTGAGCCTGTTTCATGGTCAATTATCTTTCTTTAACGTAGCTTTACAAAACGCGAGATGTCGTCGATTACCAAATCGACTACAAGAAGTAGTTTGTCTCGGTACCGAGGATATTTGTTGTGGTACGGATTAATATTAATAATGTATTTTAATAAATTTTTTAATTCAACGATGTATAATATAATTATGATGGTTTCTTAGGTTTGGATTGTGCGGACGGAGTATGCAAAAACCAACTTTCTTACTTTTCTAATAACGATGCCGATATGAGTTTAAGGGATTGCATCATATACCTGTCTCTTACTCCATTAATATATTTTGCTATACTTATTATTCTAGAGGAAAATTTATATTATAAACTGTATGCTATAATGTTTAAACAAAATTTGAAGAATCCATGTCATATACAAGATGAGCAAGTGAAAAAGGAGAAGCATGCAGTGGCGTTAGAAATTAGAAAATTGAAAAACCGTGGTATGGTATTTCCATTTCTTTCAGAGAAATTTAAAAAAACATTTCTTTCAGAGAAATTAAAAGAAGAAATTAAATGAAAATTTACACGATATATAGGTGCTGCGAAAAAAATCATCGAGGAACCAACGAAAACAGTTCCTAGTATTGAAAATAATTACATACAAAGTCCAGGGAATAGTAACGATAGCCTGTTCTTAGTTTATGAATTAAGTAAATATTACGGGAAGTTGATAGCAGTACAGGAAATTAGTTTTCGAGTGAAGCAACGAGAGTGTTTTGGATTGCTTGGCGTTAATGGCGCTGGGAAGAGCACCACATTTAGAATATTGACTGGTGAAGAGGTACCAAACAGTGGAACAATGTACTTAGGAAAATCAGAAATTCGTACTGATAGAAAAAATGTAATACATAATTTCTTTTGCATTTCGTTTTTAATATTATTTTTAGTATATTTTTGTAAATCTTTCATGTAGTATCTTGCTCAAATGGGATATTGTCCACAAACTGATGCACTATTGAATTCTTTGAATTCGTTCGATCATTTACGACTGTTTGCATTGCTTCGCGGTATCCCCAAAAAGAAGGTGGATCTAGAAGTTAACAAATGGATTAATAGACTTAGTAAGCCGTTTTCTGTTTTCTAAGTTTACTTCAAATAATTGTCACGTAGATTCACAATCGTGTTTGTTGCATTAGATTTAAATGCTTGTATGCATCAACCAAGTGGTACTTATAGCGGAGGGAATAAACGACGTTTGAATATTGCAATGGCACTTATTGGGAATCCAACTCTCGTTTTATTGGATGAACCAACAACGGGAGTCGATCCAGCGGCTAGGAGATCGCTGTGGAATATTCTTCAGTCCTGTCAAACAATAGGACAAGCTATTATACTCACTTCTCACAGGTACTTTATCCGACTGGATACTACATGTTACTGAAAATTATTATACAACCTTATTTGCATAAAAAAATATTCGTAATAGCATGGAAGAATGCGAAGCTTTGTGCAACAGACTAGTCATTATGGTGAAAGGTCAATTGGTTTGCGTCGGTGCAAGTCAGGAATTGAAGCAACGATTCGGCGCTGGTTACGATATTCACATTAAATTAAATCCCAGCCGAACGGACGATGATGTCAGCGCTATAAAAAGAATTATGGAGTCCTCTCTATCGTGTGAAGTTAGGGATGAGAATTTGGTAATAATTCTGGACTAACGTGAAACATTTACAGATTTGTCTATAAAACTTTCATTGATTTCATTTTCTAATTCACAGTGTCTTATCGCATATCATGTGAGTAATGCTGGTACGACCTGGGAAAAAATGTACAGTACAATGAATAATTTGAAGGTGCAATACAGTTGTATTGAAGATTACGCTGTTTTATCAGCTACGTTGGAACAGCTTTTCATTCAATTTGCCAGAGGAAACGAAATGACAAAATCTGAACCGTCTACTACAGATTCTACTAATCAAACTGTTGATGTATAAATACCATGTGATATTTAAGAAAATTATTTAAATAACATTTCTAAGATCTTCTTTTCTAATGTACAAATTTAATGCGTGGATTTACATAGTAGTCTGTGTATCATGTCTTAATATATAATCAGTTCTCTAGGTTTTTTTTCTAGATTCTATGTTCGATCTCCAAAGAAATGTTTTAAAAAGTTACATCAAAAATATTGTAATTTATGTCACAGTAATTGCTTATGTTAATAAAGGACGTTTAAAAATGCCGCCGAACAAATACTTTCTGTGAACGAAATTCAATAGCAACGTTATAAAAAGGAAAGTGGAACAATACAGGGAACAAGAGAAAAATATCATAAATAAAATTCTCATTTTTTATATAAATAGAAAAGTTACATAAATGATATATTCTTATGTACATACGTCCGCCTTTAAACGATATTACTGCAATGGAACAAGACTGATCGTGTAATACGTAATGACTTGTGCGGTGTCGTCTAGTAATGGTATCCGCCCGAGCTTGTTTGGTACGAGTTTGGACCCTGATAAGATCCACCGCTGCCGCCTCCTCCTCGACCACCTCCACCACCACCACCGCCACCACCAGCACCTCCGCCGGCTGTTGATAAAAAAAAAAAACAGTAATTTAATCAATCAAAATAAGAATAATCAAGAAATATTTTCTTCCCAAATTTCCTATCACACATAATACTATTGTTTATATAAGGACTCCTGAAACAAGATATCATCGATGAAACACTCACTATATCCACCCCCTGAAGGATATCCGCCTCCGCCACCACCGCCACTGCCACCACCAGCACCTCCACTGGCTGTTGACAAAAAAAAAAAAAAAACAGTAATTTAATCAGTCAGAATAAGAATAATCAAGAAATATTTTCTTTCCAAATTTCCTATCGCACATAATCCTGTTGTTTATACAAGGATTCCTGATACAAGATATCGACGAAACACTCACCGTATCCACCCCCTGAAGAGTATCCGCCTCCGCCACCGCCGCCACCATCACCGGAAGTATCCTGATTTTCACCTCTGGCCTCAGCAGCTAATGCTAACTCAACGCCTCGTTGAATTTCCGGAGGAATCGGAGGCGGTGTCGGCAAATGTGCGCCCTGAGGATGGAAACCTTCTTCATCCGCGGTGTAAGTGATGCTATACTGTACACCGTCGGGTCCGGTGTACGAGTATGATCCGCTCACTGTTTCCGAGTTACCTAGGAGAGTAAGACGTAAGCATGAATATTTGACGCAACACGTGGTTGGCAGGATTGCGTCATGTATCGAGCATTTTCGCGGCTTTCCAGCTTGTTAGAAATAATCATTGTTCGGTAATCATTCGTCGCGAATTGAATCGGCCGAAATTAGGACATGTGGTTACTCAGATAGAAGACCTGTGGCTTCTCCACATGATCTCTCTTGAGAAGCTTCTTAACGTTTTATCATATCGAAGACTCGTCATGGAAGAATCTTCCACGAAGATGTTGAAATATTATCAATTTTGGAAATCTCTGTTTTGCAAGTAAAATACCAGCGGAAATTGAAGCGCCGGGATCGAGTTGGATGGAAGTCACATTTTAGGAGTTGCGTTGCTATTGCGTTCACCGGTTCGGTTCTATTGTAAACGAAACGATCCGAGGCCGCTCACAATGATGGATAGGAATATTCATAACGGCTAGAAATGGCAGCGACGAACCGCGAAGAAAAGGAACATGAGGGATATCGCTGTTGGGAAACTAGAATGGCCCTGATCTCACCTTGCAGTTGACCCGTTTCTTGCGCACTGATACCATTTCCTGTTTCGTAGCTGAATTGGTAGTTGCCATCACCGCTATTCTGATTGTTGAACGAGACGATAGGTATCTCTTGGCCTGCTCCGGGTCCTCCTCTCGGTCCACCACCACCGCCTCCACTAGCTGAAGCAAATTTTCAACGTTTTGGAAAACGAGAAAGCGATTTAACTCGGTCGAAAAGCCTGAAAATAAGCCCGAGTTACCACAGACTTTGATCGACTCGAGTACCCTTACTGTACAACTGACTTTTAAGCAACCCTGAGAAAGTTGATGATCGACCGGTCGCACGTAGAAGTAAAAAAAAAAAACTAGCAACAAGACAGTCGGAGTTTCAAGTGATTCGAGTAGAACGCGTCTCCCGTTCTGTCGCGTATAATCGACTTTTTATCGATCCAACGTACCCGTGCAATCCTGCGCTACGGTTGCGCCATCATATCAGGTGAAATCCGCGAATGCACTCGAGATTAATCCGTAACTGAATGGAGTCTAATTACCTTGGTCGGTCGCGACGACGTGTTATACAAAAGGAGACACACGCGAGACGCTTTGATGTTCTTATTTTCGCAATCCGGCGAGGATTCTCACCATCGTCGAATCGCACGTAAGTGGATTCGAGAGCGTCGTTACCGGGACCGCGCTGGCGTGTCTTCATTAAAGGAGCGCCTCGAGGGATAAAGTGATTAGGCGCTTCGCGTTATACGTGGGTTTTCACTTTTCCTTCGTCCCCGTGACACGTACCCCAGGTTTCACAGCATACTTTACATATTTTGATGCAACTCGACCAACTGTCTCTCATCGCGCGCGATTTCTCTCCTCTCTTCACGGCGCGCTGTTTCTCTATTTTCTGACGTAACGTCACACAACTGCTTCACGATCGAATGATTTTCCCTACGCACGTGTTACCGAAACGAAACTGTGATAAATGTCCCGGTAATTCCCTCCGCGATTGAGTAATTTGTTACATCTAACTTTTTCCCCGCGCGCAACGAGTTTTCCTCCGCATATGTTTTACGGCAATAATGATTTTAACGATGTGTGAAATGTTCGCACTGACGAGAGGTAATAGACTTGATTAGGACTAACGAGAAAAAAAAAAAACAATATATAGCGCTAGAGTACGCGTTGAACGAGTACTCTGGTTAAGTACATGTTTTCTCCTGGTTGCGTAACGCGCAAATATAAAAAGTTGCACTTCCACGTAGATCGAAGATGAGACACGAGAATGAAGAGAATAAGAGAGCTTGAAAGCATCATGCTTTTTACTCGCATACAATTAAAATTCTGCTGAAAGATTTCAACGAAGTACATTCACTCGTACATTCTGTATAATTATTGCGATAATTTCGTACGATTGAACACATGGTATTGATTCGATAACTGTAATTGCAATATTTTCTCGCAAAAGGAATGAAATCATTATTATTGCCTTTCACTCAGGAACGTGATATTAGGATTAGATAATAAAAACCGGCAGCGAGGATTGAATTCGAAAAAAATTCAATTTCCATTTATATGGAGGCAACGATATTTTCAATAAACCATAATATCGTCACGTAAGGAGACGTTGAAACCCAACGTGGAACGCTAACTATGTTATTACGGTATTATAAGCTGCAATTTAGTTGCACTATTCGTGCCGCAAGATGCAACAATTTATTACGGGAAGATCAATAATTCTGTCGGCTTTATTGAAAACCAGCTTTGAATCATTGAACGAAGAAAATTGCGAACATAGGAGGAAAGACATTTTCAAAAAAATACGTGCAAGTAATTAAAAAGTTGCTGGAACTAATCATTTCAACTATATTGGTGAAACAGTCGTTAAGCATCATTGGATTTAGTCGTTGCGCATTCAGTTATCAAGTTCTCAAATCGAAATCATTCGATTTAATTATCTAAAATTCAAATTTTCGAATCGTCAATCGTCTTTTGCCAAAATTAAATGAGTCGATATCTCGGGAACACTTTGTATTGTCGTTTCTGCGTTACGAAATCGAAACATGAAATGAAGAAATAATACTCACGTCCTCCGTAGGCACCTCCAGCGCCGCTGCCAAAAGCACCACCACCTCCACCGCCGCCAAAGGGACCACCTCCTCCGCCACCGCCGCCATATGCACCAGGACCACTAGGTCCACCTGGTCCACCTGGTCCACCTGGTCTACCAGGTCCTCCGGGTCCTCCAGGACCACCATGGCCACGACTCGGAGCTTGTATTAATCCTGCACCTCCTGCTGTGCCGGCATTGCCCGGGGGAAGGTAGGTGTTGTCTAGTCGGGCCGAGCGACACGTACCAATGACCGCCAACAGCGCGACAGCGAGCTGTTAAAATAGTTGTCAGTAACTATAACCGTCGAAGATACCATGCGAGTTTTCGAAATTATTTGAAAATTAGAGATAGGATGTAATTTTCTTGTCTGAGGCGCCACTGAAAAAGTATCCCCAAGCGCACTAACTTGGTCTTAGTTCACCGACTCTAAATCAGTATCAAGAGAAGAAATGCGAAGACGAATTATTAGAGATTTCTTTTTTTTTTTTCTTTCGTTTCCAATATTAAAGAAGGATTATACCAAAAGACGTAGATAAAATTTATCAAATGGATCGGCAACTTCACGCTCGACATCACTGACCCGCGGTCCTCGGGGAATGAAAAACCGGAAGCGCGCGGAAGATATCGCGCCACCTATCGCGGGTGAAAACGAACGTGTGCGACTCGTACCGATCTCATCTCGCTGGTGAACCGATCGATCTGTGTGGAAAGCGAACCTCCCCGATGATACCGGTCGCACAATGAAACGTCCTATCGTCAAACGATAGCAATAATTGGTCTGTGCAGATTCAGGTCGAAGCAACCGTGCTTATATACCGATCCGTGGCCGGAGAATCGTCTTCCTCCCACCCAAGAGGAAGACTGTTGGAAACAGCATCGGCTCTGGTGAACACCCGGTGCCGCGTCCCTCGGCGAAGTTCGCGAACATGGTTAACGAACGAGCGACGAGGAAGGAGCTCCAGGAGAGAAGAAGAGGAGAAGGAAACCGAGGGAGAAGGCAGCTGAGGATGAGCGAGAGATGTAGGATGAGGGGTGGTTGCGCAAGCACCAGGTGATACAGATCGGCGGGCATCTCTCGTCGGACCTGAAGGTCGACTAATCGGGTCGGCATGAAAGTAAGATTGGCATGTATAAGAAATATAGACGAGCGAAGGGGCGACATGGCATGATAGAAGAAGAAGAAAGATTATACGCCGCTAAGGTGCTACACTACTTTGATTGGTAAGAGACAATCGCTCGCGGGGAAAAAAAAAAAAGGACGAAGAGCGGTGGTGTTTGACGGGGATGACCGCGACGATCTTTCTTAGATACGCCGAGGATTGCGACGTCCAACTACGATTTCAGGTGAGTGCGAGTTCCCTCTTTGTAATTATATCGGTCATTTCGTATTCGACATCGTGCGGTGAACATCGTGCGGGGTCGCGCGACGTCATCATCATCATCATCCTCCACGATGGATGGGATGGCTTATGGAGAGCAACGCACGATCTGCAACCGCGCGCGATCATTGCGCAACGTGGTGCGTTGCGCATCAGCCGTGCCGATGGTACGTAATTTCACGTAGGTGTGCGAGCGTGCACGTACACGGAGAGGCCGCTCCAAATCGTTTCTGGTGTTACCGATCGGCACGTAACTTTCCGCTTAACGATTCCCCTCGGGTCACCGTACTCACGCTCCGAGGCAGACGCCTCGACGTGATCGCTTCCCAATAACCATCTTTTACCTCTCTCGCCTACGTCGCCTTCGATTTTGCCTCGGAGCGGACTGGCGCGAACAGTTTAGTTTCCTTATTCACTTTTACCGGGTCGATTCGCGGCGACGTGCACGGGGATCGGCTTAATCTTTGCCAGCTGGGGATTTTTGGTTTCTTCGCGAGGAACAGCAGCTGCGATTAACCCCGCGGTGACCTCGTTTGGCGCTGTCTGTATACTTCATTATCGAATGGTCCGTTTGATCTTTCTCACGAACGATAGATCATGATCAGAACGATATTTTTTGTCGCTTTTCTACAAAGTTACTCTTGAAGCTTATAATTAGAAAGCTTTCCCCAGACAGTCTTCATTACCGCGGCGTGGAAATGCTAATTGATGTTGCGTTATTGGTGAGAAACGTTGTATCGGTGGATATGATTGCTCCTCGTGAGAATGTGTTCATCTTCTTGCGTACGGTGCAGCCCAAGAGGGAAGAAAGCCACGTAGAGGAACAAAAAAGGATACATAGAGCTAAAACTGAGCCCCGCGTAAATTTGCTAGGTAATTTCGATTTAAAGAAGAACCAGGAGAGATCCGATCCACTCGAAACGCCGGATGGCGTCCTTCCGATATAATCGCTACGACATCTTGTCTAGTACTTACTCTACTAGACGTCTATCGCCTGAAGGGTGAGTGAAATGTCTTGCGTAATCGGTCATACTTTCTTCCTATATGATGCTTATAATAAGCGAAAGAAAGTTCCTGAATCGATGAGGTAATCCATCTCACTCCCCCAACGAGTTATCTCAGAGTGCTCCTCGCAGTTACGTAAACTCTTTAATTTCTAAAATCGATTTATAGCCCCGCGGCTCTCGCGGATTCCCTTTGACGAATGTCGATAAAGCGACTGGAGCAAAAGTAAAGTCAACTTCGTCGGAAAATCATAAATCACACACCGTAATCTTTCCCGTGCATTTTTCACCTGCTTATTGCCTTATTCAACTTTTACTTCGCTAGCTTCGCGAGCTTGAGGTGCAAGCGAGTTAAGTTTCTCGAGAAATTTTCACACGATGCGCGACCCAGTGACCCTATCCGCGCCTACTACGGCCACCAAGTTCCTCAAATTCGGCTTCAACCACGTAAACTGGTACGACGAACTTGGATGGAGATTAACACTCTTATCTGCCCGATCGCTGGTAATAGATTCAACTCGTAGGATATCGGATCGCTGGGATCGGAGTCGGATTGAGGAAAGATCTTGCCGGGAATCGGGGGAGAAACATTGGACACGAAGAATACAGAAATCAACGTGATTCGATGATCGATAGAGTCGGTTGGGTTGCCAGCCGTATTCGAATTAGCCAGGGGCGCGGCTCGTGCAAAAAACGGGGCAATCGTGAGCTAGAGACTCGATAATAGGATAGCGCGGCCGTTCGAGAGAGAGACAATGTATACCAGGCCACGGAAAGAATAGATCTAGGATGCTTTCTAAACGGATCGAGTCGCCGAACACACCGATACGCTTTGAGAAGACCCAGCCCTTTGGCGCGCTATCCGCGCGTTCATCTATCTTGCTGCTCGTGTTATGCCAGAGGTGAGGTTCATCGGCGAAACGCTTCATCGAGAGGCTGTCCCGCCACGGTCTCGACGTTTGTCGAGCGGTGGGCGCTGTCGCCAAAAAAGGATCGCGCATGAGAAAACGGGATCCTGGCCAAGTAATAAGCTAACGTCTAACGTCGCATCGTTCTCCAAGCTGAGACACCTGATCCTCCTCGCGGTAAAAGCCGAATATGGCGCTGCTGCGTGAATACTCTTGCAGAGGGAACAAAAGATTTTTTTATAATACAACAAGGGAATCTTTCCTCCATTGTTTCGCTGGTGCTTCGTTTTGGGGAAAGGGATCGGCTTTATTGTCATTCTGAGCCTTGCCTAGTAAAAATACTCGGAATCTTCGCCTCGTTGAAACATCTATCAACATCCATCTATTTAAGATTTCAACGTACACTGCGCAACAGAAATATCGCTGTTTGTTCATCTGGAGAGATTGCAGTTTAATGGATTAAGAAACATTCTCGTACAGGTTTGATAGATTGGCTAATTGCAGTTGTGCACACACCGCGGTATATGCACGTGTAAAGAGAAACAATTTCGTGCCCTAGCTATTCCTGTAATCAAAATAATCGGACGACAATTCCAATCGACTTTCTCCGCCGATACGAATTCTAAGAGAATAAGACGCGAACGCGAATTGCGGAAGCGGCTCACACGTCGTTATTGAATAATGATCTCGAATAGAAGGGATTGCACGCATAATGCCTCCCTCCTATTGGCTCTTGAGCCTTGTTACGATCTCGCTGTAGGATGATCGTGCACCATTTCGAAAGAGCCACGCCACAGAGGTCGACGAAGGATGAAAATATTTGCGGTTTAGGTAGTCCTGACGCAACTACGCGAATGGTATGATAACAAGGAGGATGACAAAAGTAGACGGAGTAGCACACGTTCGCCGCGTCCAAGCTGCAGCTATATTCTCACAATTCTGATGCAACGTGTCGGACGATTCTCGTGTATTGGAATTCTTAAAATACGTGCTGGTACTTTCATCCGGGATACCGAGCGCACCATCATCGTGACGATAATCGCTTCGCGTTCGTGGCAGCATGTAAAATTTAAACATTTCTCCATCTGCTTAACTGCCTTCGGGCTACGACCAAGTTGAACGATATAATCGACCAGGATGAGGATGGTAGAACGATCGAGAAAAGAAAGAGACGTTCGTAAGGTCGTCCTTTGTTAGAAATCGCCGCGGATGAAACGCTGTTTCGATGGAATTTGAAAACGATATCGCGATTGTTCGATCCGGGATCATCCATCGGTCGCAATCGACGTGATTGAAACTCGCTGAGAAAACGAAGAGTTTTCTCGACTTAAGGGGGGTCGTCTCCGCGGTGAGCGAGTGAATGGGTGCTCACTTGCCCACGGTAGCGCCTTCGAGCCTTCTCTACTTCTCTCCGCGAGACAGCTTATGGCTACGGGGGAAGGAAAATATAGTTCAAACCGGTTGCATAATGGTACGAAGGCGCATCACATCAGTTCGATTCAACGTGAGCTACTTTGAGAATCCGCGGCAGCGGCGAACGTCTCTTCTTTCAACGTCAACGTTGACCTTTGAAGCTGAAGGTATAGCGGAACGCTTGTAACACCGATGTTTGCCGAGGGTAGGGGTGCAGTCATGCTGTAAACCATTAGCCCCGAGCAGTATAGTTAGATGATCTAATTTTCTAGTCTGGTAGTTTGTATACCGACACCCGGACTCGACCTGTTCGCCTTGGAAACTGAGGAATATAAGAGCAAGCACTTCGAACCTCTTCGATTCAGAACGATGCACGACTGCATGCGAATCGATTGTAAATCCAAATTCGATCGTTCTTACATGGGAAGTTTAAGATACGACTCGCAATAATATTGAATCTGAAATGTTTGAAACAAGTATGTTCTAAGTTTTCAGCAAACGAAGAAGAATATTTTACTTTTTGACATAACATCGGTGATATATACGTATTTAGAAATTTAGTCTATCTTAATAGTAATTCTGTCGTGTCTTACCTATTTGATAGATTCCGCTAGTAAGAAATACATGCTAATTAAAGTTGACGTTAGGTCTAATTAATAGTGATACAGGTGATTAGGATACTCGAGTAAGAGTCGTGTTTAATTTGAGCGGAATGTTAATTAGGCTGGAGTAATGTATTACGACGCTCGTCGCAGCATCTGTTTTCGTTGCTACTTATATATGTAGAATCATCTTGTCTTTATTACTATTTTTACGACTGGTTTTGTTCGCACGAAACAATTTTCACTTTAGTTGGGTAACCTCAACTTATCCATTGGCTATTAAAATTACTTCCTGGAACATTACAAAATATTACATGTTTAAACAGTGATATTAAAGAGAAGAAGTATTTTATACTTGTTTATTACTAGACTGCGATTTTTGTTTAAAATTATATCGGTGATATATCGATTCTGGTCGATGTTCCTAACAAAATGCTAGTAATATTGAGCAAGGCGGTGATTCGAGTGAAAACGATTTTAAGTACCAAACTGCCATCTGTATGCAGCGTTTCAAACTACTTCAAAGTTCTCGACATACTTTCAAATGACTTGAATTATTTCCAACAGTTCCGAGGGACGCGAATGTAGTGGTTCTATAGAGTTGGAGGAACCGTTATATTGTCCAGCTTTCGTTGAAGTGTTCAGTTACTGAAATTCGAGAACTCTGCAATTACACGTTATTCGCTCAGGGATGGCGGACGATCAGACTCAGAAGAATCCGAATAATGTCTTTCTATTTCGGCTGGCAATTTTGAATTGTTTTAAACGTATTGCGGAATCAGTCAGGTGAGCATATAGTAGTTTCGAATAATATAAATGTAATTTCTATTAAATTAGATGCATAGTCACGTAATATTTATTGTAATTTATGTTGAATTTATAATATTATATTAAGATATATTGTATAAGAATATAACATTATGATACGATAGAGGTTATGCATCCTGCCATAGCCTGGCGTTCGCGGTTTTTTTATACGTACGTACGCATGCGCAACTAATTAACATTCAAACAAATCTTTTACGCTTATTAATACTTTTATAATTATGTTTACAATATTTTTAATACGATATAACATGATACGTACGTTGGTTGTTACACAAATAACTCGACTAATATAGTGAAACTCTGCATTGTTAAATGAACATATCGGCTTGAAAAGTATTCGCAGGATTTTGCAAAATTTGCGGATGCATTAGTATTCAAAAACAATAAAAGTGATAGAATGAAGCAAAAAATGAAGACAAATTCTGACTGAGCATCTAAAGTAAATGAAGTGCATGAAATTTACATGCTTTTATTGTAGATATAGATCGGGCTTGGTCAGATTTTCGTTGGATTTCAGGTTATGTTGTTCTCGTGTACACATTCGTACAACGTATGTGTGTCAAGTACGAGTGGAGAATACTTTTTTAATTAAGAAAGTCAAAGGGAACGCGTAACTCAGCACGACCGATCAGGACGTGCGTTGTTGTAATGTTTTAGAGAGCTTGATGTTTCGTTTATCGGCGGTAAACGGAGTAGGAGGAGGTGACGGAGGAGAAGGAGGGATCGGCAATGACTCAAACGAGCGATGGTGCTACTCGATGTCATTGGCCTCTGTGGGAGTCGCATGTTAATTTGTCGATTCGTTCACGTGGACGAACAATTGTCCACTGCCATTTGACGGTTCTACGCGCAAGATGGCTCGATTTTCGAAATCGAGTTTCGCTTCAGTTCCCGCTTCCCAGAATCTTCCCGCTCTTTGAAACCCAACACACCAGTTGACCTTCGAAGAATTCCACGAAGTGTTCGAGGAAACAAAGGGTCCCTGGTGTGGTCACCATCGTTCGGCTCTATCATTCGTACAGTACGTGTCGTGGGGATCGTACGGATCCCTCTGGCCTTCCGTTATTCTCACGTAGCAATAATTCAGTGACAAACGTGTTTCATTACCTACGATCAAACTTCTCGTTGTTCCTAGTTTGTTTGAATCTTTTGTACGATACTTTCAACGATCGCGCAATTCTTTTTCTCTATGTAAAAAGTTGTAACATTTTTCCTGGATGATCTCATGCTGGTGAAGAGGAAATTATCGTGATTGAGAATGAAGATGAAGGAACATGCCACGAAGCGTATTCAATTAGGTCAGGACTAATGCAAATATGTAGTATTGACATCAAATTGCACCCGTCCCGGCCTGATTGAGTGCGCATATAAATCAGCGGAAGAAGACTCCAAAGGTGTGGTTCTTATGTTGGCAATTTCCTGCACTTATCACAGGAAATGTAATATCTGCTGCTATATTATATTTAAATATATGTACATTACGTCATTCTATAATTGTATGTTAATCATAAGATTCTTTGAAGATTGTTTTACAAAACATACGTAGTTTTTCTTTAAGTTATGAACACTGTACTATTGTATTTTAATAAAGGTAGAGAACTTTCATACGTTTATTTTCATGCATATGTATTTTCATAATTATGTAAAAAAATTCCTCTTTAATCGTCATGTTAATATGTATTCCCGAAATTACGCAATGCGATGATTGCGGACTGCTATGGTAGTGCGAAACTGGATTGATTTGTCCGAATACTGGTTCTTTCTCTATTCAATTGCTGAAGCCTATGTGGATGATAAAGAAAAAAAATTTGATGCCTGCGATAGTAGAGCCACCACATGCAATAATCATTGAATGTACATTTACAACGTTAGTGTACGAGGAATATTATTCGTCCGAATTGTACATGCTACAATGCTTGTTCATATTTTAATTTTATATATTTTGATCTTACGTTGATGAAATCAATCGTGAAATAAAATACAAAAGCATGGATTAGTGGTTGCGTATGTATCGTATGAGTAATTATATTAAACGACTCTAAATGAATTAACAGTGATTAATTAAATGTAATAACGTTAAATAAAATAATATTTACATTTCGTTTCAATGGACTTTTATGAAAATATTCGAATCGTTTGAAAATCTTTCAGCGAGGATGCTTTCGTGGACATTCTTACGATTCTTACAACTCTCAAGTTAAAGCCGAGTATTGGACAAAAGTTACACAAGGCAATGTGCACGGAGCTTACGGATAATATGAACGATGATTTAGAACATATATTAACTGAAGGAAGCTTGCAGAATGGATTGGAAAAGGTTGCGAAATTAATGGACGCAGATTCTTCCATGAGTGAAGATGCTTGGTAAGACTTAGTGATATTCGGTTGTTAATTTATTAACATTGATTTATTAACGTTGTTTGGTTTTAGGAGACCACCGGGTAATGTATCCTTGCATCTACGTTCACTAGACGCCCAGAAGATTAAAGAAGAGAGTGAATTATTGGAAAAACAAGTAAATCTGATAGAAGAAGAAAACGTAAATTTAATGAAAGAAATTGCAGAAAAAAGGTCAAGTATAATGACCATGAATGATAACATGACAGAATCGTTAAATAAGTCATTAAGTATTATGGATTCAATAAGAAAAAGAAAAGAGGAGTTAGAAAAATGTTTAATGTTGTTAGAACATGGTGATAAAATTAGATTATAAATATTAGATAGCTAAGGATATTGTAAGATACGAATAACTAAGATAGTATATATGTTGTTTTATAATTTATACAGAATTTAAATTAATTAGAATTTTTTATATTGGTTAGTCTAGGATCAGCTAAGATCATATTCACCTTCTCAGATAAATCGGGTGTTATTCGCACATTCTCCACCCTTTTTTTCAATTTTCGGGCCAGTGCCATATTTTTCTTCTGCAAATAAAAATATATATGAGAATTCCTCGATATAATTTATTCATATAATACATATTTAATGAAATATGTATTACCTCTTGAATTGTAATCATTTTTTGTATCTGTATTAGTTCTTTGTTATTCTTATCTGCTGCTTTCTTTAATTCATCTAATTCTCTTTTCAAGTTATCTCTTTGTGATATTAAGGAATTAATTCTTTGTTGAACAGTCTCATTAAAATTTGCTTTCTCATTGCATTTCATATAATTACAGTGAATTTCTTTTAATTCTTCATCTAAGTTATTGTATTTTCTCTCTACATTTTGCAGTACAAACGTACCCTTATCTTTTAGTTGATTTACGTTATATATTTCTATCTCAGTATCTTCACATTCTTTTTGGCATTCTAATAATTTTGATTTAGTATCTTCTGTCTCCTTGTCCATTCGGCATAGTTGATCTGAATTCCAGGTTTCCTGAATTTCAGAATATTGTAACGCTGCTTAAAAGTATTACATTATTTATCGTCTTAATATTGGAAAATTCATCAAAGCTGCAAAAAAAAATGGTAAATGAAACATGAATTTAGTATTACCAAACGACGATTGATCGACATTATCATTATTACAGTCCATTTTTCAGTACTGCGTTGTTCGGTTAGTAATTTGAATGATTCTACAACATGGCCGCCTGGCGCCAAAACGTTCCCGCGTAAACCGATGGTGCATTCTCATTGGCCGAGACGCACCAATGGGAAACGTTTTTGCTGATGACTTGGAGAAACGCTCGACAGATGGCGAGAGCATTAGCTCAGTCTTGGCTACGCACCCGCTGTTCGCCATTGTATCGTGATTGCTGTTAAGTTTCGTGTTTGTGAGTGAGAATTCATCCGGTTTATCGAGTTCTGGAGTTCTTCTACGCATTGGGTAAGTCGAAAATCTTGTTACGATCTAATGCTACTTAACCGGCGTCTGTAAATTTCGTGTGCTTCACGTGATTAGACGACTAAAGCGTGTTTCGTTCCGAAGGGACGACGTATACATTTTTTTGGGGGTTAGTTTCTGACCCTCGCGCGTCAGCCCTCTTCCGTACGCGTGGTCAAGTCGTAGAATGATCGTTCCGAGTCTCGTTCGAATCTGAAATTCATAACAATTTCACGAAAGATACAACGTCGAGCGTTGAACGAACCGTTGAGGTTATACATTGAATGCGATAACGGACTCGGCATTTATCAACGATAATTCTGCGTCTTAGGAATTTTTAGACGCTTTGAATCGACAGCTAAGTCAATAATTTCGGCCATGCGACCAACCGTGTAACATGTCCGTAGAAATTTTGTGTATCTCTCAATAACGTAATTTTGTCCGGATATCGCGTAGTTTTTTCGTGCCGGTTTTCGGTCGATTGGCTCTTGTAACGGTCAGTGTCGCATAATGACAAATCGACGTGACGAAATGGAGCAATTGAGCGTCAATATATTTTTACTAAATTTATCTCTCTTATTCTCGATAAGAATACCTACAAACTTTACATATCGTATCTACTGTTTTATGCTGTACGTGTCACGTTATATCACGTTTACAACATCTAGCATATATTTTCTATTCATATTATTTCATCGAGTGATTCATGTCTATTCGTCGTACAAGTAGAGTCCGGAAGAATATACTTTTATATATTCGTTTCAACAACTTTATTATCTAATCCGTTATTCAATGCGGGGAGTAGCGAAAAAAGTATTCCAATGAACGATACAATAGTTTTTTGCGTATCACGTGTTTGCTTGCATAATGCTTTCCGGAAATATTCGCTATAACGTTAGATAATACGCGAATAATGATTAAATGTCGTCGAGGATGCTTTTGCGAATGTGTGATAATTATCCGCGGTGTAAGCGAGCAATGTGTGGAATTGAAATAGGTTTTGCGTTGTTTTCTTTTTTTCTTTTTTTTTCTCCACAACGAAATGTACTTCCTTTGTGAATTGGACACGGTTTCATCCGATAAGAGCGGAGATTAACGTTTTTGCGTGTGACAAACGTGTGGTCGCCTTAAGTTATAACAATACGATTAACGTTCCGATCCGATCGAGAATCTATTGATTGGGAATTTATTGAATGAACGTCGAGTCGCGTTTGTGTACGGTGCTTCATTCGAGAAATATTTACGCGACAGTATATTGCTGGACTCTAAAAGTAGATGGCGCCATACTAAATTGAAATTAAACAGCAAGAAACAGCTTGTTAATATACATATGCACAAAGATGAATTCTTCTTCGTGAGATGTATTTTTGCTTCTGTCGGTATGTAGGTAAATAATTCACCGTAGAATTTTGTCAAAATATATTTGAAAAATGTTAATCGCAAGGCCAAGACTCTTCCTTATCTGTTTGCATTGTAATGCTCTGATTAATACAGACTAAAATCCAGAAGAAATCTAGATAAGAATTTTATTTCGTTTAGTCACATCACCGATCGATAATTCCGTAAACTTACCTCACTTTACTCATCAGTTGCATCATTTTCCATTTTTCAGTCATCCGCGAGGATGTGGACAATAAGTATCAAAAGTACGAACGAGTTCGTTGATATTATTGAACTTTTATCACAGTTTAATTTCACTAGCTCGTTATCCAACAATCCCATGTGTGTTGTCCCAAGTATTCCCTTGTCCTTCATTGGCATATCTTCTCATCGTTCCACCATGAACTTCGGCTTTAATACCTATTATTTCCTCGCGACGCTAACCGCTTCTGATAGTGTGTTTGCCAGGCTCCGCAATTAATTCGCCGATTACATTGTCGAGTATTCGATCGTACTATTCCATTCGATTCATGCGCGCGCTTTCCTTCCTAGTGTAGTTGGCTAATTAATTTAGATCCATCGTTTGTGATTCTTTTGGCTATGGAACACATGTTCGAGCGTTTGAAGATTCACAGCTGTTTAAGCTTTGAAGTGATTGCGCGCAATGGATCATTAAATTGTTATTAAATCGACGAATCTGAGTTCGTCGTATGTTTAAAGAGCAATCCTATTGTTTTTATTAATTTGTTAAACAGGTCATCCTTTGACTAGAAATTTTAAACAATCACGGACTTAAAATTGTTGGTAAGGAAGAATTAATTTTAGTTGGATTGATTGTAAAAAGCTTTAATGTATATCGTACGTTATTTATATATATAATACATCGTGTATTATGTAATATATATGGAAATATAATTTATACATAATATACTTATTTCCTAGCTTGGTTGTTAATTTAAAAAATCATTTTTTTTTTGCTCGTTGGAGTTCTAATTTTAATATCTAAATGCACATTCTTCTGATTATTATCGTTATCATTTACCGTGTTTCCTTCTACAACATACAAGTATGTGTCATTATCGCGAAAGATTTAAATTTTTAACATACATAATAAATTAACATTAGACAATTCATTTTCTAACGAAAAAAACTAGAAATTCGAGCAGCAAATTGACTCGGTCTTCCTTTGAGAGGTTAGCCTCTTTCTCTCTCTCTCTCCCCCCTTCCTGTTTCTCTCTTTCTCTAAGTATTATCCAGGGTTTTCTCGGAGCCGTTCAATCTCGACGATCTATCCCTAAAATCTCAGTCAATCCCTCCGTCGATAAACGTCCCCTACCGCGCTCTGTTGATCCACTTTTCCCTTCCAACCCTACCATTCTCTCACCCCGTCTTCTTTACTTTCTCCTCCTTTCCTCCGTTCTCTTCGCGGTCGTCTCATTTTATCCAAACATTCTTTCCCCGCGCCGACGAACGACAACGGTTCACAATTTTCTTTTCACATCGTCGCATTGTACAGTCAGACATCATTCGTAATTGGAGAATCGAGTGCCGCGTAGAATGTTCCACGGAAAATTGTCCGGGAAGGTTCCAAGGGAAACGCGGACCCCCCCCCGATTGGCCAGTGGGTGGTAAGAGCGGAGGAGCCAGCTAGTTTGGGCTAGGTCAAGCCGAGTTAGGTCGCACTCAGGTAGGGACATCCTTCGCGATGGGGTGGTGGATGGCCGGGGGTGGATTTCTACCGGTGGGGTTCGACACAATGGCACAACAAACCGTTGCCCTGGTAACTGGCCGTTCGAGGTTGCCATCACAAAACTTTCCAACTTGTGACTGCAAACATTAATGCTAGCACACGCGTTATCGAGAGAGAAAACCGACAGAGACGTGGCGGTGGTGGTGGCCGCGTGAGTTCACACGCACGCCCATCGTCACGCGAGCACGCGTGCTTGCGACACGCACCGCCGTGGAAAACAAACGGGGGAAAGAGGAAGAAGATGGCCCGAAGTGGCCAAGCCCCCGTCCGCCACCCCCGTCGTTTTATTATTTTCCGCGACTCGCGCCCCCTTATTTTTTTAATGCGCGCCTATGGTGTAATCATGGTATATAAGTCGTCTCGTGTACCGCGAATCGTCGCACCGCCTTTCTCCCTCTTTGGGGCTTTTGACCCGTCGAGACAGTCTTTTATCTCTCTCTACGAAATTCGAATACGCGTCTCGCATATAATTTTTGACCCTCCGTACATTTAATTGCAATAATCTGCTGTTAGAAGTTGGTATATTTCGCACGCTACTGTTGTTACTGCATTGTTGTAATAAAATGATCGACAGAGGAGAAGAAAATGACAAGGAATTACAATTAAGTAGTGTTAGGTATTCCATCAGTATTCCATCGTGGAAACTGACGTAATACTGACTTTAGAAAAGATTCGCGTTGTTCAACGGTCCGTGTGATTTTTGAACAATTAAGTATCAAAATCATCGTATCGTCTCGCGCTTTCGCAAGTGATTGTCCGCGCTTGCCTCTTCGCCTGCGTCTCCCGCCTTCCCGTTGCTTTTCACGAAATTGTTCTCGTTATTGACCTCGTCCAACGCAGTCATTACACATCATCCGGCATATTGATGTAATTACAGACAAACTGACCAAGCCTTTTGTCCATCCGTGATTAATGGTTCAAGTACTTTTGCATCTTCATTATCGTGCCGCAATAGATTCAAAGACCATCGAACTGAATAGCCGTACACGCGCGCCAGTTCGGGGCAATTAATTTTATCGTCCATGGAATTCGTACTCGGGCTCCGGTGTAAATCGATGAGAATCCATTCGTAAAAAATAGGTTCTGTATTTTCCATCAATTTGGCCCTGGGTTGGAGGCGTGGTTTATAATAAAGGCAGCACGCGTGAATCGGACTGATGTCGGAATAATTATACAGGGATTGGCGAACCGTCGTCGCGAATTAATTATTTCGATTAATCGTTGACCTGCGTTGAAACGCGAGTTCATTATAGCATCGATGTTTTTTTCACTTTCTTGTAACGTGACTTTTCCCCTAATCACGAAATTTGACGCGAACGATCGAACCGGGTAGCGAAAATTCTAAAAAAATACGCCGTCATATCGAACTTGTTTTATGTATTTAATAACATTGGTAACAAGCGTGTGAATCTCTTCTTTTCTTTTCTCGGCGATACAACTTTCCAGATTTAAGATTTATCTTCGTGTTTGGTGACGTAAAATAAATTTCCCTTCCTCTCAATTTTTTTTGTTGTTTTTTTTTATTTTGGTTATTCGTGACAAAGGTACTATCAAATAATTCATTTCTTTCTTCCTTTTTCTTTTTTTTTTTTTTTTTTTTTTTTGCTTTTCATTGCCACGTTTAAATGAAATATTTAATGTTTGTATTCGTCTGTGTGTTTATACGTATTTATATTCTCTGTGTTCGATTATTATCACTTTGCCTGTGAATACTCTCTATAGTCGTTACAAAGGAATTATAAAATACTCTATTTTGGTATTGGTTCATGTTCGAAACGTCGATTTTTAGTCTCTTTTAAAACTTCCGAGAGACGATTTCGAGATTTAAATTAACCTTCTGTCTCGAACTTGCCATCCGTGAAAAATTCTACCTTCAAAGCTTTGTGTGAAAAAAGTTTAACAAGTTCTCGATGAAATTCTTTGATGTTGGCAATTTTTCGCGTACGGTTAGTTTCTTGTTTTTCGTGGAAAAAGAAAAGAGAGATGAAAGAGAGAGAGAGAGCAAGATTAAAGCTCGATTTTCTACTAGAAGTGAATTTCATTTTTGTCGGGTTTAACACTCGTGGATACGTACGAACGACTCGTTGGTAAAAATGTGTCATCGATTCGCTGACTTTCGTGGCGTTCCAGTTAGCCACGTGGTTCGAGGAAAACACTCGACCAGGTGAAGTGAAACTCGCGCGCGCGTCAAACCGCGTAAATGACACATATCCGCGTTGTAATAGGAAGCGTCCAACTAGGTGTTACACCTTGATAAGGCTATTGAGACAATTAGCCGCCTGTCTGTTCCATTTTCTTTCTGTTTAAAATTTCAGTTCATCTTGCAAAATTACACTGTTCGACGAACCGTTCTATTCTTACGTTTTATCACTCGATGGGCGATTATTCCTAGACACTTGTGCTCCAAATATGAATAAAATTTCCCTCGCTTATGTTTTCGCTTTTCCAAGATTTCTCAGAAACTGGAGTGATTGAAAAAAAAAAAAAAAGAAAAGAAAAGAATGCAGACATATTTGTATTAAGCGCATAAAACTTTATCAGGTTTATTAAAATTTAATTGGTTAACGTAATATGAAATAGGTACGTGTTGTACAGTGTCAATCGATACGAAACAAACGTACAAAATGACGCTTTTTGTTTCACAAATGATTCATATTTTCGAACGACAGGGATCGTCAATCTGTAAATCTTTCAAATTATACAAATTGTCGTGGTTTTCAAATTACAGAAATTATGGTCCTGAGAACTTCTCATTTTACAGAAATGATCGATTCACAAACATTCCGAGTGACAAAGTTAATTAACATAAATATTCTCCGATCAATTTCGAAATATTTATCGATTAAAGTCACTTTAATGCCGCGCCGTGATTTTTGTTAATCGCGAATCTTTCGTCGCTGCGAAACGTCGTTGATGTTTCAATGAATATTTCAATTCTCGTGTATTCATCGGCGCGTTACGAGAGCGTGCGAGAATTTTAGTCAGCTGCTTAGTCGGAATCGCACCACAGCTGAATCGAATTGCATCTCGTCGATTCGCGGACAGCCAATTTGTTTGGCGAGAATTCGCACCGATCGTCGTTTTGTAACCGGTTAAAAGCAATTGAGAGAGGATAAAAGCTCCGAGTATTGCAAGTATACACGCGCGCGCGCGCGCGCGTGTGTGTGTGCTTTTTTTTTCAATACAGCGCGATGGTATGGCAAGCGTTATGCAATCGGATATTCTTACAGGAATTACGTTATTCAAATCTTCGTCTATCGACTTATTGTTAGCGAATCGAAATTTAGATGTGAGATTTAGGCAATTTTGTAACGTTTTTAATCGATTACTTCGATTTATGGGAGTCTCGGAGAATCCAGTATCGTAATTTGGAAATATTTCTTTTAACCCTGCTACAGTCTCTGAAATTTCGATGCTGTTGCCATTTCAGTAAACGAAAAGGCTTAATCCTTAGCGTACTAAGGTTTGTGACAATTGTAACAACTGAGTTACATAGGAAAAATATGTATTTTCTTTTCGACTTTTTTTACAAGAAATTACAAGATATTTATTACAAACGTACATATAAATCACTGGACACTTGCTCCTTTTGAACAAAATAATTATACAATTTTCTCGCATGATTTTATTGTTTAATTTTCTTATATTTATCTAGGTTACGATAATGTCCTGTCGTGAAATTGATAATTACATTATACATGTATATGCAATTACAAGCAATATTTATTGAAAATATATTCGATAAAAGATTAGTATGTAGAGTGAATAATAATTTTAATCCTTTAGTGTTTATCTGTGTGAAAAAGAGTTCCTTTGAGTCATCTTATTTAGTGTGCCAGGAATTAAACTTTCAAGATAAAAATTATATACGTCAATAGCGATCTTTTCACACTTTTCTTTTCAATGGATTTTTTTCTGAATGTAAAATATATATTCGGTTAAAAATGATTCGAGCAATAGAGTACGATTGACTTGATTCTTCGTGATAAGTGAAAACTATCCTGTCTGTTACTTCATTTTCATTGCCATACTTCCTCTGAAAGTCCAAAATGGTGTACTGCAGTGATATTTTCTCTTCTCGCGTTTCCTTTTCATCTCTCAATCGATACGCACGAAAAGAAAAAAAAAAAAAAAGGAACACGCCATTTGTCAGTGACAGAACTGAAAACTTCTCGCGCGGTGAAAGAGTTGTTTTGGAGTTGCGCCAGAAGCAACAAATCATAGATTCTATTTTTGCACCGGGAGAGAAATAAAATAAAAGAAGAGAGAGAGAGGGAGGGAGAAAAGGGATTGATCAAAGAAACGAGAGGAGAGAGATCAAAGCGGTAGGAGTTTACGAAGACGCGATTAAAGCGTATCGGCACATTGATTTTCACAAGCTGCCGAGCAAAAGTCTACTATCAAGCGCTACAGGTGCCTTTCTCTCGCTTCATTAACAACGTGAACCCTCAATCTAATTTAAACTATTCAACGGCGCGAGTTGTCTAGAATGTTATTGCTCTCCTGGAACTTCATCGGGACCGTGTATCCTCACTCGTACGTTGCAATTTAGTTTCGTAAGTCGAGCGTGATAAGGACGACACGGTTGCTCACCGGAGAATGACAGAGATCGACTTGTGCTTTTTCCTAAGTAATTTTGTTTCAAACATGCACATTAGTAACGCTACCATGATTATCCAGCAAGGAGTTTCAATTAGAAGACTGCATTCAAATTTATTAACACGTTCCCTGCCAACCTAAAAAACTGTACACGCTATAATTTTTAACATATTTGCGAAATTTGCCAATTTTTTTCTTTTTTTTGTTTCAGTACTGTAAATTTATTTTTGGTATTTTCAAATGTTTAAAAAATAATTTGCGTGGTGTAACAAACAGACGAATTTATTTGGTAATGAAAAATACAAGAATAATAAGAAAAATAAGGCAGCGAAACAAAATTCATGCAAGAGTGTGTGTATGTGAGAAATTATACAGCAAGTAATATTTAGTTTTAATGTTTTTATTCATATTTTCATACATCGATATGCATAACGATGGTTTGTTAGGACAATCATCGCGAAATGTTGTCACCCATTTTCTAGTGTCCCGTGCAAAATTGCACTCTCGAAATTTTTTTTACATTTCATTAATAAATTTATTACATTTTATTAAAATTTGTTACATTTTCTCTTTATAGCAAGGAATGCAACGAATGCCTCTTTACCGGATTTCCATTATCTTTTCTTAGTTCATGTCGGAAAAAAAACTTATCACTACGCCGCGAGTACCGATTATCGGCTTGGAAAGTGCTCCATCATTGACCATATAAAAGAGATATCAACTCTTCATTTCTCAACGAGAAAAACATCATTTGGCGAGATAAGTTTCGGCGTGTATCGAAAGCTGGTAACACATTGGCAAAGAACGTGTTAATTAACCCGTTAGCGTTACGAAGCAAGTGTTTCTCGAATTTTCAAACACTTATTCCCTGTTCGACCTGTTCGGTCTGTCGTTTTGAATCCATCAGTGTTCTGTTTGCCTCAACTCCTCCGACTGTTCGTGAATATTCCGCCGTGGGATCACCGTTGGGCGGGTTGGCGAAGAAAGAAAATTGCGAAAGCGCATTCCTCGCGTGTCCCTCATCCGCGCGGAGAGTTTCCCTTTTCGACTCCTGACCACCTCTTTCCTCCGCTACCTCGTAGTCCTTGGAGGCCAGGCCGCTCGCGCGCGTACTTTTACAACGATGGAATGCAGCGATTGCCAGCGGTGTCGCTGATCTAGGCCTGCCGCGCTCGCGGACGCCGTCGAATCGCATCAACTGCGATCTCGTGTTGATACATGCTCGGTTCTCTCTTTTGCAAATTGCGCGCGCGGCTCGTGCTATGCGTTCAGCGAGTTCCGCGCATTTTCTCGCCCATGGGAATCGTGACGCTTGGAAGGACAGAGGAGAACAGAGTGGAGTTTCCACAGTGGCGTTGTAAAAGTTAGTTTCTCTCCGAGCCTCGAGACTGGAACTATCAAAATGGTCGAAATGATCGATTTATGATTTTTTTCTGTTCTCTTTTTGAAAATATTACGGATGCAAAACGACGCGTGTCTAGAGATTTAAACGATTTTTCGTAAAGTGTACAAGTCAAAGCTCAGTGTAATCTATTGTACGATGAAGCTATATTTTTTCTTTTTTTTTATAACGTCTGTGTTTCAATAGTCGGTAGTTTTAGTGTTCAGAACTTGGTTAATATTTTTAGCTTGATAAATAATGTCGTAGATTGTGAATTATTATCTCATATTGTTATATATAATTATCATATATTCGAGAGTTAAGCCTTAAAGTTTCAATACTACGATAATAGTCCTAAAAACTCAGCCTTTAAGATTGATCCTTGAAACTTCGAAGACTCGAGCTTTGTACAACATGCGTATTTTTCAGAATGTTTACATATTTTCATAATTTAACGCATTATCCAGTATATTTGTTCATTTTTATAAATTATCACAGTTTCACTTTTCCTAACGCACGTTCCAAGTGGGTAGTTTGAGACTGTACTCCGAGGAAGCACAAAATCGAATAAGCAAACTGCTCGAGATAGTCTGGTGAAATTGACTTTTTGCTAGGTTTCCTGTTTACGAGATTCCCCTCTCCGTTGTACGTCGTTAATTAATTCCCCTCAGCCAGTAGTGTAATAAAGATCGCGATCGATTTAGATTTGGTTTAGGTTTTTGGCGTCGGCGTTAATATTTCGTTCAACTCTGTTTCTTTTCGTTGCTGAAATATCGATTATCGGTACCGTTCGACTAAATGCTGTTGCTGCCGCACACTCTCGTGATTATCGACTTGGCAAACAGATTCTTGCTGTACTTTTTTGTAAAAATAAACCGTGTTATTTCAAGCGAGGCGAAATCAAAAATGGCGAGATATTTTCTATATTAATCGCTTTGAACATTGTAATCTTACAATCGATAATAAAACAATTGGTTTGCCTATCGAACCTTCGTTGAATAAATGTAATATCGAAAGATGAACGGATTCTTCGTTTGTTCCGGTAATTTTAAGTACCGAGCCTGATTTATCAGCAGAACGTAATGCGTTTTGTGATTCAGACTGATTAGTAGCCTCGATGAAATTTTTTCCCCCCCTTTACGAATCCTCTGATGATTTGTCAAGTGACTTCGATTGTCAATTCTCGATTAATTTTATTGCTCACGAGACTGGGCGACAAAAACCATACAGTTGAAACGTTATGACGGCTTTAAGCGATTTTAATCGATTCAATATGTCAACCCCTTCTTGCCCGACGCGAGTAATTAAAACTAATTAGCGAGCGGGCACGAGGTTTTTGCGGAAGAGACGCGCAAGAAACGGCCCGGCTGGCTGAAACGTACGAGGTTTTTACCGTTGCTCGTCGAGCAAGCTCCAATTAAAGGTTCCCGACAGTAATGACTGTCTGGGCGTGTTTATCGAATCGATGAATGGGATGAAAAGGAACGGCCTTGAATGGCGTTGAGCGTGCGTTTTCACGATCTATTTCGCGATCCTCGCGCTCAGGCCCATTATGTTCTGGCCCCCTTAGATCGAAGAGATGCCCAGACTTTGAGTCGACTTGTGATAAGTCGATGAAAGAAAGGACGAGAGAAAAACTGTTCATTCTCGGGGAAATTGAACGAGGATGAAAAAAGGGAGAAGTATCAGCGAATTTGACATGTGGGTTAACAAGTGTCGAAGCGAGCACAAGCATGCACTCACTCTCGTTTTCTTTTTCGCGCGTATGTTAAGAAGGACACGTGGGCAGCAGGAGCGAACGCGGTCGAGAGCGAAAGCGAAAGTTTCAGCGAGAGGATCCCTTCGTTGACGAGGTCGTGCAATGGCAGGTTCAAGGTTATCGAGGATGGAGAAACAATCGCGAAATGAGGACAGTCGCAGCTGCTGCGAGCGTTGCGACTGCACGTGCATGTTCGATTGAGATTTCGAAATGGGAGACACAGAACTCCGTCAGATCTCGATCTATCCATCTTCTTTATTAAAGATTCTCTCGTGATCGTCTTTTTTTTTTTGTTTTTGTTTTTAAATTCTGTCAAGATCGAAATGAGAAAAGCGTGTGTTACGTAAATGGCGTATCTTTGAAAATTTCAAAGTCGCAAGAAGAAGATACAAGAAATGTATCGCAGTGATTAACACGCGTCGTTACTATGCAGTGTATGAATAGACCTAACCTCGTGTTTAATAGCAGTCAGAAGGCAAACGACAACTTCGTCTCAAAACACCGTGTTCATTATTTCTGTCGGTGTCAAGATGGCAGCGGTAAAAATTGAACTTGATATCCTTCGAAGCTTACTTTGGTTTTAATTAATGAAACTCCTCGGATTGAATTTGTTTGACTTTTATATTTCATTCTTGGAACTTCCCCGTAGATAAAATTTCATATTATAATTAATTATAATAAGTTTTCATATTATAATTTTTCAACGTCCGGCACTTGTCAATAAGAAAGTGTTTTATTTAAAAAGAAAACCCTGTTAAAAGAAAAGCAGAAATAAATTTACTGAAACAAATAGGAAAATCTCGCAAATATATTGAACATTATAGCGTGTACCGTTTTAGGTACACGTGGCGTGGTAATGACACTTCGTCAAACGGCAGGGAACGGTGTTAAATGGAGAAGAAAGCATAAACAGATCGGATTGAAAGCGTTTGTTTCAATTAGAGACAGTTTCTTCTCACGAAGTAGGCAGTGGCGAAACTTTCAAATCGCCGATCGCAATCGTAGAAAACGGCAGACCATTATTCACGATTGAACGGGAGAAGATAATAATAGCACCCACCGTGTAACAAGTTGATCTACTCTTTTACGTGCTGCGCGTGAATTCACGTAGTTTCCCACGAATTTCATATGATATTTTCGACGTAACGACGCGTAGTACGCGCCCATTGCAGATGTAAGTTTTAAGCAGAATATGAGCGAAATTGCCGGGCTCAAACGTCGTACACTCCCCTAATAAGGATATTGTGTTGTCGTTACAATGCAACTCGGTTCTCCTACATTCCAGCACAATGTGCAATAGTCATGCAGATCTCACGTCATATAGTGGTGTGTGCACATACGACCTGCAGCAGCGCGTGGTCAAAAGCAAGTGTACAATACCTTTTATTAACAATGCGGCCCTATTTCTTCGGGTGATAGTTTCGACAAGCCAGCCGGGGGTTGACCTCTCCTCGGCTTGAATGAAAACGTTTGATTCAGAAAATCTGACTGGCATCGACCTCTGTCGCCGGTTCCCAACTCGCTGAGCAGCGTGTCGTCTCTTTTCAAATGTTAATTCCGGATCATTATGCACGATCTTGGCACACTGACCATTTTAGATCCTGCGAATACGATGATTCTCATTTTCATACCCGACCGACCGGCCACCGTGTTTTCTCTCCTCCGAGGAGCCCCATTTTGAAACTCAGCCGAGAGAAGGAACATTTGTCGGAGTGTTGCTGTTTTTCAAATACGCTCGGGCCTTTCTTTTCTTTTCTTTTCTTTTCTTTCGCGGTGGATGAGCTCGAGAAGAAAATAGCGAAAAAAATGAGATCCGTGTTGTGAAAAATTAAGAGAGATTGGAATTTCGTGTTATTAATATTATATGATTAACGTTGGTATTGTTGATATCATTTTATATTAATATTAATGTTGCTACATTATTGTTATTATTACACGTCGCACCGAAACGAACGTATTTTCGATTCTATTTTATTCTAATTTGCACAAGACGTATTTTTCAACCGCATCGTTTCACTCTGTAACTGCAATCATGTAAAAAAGAAACCCAGGTATAGTTAGATCTCAATTCGTGAGATTTCGATAATTTTAGCAAATCGCGAAGCTGTGCAACATAAACGAGCAACGTTCACTTCTTTCATGGTAATGTAGCGTTTGTCAAAAAGAATTTGTCTAATGTCTAATGTCTGATAATAATTAACACATCCACATATACATACGTGTTTTGTTAAGTTTGTTTTCCCTTTGTATCTTTGTCAGACCTAGTAACAATATTTCTCGATTTTTAATAATATCAGATAACGCGAATTTCCTAATTGGAGCAGCTTTTTTTTTTAAGCTAATTCGCCAGTTAAATAAACAAGCTTCCGCTGGAAGATAGTTCGTCTCGAGGTTTCGAGCGGATAAATAACTGACCGACTTTCTCTGTCCGTGAGTCTCTAAATGGAAATTGTCCAATGGTTGTTTAAATTTCTGACCATATTTCGTGGGAACAATTAACGTTATAAACGCGACAAGATATGATTTACACAAAAAAAAAAAAAATCGGATACTTTTCGACTTGTGGGATGCGTGGATCGCCAGTCAGTCGATTCTTGACAGGTTCGCGAAAATTTTAGAGACACGAGAACATCCTGTATTCGCACAGAATATTTTTACTCGTCGAGAATACTCGTCGCCATAAGTAATGCAGTTGCTTTCCATCTTTGTATCGTACATATATCACGAACGAGCGAGCCACAGAAAAATCGCGTTTTCGAAAGTGGATCTCTGCCGGTAATCGTTTGGGAACCAGCGGATTAATCGGAGAGGATCAGAGGGTGAAATTTCTGATTCTTCAATCGAGGAAGATGCCACGTTTTCCCATGTTCGTTCTCGTGTAATTCGACGTATTGCGTAGACGCGGAACTCTCCAAGCTCGCGAACGGGTCCTCGTTGCATCGCAGTGCCCGTGTACACTGAGATTTCCATTTAAATGCCAGAGTCAATCGACGTGAATGAGGCCGTGGATTCGCACGCGTGTTCCAGCCAGTTGGTTTTAATTCCTTCTGCCCTTTTGCACAGCCCGGGCTCCTGCACAATTACACCCGGTTTTTCTCTTTTGTTTCGCAACGGAACACGGAATCCTCCTACGTGTCGAATGGCAAAGCATCGACGTTGATTAACGCGCAAGGATATTCATAAACATTCATGTTAATCATCTCTTGAATTGCAAATGCAAAGTGTTTTTAATCGTTAGTTGGACAGCCGCGCTTCTCGTATTATATTTATCTCAACGTTCTTTTGCAAACGGGGAGTTTCCAATGCCTCACAAGCGATGATAAACGATAGTTGCGTTTAGAAATAGATACGTTTTAACAGGAGGGTAATAATTTAAAAAAAAGTGATCTGTTTGAAACGTTTGAAACGTATGATTTTAATCCTCGAGCAGTATCGTTGGCTTCGGGTCAGATGATTGTAATAATCATGATGTATGCTTACAGTTTACATTTTATATTTTCTAATTTTAATTCAATGATGAAATGAAATTTTTAATGAAAATTAAAAGTTTCGAAATTGAACGATTTAACGTTTAAACGTTGTTCTTTTCTGGTTTAATGATAACCCAGTAAAGATTAAGTATCCCTTTGTAATGTTGCGTCCCTTTGATGTTGAAATTTTAAAACGATTGAAATAACGTCTATTTTCGTGCCACGCTCGAAATTTCCCGCAATAGTTTGTGCGAATTTTATTATTCATTACTAGAATGCTTTGTGGATTTATAGAATGTTCATAATGTGAAATATAAAACTTGCTATAACGTTCAGTGCGTAAGACAGAATCCTGTTTCTAAAATTATATTAAACTTTCTACCAGAAAATTCTGTTTCGAAAGTCATATTTTCGAAAATATGAATTTCCATGGCCCGTGGGTAAACTAAATTTTAGCGCCAGGGTTGCATTCGATCCCAAGCGATGCCGAGGTACTAGAAAGAATTAGCACAGTGGCGAAACCTTTTTCGATCGTGACTTCAAATATTTATCGAAGGTATTCTCTCCGAATCAAATTGCATTAGACGTGCAAATATTTGCGGAAGAGAAGTGCACAGCGGAGGAAAAACACCGAAGCGACGAATTTTCGTAAAAAGTCGCGCGGAACGAATCGTCGCTGGTGTCGTTCGCCTGGTATCTTTGGAGAAAAGAAAGACCAACAATTACCTACCCCTACGTGTTCTCGGAGAATTTAGGTCGGCTGTGCCGCGAGTGCCTGTCTTTTAAGCCCTTCCGTGCCACTTTCGGATCGTCGATCTCACTTGAACGCCCAGCGGGCGCATCCGACCAGAAGTATCCTGACTTCGCAATAATTCCACCATCCTCGGGTTTCGCGTTATCGATCCGACCGCGATGGAACCGTTCCTCCGCGCGCATAAACTCCGAGAATCATCTCCGTCGTTTCGCGCTACGCTTTTTTTCGGAAGATAAACCGCGTTTATCGATACTCTCTCGTTGTTTTCTCGTACCGAACGCCGCATTTTCCACACGAGCGGCGATTAAACGAAAAAAGCTGGCCCATAAATTGATCGGCAAGCTCAAGGCTCCTGTTTCTACCGTCGAGATCGCGACTCGTTCGTCCGGCTCGAATCATCTCTTTGGCCCGTGGCGAAACATTCATTTATCGTCTCGTTGCATGCATCGTCCAATATTCGATCCTGGAGTATCTAGCGACTTAAAATTTTTCTCTCTTTACGCAGTTGTCGGCCGATTCGATGGGGGGTGTTGCATCGTATTTGCAACAGATTTTAGTATTCTCTCTCTCTCTCTCTCTCTCTCTCTCTCTCAAGCCGTTGACGTACGAATTAAATGAAACACGACCACAAAACGTCGACATCTGTTAAATCGTTAAATTCCATTCTTCATCTCTTGAATCGCAATCATCGTTGCTTCATATGCATAAATATAAGTCTCGGACGTTTACGAACATTACGTCGGATGGGGCTGCTTTCACTTACACTTGCTTCTTCAGTCGAATAGCCAACGTTGTCAGTCTCTTGGCTTTCATAAAAAGTTCAATTCAAATTTGCAAAAGTTCGCAAACAGACATTTCACAAAGTATAAACGTTCCTACGGTTCACACTTTGAACTTCACACTGAACAGTACAATTGTCTCTAGTAACTTTTGTTTTACAGTCGCACAGCTGGAGGTAAAATTAAATTAAATCTTGCGAAACACTCGAACGTCTCACAATCGGAGACGTCATTGTTGACTTTTAGCTTGAGAAACGTATGACGTGTCGTCATCGTACGCCAAGGGGTTAAAACCCCCTCTGACCGATATATGTGAAATAAGATGATCACCGAACCCAACAGCGGTTGTCGATACATCTTTCAAATTTCGTCGAAATTTCTTCCTCTCGAACGTCCCATCCAACAACCCCCTACGTCCGTTTGCTCGCATAATTCGAGGTTTCCGGCCGGCATTGTGCATCATATCCTCGATGGTTTCCATCCCTCTCAGGATATTGGCCCTCGTCGAGCGCATCTCTCGCTCTCTCGGCGAGAGGACACAATGGCAATGAGGCTGATCGTGAAAGATGGAAGGTTCGTTGAATAATTGAGGACGGTGTGCGGTTCGTTTGCTGTCCTCGCAACAGGAACGCCCTTCCGTCTGTCTGCTTGTTTCCAACGGGCCTTAATGTTACATTAAACGATCAGTTTCCTGCGAAACGAATCGAATCGGCTCGTTACCCGGTCGTACAATTGTGCACGCCGCTCCACCTCCTCGTTTTTGCGCTTTTTTTTTCGTTCTTTCGGCTGCTGCCACGTGTTTCTCGACACCTGACGTCCCTTTGCAATGTGCTTCCCTTTTTTTCTTTCTTTCTTTCTTTTTTTTTTTTTTTTAATTTATTTATTCATTCGTCTGTTCTGATGCAGCAATCGTCTCGTCTTTTTTTTCAATTTTCGTTTGACCTCGGGGAGGGAATAAATCAATTTATTTATTTATCCCTAAAAGTGGATACAGAGAACAGAGAAAAGCGTGAGAATACGAGACGATGACAGACAGTAGATAGAAAATAGATACAGAGAAAAAATTACAATTGTAGCAATGTTGAATCCCTGGTAATACTATTAATATAATTTATATGATTGGCATAATTGTGTATTCATAAGTATGACATAATTTTAATGTACGAGGGCAATTCAATAGCTAGCAGTGTAGTGATATTTTCTATGATATTGGCTGTGGTTCTGTCATATTGTCAATCCTTATTTATCACAGCTGTACAAGTTTTAACAAGCTATAGTAGCTTAGTTTTCTTAGTTTATCGTGATAGTGTCAATGACCTAACTATTTCGCATAAAAAAAAAAGAGCAGCGTGTTGTTATTCAATTTTTATGGTCTGAGAAAATATGGAGGATTGAAATCTGTAGGAAACTTTCAGCAGAACGTGAGGGCAGTATAGAATTGATAAATTTGAAACTGATCGTAAAGAATTAAGTGGCGCATCTTGTTAATAAAGAAATTTATGTCGCCGAGAGCATAAAAAAGCATCTTTGCATAAAGATTGAGGACTGTATAGAAAAACGACGTTTCTGTATATTGTTATTTTGATAAATTTTCTAATTGCATACATTAAATCACATGTTCCACATTTGAAAAAAGAAACAATATTTCATCATGGTTTCTTTTCTTTTCGTTTGTATCCAATATATGTTTGACACTTTTCTAAAATCATCCACCAAGCTCTGATTGGAATAACCAGCGTTGATCACGAGGATTTGATCCTACTTTATCCCGTTAGTTTCTTTGTCAAATTAATATATGTCGATGGAAGTGAATATATTAACCCTTTGCCTTCAATTTTTCCACTGCTGTCTATGTCAGCGTTATTATTCACTATGTAGCATTGCGTTAGGTAAATAAAATTATACATAACAATTGTTATCAAGTAATTAAAATAAATTTCGAACGAATTTCCATTGCAAATGCAACGTTCAGCCTTCAGTCATCAATCGACGTCTTAATTTGCACGATGGTTGGTCATTAGTACAAAGCACAAGACGTAGAACGAAGAGTTAATGAATTTTTGTTGAGGAAGAAAGCGTGAACGAATTTCCATCGACGAGTGCAGAGAGATAGTAAACGTCCCGTTTCTTTTTTTTTTCTCTCCGTCCAGGGTTCTCCACTTATGGTTCGAGCCCATGGTATAATAGTATAATGGGTCGTAGGCTTTGCAAGTGGACGCGAAGGACGTGGGTGGCATCGCTCGTCAACCGAGCGAATCACACGTTTCAGGTCATCTTGTGCTCATATCGGCATTAATTGAACCGCTCGTTAATGGGCACGTCCTTGTTAAAATGTTTGCCACGTCTGTCTACGTTCCACGCGATACCAGCTCATTTCCCCTCCATTCCTCCCCCCATTATTCTCGTTAAAATTCCGTTACTCGGGAAATCGCGAGTTTCCAAATTTCCGTGCACTCTGTCGGATTTGCTTGCGCGTACTCTTAAATCCCTTGATCAGAGAGTTAGCAAGAAGCTCGAGGGAGGTTGTGCATGTGCGAATCAGTTTGCGAGATACACACGTCTTGCCTAAACCAGCAAATTCGATTCTTGTACGTTATTCGCGTTTAATTCTGCTGGATGGAATTGTTTAATTTCACTGGTATCAGTGGGTGAAATGTTGTTCGCGGTTGTATTTTCAATAAATGATCTAGAAACTAAAAATTACTTTATCTCATTAGTCACGGTCACTTTGTAGTGTAATTCGCTCCAAAACCATACACACATGCGCACACATGTATGCATTTAATACAACGTGTAATTTTAATACATGTGTAATTTTAATACTCGATTATCTATTTTACGAATATATTAATATCGTGAAATATTAGTCTGTCGGCCTGTATTGTCCAATTTTTGCCTCATCGACGTGCACGAGTTGTTCGATGAATGATCGATAGATTGTCATAGGTATAATGCAAAGAATTCAAATTAATGTTGAAAATCGGCGGACACGTTGACCTCCTTCTTATAAAACCTATACGTTTGGTTTTCTTCTAGAAATATAAATTAATGCCAATGGTGTTTATTAATCTGCTAAACTTGTTAATTAGTTTTGTTTGCACTAATGCCTCACGTTGTCCTCAGTCGTGTCCCAGAGTTGAAAGCAAGAATCGAGTTTCGAAGCTTTAAACCTCGAATCAGCTCGTACTTGATGTACTTCCATGGTGGAATTTAACTTCCTGCGTTTTGAAAAGTCCTTTTACTCCCGAGGGATTGAGCAAAAAATAGCCGCGTGGGAAAACGGGGATAACGCGGACGCATAGGCGTGTTCGACTGGCTGGCGTAGAAAAGAAATATTGCGCTAGAGAAATGGTCAGGGACGGCGTTCCGTTCGAATCTATCGCGTTAAGTAATCCTCGGTCACACCGCGAAATACAGGATGAAAATGGCGATATGTGTATGGCGAACGTGAAAAGAACGGTTTGCTGTTAGCCATTTCGTAATGGTAACGAGCGAGCTGTGGCAGCGAATGAATCGTTTCACCGGAGAACGAGGCGATCTCTTGAGTAATAGCTGGCGTCGACATGCGTTTGATTTACGGGATGTTTATAGGCTGTTGCTTATTAATGCGTGCTGAAATGGATGCGTGCTGAAATGGACAGCTCTGATTGAAAATCATATTCGACTGGTTCTCGGCTATCGTTTTCATCACATTTTCACTTATTGCCTGCGTTCTATTTTGCTTCGACGCGACAGTCCAAGATTTCGCGACAGAAAATGATTCTACGCGCAGAGAAATTTCTTCCCTTTGTTTGTAAACGTGTGTGATGAAATAGCTTTTATTTTAGTTATGTGGAATACGAAAATTTGCTATTTAAAACGTCTCACAGGTGCAGGTTTAAGTGTCGAAGGGTTAAGAGAGAACACCAGCTTCTTTTCACCTGTTTAATTTCAAGTTTATTTTGAAATTATTTTACAAATATGAAACGTTAATTATGGAGAAAGAAGGAGGAAGTTGTTTCTTTGAAATATTCTTATTTCGCATGGCGAATGGTGGGTAACATTTATAAGGATCGAAAAAGGTGTAAAAATTTGACGTTGGATGGATAAATAGTTTTGGAGATTTAAATAGGTGACAGAACAGAAAATCTGGCTTCGACTAAAACGCGTTTTAAGTTTTAACTTGACATTTATCAAAATCTCAAATCGAACAAAAGTCATTTTCAGTGCTGAATTTCAAACAAAAATTCACATGATACAATATTCTGTACACATGGAACTTCAAACAAAATTTTTTCCAATTTTCGTGTGTCCGCTTAAGGGCATATTCCCATTTGAAAAGGTCAACAAACGGTCCTTCGTTACGTTCTTTTTTTTTTTTTTTTTAAATGTCACATTTTGAGAATGTATTGACAAATCTTTATACCTGAAGAATTTGACGAGATAATAAAATTATTTCAAGATGGTGTACAGTTTCCCAAAATTCTTTCAAATTTCCCCAAAAAGTAGTACCACAAAACTATTTTCTAAACTCGGCTATATTCTTCTGGTTATTCTTCACGGTACTCTTTTTGAAGAAAATACAAAAATTATCTTTCTTGATACGCGCGATTTCTCGCTCCCCGCGAATATAACACTAAAACAAAACCACGTTTAAAAGCCACATTCGATCAAATCAAATTAAATGCAGACATTTGGAGAAATATCTGCAATTAATGTTTGATCGTATAAAGCGACATTTAGCGCACATGTGAACCTTAATAAAATTTCCTGTCGGTATAAATCGTCATCATCGTGTATAAATAATAAAGGCACGGTCACCAATCGTAAAAGAGTTAGCAATCACTTGGCTCTTTCGATTCGACGTTCACGCAATCAAGGATAACACGTTTAATTGTCGTTCGACCATTGATTTCCCGCTTTGTCGTCGTTGTTGTTGTTGTTCGCCCCCTCGAATCAACCGGCGGGCTTATCGCGACTCGTTTCTCGTGATTGCGCATCGTCCTATCGCCGATAACAGAGAAGTGATCCCCCCTGTGTTTCATCTAATTCATCATTAATAGATTCGGTCGGTACGTTCCTCTGGCACTTGGCGTAATTTCGATTTACAGTTGTTGGCGATGCAACGTTATATCAGCGTCATCACGCTGCATCCGCGTATTGTCCGTGGTATCGATCTGGCTGGTTTGCGGAACCATTTAGTAGGCAATCGATGTTCATACCGTCTTCTTTCTCTCGGTTTCTCTAATTGGCGATTGGTCGAGCATAGTGGATCGTTTGTCATCGGTGGAATTGAATCGTGACGTGCGAAATGCTACAAAAAGCATTTACCGCTGTGTTTATTACACGGCATTTACATACCACTCGATTAAATGCAAAGTTACTGAAGTGGATAAAACGATCAGTTCGAAATGTTCCTCGACGTAGAAAGCAATTCCTCGAAGGATGAAACAAAATCGAAGGGTATCGAAATTCATAGAACGAAGGGGGAAATTAGAATTCAAATAAAACACGAATACTTTTCTTTTTTTTCTTTTTAGATCTGAAAGATATGTACTTTTTACTCTCTCGCGTTGAACGTAACGTCGCGTTTGGAACAAAAATAAGAGACGAGAGATAGAGAGACGCAGGTGAAGGGTTGCGCGTTTGAGTCGCCGGGGACGCAATTTTCTGCTCGATTCGGTTCGATTTCCAACCGGAAAGGGAAATTAGTTGAAATTTTCCCTCGTGTTCTCTCCCCGCAAGATCCATTCCTCCTGGCATTGCCCGCGCGCTCTCACCCTCCTCTAAAATTACCCCCGATACATTTCTATAACTGCCCTCCGCCTTGGGGGTGAATTTTGCGACAGAGTGACGCAGACTTGAGGTCGGTCGGTGGTTGTACGTCGTGAATACGAGAGAGAAGGGAAGAGAGAGCGCGCGCGCGAGAGAGAGAGAGAAAGAGAAAGAGAAAGAGGATGACGGGCGAGGGGTTGCATAGACCGGGAGGAGGAGGAGGCGGAGGTAGCAATCGAAGGAGAGGGTGGATATTAAATATGCTTGGACAGATGCATCGTCCCACAGTAGTTTGCCATTCTTACTCGGCCGTTTCTCTCTTTCCCTTTCTCCTTCACCTTGTTTTATCATTTCTCCTTCTTCACTCCGACCGGTATTCAAGTTCCCTCTGTATTCAAGCCCCTGTGTGTCGTCCCTGCTCTCTCCTTCTCTTTTTTTCTTTTTTTTTTCCCCTCCCGCCATGCAATTAGTTTGCAGCGTGTTGCATGCTCCGCAAGAGTTCACGTACTCTCGGAGTGCCGGCCAGGCCGCTATTTCGCGACACCTGCATTAGACTCCGAAAGGTGGTAATCTAACGTCAGAGAGATAACCCGTCCGAGGTCCCTTTTTATTTCTTCTAATTTAATATTGAAGGCTTCCTTTCAACCGAACTCGCGAATTTCCCTTCTGTCGCACAGCCCCTGTCCGTGCATCGAGAAACGGGGTATACACGTGGCATTTTCGTCAATTGGCAATGGGGAACGAAAGGCTTTCACGACCGTGTCACAATTAGACACAATGCTTGACCGTACAATTTTACCGTGTAACGATGTACATTGCAATAACAGTGCAGTTTATCTGTAGATTTCGTTTGCAATAATTTTGGACATTGCGTGCATTGTACGCGTGCCCCTTAACAGACACAAAGCAAGTGTTTGCAAGAGAAATCAATGTTGCTGGTACAAAATAGAGTCGTCGTGGTCGGATCGATCGCCGGCGGGGAGGGCCCCGCACGAATCCTGGAACCGATCGAACCCGAGGATCCAATTTATTCATTGCTTTTCGTTCGGCGGCATCACTCCTGCAGGAAGACCTTTAGAGTCTGTGCACATCCCCCTTCGGGTTATCCGCGTTTAAATATTGAACTTTCAGCTTGCGATACGCCTACATCCTTTCGATCAGCACTTTCTTCCTGTGTCACGTTCCCTCGATCGACTTACGACTTCCTTCCTGCATCTGCCGTCGCTGTCGATCTTTTTTAAACTCCTTTCTTCACCCCTTCCTCCTCCTCCTCCTCTTCGGTTCTCTATATTATTCAAATCCCGACGGGGCATTTCTGATTTCGCGTTCGCGTTTGTAATTTCGAACGGGAGGGGCAGAGAGAAATAGCAACGGGGACAGCAATGTCAAAGTTATCGGAACCACTCGGGGAACGTCTCGTTCTCGTTCTCGTTCTCGTTTTACGCGCACCGATCATCAACCGGGGACAAGGAGCCGGCTTAACCACCTTAGTTTATAATACTTTCGAAGCGTACTTTCGAACGACCAAGGAACTTCCCACGGCCTCTGCGATAACTTATGCATTCGCAACGACGCGGGGCCGAATTAAGTTCCATAAAAGTGGCCACCTCCTATTATTTCCCGTTTCGATGGAAGACGGTCTCTCTCTCTCTCTCTCCTTCCACCCTCTCCTCTCCGTTGGTTGTGTGCAGGGTGGGCTCTGCCTCTCGGGGAGTCTCTAGATTCGATCGAAATCCATTTAACTCTCCGTCGCAGATTCGATTCGCGGCGTGCAGCGAGGGAAAAGAAAAGAACTCGGTGGATAGAAGGGGGGGGTTGGTATGGGGGTGGCGCGAGCGGACGGATGAAGCGCGATTAATTATGTAGAGAAGCTGCGATCGATGGAGGAACGTGCTCCCGTAAAATATTGATACCACGAATAGACTCCACTACCATAACTGTTCTCTATTTTCCACCCTCGATCCAACAACTACGACCGTGTTATTTCATCCACGATGCACGTACGTACGCGTACGCGCGCTTGTGTATGTGTGTGTGTGTGTGGAACTCTCGATTGTTCTATACTTGGTTGTACGAAATGTCAATAGTTGGACGAAAAAAAAGAAAAGGAAAAAAATGATGGAAGAAACGCAGACTCTCGATCGATTTAATCGATCGACCAACGTGTTTCGTCCAGCGGACCGCGAGAGACGAGGAAGAAGCGAATTCCGAAGGCGGATTGCAGGCTAGTTCTCTGAAGAGGAGAAGGGGAGGGGGAAAAAAGTGTTGAAGATGGGATAAGAGCGGCGAGAGCTTGGAGGAGGAAATTACTTTGAAGCCAGTGTGTAGCTTTTGCTTCGAAATCTCGGCGATTAATGCTCTCTGGGGGATGAGAATTCAAGGCGGAGAGGAGAAGATAGAGGTCGTGAGTGTCGGAGGTGGTAAAGATCGCTGGGATGTACCTAGGAAATTGACTTAAAATCTGTAGAGTGTTCGGCGTTGGTTGGTTAACTTTCTGGGCACGATAGAAATGCGATTAGCCAGCGAGAGCTTTTTCGTGAAACGATCGCGGGTGGGAAAGCGAGAAGGGAACGGATTGACTTAAATATCGAATACCGCTATGTCTAATCACCTACCGATTCGATGAACTCAGTATTTGCCGCAAATCAATAGAAATTCGTTCAGAATTTTTTCTCGTTGTTCGCAGTATTTAATAATACCTCCTTCAAGTTATCAAATTGAATAATAACTTTGGAATATCTTATTACCAATCTATCATACTTTTAGTTGAGAGTGCTATTATGTGAATCGTTTCGTCGTCCAATAATTTCTCACGGCACTCGAGAAGAACGTGTGAAATAAATGAACTTGAATATAGGATTTTTATAGTACCATGGATTTCTTTAAACGACACGCGAACCTTTGTTTTTCCTTGTTATACCTTCGTACTCGAATGTTGTAACATCAGAACCGAATGCTAGTAATTAAATCATCTTCTAATATATATTCAATTCTAGTGATATAATGTTTGAATTAGGATTAAAGGAAGCTCGACTGTACATTAAATTTCTCATCTAATGACAGAAAAATTTATTGATTCAACAGATATATATATATATAGGTAATGTCAATCTCAATTTATTTTACACTACTTCTGTGCGATTTTTTCCCTCGTTAAAAATATATTCTAATCGTAGCTTTATTCTTCTTGGATGATGAGAGCATTCTTGGCTCTGTCGAAAGGCACGCAAAGTAAATCCAGTAACCGATAACAAAGGAACAAAGCTGAACGGAATATAGTGGAGCTATCCTCTGTCTTCTCTCTCTCTCTCTCTCTCTCTCTATCCACTTGGCCAATCGTACGATTCTGCGGTCAGAGAGTGCCCTCCGGCCGCGAGAGAGATTCTCTCCGGACGGTTTTCCTTGGACTAGCCGCGAGAGCAGGGGAGGCAACCGCGACTACTATTTCTTCCCTGTCAATTCACGTCCCCACCCTCGCGTGGCAACCGATATTTTTTTCGATTCCGCAGAGAGAACCGGCTCTCGTCGAGGCGCCCTCCCCATAGAAGAGAGGATGGGACTTTGGCGCGGGACAATAGATCTGTTCGTCTTGCCGCTGCTGCAACTTCACGCTTCACGCCAGAGCTACCTATCCGCTCGCGATCTTTCTCTCCTCCACCGGCGTTCGCGTATCATTGTCGTCGTTGTATCGTGCGGCACTGGCAGCAATTTTCCCTCGCGCCGTTTCTTTTCTCCCCGCGTTGCGCGAGACGGGAAATCGTGATAACATTCACGATGAGATACGACACTTGTTAGTTCTTGCTTTAAACGACGCGGAAGTTGGGACGATACTCATCTCGGCGATGTGAAAATATATTATCTTCTTTGCTCTCCGGTGGTAAATTAGAACGTTTGAAATCTGTTACGAACCTGTCCAAACGCATTTTAATCCTTTCGAGATTGTTGCGACAGCGTATGTTTGCTGTATGTTCGCTGTTTTCATTCGTGTATTTCACAGCGATTATTTTACGTGATTGATAATACGTCGAGATATACTCGTATAATTTACGAGTTGTTTTTTTTTTTTTTTAAAGAGTAAAAGTTATTCCTTGGATGGAAGATCGTGAAGTAGAAAATATTTCTTTTACGAAAGTATCGAGGACCACGTTATCAGTTCAACGAAACCAAAGGAAAAGATTTATTGGCAATTTTATACGTTTCCTCGACATGTTCGACAAATAAAATTTTCTTCCTAACTTTTTTACCATCTCTAGAGTCTATTGGATTATACATATGATTCCACTGATGGGACTACATATAATTTTTTTCACAGTTGAAACATCACAACAGATGTTATTATATCATTGCGTTTATTTTTAAACGATAAATATCCACTTAGGGGGGGAGGGGGACTAAGATTTCGATCGGGATTTGTAAAGTTTGTCCTTTGACTATTTAAAATGCTGCTGAATTTTTGTACAAACTCTCGCCTCGAATCAAAATTTTTGTGATTTGTCCTCTGATAAAATTGCTCCTCGTTTAGGAACGTGGTATTGCGAACTTATCCCTTCCGTAACAGCAAAATTCGCGATGTTTCCTAACGCCTAACGATAAATTCATCCCTTCTTCCTCTTTCGTCCTTTCTCTTTCTCTCTCTACAACTCATCCCTTTCTCTCAGAAGTTACTCGTGATTTCCGTTCGTTCACCCTTTTCCGGTCATCAGCCTCTGGTCTGGCCGCTCTTCCATCGCATTGTTGTCCCTTCGCGGTTCACTTCCGCGATTTCTTCTCAGGATCGTCGTTCCTCCCCGCTGGTTGAAAAATGCGTCGCTGAAAGTCGAGACGTCGCGTTTACGATCGACTCCGGCCCGTGACGCAATTAATCTCGTAATTTTCCACGGACCTTCTCGAAGGCGATGGTGACGTGCCAGCCGATTTCGCGCAAGTGGCGCAGCAGCACGAAAAGTTTGTCGTCGAGTTGCTATCCGAATTAGAAAGAAAAAAGAAGAAGAAATTGTTATTATACCTTGTGCGTTCGTTGAACTTGTATCCACGTTTCGACATTTATTCAACAGATTTTTATTTATCTCTTTTTTCTTTGGTCCCTTCAAGTCTACCTTATAATAGCATAATATTACGTTTGCCGAAGTAAATTTACGAGATTCGATCAAAAAGTTCGTACGATCTTCTGCTTTCTCGCTCTAAAGGTGTTCAAAGTGATTGAAGAATCACTGTTCATTCGCCTTTGATCAGCTTCACAATTCATACACAAACCAGACATGCAATTCAGATTGGATACATGGTCAATTAATTAAGTAATCTTGAGGATTTGACTACATTAAAATTGCATTGCAATTGAATGCACCACTTTACACCTCGTTACTTGCTCGAGAATTGTCAATTGAAAATAACGCTGTAATGATGCCATCTTTTTTCTTCCAAGAACGAGATGAAACATGAAAGGATGAGCATTTGCGAGCATTGAAAATATAAAACAAAAGTTGAATTGAGAATTATATCACGAACTATATTTCGGAAATGTTTTAAAGATTGGAAAAAATATTGGCGTAAATGTCTTACTGTTAATGGAGAGACTATAAATATTAAAAAACGAAGGGTTTCAAAAATTGTACAAACTTCTTGACCAAACCTCGTATAAGTTCTTGTTCATAAGCATATAAAATTAGAAGTTTGTTTTCGAAAAAGTATTTCGTACAAATTTGTAAACGTTCCTGGAATAAAAGAATAAAAAAAAAAAGTAAGAAAGTGAAATAACAAAGTGTTGTTCCCTTTTGGTGTAGTTTCTTAAAATTCAGCGAGCCCTCAAGCGGTTAAAGTTGTTGCGTTTGAATCTTCAGTCCTCTATAATCAAAGAGAAAGAGTTATTTATTACAAGAGAAAAAGAATTATTAGTTGATTCTGGAACTCTTGGGAGAAAGGTAAAGAGTTCCTCGGATCCACGAGTCTAATAATGTTACATTAAAGTTACTCGTTTCTACGAGAAATTTATTGTCGTAGCATACGACTAAATTTGATATTTAAAAATTTTCATTGCTTCATGCGAGAAACACTGTGCATAAAAAGAAATAAACGGAGTACGCTTCGTAATTTAGAAATTTAACGAATGGTAAGAAGTTCTGTCAGAAGAAACTTTATTTAATTTAAAGTCTGGAAATTAATAATTACGAGTAATACAATAATTATAAATAAATGATTGAAGCAATAAAAATAATTGTAGGGTTAGAGGGTGTTATCTTTAACCTAGTTTCAAACAAACGAATTATCTGTTTATTTTTTTATTCAATTGAATCTGCATATATGTGAGGGAAGCTCTTCAACTTTTCGAGTGCTTAATTAAATTTATCAAACGTTTTTAATGTTAAACACATTTCTTTTGGTATATTCAATACATTGTAATATTTGTCCTCCTTGAACCTCTAGTAAATAAAAAATTTTATTATTGAGCATAAGATTATCTGCACGATACTCTAGAACGAATTGAAGTTAAGCAATTGATCTATTTCCTTTTGAATTCGAAAGATTCCCGAAAATTTCGTTTTTCCTTTGAACGAGTACAGGTTAAACGTATATATATATATATATATATATATATATATATATATATATTCGTTCCCTTCACATGCAACGAGAAGAGATGTTGATCAAGAAAGACCCCACCCCCCACCCACCGCGTAATGCTATCGAATTTCTCTGCACCGCGATTATCGGTAATTGGAACCTCATTCTCTCGTAATTGGGAACTCGACTGTCGGATCGTGCTTTTGTACCACGCAAATTGAATCTGCCGCGAAGATGTCAGTGTTTTCCGTTTGAAGTAAAAAGCTGCATAAATACCAAGTGTCCGAGAATCAGCGGAAAATAGCCCGAGCGAGTGATTTTTAATTGACGACTCGATCAACTGTTGAACTCGCGAATATTCAGCTGTCACCTTTCGAGAAAACGATCTCGCGAAGTCTCTCTCCCCGATCGAGCAAAGATCGATCACGGATAACGAAACAGCCACAGGTAAAACTGGCTTTGCTCCGTGGCTCTGAGTGGATTTTGATGAAGCCCACTGCGAACGTTTTTCCATCCCCACGTGACAAATGGCTCCACGGGGATTTTCGGGGCTTCACGAGTCGCAAGAACTCCCCGTGCCCGGTAAGATCGCCGCCACGATCGAAAAATCGTTGCCGCGCGGATATAGAACGATGGTTCATGGTCATGGATTCGGCGAGACTACTATCGGCGGATGATTTATCACGCGAACACGGTCGAATTTCAATGCACTTGCCGCGCGTCTTATAGTTGGGGATCAACGGGCGCTTTTCGTACCGTTTGCATTCCGTATCCGTGACGATGTTACGTAGCGTACGAAGTTTTCTGGAAATGGTCGAAAGTTTGTTTCGTTTCACCCAGAGGATCGTACGAAACGAAATTTTTCTCGAGAGGAAAGCACACGTTGCAGCGGCTATATAGTGTGTACACGTTTATTTAATTTTCAGCTTCGCCGCCCTGAAAATTACTTGGTTTATAGCGATCTCTTTGACTCAGCATCGATAGACGATCTTCTAAGCTACAAATAATAACAGAAACAATAAAAAATAAAATACCAGTGAAACAAAGACAAAGACGGCTGAATTAAACTATCGACAAACTATTGATAATTAATTGTCCTTAATTCTTGATTTTAATCATATTTGTTTATCATTTTCCTTCAAGCGTATGATGTATCTTCAGCGATGTTCTTCGTCTTTCTATCTTATCACATTCTTCAACAACGTGTTTCATTGTCCCCGTATCTCTCCTACATCTGATACGCTTCTTTATTTTCACTTTCTCCCAATACTTGTTATATTGCTCCAAGTTCCTACGTCTAGCTTTTAACTTGTTCCTTTCTCTCTCTCTCTCTCTTTTAAGATATTCAGGTCTTTGTATCTTTTTTACATATTTAAACCCTCTATTTTACATATTCTGCTCTTGCACTTGTTCGTCTCTTCTCACCAAAATCCACGATACTTCCATACATTTCATCTTTCGTGATTGCTAAACATCGTCAACGTTCGTTTCAACCCTCTCTTCGAATATCAACATCCCTTTACCCTGCCTGTATTCTCGTCTTCTTTCTCTCAGTCGTTCGTGCCATTATCTACATTTTTCTATCGTCTACGTATGCCGTTGAAATTGTTGAAAAAACGTGGGACGTCTCGCTGACGAGAGGGTTTGAAAAATCCCCGCGGGTCACAGAGGTCGCGACAATCGGGAGCTGCCGTCCACATCATCCTCTCTCTAGGGTGAGTGGCCAAGAAGAAGAAGAAGAAGAAGAAGAAAAAGAAGTTACCCTCGAGCATTCTGGCTCGAGGTTATAGGCGCTAATCGCGGCGTGTGTGCGTGAAAAGGGGCAAGGGGGTTGGTTGGGTGGGCGAATAGTCGGCAGCGTAAGGGAGAGAAGGTAACGCGCGGCGGCAGGGTAGTCAAGGTGGTGATATCGACCGTAGATATTGTTGAGGCAAACGGTAACCATGGGTGACTCGGACCGATTGACCAATTACAGTGTTCACGGTGGCCGTAGTCGACCAATCGGCGTACGGTGTGCTGCCGGTTTTTTGATTGGGCGATTCCGTGGATAAGAGACCAGTTCGAGGCCGCTCGGACCCACAAACCCGACGTCGAGACATCGAGCAGACAAGCGTCGTCGTCGTCGTCCACGGTTCCATAAGAAGGCCAGGGTGCTGTTCTCGTCGGTCGTGTCGCCCGATGCGCCCTCCTCGTCGTCCTCGTCGTCGTCGTCGTCGTCGTCGCTCAACTTTGGATTTGGATTCTTTCTGTCAGGTCTCCTCGGGTGTCTCTCTTGTGTAAGGCTCTCTTTCACGCTTTCATCTTTGCGCACTTGAGCAAAACACCAGCTCGCTCTTGGCCACACGGGCGTGTTCACGGTAGATTCTTGCACAATCCGCGAGTCACTCACCGATCTCTGCTCCACTGAAAAACTTTCTTCCTCGTCGTTTTTCGTCTTCGTCTTCGTCGTCGTCGTTGTCCGTCTTGGCCATGCCTAAACCAGGCGATACCATTTTCGACTGGAAGTCAATTTTTTTCCCCCCCGCGAGTCACACTCCTTGCCAGGTCTCTTTGAAAGGCTCGGGTACAGCTTTGTCTAGGCCCCCTTTGTTATCCTGCACCTATTGTTCAACCGGTCCTTGCATTTCTACGTTATGCACAGCCACGATGGCCCACGGATTGTTCTCCACCGACGAATTTCAACGAGCCGTCCAATTTTCGTGGCTCGTAGACTGGATAACCAGAGAGAAGAAGCGCGGGCTTGCTGATTTTCTTTTCCAGTTCGCTGTTACCCCCGGGACTTTCTTCGACGATGCGAGATGCTCGTTTCGTTCGTAGAGCGAATTGAGACTCGCTCGGTAGTTTGTCAGATCGTCGTAGATCTCTAGCTAAGGTGTATGTCTACGAACTGCTTTTGATTTCTTTTTTTTTTTTTTTTTTTTAAATTGTTTTATAATTCCTCTTTGCGTTTGGGATTCGATTTTTGCAGATTATTATCGTCGAGCTCGAATTTAATTTCTTTTCTTTTTCTTTTTCTTTTTTTTTTTTTTTTTTTTAAGGGATTATCATTCTTTGCCATTCTTCAAAAGTTGGACAGTTTAATATCTGTCTATTTCGCACTAATGCCTACTCTACTCACATTCTTTGGCTTAAAATTGTTCATATCTCGAAGTTGACAATAAATTACACTTGCTGCTACCGTGCATTTACTCTTACCAACTATACTTATCCCGCTAAGCTAGCGTAACTGAAACTGCAGGTGACTTTCTCATTTGACCGTGCACCTAACAGCCCATGCACCTAACGGCTTGCTAATTAATTCTCAAATAGAAAGCAGGCGGATCAAATATTTCGACGATGAAAACGACGAGTAACGAGACGAATCTTTTCTGATGAAAGCAACAACAACAATAATAATAATAATAATAATAAAAAAGAAAAGAAAAACAGAAAACTGAATCGCAGTTTCACCGCGGAGAACGACCCTCGAAGTGAGAGAATCACGCGAGCGGAGTCGAAATCGAATCGATCGAATCGTCTGTCTGCTTTCTCAGCCTTCCCCGCGGAATTCCAGCTAGAGAAGAAAAAAAAGAGAAATAGAGAATAGAGTTCGGATCGTAGAACGTTATGCAAATGAAGAGTCTGCCGGAAGTCGTCGGGTTTGATTAACTATTCATCGACGTTTCGGTGAGGCACGCGAGGTGTGTTCCAGTCCAGTAGAAAAAGAATAAGAACGTGCTCTCGCTTCCGGCAAAGTGAATTACAAGCGTACCCATCCTTGCCGATTTAACGCGCTTCCCATTGGCCTGGCGCGTATTTTACGCACAAAACATCCCCCGCGACACCTGCTGATCTATGTGTTTGCCCGAGGAAAATCAAGTTATCTCATTATCGCGTGCTGGCCGCGCAGTCTTCTTCCGGTCGCGTACATGCTCTCGATGTTTTGGCGCCAAGAAGTCTCGCGAGTCGAAACGAAAAACGGGCGCGCGGATATATATTTTTGCTCGTTGTCGCGATCCCGTGCCGTTTCAACGACCCACCGGAAGTTAGGATCGGGGGCCGGCGTTTCTGTTTCAGAAACTGTAAATAATTTTCTTCCTTTTTTTTTCGTTTTTCAATTTGTTATTCCGTAGAGATTTCGATCGCAATCGAGAAGAGAGTAGTTTCTTCAACTTATCCGCTGGATTTTAGTACGATGGTTCGTTGAAAGAAATTCATGCGCGTTTGACATTTTCGACAGGATTGAATTTTCTGGGGGAATTGTTTTTTTTTTATCGATAATTATTAATAATCGAACTTTGCATTTTGAAAATGCAGTTTAGAGAAAGGTAAATAACGCATTGAAATTAGGACTGTATTCGTAGATGTTTCTGGGCAAGTATGTACCTTCGAGAGCATAATTAGAATAATAAAATTGATTTAGTAGTTATCTTGGTAGAAAATTGTACTTGTATATTGCGTATTTTATATAATTTTTCATATTATGTGTATCTTGTGCAATTTTATGCTTTCAAATTTCCTATAAAGCATGAAAATCTACAGCCTCTAGTAACTTGTTGAGTGGAATTACGAGATCACTCAAACTTTATTTAATTAACTAATATTAACAGCACAGGTTTATTTCAGTTTTATCATTACTCGAAAATTTATATAATCCTCTATCATCTCATTACGTGTGGAAATGCAATATATTGACAAGTGTAAAATATATATACACATTTATGTAACATATAAAATATATGCACATGTATCTAATTGATATTAATCTCATTTCCCTTTTCGCGGATTTTTATGCATTTATGGAAAGAAATGCACGATGCATGGAATAAACAAAATAATGTAAAATGTCTGGTGCAAAGTGTAACATACAGTAAATAAAACAAATTTCTGTCCAGAATCCATTTCTTAAAAATCCGCAATCTTACAAATGTCACTCGCAACAGTCGTCAAAGAATAATTTGTGCAAATGCCCCAGTTAATCGGACATCGGATAATCAGAATTTTAATTTCTTTTTGGTTATTTCGCTGCTTCATAATTTTTTCAGTATGACTTTTTTTTTATAAATAACAAAAACCTATGTACTTCTCTTTCTCTCTCTGATCGATTTCATACTTTAGTGATGAAATCGAAACCTCTTATTAAAGAAACGATAGCGAAAAATTGGGGAATGCCACCTAAACCAGAAGTTTACCAACACACTCGGAAATAATTTACAGCGCTTTAATTTAATTGTCGACGATTGTTTAATTAATTAACAGACGTCGCACTGTTTTGTGTTTCAGAAGGTTCGAGTTGCAAAGGAGTCGTCGTGAGAGCGAAGCGTAGGCAGTAGCTCAGTCAGAGGTGAGTTCCACGTATCCTTGCATCTGCGTAGTTTCGAGAAAATCGTGATAATGATCGCCGTAGAGGGTGAGAAATCTTAATTAGCGAAATGCGTACTAAGAGGAAGCGTCGCGTTCCTCTCTTTTTTCCCTTTTCTTTTTTCTTTTTTTCCTTTTTTTCTTTTTTCGTCTGTACCATTCGTTGAAAGACAGATTGAATTACGAGGAATCGCGTGTAATTGAAAAACGAGGACCACGGCGATTTACCTCTGCGATCGTTAATTAAATCCGTGCCTCAAACGATATGCGAAAGGCTGTCTCGGCTGGCTCTTCGAAGATTGCAAACGAGTGCCAGTTGCAACCATGCCAGAGGGACACGTATCTCTTGTAATTGTTAATTACGCGCCGGTTTCGCACTCTTCCTCACTCATGCTGATCCCTCGATAACGAACGATTAACGTCTCTATTGTTTCGTACAGAGATTTGCAACTTTTCACCTCGAGTCCTCGTTATCGTTCGCATATAACAAACATACAAATATATATATATATATATATATATATATATATATATATATATATATATATACACACACGCATATCGAGAGCACAAAAGTCAATCGATGTAAATTGTAAATGTTATTTCTCGTTAGAAGTAATTTCTGCTCTGTATTTAGCCTTTTGTCAAAACTTTTGTCAATGGTCAATTTCAACAATTTGAAACAGTCACTGTAATATAATAATCATGATGTCACAACCTAAACTGTTCGATATACGTTTGTACGACACAAGCCACCTTTGAAAAATGAAAAATAACTTACACTGTTTGGTTTCCGAGCTCGCCATTTAATAAAGTTTTCAAAACGATTCTGACGTTATTCTGTAATTAATTATGTGTATCTAATAATTATTTTAGTCGAAGTTCATTGAGACCAGAAATATCAAGCACTGGTTAATATGTAAATACTGCTGTGTAATGGAACCTTCAAAGTAATTCTGACATTGCAAATGAAGTAACAATTATTTCAGTTCTAGTATTTTTCATTATGATTGAACGTTCGTGGAGATTAATAACAATGTTTCAATATAGTTACAAATCTTAATATTGCATTTGTTACATTCAATGAAGAATTGTCCGTGTTTTAAATTTTTTTTACTTACGTGATGAACTAACGTATAAAATTTAATTGGGAAATTTGTTTATGGAGATGTTCGAATGTGCAAAATTTTCCAAAGAAAAAGCATCTCTAACGTACTTCTTTTCGAGATAGTTAGAAGCACCTATGAAAGAAACAGACTTTTCTACAAAAACAGAAGCTTTTTTACTCCTAAAAATTTGTTGCAACATTTTTGTGAATAAAGTACTAAGTTTCGTCAAATGGTACCATAGCAAACACTTTCTATACTCGTTCCACGTGATTTCCTTTTTCTTCAATAGCCGTCCCTTTCGACGACCGATAATTGCCAAACTTAAACTTGACAATAAAACTTAAACCTCGAGGAAATCGAATAACAGCTCGGCGCTCGATTCGTTAAACTGGGTGGAAACCGAATCGGCCGATGTTGAATTTGATGATAGGTCATTGACGATCTCGCGAGAGAACAAAGAGAGCGAAGAAGAAAAGGGGGGGGGACGATTTAGAAAAAAATGCAAAAGTTGCAAATGAACTTTCTAGCCATTCCATTCATTCGTCGGGCCTTGTCGGCGAGAGAATACGTCGTTGCGCGCGAAAGAGAGAAGAACGTTGAAGAGGAGGTGGCCGTTATCTCTCGACGTGTGGCTCTCATTTTTCTGTTCATTCGAATGCAGGTTGCGAGGCTCGGCTAACGGACACGTTATCTTTACGTGATCGGCAAAGCCGAGCATTTCGAAACGAGCGGCTCTCGCGTGGAAAGCCGAGAAAGGAAAAGTGCGGAAATGTGGCTCTGGGACCCAGTTGCAAATGTTCGCCGATGGAAAGTCGAAACGCGATTCGCGCAGCCGCTAGTCCCATTGCCAATCGAGTTTTCCTTCTTTTCGTCGTCTTTGTTCAGAGATTGGTCAAAACGATCCTGTTCTCTCGTAGCTTTATGTTTATATCCGGACGCTGTAGCATCCGAGAGATTATTATATCTGTGTAATATTTATTTATCGCGTTAATTGTTTTTTAATATATAGGTATGAAAATGTCTGTCGTGGCTGCTAGAAATGCTCTACCATTTATTTATTTAAATATGTTCATAGTGTCTGTGTAGTAGATTAAATTGGTTGCAAAAAATTCGAACAAGGACCAAGTCACAGCAAATTTGTAATAATTTTATCTATTTTAAATTGTCAATTAATAATAGTTAATTTTGCATTCTTCTTGTTGCAAATGAGTGAATGAAACGACTGAAATTTTGCCGCAGGTGTTTTTTTTTTTTTTTATAAAGAACTTCTCTTACGAGAAATGAGACTTGTTATTCAGAAGCATGTAGTTTTCCTTAAAAACTAACTTCTTCTTCTTTTTTTTTTTTCTAAATTTACGCACTGTACAAGTAAATGTTGTGCAGAGAAACTAGAAATTTTTGGTTCTTTTCTATGCGCCAAAAGCAACGCTACATCAAGACAGTTCTATCTTGAAAAAAAGAAATCAAGGAAAATACACAAATATTCCTTTAGAGTTCATCAAATTTTCTTTCCAATTTCATTCTTTTATAACGAAAAAGGAAAAAAGACATTATTATCAATTTCATACATTCGAAATGAATGTTACGATTATTATACTTTTATTTCCTAGGGAAAAATATAAAAATACACGTTATACGAAAAAGTTCTGTTTCAACCAACGAGCAAAGGGCGCGCGACACGACCGTTCGTATTAAATTGTTCAAAGTTGAATCCAGGATTTACAATTAATCAGAGTATCGACGAACACGATAGTTTGATATTTCTACGGGCAGACAAGAAGTTTTCTAAAATTCCTCGTTCGAGCTCGTCCGCTCTGAAATTCTTCATTTTTTATTTTTTATTTTTTTTCCCTCTTTTCGAGCGGTTGTGCGACAATTTCCCTCGCCGGGGCAAAAGTTAAACTTCTGTAGCGGGGGATAGATAATTAACACGGGGACGTGCGTCGAGCGTATTCGAGCGAGCTGCGTGTCGCACTGCGATCCAATTCGTCGTAACACGAAACGAGGCGAACCAGTTTCGGCGCGAGAGTGAAACAATGCTTTCCGTTTCTTTCCCCGTGAATCAAGAGGCGAATCCACGGTGCGTGACTGTGAATCCTAGCGCGAGTTCCAACCATGAAATAACAACTGTGGCCGGCTCCCTTTTCGCCGGCTGTTTTACGAGTTTGTTTCGTTGCGCCTCTGCTCTGCCGTCGTTCCTCTCGAAAATTCGAACGATTCGTTATTTTACACGCGTTACCTAGGGAACAACTTGCAGAATATTTGTCTCGTACTCTGGATTTCGTAAATCGTTTCTTTTTTCAATGAGAGGTGGGACAATTTTTTTTGACCCCTGGATTTGAAGATTCATTCATCTAATTCATTTTTGGTTTCTTTCCGCAAATGCTGTAGTTTATAAATTTTAGTAAATTTTTAGTTCTCGAAACTTGTATGAATTTATAGTTAAGTCGTGTTCCAAAGATATGATTCCTATGAATCTTTTGTTTCTTTTCAATTCTTTTTTTTTAAGTAAAATTGTTTGGCTCCGAAAAGAGGTGTTTTGAATATAGAAATTTTCAGTCTCTTGCAATGCTAAAAACCATCGTCTTCGAAAGATTATGTATTCCTTTGTTTTCTTAGAAAACTTAATTATGTTCTCTGTCTCGTGAAGTTGTTCAGTTCCAACGAACAATTGCAAAAGTTTTCGGTTTTTCAATTTAAAAATCTTTATTCAAACTCTAATTTTATTATTTTCTTTCGCTTTTCATCACTAAGAAAAAAGGCAAAAATCTCGCAGAGAACGTTGAAAAAAATAGGAAAATAGTAGGTAGAAAATCCCCCTTTAAAGACTCTATGATTCTCTCATTTTATTTTAATTTGTTAATATAGTTAATGCAACTAAAGAAAAAGTGATAAAAAGAAATTTCTTCACTCTGTAAAGTTCTTTGGCTCCGATAGAGAGAGTTACAAAATTTCTCGATTTTTCAACTTCTCCCTATTCTAAAACCATCATTTTCTAACGACTAAGAAATCCTCTTTTCTTTTTCCTTTTCTGGCGAACGGAGCAAACTTTTATCAATCAGACAGATGTGTCCTCGATCGTTCCAACAGTTCGCTTCTTCTTCTTCTTCTTCGAGAAAATTCGTCACGTATTGTTTATATGTTACGTATGTACGTAGACGACGAAATGATTCTGGTGACGAAGCTTGGCCAGAGTGATTTGAATGTGAAAGGAAAACACCGGATGGTTAATACAATTCCGATCCTCGAGCTTCGAATATTCAGCAGAGGTTGGCGCGTTGGCGCGCACGTACACACATTTGTTGTTAACGAAGCTCTTTGATCGTGGATTTGTGTCACAAGTTCGTTCGACGAACATTTCCGGGCAAACGAGTCACTGTCGGCGGAAGAAGCCGGTCCTTGTTCTTTCCTCGAGGATCATTGAACGCAGGACACGCTTTCTTCCTTGTGATGTCAGACGTTTCGTATGCTTTCGTATTCGAGGATTTCATGGTTTTGTGGTTAATAAATCCTGACGGATGGCACATTTCTATCTACTCCGGAGTAACAAGCTCACTCGCGAATTAATACTTTTTATTGATGTTTGAACTTTGCCCGAGCGACTCTTGAATATGTTATAAATTGAGTTTAGTATAAATGAAAGGTGGTGTGGTGGGTTTCAGTGCTTGGCAGAAAATCTGCTCGGTTCTCTTCATTTTTGACATAGATTGTATATTTTACGGTTGCTCGCTGTTTATTAGATGAAACATTTTGAAACACGAGATCCGACTGTTGTCATTATATTCGTCAAATTTGAAATAAATCTGTATATCTGATTTGTATATGCATCGCAAATCAATGCAAATATTTCAACATCGGCGCGAGCATTTGTTTTGTTTTTAGTTTAAAAAATACTTATGCACATTAATCGTAATATTAAACGGACATCCAAAATAATATAATATAGGTCGTTGCAACCAACCTCGCCTAACAGTATAGTCGTTCGGTATATAAAAAATATGTTCTTCTGTGATAAATGCTGGGATACTTTCGCGAGTCACTGTGCGTAGGCCAATCAACAACCTCGTTGACCCTCTCAATTAATTCATCCATCTATATTGAGAATTTCCTTAATTTGAATTTTTCAATAATTCAGTGTCATTGTTTAATGACATTTTTCTTTTTTTTTTTTTTGATCCAAGAAATAAATTCTTGCGTAAATATTCCAAGTAATTATTTCTCTAGTAAAACAAGTGCAAGACGTGCTGAAACAATTTAATTCGATTTAAAATATTTTATTATTCTATTTGAACAATCACACAGTACCAAGAATGTAATAATCAATATTATTGGAGATTTTAAAGTTTCACTCTGTTAAAGCGTAATTGGATTAATACGTCGAGCGCATTGAAACTTCATCGCCGATATTTTCAGAAATATCGAGTACTCTGGTTTCATAGTGTGACATTTGTATTTCAACAAAACAGAATCATCGAGTCTACTAGTTTTACGAACAAACATTTAAAAAAACCAACGGCTGACAGATTCGTCTGACTGTTTCGAGTTTTGCCATTTGTGTTCCCGTCACTTGTTTCGATTCGTCGTATAAATGATTATCGCTGAAACCTCAAACAATATTGTCCGGTTAAACAGAAACGCCAAGTTAAGCTGAAAGTGGGTTATGAACTCGCGGTCGTCGCTTGGATGTTCCACCGGCTTCACTGAATTATCTCGTTAATCTTTTTGGTTGCCGCCGAATGACTAATCCCCGTTATCGAGCCTCGCGCCTGTGGGAATTCTTCACGAACAAACGAAGTTGGAGACACGCGTTACTCGCGAAGATGAAAGGAAGACGAAACGTTTGACGATTGAGAATCAAGCCTAATGGTTAGACTTCGCGTGTACACAGTGAGAATAAGTATCGAGATACAACTAATAAAAATGAGTTCCCGTAATGCGGGCAAATTTTATTGCTCTGTTTATAATAGAGATACAAGAGTAATAGCTTTAAATAGTTGGAACTGCCTTCTTTCCGTTAGAAACCTCCCCCTCAAACGTGAAAAAGAAGTTTGCCAACCAGTCGTCGATTTAGCAATGCTGTTACATAAATTACTCGACGGATCATCCAACCCCGTGACAAAAGAAACTCAATCGCAATTAAACAGCCAGCGACTCGTTCGTTTCGTATTCCAAGCCCGACGCTTTCTCCCGGGTCTCTCCTCGGGGTTGCGACTTCATTTCTCCCCCTCCCCCGATTAGAGGTGCCCGTTGACCCCCGTTCTCCTTTTTCTCAAGATTTTTCATTGAACGAAAGCCTTGAAGGAAGCGTGGCGTGCCACCACGACCTGGCAAAGGGTTACGGAGGGGTTGAGGCCGCAAGGGTGAACGAAAAGGGAGCGAATGAGCGAGGGCTCGGCGCATGCGCGCTGACGCAACAATATGGTGAATTCTGCGAGGCAGCCCAGTATCCACCCGACCATCAGCTGATCAATATACTTCCGCACACACGCCACGTCATATACGCGCGGCACACGCATGTCACGCATCGTGCGAACCGTTACGCGTGTAACACTCCGCGAACGTGTGAACGTGCACGAACGGCGGCTGTGCACGCGGCGATCGGGACCGATTCAGCAACGGGTGAACAACAACACCATCAGCAACACGGGAATTCGCGGTGGATCGGCGTACGACGCAAGAGGTACGTTCACCTGGAATCTTGTGGCCCTCTCTCCTTCATCTCATTCGTTGTTTGCGGTTGTTATCCCACCTTTGGTGACCGTTTACACCGGTCACACCGTACGTACGTCGATCGAACGTTCCTTCGCCACGAGGCCGCTGAACATGTGCCGAAACTGTGAAATTGGATTCGTTCTCGTCATCGTTGGTGTTGTTGGTGATTAGAGTCGAACCTCTCTGTCGCGGCAGAAAGAATTTCCTCTCCTATCGATCAGTTTGATCAGATTCTCTCTCTGTGTTCGTCGGTCGAGGTTGTTCGATGATTGATCGAAGGAGAGCGAACGCGTTGACCGATCGAATGTGTTTTGGTCGATTTTTGCCTTTCGCCACGATTATTCGACGATTCTGTGGATCTCGCCACGCGTTTCCTTGGAACCGAACTAATGGAAATTCCTGCATTCGTGCGGTGTCGATTATTATTTCATCGTCAACTGTTCCTTCCATCTCGCTACGCGTTTCCTTGGAACTGATGGAAAATCTTGCATCGTGTGTGGTGTCGATTATTATTTCATCGTTGTGCTGTTTCTTCCGCTGCTTGGATTTTAGATAGACAGATGGAAACGTTGGAAGAAGTTCGCGACTCACGTTACACCGTTTCGTGTTTTAGCTGATCTCGCGACGATGCAACCGACGATACAGCAGCCGGCTAGGCGATATCGTTTGCGCGGCCTAGATTTTTCTCTGGCGGCGTGGTCGCGACGAGAGTGCCGCAACGAGCCAGGTTTTCCGCGTCGCTATCGGATATTCTCGCGTGTTCTCGGTTCTCGATTCACCACCGCAGCTCCTCCCGGAGAAAAGAACGCGTTGCACGCGAACAGCTATTGTCTCGAAGACACGACGCACGTGTACGCTCGTTTCTCACATTCTCCCTTTGTTGAGAATGGTACGACGGCAGACGAAGACTCGTGGAAAGTAATTAGCGAACAACGTTAATAGCAGGGGCCGAGCTCCTTTCGCGCTAAATGATTAATTTCGTTCAACATCGCCGACGGTGGCGTTTGCAGAATTTTGTTAAATTTTCGAACGACTTGGATACACATCGAACATCGGTACGTACGAGGATAAAAACTTGAGCAATTAAGTTCTTCGAACGGTTCGTTAACAATCGACCGATGAAATTTGGTCTCGGCAGACGCGATTAAAAGTTGCGCCCCCTCCCACCCCCTTCCCTTCTGGATAAATTATTCAGTGATCCTAAACATGGTTTCAGATAATTTCTGAACTCGTACGCGCCCGCGAACAGCCGGCGTTAACGTTCTCTCGCGGCCCGAGAGAGTGGGCGAGGGAGAAGCGTATTTTCGGTGGCCGCTGTTGCAACATCCGCGGCTCGCCCCCGTGAACGATAAAGTTGAATGAGATTTAAATTTAATTCCGAAATTTCGAGCGAGTTCATTTGGTAACGAGCTCCTCCTGTTTCTCGCCTGTCTCCCGCGAGTTCAGCAGACGGTATCAGCGTTAATGTTACTTGATATTGTTGCGCGTGTTGGTTCGGATTTACGGATCGGAATCTTTCGGTCTCCGATCGAAGCCTTTTATTATAGAGGTGTTTTTTTTAATTAAAGCTACTACAGTGTGACATTATTAATTTATTCTATACGCGTGGATATTGCTAATCGAATATGTTTGAAAGTTTTATTATTTTCGTATTACGTTACGTAAAGTTGTTATTATAATGCACTTGGCGTCAAGTCGAAAATTTTTACGTTGATGAAAATAAAGTAAAGTATAGAGAAAGATCACGATTACGAACATTGTTTCCGAAAATTTACGATTATTTTACGTTACATTTTACATTTTACGACTATCATATCGTTAATTAGTAAGAATTTGTAAATGTGGAGATTCGGCTGTACATTCTGTCCAAATTATTCCATCATTTCCAGCACATCTGGCGAGGATTTTTGAAACCTTAGGATCAGGAATTGGAATTAGTTTTAAACTTGTTCTATCTTGCAGTTGTTCAATTTCTTAGTTAAATTCTCCTACGAAATAATGTAAATTGAATTGAACGAATTCTAAAATTTGTCCAATTTTATATATCAAACGCTTTAAGTATATAAACATTATATATTGGAAATATATCCAAATTAGAGAGAAATAGCGATAGCTTCGTCCCAGTCGTCGGATAACTACAGCGAATAAAATTTGATTCGTTATCCTACCTAACTCTGCCACTCTGACTCTTTGTTCCACTTTCGAGTTCTCGAAACTGAATTTCCTTGAATTTTCTGTTCCAAGTCGAGGATCCGCCGTGCGTGTTTCGAACACGTCGCCAGCGTCTTTCGTTAGATCGTCCAAACAAGTGATCGAAAAAGAAAAACGATACCAGAGGAGAGCACTCTCGTAAAAAAAAAAAAAAAAAAAAAAAAAAAAGGAAAAAGATTCGTGGGGAGGGGAAAAAATAGGAGAGCAATGGGATATATAGTCGGATGAAAACAGCGAGAGGAACTCGCAACCGTGAAATTCTCTCGCCGCGTGGCGATTGCGGCGAAGTCGTTCATTGACTTCACCCCCCTCCTAGCTCCCCCGACCGACCCTCGGATGCATCCGGATTATTCGTTCACGTCGTAGCCTCGCAGCCCGAGTGCACTTACGTGCACACATGTGCGTTTTCGTTCTCCAAACCTCTCACATGCTCTCTCTGCCCTCTTTCTCGTTCCTCTCGGTGTCTGGTCTCGGTATCTCTGTCGAGCCACCTCCCTCGTGATCCGACCCCTCCACCAAACCGACTCAGTATCGTGTGCACGGTGAAGAAAGAGGCAGAAGGAAAGATGTTGGTGAAGGGGAAGAAGGAGGCAAGAGGAGGTAGTGGTGGCGGTGGTGGAGGTGGAGGTGGAGGGAACGGCAGAGGAGAAGTAGAAGACTACTCGTTGGAAGAAGCGGGCTCCACCGGCTTTGCGAAGTTACTCGTGTTCTGTCTTCCATCTAGCATCGGGGTTCCTCGCCTGTACCAACCGTCTTCTTCACGCGTCCTCCTCGTTTCTCTTGGATCCACGGGGATCGCGACAGATCGAAGGATATTCAAGGTACGGTCAACTCTGGCCATGACCCAGCTCCTCTCTCTCTCTCTCTCTCTCTCTTTCTGTCTCTTTGGTTGCTATCGTTCTGGTTCGCAATGCTCCAACCTTGACGATGTTCTCCGCTCAGACCAAGGAAATTGGGACGGTGCTCTGTCTCTCGACGACAGGATTAATCGGCGTCTCGGCGTCTTGAGCAGAGAGGGACACGTGCCACGCGCAACGACCTTGCGCGTTCTTCGGCGTTTTCGTCAGATCCGACCGTGTTAGGAAGTTGGGCAGTGCACGTGCCGATGTGAGAACCTTGTGGCGACCTAAAGTGCGACATTAAAAGGTGGTCGCGAGTGCGCGATCGGATATACGTCGAATGTAAACGCCATCGCATAGGACACGATTACACCGTAATCGAGAGGCATCGAGAGGAAGGCGCCTTGGGCTGGCTCCGATCGACTCGTCGATCGAGTTACGAGTAATTGCGTAACGGGTTGGGACGCGTGAACGCTTTGCTGACCTACACGGCGTCTCTCGTGTTATTCCCCGCTGAAGAGTAGGCGCTCGCTTCCTCGACGCTTGGGAACAGACACTTGGCCACAGAGTGACGTTGGCGAATCGTATCCGAAATAGACCGCGCGGAATTTCCGTCGATGATACGAAAGGCGGCGTGTCGTTCGTTGACGGCCGATTCGTCGTGATCCGCGTCGACAGAGTGTCGGTCAGCAAAGCGTTCTTCCACGCTCGTCGAAAGTAGGGTAGATTTGAAATTTCGCGCGAGTGAAATCGCGAGTAGCTCTTTTCACCGACGAGAGAGGAGAGCGTAGTGGAATATTACGTCAGTAGTCGAAGAAAACAAAGCTGCAGTCGGCGAAGATAAAAGAGGGTGGAGGGGAGAAGGTCGGCGAAATTGATTTACTTGCGTGTTACAGTGGTTTTGTAGCGAGCGATAACGTGGATTAAATCGACGCTTGTCTTTTCTTTTTTGTCTGTGCAGGGTTTACTGCCGATCCATTCCGGAGGCAACTGCGGCGAGCATCGTTATTGGTGAGTAACAGTTTTGCATCGACGCGGCGGGAATGCAGCCGCGCTTCATTCCGCATGCGAAACACGCGCCCGGAGGAATTCACCGACGACAATCGGCGACGACCGGCCTCGTTCTGCTCTCTCTTTCTCTCTCTCCGTTCCGCGACAGCTCTCGTCGATTTATACGCGGTCATAAGCGAGCCCGTATACGGCTCGCCTCGAAAAGAACTCGAGAATCGGTTGCATTTCGCGTCCCTTTTTCCCTCCCGGCTCCCTTTTCGCACGCGGAGGTTCTCGTCGAACGAACTCTTCGCGGCCGAACGTCGCGATTTACAATTAGATAGTTGCACGATTGTAAAAACAATTTGTTCTTTGAGTTATTTGATTTCGTGTCGTTTGGAGGCGTGATGGAAATTTTATTCTCGCACGTCTCTTTAAGCATCAATTCGGTCGAACAAAACTGGAATTGAATTGCGAGCGACATTGCTCCGGAATGTTAATCGCTTGACGATCGCTGCAAATATCTGTTCTGCTTGTTTGAACGAATCTCCGAAAAACTGAACAATCGTCGTTGTAATACCTGCAAATTAACGCTAGAAACCATTAGCGATTGAAACGTAAAATTCCCGCCAGAGATGTTAAATTGAAAAACAAAACTTTATGATTCGATAAAGTGCAAAGTCTTGTTTATGCATTTCACGAAAAAGTCATTCAAATCTCTGCAAGATACGTATGTTTTGCATCTGTCCAATGAAGTATCCAATGAAAATTACAAATTGCTCATTTTCGTCGTAGCGTCGAGCAAAGTAATTAATTCAACAAATATACGGCGAAATTGGCGCGCGGGTCGAACGAGATCTCTCTTGCGTATATCGCGGTTAAGATGGAAAGACCTCGCGGCACGTCGCCGTTTGTTTTATCTCTGCTCTATGTTTAGAAAACCGATTGTACACGCTACATCCTGCGCGTTATCTGTCAGCCTGATACCCCTTATATCGTTACGTGTTCGCGATGCAAGCTGCGCTTCGTAGCCAATGGTCGTAAAATCCCGCGCACGGATCAGACGTTCGACCGCAAAATGGCTCGTCGTTGAGTAACCAGACAGGCCCGATTCGACGTGGAAACTCGTTCCCCGTGAACGCGCGGCTCTGTTACGTCGTGTTGCGTTTCTCGTGGCTACGCGAACGCAAACAAACGTGACCGAGGCCGAGCTGAATGAAATTCAAATCGAGCTCCCAACCCACTCGCGGGTATTTTTGCGACGCGGTGGTTTTCGATCTGACACACGCGTCAGAATGCCACCTCTGTCTCTGTGACACGCGTGTTTCGAACGTCTTGCGATCTACGTTCGAGAGAGAGAGAGAGAGAGAGAGAGAGAGAAAAAGAAGACGTTGCCTCTTCGTTGTACTTGGTCGACTTTGAAATTTTCATTCGGGTATTTCTAACGTGAAAAACATCAACACAGCATACTTGAACATGCGTTTCTAACGCATTTGCGTACCGCACTCTCGGCGCGCCCAATCTGCTCCCCCATATGCACATATGCACTTCTTTAATTCACATTGATAAAATATTCTTAAATATTATCATATACTTTTTATAGTAATATTTAAGAATCTACTTATTATGTATTTTAGATTTTAACTATCATTTATTTTATATTTGTATTAACACATTGAGGACGGTATGCTCTGGCAAACATGTAGCCGTATTATTTTGTTATTTAATATGATTGAAAGGAGATTCAAGAGAATGTATAGTATTTAACAAGTGTATTATTTCATTAATAATTGAAATTATTAATCATTTTTCACTTTAGACGTATTTTATTAAATGAAATGAAGATACCTCTAGTAACGTTTCTTGGTCTTTCCCTACTTCTTGAAAAATTACATAACATTATAATATATAATTATATATTATTATATATTATGTTGACTCAAATTAAACTTACATAGTTTAATTTAATGAACTTGTATTTAATAAAATACAAGTTTAATTTAATAAACTTGTACATAACATTAATTTAATTTTATATTAAATTATATCATATATAATATATAATATAAATTATACATGACGTTGCCCCCTGCAACGTAAAAAAGCGTCCCCCGCCCGCAAGTTGAAAACTGAAAGACGCAAATTCGCGTCTCCCGTCCACAATGTGTTAACATATATATCTGAAAAATATTTTGAAAAAAAAAAAAAAAAAAAAGAAAAAAACAGTCGAAATTTCTCTCTTCTTCGCTCGCTCCTTATATTCGCGTTCCGTTAAAATCACGCGACACGCACGATAGTATGCGTACGGAATCTGCGATAATGTGACGCGTTATTCCTGGTATACGTTGAACCGGTTGAAAGTTTCGCGATGGCGTTTGGTTTGGAAGTTTGGCGAAGACCGACATCGAGTCTCGAGCGGAGTGGCTCGGAACGAGAAGCAGAAGGAGAAGGGCTGGCCAAGGATACGAAGGGCAAAGGGAGCAGAATAGTGGTCAGACTGGTGTACCAGGACGTTACACCTTGGTAGCGAGAGCACGGGCTTGCTACCTTCGTCTTCTCTTCGTCGATCCGCCTTCTCGAGTCTAAAGCTAAGCGTGGAATGCCGCGGGTAGGGGAAGGGTTAGCGTACGGATAAAAGACTCTTCTCGACGTGCTACACGCTCGAGGATTCTCGTCGTAGGGTCAAAGAACGCGAGTGATAGTGTACTCGACGGTTTCGCGGTGTTGTTTATGCAAATCGATCGTACCGTTAGCGTAATCTCAGGTGGATCGACTCGAGTCATCGAGACACAGTCTGCGCACGGTTTTTCCAGCTGCGCACCACGAGTGGCCTCTGGGCCTCGAAAGCGTTGCCTTTTTCGAGGGCGGCTTCGTGGTGTGTTGAAAGGTTTCCGGCGATCGTGCTTCCGTCGCCAACCGTCACGTTTCTTCCGTCTCTTCTTTCTTTTTTCTTTTCTCCTCCCTTTCCACGTTGGATTTACATCCGCGGTACAAGCAACGAAAGTGAAACAACGTAAACGCGAACGTAAATTATTATAACGTTCTCCAACTTCTCTTTGGAGGCATTTTCTTTAGACTCGTTTGTTTTTTGATATTTTTGGTGTCCTGGATAAATGAAACTTTTAAACTGCACTTGTGTATTTTGTAATTGTTGATATACCGACAGCTTGCACATTTGAATTAAAATTCACTTTAGATTTTTTTTTTTTACCATCACTAGAGTATTATCTTGAAAAACTAAGTACAACCGTCTGTATTGGCACGCCCGTCTCTTCATTAAAGTATTAAAATAAATTGTACGAAAGAATTTGTGTAAATGAAACGAAGTTTCTCAACTAAGTTTAATTATTAAGTCAATTATTAAATTAAGCGAAGATAAACTATCTTTTGTTAAAAAATATTTCGTTTTGCTTTTACCAGTTCTTTAGTACAATTTATTTTAATATCAATGGACACAGAGGCACACGAATACGGACGGGGAACATTTGTTGAAATTTTCAGCGACAGGTGTTCGAATACTCGAGCCATTGTACGTCCCCGTACGTGTTTGTGCAACGTATTGTGAAAACTTGGCGAGTCCTTGAAACGCCGCGTCTTTTCACGTAAAACGCGGTAAATTTCGCAACTTCTGACGTAACGACGCGCCTTTTTTTTTTTTATCGGCTCGAAGCTCGAAGTATTCCGTATCAGATCTGCCACGAAGTTACGTAAACCGCTTCTTTTCACATATCGTTCATTTCTTTCGACTTCCTCCGCGACATTGAGACAGAAATTTTTTTTTCAAAGGAAACGGCAATCAATATGGCGAAGCTTCACGAAACGTGGCGAAAAATCATCGCGAGAAATGTCTATCGGACTGTAAAAATGCCGAAGAAGAATTCGTGACATGTTTATATGTCTTCATTGCCATCATTCTGTCGGTGAATATTTAAAGATTCTCTGTTCTTACAATAACAATCATTGTTCCTTTCTCAAGTGTCGTTTCTTTATCGTCTGTCTTTCTGTCGTTCGAGGAAACCGTCGAACGATCACTATGCATAATTCCCCGGTTGAAAATATTTCGCGTTTCTTTAAATTATCTTTTATCGAACTGCAGCGTCGGGGGAAGCAAACGTAGTAAGTGCTGCGAGATAATTTCTGCTGATACATTTAGCAAAAACAATGTTCGTCAGAGTCTGATCTAAATTATTTTAATAATATTTTGCTTTCGTACGAATTTCTTGCACGTTGCCAAAACCTTTTAATTTTCGATCTTTCAGTTAAATTGCACGTCGTGTTAATGACGATTTAATGACGATCTAATGGCGAAGACACTTCACTTCGATAGATATTTTATTCAGTCGATTCTTTTCAAAGTGACAGAAACAACGCTGAAGATATTTTAAGTGAATTCCTGAATTAATTTTAACGATGATTGATTGTCATTACAGTGTGACGGTATTTTTTTAATATTCTTGATGGGATTTGTAACTGCGAGGGGATATAACGACCATAATACGACATTGCATAAACGTCAGTTAACGTAATGTGATTTTTAGTTATGAATAGAATTCCTGTGTCTAGCCATTGTCTTTCAAAATTAAAATTGAAATTAAGAAATTAGCATGTTTATGGAGAGTGTGACATTTAGTGAGAAATATTGCGTGGAAATTCAACGTAAGTAGGTCGAAAGAATTTTCGAGATTCATTGGAAGTAACAATGTAATTAACTTCTATTTTCCATCAACATACAGACGATGATTCAAGCAAAATTAGCTTCGAGAAAGAAGAATATTTTCGTGAAAATCATACAGAAGTGAATAATTAATGCAACGATATATTCTACGTAAAAAAAAAAAAGAAAAAGAAATAAGTGACAAATGTGGAATAAAAATTCCAAGATTTCGTTTTCAACAGAACAGGCTCTAAAAAAAAAAAAAATTTTATTAAAAAGAAATCTTGATAAATTTTCTCGGAGACAGTCGTATGAATTATGCGAAAATTCTATGAATTATTCACTCCTGCCGAATCAGTCTGATCTGTGCTATTACTTAAGATATAATCAAGATTGATTTTCTCAGAAAAGGAGCTTCGTGGGAAAAGAATTTCATCCTAAATTTTTTTTCTTTTTTCTTTTTTACTTATTTTTACACGTTGCCACGCGAACTCTTCATTCTTGCTAAATTGGTTACATTGATTGTCGCGACCGACCAAGTGGGTCGTGAATTTCAATTTCGTACCAGTGAATTTCCGGTTCGTTTCGTAGAATCTAATTTTGAAGCTGGACCGGATCGGTCGCGAATCGGGCGCGCCTGACATATGAAAAATCGTCGTTAGAGACGATTGTCTTATGGAAATAATTGAGCCGTCAAACACACGCGTGCAACGCTATATCGATTTCTGTCTCGTTTGAAGCCCGTTGTGTGGCCGGACAAAATTAGAGTAGCAGTCGGTGGCTCACGCACTCGAGAATTCTTAAAGGAGGAACCACGACGCTTTTGTGCCGTTGTCTTCGCTTTATGCTATTCTCTACTTTCGCGAGGGGAGTTTCCATTGGAATTTTTCGAGATCCCCATTGTTCACGCACCCGATTGTCTTACACGTTGTCGCGAGTTTAGGTTGTATATTCGGCCAGCACTTTGCACGCCACTCGCGTGTTTAGGTTGTCGGAATGACTGTGACAGCTCATCGACATTTTATTGAGATTTCGATAGCCCCTCAATTTTCTACAAACGTTAGACTGTGGATATTTTACGCAAATTCATAATTTTACGAATATAACTGACACACGAACGCCAGTTCGTTATGTGTAACATTAAATGTAATATAATATATATTTTATATTAATTTTGTTTATTGTGAACGTGAACAAAATTCAATGTATTCTACTTCTCTTTCGATTTTATTTTATTAATTTCAACCAAGCAAATGAAGAATTCTGTAGTGTTTCATTTCAATAAAGATAATTCATATAAAACATAATTTGTCTTTCTCGTTTCTTTCATCAATTTTTTGAGTCGCGTAAAAAAACTACGTGTCTAAAACGGCTGTGACTGAGAGAGTTTACAAAAAGACCGATCATAGTTCTTTTATTTTGAGGCCAGTTGTCGGTATTCTGGAAACTGGTAATTCCTAGAAATAGATTGATCGATGAGTGTAAAATAGGGAGTGTAAGAGTAACACGTGTGTGCAAAATACGAGGGAAGAGTGGTAGATGAAAGATTGAAAAGCACAGATATACGAATACGTATGTAACTTCACGAAGTGACACGGTGTTACAGAAGTGTTTAAAGATAGCGAGCGTTTAAGTTTTCCTTCGTTCTTCAGCTATAATTCATTCCGTAAGCTTTATCTAGCCGTGTGCGTTGGCCAAGAATTTTTCAAAGAGTACTGCCTGCACGTTGAATCACCCATTACCTATTTCATCGATCGTTCCTTTTTAATTCCATCGTTTCGTCATCGGTGCAGAGGTATACCTGTTTGCTCACATCGTCCTTGTGCTCGTACGATTAGAGACGCGATAATACGGTTTACGTTAGCTTCGCAGGTGACATTTCAGCCTGCCTCGATAACAGTAATCAGAACTCTAACCGCAGTCACTGGAGATCGATATTATCTGCTTTGTGTTCCGAAGCTGAGATGGTCGACGAAATTCTCTCCCAACAGCCCTGAGAAGCCAATTGTCAAATGTTTCAATTCGATTTTGGATCGAGAAGAATTTATTTAATTTTTTTTTTTTTTTTTTGGCGGGGAAAAGGTGCCTTAACCACTTTTGCGCTGGCAAACGGATTGCGGACCGTAACGAGTGACCAAACCGTATACAACAATTCGTCGCTTTCTTTTCGAACTCGTCGGTATGACATTACTGGATAGAAATTATTGAGAAGTAATAAGTTTATTATTTATTTTGCCTGTCTTGTTTTACTTAAATGTATTTAATTTACTTAAATATACCGAGAAAATATTATACGAGGCTTGTTATTGCGTGCTGCTGAAAATAAGTTTGCTGGTAGTCTTAGGTTTCATGTCGTATTATATTTGAAGTATAGTCGTCATCACTGTGCGATAAAGGAATGATTTCTTGCGGACTAGAATTGGCAAAAGATGATATGCTACCGTTTCTGTTGGACGACAATTTTCTTTTTTTCAGAAATATATTATCAAAGTACGTATATCGTTGAAACACATTCAAGATGTGGAAGTATAATATAAAACCAAAGACGAATACAGTTGTTTAATAGTTTAGGAATTTTTAAACTATTTGCCAAACCGAGATTAGTTGTTGTAGTTTGCGCATAATCAATAATAAAAACAATCGCTTTATTTGTTAGATAACACGTTATAATGTTGATATTGAATGAAACGTCAAATATTATTATTTATTATTAGAAAACGAGATACCTTCTCAATAGAACCCCTGTGCTACTTAAGATGTTTAACGTTATAGTTACGCGCGACATTTGCTAACATTTAATCTCATTGGATCACTATCGACACGTTCTCTGTGCCGTCTCGTCGAAATAACAGAATTTTTAACCAACAGCGAACGAGGGTTTCGTGGTTGTACAAACTCGCACGAAACGCGAAACAGTGAATCGGGCGAAAGTTCGTGAATCCTATTTGAAAGTTGGCTCTCGTCACCCGGTTGTTCGAACGAAACAAAGATCTGGTCTGATTGAATGCCGCTGCTCGTCCCGCGAATATTTCCATTCGGGAACGATCGAACGCCCGGTTGGTGGCGGGAAAAATTACGAAATAATCCTCCACCTGCGAAAATTGGGGGAGGAAAGGGAGGAACGTAAGCCAGAAATATCAGGAACGCGGGAAGAATCGGTGTATTACTTGCTCGCTCGGTTGTAAATTGCTGGCTCGGTGAACAATCCCATTTACACGAATAATCTGCGCAAGAACGATGGAAGCGGGCTTGCATTGGATGTTGGCGCGGTATGTATGGTTGCGTTGATGCGCGATATAAACGGAAAGGATAGATACAAGCTCGAAGTGATCCCATTAGAAGTAAGGGCCCACGTTCGTCTGTCTTTGTTAGAGATTGAATTGTGTTACGGAATAAATCGCTGTTTGTCTATGTTTTCAGGACGATCGAAGCAACAGATTTTAGAAAGGAAGAGAGCGAGTAGAGTTTTCCTTTTTTTTTTTTTGTTTTATTAACCGTGACGAAATGCTTCGTCATGTCAAGAAAACGACCGTATTGCGTAGTTTATTGCAACGACATACATAGCTCGTCATGAGTTATATTTCTAAAAACGTCTCGTACAGTAGAATTTATATGAATTCAATTACTTGAACTGAATTTTAATCAATGTACTTAGCGAACTCTTGAATTCACTTATTTGAGCCTGAACTTTTGTTTTCTATTATAACGATCGAGAAATTACCGAGAAGAATCAGTGAACCTCCTATTCAAAGTTCAAATATTTATACAAGAGTAGCAAGAACGATAACGATTGCAGATTTTTACGCAAATAAAATTTCATGGATATAGTTTAACAAATGGGATCTGTACACGCACATTTGTCTTATCTATTGCAACCAATCCATTGTTGTTTCGTTTAATGAATTTACGAATCTAGGTTTATATATATATATATATATTTTTTTTTTTTTTTTAATATACCTCGCTTCACAGAAAACTCTAGAACACTCTGCATAGTGTAGCAAAGATATTGACAAATATTCGAGAATTTTTTCACACTTTTGAAAATTTCATAAACGAAAGACTTTGCGTTCTGTTGTTCTATGTTGCACCCGTTCAAAGATTTATAGTCTATATTGTATTCATCCAGTGCAGTTCGCAAAATTGCGACAAATTTTTCCTTTTTTTTTTTTTCGGTTTGTCGTTCCCCGTTTTATTCTGCACGGAAATGAATAGAAATCTCGCTCAGAGATGTTTAATCAAACGAAATTCGTTCGATAAACTTTTTATGGAGATCGCGTAGGAATTTCAGGCGATATTTAAAATTGTTATATCCTGTACGAAAGGGTTTGAGAGCGTTTGAACGTGTTTAATTGGCGAATTATCGGATCCAGCGTCCAGATGGACGTAATTTCGCAGGCTAATTTCGAGCCACGAGGAAGTAGGAACTATTCAACGGAACGTCTTTATACGTGAGCACGATAAATGGATGAAAGCACGGCGAAATGTCTTCCCTTGGTCATAGAAATGAACGGTGGCCGCACAAAGCATAGTTGCACGAGTCTTGTCTTGTAGTTGTTCACTGAACCAACACTCGTAAACACGTTGAATAGGCTCGCCTCCATTGATATTAATGAACATTTCTGTCGGTGATCTAGTCTAATTGTGGAATCTGCCTCGTCATCCTCTTTTATGTAACGCAGAGTTTTGGAGTTGAAAACAGAGACGGGCAAATTTTATTTTCAAATAAAGATGAAAAGTAGCAGTAACGAGTCGTTTCCGTCAATTGATTATTTTCATTGGAGGGGTAATTTGGGAAGAAGTAATTTTATTTTGGAACCAAGTAAATTGTTCGCAAACAATCTTTTATTCGAGTTAATTCGTTCAGATTATATAATAATTTGATTCCAACGAAAGCCGAAAGTTTATTATTTGTAGAAACAAACGCAGAGTAAGAAGTTACTTCGTTTCATTTTTATCGATGTTTCAACAGCAAGAATATATTGCGAACTTGTCGTTCGAAACAGTTGGAACAATTGTTGCAAATCGTCGTAATAATAGAGTGTCAATTCCAGAGATTCTAATAATATAAAACTAGCGTTTCTGAGAAATTCAATTTTCACGATTCTCAGACACTCTCTCTTCTTTCTAACAATCTAGACAAGACACCTAAGCACGTTTGTGAATTTTTTATTTGCGCGGCAACCTTAGAATCACAGTTCAAACACTTACAAATCGAATATTCATGATTTCGTGTCTTCGTCGTGATACACCTCGCTCGCTCGACGAAATCCTATCACTCTTGCAATAACGTGAACTTCGAACAGAATGAGAGAGTTGCGTAGCGATTCAGCCTGAAGTGTTCCTCGCTGGGTTTTTCGACTTGTTCTCTCTCGGACAAAAGGGATCTTTCGGTTCTCCGGCGGCGGAGTGGTTTCTCTCGGCCAGTCCATCGACCTTCTTTCTTTCTTTCGTTCCCATTTACGCCCAGGGGAAGGCAAATCGATCAGATTCCAGCGCGAAACTCCTGCAATGCCGTCGTTTTTTTTTCTTTCTTTCTTTCTTTTTTTTTTTTTTTTACCGCAGTGGCCTTCCGTTGCATTATCGCCGATGCAACGAGGCGACCGGTTCGCCTTTTATTGCATCGCTGCGTAAACGTCGTCAAACATTTAACAAGCATTAGCGCGACTGCCTGTTGACACAACTGTCGGTATTTGCTTGGAAAGTGCGAGTCCGTGGTGTCTCTCTTGATCCGCTTTAAACCATTCTCCTTCCCCAAACCAAGGGGACAAGAAATCTCACGGACCCCCGGAGCTCGATTTCAACCGCATCGTCGCTTTCTGTTTGCCCGTTTCTTTCGTCTTCCTTTTCGAGCAACGCAACTTCGAATCGCGAACGAAACGAACAGCCGAATTCTGAACTGCTGCGACTCGTTGATATCAGAATTTTTAGAAGCGATTTTCAAGGACCAAGGATAAAGTTCACTACGTGAAGTCAAGTCGAATCTAGAATAGAAAGAGTACACACTTCGTAGGATTCGATTGTTACTAAGCAATCACGCGTAGAGATAAGAAGATGGGATGACAGAAAATAAAGGGAATAGTTTTCCTCTTTCGCTCACTCGCGGCTTCGCTCATGTGACATTTTTAATCAATTGGTGTATTTATACTTAACCTTTCTGAGGTAAGAGCTGCGATTTTTTCAAAATTTATTTTTGGAAAAATTCTTTTTAAATTCTCTTATTTTTAGAGTGTCTTAGTTTGATACTTTGAACCGGATCCTAAATATCTTTATTTGAATTTGAATCGGACTCCGAGTCGATATAATAGAAGTGGTTCGACGCTCAATCCATCGAGGCCTTGGTCTAACTTTATCGTCATCGCTATTAAAGCATTTCGCTGTCTTTATTTTTTATTTTATCCAAAGTTTTTTTTTTTTTTTTTTTTTTTGAAAGTTTCTATCACTCTGACAGTTATCTACTATCCAACATTTATTTACTATTTTGTATATTTATACGTGTCTCACGCGACTTGCATACAATGCTTAAATATTATTTATTATTTGGTACCATTACTAGCTGCAAGTATGGTTCCAGTAAAAATTTCTATTCTCTCGTTCGCTCTGTCATTCTCGTTTACTTTGGGAGGGAGGAGCGAAATTGCGAGGATTCCTTTGGAAGTGTTCCGCGACTGAAATTCGTTCTCCGCGCGGTGGTGAATTCAGCCGAATCAATATCGACAGAACTTTATTTGTTTCTGACAAGTTATTTGATAACACGGCGGTAAAGAGGGAAACGACACTATTGGCGACTATCGCGAGATAGACACGCGGTAATGCGCAGCCTGTAATTTCTTATCATAACTGACACGAGTCCCGAAGCGACAGACGTTGAATGGATTTTAGTTTCCACGAGGCGAATGAAATTCAGCGTAACTTTGTTATCGCCGGGTAAATGTTTTCTCGTTGAGTTGACGAGCAAATATATTTTTTCCCCTCGTCTCGTCGCGTATTGTCTCTGCGTTTCTCTTCACGCCTGACACACATTCCTACGCAGTGCGAGGCCTCTGTCTCAAAGACAACCGAATTTCTAATAAAAACAAGAAATCAAGTATCTGGAAGTTCAATAACGAGTTAAGAATCTTCAGACATATATTTTTTGACATACTTTCATCCAATATGTCGTAACATGTTGCATCCTCTTTGAATCTCTAACAAGTAAACCGATCATTTTATTGTTTGTTATAATATTCTGATGGACTAAACACTCGAGGAGTTAACAAAGAGTTAATTATATACAAAAATTTCATCATTGAAAAATACAGAATTTTATAACATTTTAAATTGAAATACATTGTTATCACGTTTTATATTTAGTTTGTTGTTAATGAAGCGTGAAGCGATAATACCTCGGAATTCGAAAAAAAATGTGCAGATTAACTTATAGAGTAAAACGTGTAGGCTAAAATACAAAATAAGTACAAAGAGAAAATGTTTAAGCGAATATAGTTGAAAAATTAAAAGAAGAATATTGTAGTGTACGAAATATCACATATGTAGTACATGTGACTGAAGAAATTTGAATTTTCGCCTAATTGCGAATGATATATAAAAGAGGAATGCTAAATTTCGGAGAATGATAAGCATTCGTGAAAGTTTCCTTACATTTTTTCTTATCAGCAGTGATTCATTTTTCGCGATGTTAAATTCGTGGAACGACGCGAAATTGTGGCCCGCTTATTCACGAAATGACGTGAACCGCGAGACGCGATTATCATTTAATGTTTCCGACATTCAAAACAACGGAGATATATCTGCATGCTTTTCGAGTGTCATGCGAACTCGCAGAATAGCACGTGGTAGCGCGTGATCTCACCCAACGTGAATGTTACTCTCAGTTTATTAGAAGTTGAGTTATTTAGAGTATTTCGAATGCCACAATTTCACTAGTCGCAACGACACCTAAATTGATATAATATAACATGATCTTTCCATCATATCTTCCAATTAATTGCAAACTTCGTTGTTTCCAAGATGTTTGGTTATTTTTTTTTTCTTTTTTTTTAGACGAATTTGATATAACGCGATAAGTCTCTAATTCGTAATTCGTTCGTAATTGCGTGCTGCATTTTCATACACAACTGGGCAAAGCTCGAGCCTGGTATTTGGAGCAAAGGCTCGGCTCCAATCAGCGATATCATTGATCACTCTATTTAAAGAAGCCGATGGAAAACGTGACGTCAGGGCGTCGAATTTCTAAGCCAACTTCGTTTAGTCTCAGCCGAAGCTGGTAATCTCACCTGCCAACGTCTCTTCGATCCCTTGCTTGCCACCTCGAATATTATACACACCTCCCCTCTACATTCGCTGTTATTCTCTCCCGCTGTTCTCCCGCTGAAATCCGCTTTGCGAGAAGCTCGCGTTCAATCGGCGAGTAGGTTTGCGCCTACGGAACGGTATTCTCGGTATAATTTTCATACAAATCGGATCGGATATAAGAAGTATCTTGGATTCTCGTGTTTCTTGAATAAATATGCTTCAAAGAGGACGCGTCAACGTTACTTTATTCTGGAGCACATTTCAGTGGAGCGTATTTATTTTATTTATTTTCTTTGCTGCATCGTATCCTTTTTTTTCTTCTTCTTCTTCTTTAAGAAAAGAGATACTGTGGTGTACAATTGCTCGTGAAGGTATTCGAATATCTGACGGAACTTTTTTATGAACCTTTTGAAATTTCATTAACGGCAGGATTGCCATGATTGTATCGATCAAATTTAAAACCAACCTAAAAGTATATATAAAAAGTTAGAAGATATTTAATTCAGGTATAGATATGTATTTGATGCTACAAAAGTATTCAGATAAACTATTGTATCAATAGGAAGTACATCCAATATTTCGTGGGATTATATTTAACATCTATTATGTGATTAAGATGATTATACTAAGTCTTACTACGTATATGTTGAATAATAAATATTTTGTAATTCCTATATACATTTTCAAGTTGATTCTAAATTTTATCATTATAATCATGACAATCGTGTCTCGTTACATTGTTGACGAAATTTCAAAATCTTTTATATAACGTGTATAAGAGTTTGTCTGTGGCAAATATTCAAATACTTTTGTGACTCTCTGTAGAGAAAGATGTATTATTTAATACAAAGAAAACAAACAAATCTTCATCCATCTGTCGATCATAAATTGTTCATTGGAAAAGAAATTAATTCTGTAAAACAATAATGACTTTTGAATATTGGCGACAACTTTTCGTACATTACAAATAACTTTGATATATTTCACTATGGATTAGATTTTGGATTTAACTGTTCTTTTATTAAGTTCTGTTTTTCTTTATCTTTCCAATATCTCTTCAAATTTTATTTCGTTTTATTTAATACTTTACACTATCACACGCATATGATGCGAAGAAAATAACAAATTCGTTGCAAAATTATTCAACAATTATATAATAATAATGTACAATAATAAAAAACTAACAGTATCCTCAAAACAAAAAGAACCAAAAGTTCATCATTATGAAATTGTAAAATCTGTCCAAAATTAACAGCGCGAAGACGACTTATTGGACTTGACTTATCGATCCGTGTATGTAACGTAGATAAATGCGTTTGACTTTTATGACGTCAACGAAGATTATCAACGTCGGAGAAACTCTATAACATGTGCGAGATAACAGATCGTCGAAATGCAAGAGGTAAGCATAAAGTATAATGGGTAAAGTGATTCACTTTAATTACGAGAAAAATTCCTTGAGAATCGTTAGATAGATAGATTGTTTGGCGCGGTGGATAAATGACGACGGGACGGATGAGAAATTGTGGTAAAACCTGTAAACAAGCTCCTTGCGGTCGTCGGGGCATCTTGAATTTATAGTCTCGCATTTTTATAGTTGGCCACTGTTCATTCGTGATTCTTACAGTTTCCATCACTCCACCGTGTTCTCGAAAGCAATAATTCCAGATTCTGGGTTCCAGATTCTGAGGTTCCAGATTCGAGAGGAAGAGAGAGAGAGAGAGAGAGAGAATTTTGGCTTAAAAGGGTAATTTGCGCGGGCGGGGTTGCGAAGGGAAATTGGCATGCAATTACCGGATTGTGAGATAGAAGTTGTCACGGAAATCACGAAGAAGATAATAAGTTTAACAGTTTACTCGTGCAGGGTAAAACGCAGAGGGGAGTCGCGGTTGCCTCGGCGTTTGAATGTGCAATCCGTGGCTCTTTGACGAGATTCAACGGAGAGGGATGCGGCTTTTTCTTTAAACGAGTTACAATTACTCCGATAAACAACGGGGCTAACGTTCAATGGAGAATTAAGTTCAGCGCACGGCGGTATTTTCGTCTCGTTGATTAACAGACGAAACTCGGTTTTTCTCTCGTTGCACAAATAACGTAACAGGTCGACGTAACCAATTACGTTCATTCGTTTAATTGGCATTAGCGCGACGCCGTCCGTTTGTTGTTTGTTGACCCAATTAAGCCGATCTGGCGATCCTGAGAAGAGAGCCGTCCCGTTTTCGCTTCGATAAATCATTCAGCCATATTTTCTCCTCCTTTGATGTTCCATACTCTACGTTTTCGAAATTCGTTTCGAGAAATTTCGCGTGTAATAACGATGAGATGAAATCCATGTTTTACGTTCGGAATGTATCGAGTGAGTCGCCAAAGTAAAATATTAAGTTTATCTGAAATTGGAAATTGGTTTAAGTTTTCGCTGGATACTGGAAATTGAAACATCAGAGAATCCATATTTTACACTTGGAATATACTGAGCGAGTCGCTAAAGCAAAATATTGAAATTGGGAATTGGCGTGAGTTTCGCTTGAGATTGAAACGTTAAAAATTAAAAAATTATATCGTGAAGAATTTTAAAATGAGGACACGGTATATCTGATATTGTATATGTGTAATTATTTATTTTGGTGGAACACGAGTGGTGGATGTATGACGATTATTTTATTATTATCTTTCACTTATTTCAATTATTATCATACATTTGACGTATAAACCATCAATCACTTCAGCGGATATTTTAACTTCAACTTCGTAAAACCTCTACCGTATGCAAAATGAGAAAAGTATCATCTTCGTTTCCCAATTTGCGAAATTAAAATTGGTTTCGTAATAATAAATTAACGCCTCTTTATCGACGAATCGATTAACGTATCTTACTGTTACCTTTTGATACGTTAATCGATTAACTTCCTGTCTTAGCCAACGTCACTTTGTAGTCACATTCGACGCCAGTTTCCATTGTAGAGAGATCCTTCACGGTATCTTTCGAGAATAGTGCCTCGAAACTTGGCGTTCGTGCATTCCAGGCCACGCTGCCTCGAGTCTATTCGGAGTCTGGTATTGTACGATGGTTCCCCCGTTGTGACGTGTTCGAAAAAGCTGGAAACATTGGGGGGAAAAACGGTAGTCGACTATCGGGGATGTTGGCATCTGTTCGGGGGATGGTGAGTTCCAATAGCGCGCGAGGCTCGCGAGAAAGACAGAGATGAGGAAGCAGGAGAAAAGGGGGTGGAGAGGTACGACATGCAAACATCATATTTTACTGGCACCGAGCAATTTCGGGGACGCGGTATCATTGTCGCGCCGGTTGCAATTATCCCGGATATCCGTCGTCTGCGCGACGTCGAAATAATTACTTGGACCGCGTAACTGCTAGGAGCGCAATTACCGCGACAAGAGGCCGCTCTCGATCCGCACGTACCACCGGAGAGGTGGATTCTCGTCGGTTTGTCTCTCTCGTCGAACATCCGCGAAAATTGGAATATCTCTGGGCTCTTTCGGCCTCGCCTGCTGCCCTTCTTTCGTTACTCCCTTCCGCCCATCGATCCACTTGACTTCGTTCCTTGAAATATCCTCCGCGCGCGAACGAAGTTTGTTTGCCGAATCGATTCGCTGCTGTTTGACCTGAATAATCGTCGTTCCCTCGTTCTGAATGTGTGGTTGTCGTAAGAAGCTGCGAAATTTCGGGGAACGAGACGACGTACGTCCATGATTTCAATCCCTTTGACTTTTGGGACCTTTTCAACCCCTGCAAGTAAAAATTAGTTACTGCTTAGTTGGACGTAAAGTATTGAAACGTTACGTATGTATGCAATTTTGTATCTGCCGAGGCTCGTTTTCGTATCATGATTTTGATGTATCGTATCGATTTGTTTTGACAACTGGATCAACATCCTTTTTCAACCTCAATAATGAACTTGCATCACTTTGAGTGAACGAGTGACTCGTATGATTCATTAAATTTTAATTATTCAAAATTTTTGAATATGATATTGAAGTGTTTTTGAACTACTTTGAAATACTTTAATGTTGGGGGAGAAAGAAAATACTGTTATTCAACTTCGATATTTGTTTTTATTTAATGTTACAACATGCTCGAAGAGATTCATACTTTTTACGGTCGTTTGGTGGAAATGTTTCGAGGTACATATTCGTGATACACGGCTGATGTGTAAGGGAAACACATTCTTACATTCCATTCGGCAATTCGGAACTCCAATTGATCAGGACAAACGAGTATTTCAAGATTTCAATTACAAATTTGTCTGCGAACGAACACAGACGAAAAGTCGAACGAACACAAACGAAACTGGTCAAATTCTTCTTCCAAGCATTCGAATTCACTGTTACACGCCACTTTCGCTTCACCCTGTGCAAATCGTACATTACACGTAGCTGCGTTTCCACAGACGCGTCGAAAGTTCATCAAGTTCAAATTCCCGCGTCAAGTTTAGTGAATTTAAGCTGCTCCCAGCTCCTAATTGCGGTCTCCCCTTCGACCTGGCTTTGATGCCCTCCATCCTGTGCCCCTCTATATCAGCTCAGCGACCCTTTAGAGAGTGGCGTGCGGACTGGTTATGGACTGGTTAGTCGATGCACTGCTCCCGGCATTGGACTCCACGGCGCCTCACGCTACCCTCGTCGCAGACTCTACGGCGCCCTTTTCATCCCTTTTCTCCGTGCGCGTTCATGACCTCTCTGTCCCTCTCTCGCGCGTCCCATTTTTTTGGCCCTTAATTTGCTCGAAAACGATGCTCCGACCACACGTGTGCGTGCCTGCGCCGCTAAAAGCTGGATTCGTGTCTTTCTGCCGAATAATTAATGAATGTCGCGATTACGTATGTACGACCTTTGACTTTTCTGTTTCCTGGCGAACTCGATTCTGTTTTTTTTTCTTTTTTTTTTTCTTTTTTTTTTTTGTTGAAACGAGTATTACGCGATGGTATTACGATCGTCACACCCCGTTGGAGACTGATTGACGACGCCGACTGTCGCGTCGTTGACACGTTGTTAGATTGCAATTGAAAAAAGTCACTTCATTCGTAGAATAGATCGGACATTCGAAAAGTGTTTCATGTCTCAGCGATGTTTGAAGAACGTATCTACTTGCTACGGTTTTATTTGTGAAATACTTTTATTACGGATTTTCTCATCTTCTGTGATTGATAAATTCAAATTTCGAAGAAATGGAATTCGAATGTTACGAACGTTCTGTTCACAGCACGCCGTTCCTTGATTAATTTAATTCTTCTTCGAATTAACCCTCACTCGTGGCGTACTCGTACAAATGACCGCGTAGTGAACGAATTTGTATTATATTAAGAATTTAACGAATCTCATTTTATTTGATTCTGTATTTTGTATTCACCCTGTTGGAGATCTAATAACAAAATTCGATCGAACGAAAAGTTCCAAAGTTGAACAACGTATGATCTAAATTTTTACGGCATTCAACGTCGTAGCGAGTCGGTGGTTAATTGTGCGCATTTTATTCGATAAATATGCTGGTAAATTCAAACGTGCTTCGGAATCGACGCGTTACGTGGAAATTACCCACGACCCATTATTTTATCATTCGCTTCCCCCTCTATTCGAGCGCAACGATCGACTGATCCACCCCTACTTCACCCCTACGGTAATGGTCGGACGATCAGAAACGTAGGAGGTCTTTTCGAGTTCGTGTCACGACACGGTCTGGTCACGCAGGCCTGCTTGTTTGTTGAAAACACGACGGCGCTTGTAAAAATAAATCTTGCGGCAAGGAGAAATGGATGGTCCATAGTTGGGCACAGTTGGTCTAGCCCCCGACTTGCTGTCGCGTATTTCTTCGCGACTTTTCATGTTTGCAGCGAGTTTAAAAGTTGCCCGATTTAAAGGGGCCCCCTATACATCGTTCGCATCGACGTTTAGGTCAGTTTTTCACGGTTTCCGCGTGACACTTGCACGTCGATTATATCAATAACACGAGGCGTGTTAATCGTAAAAGTATACGAAATTTAAGAAAAGGATTTTCCAACCTCGTGTTCTTTTTAAAACAACCGAGACGAACGAACCTGGCAATTATTTGCATATAGATGATTCTGTTTTTCATTGCAGCGTTGAATAAAATCCGCTCGAGGATTGGAAAGCGAGCTTTGCTCCAATTTGGGATTCTTATTTCTGCATCGATATAGGTTACTTCTGACGTCAGTTGACCGATAATAAAGTACATACGTCGCTATTCGTAGAATGATACGTAGAATGTAGATAAATTTAAATAAATTCTGTGCATTCCACTTTGTACTGTAGGCGACATATTTCACGGATTAATTTATCAAGTATTTCGCCAGTGACAATAAAAGAAAAAAAGGTCAGTCATATCTTCTCCTCATCTATAGTCGCGGTATAGTCATTTGTTTTTAAACACCATTTATGTTCAATAAATATCCCGTTATCTTAGTGTTGAAATAAGACAATCTATTATATTATCACACAATTGTCATTAGACTGCCATGATCGTGCAAAACTGTGTAATAAAATGTCCAAAGAACAGTATTAATTATAATTCTATATGGAAGAAACAATATTCTTCGATTATAATAGATTTTATAAGAATGCTCTTTTATAAGAATCCACGTATCTTGGACCAGCGTATATCGTAACATCTGTCTTGATGATATCATGCGTCGCAACGTCTCAACGTGATTCAGGCTTCTGAAGAAAAAAATTCACGCCAGCGTAGATAGGCCAAAGTGGTTCCTCAAAGTGAATCAACGACACGATATTTCATGCTCGCGTTCTCTTTTCCGATCGTTTCTACGAAGGGGATTGAAATCGTTTGATCGAACTGGCTCGCCGAGATCGAATGCATCACGCGAGACGGCGGGAATTGATCGAGTTATCGCGTGGACGAAAATGTTTCCGGTTGTTCGACAGCGCAGGAAATTGCTTCCGTGTTTTTAACGAAAAATTCACACGGGCCGCGGCGCCAAGGCAAACAACATTGTCAAAGCGAACGAATTCCCCGCGAAAGAGTCGTCGGAGACATTAATATTCATCGTTTCCTCGAACACGATGAAAAATATAAAGAAAGAGAGAGAGAGAGAAAGTGTCAGCGTTCTCTCGAAAGTGTTTCAACCTCACGAAACGACTTCGTCGAAATCGTTCGATACCATCGCACTTTTTAACTGTGCTGCGAGTCTGTGATTTCTTCGGGCCGCGATATTTGCAATTCCATTTATAGTATCGTAAAAACGTTTCACTTACGCTGTTTTTCTGCGCGAGGAGAGAAAAAAAAATATGATTTACGACCGCCCCGTATGAATATCAATTAAGAAATCGATTTACTAATTACGGTTTTTGAAACGTTTTTTCCTCTGTTATTTTCTGTTGTTTCTTTTTTTTCACCTTTCGATAGTCAGTCGCAAAAATCTACGAACAAACGAAGGAAAAGTGAGGATCTGGAATGTTTTAATGGCGTTAATTTATTTATTCTGATGTTTGGTAGAAAATGCAGACAAATTAGAACCGAAAGTCATAATTACTGCGAGCGCGTCGAAATGTACAAAGTGTGTTGTTATCGTTATTACAATAAGAATCATGTACATATGGTAATTGCATCTAAAATTTCATAAGATCATGTTTTGGTTTTAACAAACGCAGAAAAATACGGTCGTTATTTTAAAATTTTAACCCTCAGATTAATTAAAATCCATGAAATTGTATCGAAATCTTCCTTTTCAGCCATTGTATTATTTAATTATTCGTAAAGCAGCGCGTTTTATAACAGTTTCTCACTTGGGTTTTTCCAAGATTTCAAAATTCGACTTGTCAGTCGATAGCTTTAAGTTTACTCGAACCACGCACCTGTACATTTTATTAATCACGCTTCAGATGTAATGAAACTGAACAATAGAGTCACACCGAGAGAATTACGTCATGATCATTTCGTTCAAATGGAGTTCTGCGATTGCACGTTGCTCTGCCCTCAATATCGTTACGTTCGCACGAAGTCCGTACGTTTTCAAATCGTTCGTAACTTTTAGTCACGTTATTGAACGCCGGTTTTAAAGCTGTTACTGTCGCATTTATCGTCGCTTCGGTCACAATATTTATTTCACAGTCCTGCGCGATATTCATTAAAATGCATGTTCCGTGCCTGGGAAATCGTCAATCGGATTAAAAGCGGAACACAGGCTTCAAATTCTGTAAATTATTGTCAAACGCGCGCGACGTGTTCGTTCCTGGGTTGAAAAAAGCCGGACGTTTCATCTTCGAATATAAATAACAGAAAAAAAAAAAACCCGATTACTCGAGATTTGTTCGATTTCCTTCTTTCAACGTAAAATCTGGTTTATGATTTCAATTACGGGATTACAATATTATTCGATTGTGTCTCTCGACTTTTTCTTTTTTTTTCAACAATCTTTCGACTCAATTTCACTAATGGATAATCTCCGATATTGTTTTTTGATATTTAGTTGTCTTCGAATTATTATTCATATTATTTTCGTATTCCTCAAAGAATCGTCCCAGACATTGCGAATCGTGTACGATTTTGGTGGCCAATCAAATCGAAGGCTCTCGTAATAATGGTAATTTCTTCGTATCCTCGCGACGAAATCGGTCGAAAACGAACGAACGAAGAGATCTCAAAACTCGCTTTGCTGCTTCCGCACGTGGCGTTGAATTTGGATGACCCTGTAGAACCTCGGTTCGTTAACCATTCTCGAGCATAAAAAATTGAGCCGTCCGTTGTTAGCTTTCTTTAACGAAGCGATCGTTAACGATTGCTATTCGTATTCTGTTGCTCGAAGCCGGTTTTCGTGACGCAGGTTTTCGTGCCTCGTGATTCTTTAACGAGCCGCCACCGCCTCTCCCTGTTCCTCTTGCGCTTTTCCCGCCCGGCTCTTCCCATCGCCCGCAATGAAATCGAAACGACGAATCGCGCGCACGGACCGCGGTCACCCTTCGCCTACGAATCGCCTCGGTAAATTATTAACATCGCGTGCCGTCCAGTCGACTATCGATTCGTCCTGTCCCACTCGTTCCTTCCTTTTCTTTTCTTTTTTTTTTTCTCCCCTCCCTCCCTTTTTTCTTTCAATTTCCACGCTGCTTGCCGTTCGCCGTAAAAATCGCCGGCTCGTGTGATTGATCGAGTCCAGCTCGTTCGTCGATCATTGAAATTTTTCAAAGGCATTGTTCCTATCTCATCTTTGTTGTCCAGTGACCAACTATTTTCCTATGCATCGAATATTTTTGTATTATCGGTGGTTTGTTAGTAGCTAGTAATCGTCACGTTGAACATTTATTTTGAACAAATGCGAGACGTCGGCACTGTACGGTACAATTTAATACTGCGGTAACAAAGACTAGAGTATTAGAGTAGGAAGAGATAGAAAATGTTAAAATGGTAGAGTTATATTATGAGATTTTGTTGGTTATAATAGCTGTAACCATAATATAAATAATATTCTTCTTTCACACAGAATAGTCACCATTGTTTTAGGAATTGTATGGAGATTGTGGTTTTCAACGAGAGAAATTCTATTCTTTTCCCTGCAGTATCTGAAATGATTACACCTGGTCCGGTGTTAAAACAGGTTTTTTTTTTAACTTATTGTTTAATGTTAAAATGCGATTAGTTCTCTGCTCTCTGAGTTTTATCTGGAAATGTTTTTATTTTGTTTGCTTAACGTTAGCTGAACTTCACCAAGCAACAGCGCAAAATCACGGTTATTTATATGAAATATTCTTCTCTCTACCGTATAATATTCCAGATAATGAAACAGATAGATTTACGTCCCCATGAATGTTTTAAAAAATATCGCAGTATAAATAAAAGTAATATAATGCAATATATACGTAAGCATGGTATTTCATCTCCATTTGTTTATTCTATTATTATTTTCCATTCGTTTATTGATATACAATATATAATGTTCTTGCCTTCGTCTCATATGTATATTGTGTCTTGTTCGTAGTAAGAAACGCTATTTACAGCGCAGCGTCATATGTGCGTGATGCAAATACCGTTTAGATCGTGTAATTAGCATATTTTCTATATATACATACACTATATCTCAAAGTTTGAAGCACCCTGTCATTTTTAGACGAAATCATGTTTTCTCAGTAACTAAGATCGTGTTATCAAAGACGCTGAGATTTATTTGTAAATCGCAACGTTCACCTCGTGAATATGAAACCGATGGGTGCTCCAAATTTTTGGAACGTGTCACGTGCACGTAAAACTATGAAAATTTGACACTCGAGCTGTGAAAACAAAACACGACTTTCCCTTGGCTCTCTGGGGCATAGCGATAAAGAAAATGTTCCACTTTTTTAAAATTTAAATCTGTATAACGGGACACGTACTGCCTTCAAATCGCAAGAGTTTCTGTCCCAAAGAATTAACCACTTGCGCTGGCAGCTGATTGCGGACCATAACGAATGACCAACACCGTACACGACAATTCGTCGCTTTCTCTTTGAACTCGTCGATATGACATCACCGGATAGAAATGATTGAGAAGTAAATAAATTTATTATTTGTTTTGTCCATTGCGTTTCACTTAAAATATACTTAAAACTGAGAAAATATTACAATTCTGGAACATGGGATTCTCGACGCGAGTTAAATCGAAACTTATTTTATCAGATTTTGTTCTCTGTATGTCATTTCTTATTTTAAGAATCTGTTGAACAATGACAGACGAACGTGTCCGAGTGTAGAGAAAAGAGGACCTCTCGGGAGTTTCGTTATTTCTCATCCAAAGGGAGCTAATTCCGCAAAGGCGGGAGGGGAATTTCGTTTGGCAGCGACGGAGACCCGACGTGTCCCCCGATTGCCAGAATCGCGAGATTTTTCTAGTTTATCGCCGGTAATATGGTGCTCGCTGCTGTCGGAAGGAAGCAATTTCGCGGCCCTAATTGCGCCATGAATCTCAGCAACTCGGAGACTCGCACGCTTCAAAGATTCCACGGCACGTGGAAAGGAAATATCGTTTGCCCTGCTCGAACTAATAGCGTTGGCCACGATGTATATGTACATGCATGCATACGTAGATGCTTCCGCGTTGAATCGAATTTGCCTTTTCCAGCGGGTTTCTTTTTTTTTTTTTCGCGTCGATAATTTCCCTTTGATCGGCGCGATTCTGTTTTTTTTTTTTTCTACTCGTCTCTGAGCTTTGCTTTTCGAATACGTTTGTTCTCCGTTGCGAGTGAATCACGTGGAATGATTAATTGCTAACTATTTATTGCGCGTGACGTAGCTATGAGTTTCTCAGTTAAATGTTTGGAGCATGCGGACATTCATGCGAGACGACTTCGTTGAATATTGTTGTTTTTCCGTCAAATATTTGCCGATGCAAATATTTCACTTGCCGTGTTATTTAAATTGGAATTAAACCTGGAATTAATTACATTTGCAGTTGCGGTGCTTTTCAGAAAGTCGAACGAAAAAAAAAAAAAATTGGAAGTTGTTTCGAAGCGATTTCAAAATTGAACGCAGAACGTAATGTAATAATTATACGTATGAAACATGGTACGATCATTCTTGTGTGCAGTTTCCAATATCCGAATACTTCAACAATAGCGAAAGAGAGTGAAACACTGCTAAAGAGGAAATGTTAAACAAATCCTTCGCGACTTCGATGATAAAAAGAAAACGGAATTCGACAAAACAAATTGCGAAACGATTGCAAATAAAACGGCGTTTATTGGGTTGAACTGGGAGTGGACGTTGCCCACGCGCGCCTAACTATAAAGCGAATCTGTTACGTGCGACTCTGTTCAAGGTTGACGAACGCGAAATAAATTCAGGGGATGGCGTACGGTTGTTTAATCGCGAACGTGCCCGAGTTACATCGGTTTCCCATGCTCTCCACGTCATTAAACCGACCGAACCGATTTAACGGACAATGAATTATATGGCGTTTCAACCCCCTTCCTCCCCCCGCCCCGCAAACAAACGGTTACGCGAATACGAAGCATGTTTATAGGTTTATTACGAATTGCGGTCCGCGTCGTCGCTGTTGTTTCCGGGACGCGTGCGTGGCTGAAAATCGAGGGGAACCACGGTTTCCCTCGGGTTCTGAGGGTGAACTCGAGCACGTGACGTTACCTCCGTTCTCGAGTTGCCTCGCCAGTTTTGTTACACGCGTGGTGTAAGAAACAGTGGCTGAAAAGCTCATTTTCAATAATTTTCTTTTCTTCGCGTGACTCTTCAATTGTGTTAACTAAATTCACCTGCGAGATAAATTTGATTCATCGTTTGTCTAACTTTATCGTTTTACTTTCCTCGAGGATATTCAAGGAACGAACGTTCAGGAAGACACGAATGATCGCATCGTTAGGACAGGTATATTATTATAACGATGCACCTGGGTCTCGTTTTACACGGTGGATGCGTAACGTTTCGTCGAAGGAGGGAACGCGTAGAGACAAGTTCACGTTGTGGATGAACGATTTTATCTTGACAAATTACTCGAGATCGATCAATTATTGTATGGCCAAATATTTTGATACCAGAGTTCGTTGTTTTGAAACGTTTCTTTTTTTTCTTTTTTCGCACGGCAAATAGTTTCACAAGTAAATGGTACATGTTGCTCGAAATAAACAGTGGTATGTAGAAAGAGTCACGTGTGTGCAACGTGTCAAAATGAAACGAAGATCTGGAGTGAAAATGAAAATGGAAAGTTTCTTGTTTCGTATTTGAAACATGTAGTACAGTGCACACTAAAGATTCGATTGGTATTTCTGTTGCAGAAATAATGAAGAGAGAAGCTGATGCAGGCGCTATGACAGGCTCCGGAGGACCGACAAGTCCTCACAAGCGTTACAGACAGGGTGACGATGAACTTCGTCTTCTGATCCCCAGCAAGGTGAGATTCCATCAACGTTTCTCTGATCTAATCTTACGAAGACCAGTTTTTCAAATCGAACCGAGATTACCCGCTATTTTTGAGAAAGTCGATATTTGAGTGTCAAGGCTTGGCGAGCCAGAGCTCGCAAGAAGCCGAGAGAAACTATCCAATATGCTTTCTAATTATTCCAAGTACACTCAGCTTTCAAACGTCTAGTTTTCAAAAGATCTCAAAGGCTGACAACTGCAAAGAATTCTCAGTTTTTATTCGATCTCTCGTTGATATAGGATGGAACAAGAATTTGAGTATTTCAGTCAAGTATTAACTACGGACAGATTAATTTTTTTTTTCAAGTACAGTGATTTAATAAATAAAATTACCAAGTAATCTAAAAAAAATACATACTTGCGATCAAAGCTCGCAAGTTTGCGAAATTTCAAATTTCAGATCAACGCAATTACAGAACTCTAAATGGAGATTTGTTCTGTTCGTTAAATATCATAATTAGTGTTGATAATTAGCTGTGGGAATTTTATATTTTTTTTATATTATATTTTTTATATTATTTTGTGCACATTCTGTATATAATTATAGTTTGAAATTTCCTATATAAATGTATAAATATTCCACAGTCTATTCATGATAATGGGAAAAATATGGACGTACGTAGTCAAAGGTTAAAATTTCAATTGCTCTTTTTAAAACAAGGGGAACAAATGCAACGTTCATACAAGTAGTGTACATCAGTCAAAATTAATTCAAATTTTCTTTCGTCAGAGATTGGTACTTTATTTGAACGAATGTGATTAAATTAAACGTTCATATAGTCGTTCTTCTCGCTTACCTTTCTCGGCAAAAATATGTTTGAAATTTCGAAACAGAAAAGCTTCAGCACAAATGAGCGAAACATTTATTTTACCTCCGACATTTGTAAAAAATAAAATTCGAATAGAAATCTCCTAACAAGAATCCTAGTAACAATCAAATGTCCTTCTGTTAATATTCTCAATCATTTTGACTTGAAAATTTAGCAATTTAACAATTAGTTGATACAGGACGACAATTTTCTATCTTTGCGCATTGTCAATTATTATCGTTATAGCAATTTCTTCACTGTTATTAATTTACAAATACGTTTATGAAGTTGCGTTCATCGGGGCATGACAGAAAAATTATTAACCGGATCATCTCCCAGCTGGAAACTTCCATAATCATAAAATTGTACATTAATGGAGAGGAATGAATAGTTTAATCGGTGTAAATTTATCGCGATACATCTCAGCCAGGGGTTTTCACGATTGAAGATTAACAAGGAGAAAAATAGAGTGAAATCGAACGATCGTACAGGATGATACAAAATAGAGAATTTAAAAATAGAAAATTCTCGAGCAAGACAAATCGCCTCGTTTCGTTCGCCATTGTTTAATTTACTTTTCCCCGGGTTAACCGGTCCGGCGATTAAAACGTGGCCGGAGGAACTTTCACTTTCACCTTTCGCCGCGACAAATGAAACGCAGCACGATCGAGAGCCCGATAAGCTTTTCCACGAAGATTACACACCGCAGTTGAATTTCCAAATAAAGTTCCGCGCAATGACGTTTTCCAACCAAGTTGTTGGTGGTATTTTTCCTACAGACGCCGCTTCGCGTCTGTTCTGGATGTTTCCAAGTTTTATGTTCCCACAGTTTTTCCGCGATCGCGTACACACACCGTTGGCGAAGTAAAAGCCGGCCTGTGCCATAACGTGTTGCAATTTCGCGTCGGCACGCTCGCAATCGCGGAACGCCGCGGTTCTTCCGGTCATTGTCGCTGCGCTCGGCGAACCGCTATCGGGGTTTCCTTCCGCTTTCTTCCCTTCGGGAAAACTCGCGGGGAAATCGAGGCGGGATATAGCTTCACCTCGCACAGGCGAACGGAAATTTGAATCTCTCTGGTGGAAAGTCCAAGTGTGCTTCCAATTTTTTTCAGTTGTCCCTTAGCAGACAGCACTGGACTGTCTCGAATTTCTTTCAAACTCTTTGAAACTGCTTCGAATTGTCAAATACATGAAAGTTTAATGTAATAAAGATTGATGTAATGAACGTGTACATTTTGTGAAATGTGTATGATAAAAGTATGTCGCAACGTGTTGTCCTATTTGAATCTTTGGTAAATAGATAGGTAATTTTGTTATTGTTTGTGGACGCAGACTTTTGTGCATTTGCGGGAAATCTGAAGGTTCAAAAATGCACGCAGTGCATTTTTTTATGTAATATAATATGGAAAAAACGTAACGACTCGGGAATTTATGTAGCAAAAATGTATTTAATTATATATATATTTTTATATTATTATTATATATTATATATATATATATATATCTTTAATTACTTTCAATATTTTCTTCATCTTTATATCTTCAATCTTTTGCTATTATTATTGCGTATCTTTAACTATTTTATCCATCATTTTTAAACTGTTTGATCCTTTGAACTCGATTTGTTTTCAATGTTACTGCTCATCCACTTGCATTCACATTAAGGTAAATTAGGTAAATGAATGTACAACGATATAAACTCAACGTTCTTCATTATCATTATTCTCATTAAATGATTTATCTTTTATAGCCTTTACAATTCCCAAAATTTTCATACCAAATTTGTGTTTTCAAAGGATCAAACTTGCAAGTTCTCGGACACCGAGAATTTTCACTTTCCCTGCCTCCGATATTAATCTCCGTAGCAGTGGGTGAGCCAAAGGGCCAACGAACACAAAAGAAAACCCTCGTTCGATATCCGCGTTCCGTATCAAGATTCGCCGCGCAGTCGCTCGCGTCTTAATAAACCCAGATTACATCTCGAAGAATGGAGGACGAGCGTGCGTCCCAGCAGGCGATCGAGGCACAAAGGAGCAGCTTCTTTGGTTGGATTTTTTCCCCCCCGTCAATTTCACTGGCAGCCAGTTCGAATCGTTCTCGGTGAGGTCTCGATCGCGAGTCGGGGGGATCGGGTCGCGCACCAACGATCCAACACAATGTCGATTGCGATTGCACGCAATCGAACACTCCGCGAAAAGGAGGCTGTGTCAGGGTCGATCGATGGATCGCTCCTTTCGAGAGTGATCTCATTCACCGCGTCGCGTAAGAGTGAGCGTAATTATCGCTGCGTTTTCCGTCGTGTCGTGTCGTGTCGCAATCGGCCCCCGCTAATCGCTGGAACGTGGCCAGCACGCGGCTCGATCGAGGAACGATCGGCCTTCCCCTCGCTGCAAGTTTGATCCATGAAAATCGTACGAAATTGGAGCACGCGCCTGTTCCCACATCCCTGGGCTGTGTGTCGAGGTCGCGGTCTCGAGCCGATTTTATTTTATTTCACGCGAGACGCGACTATTCCTCTGATTAGTTCGAGTCGCGTTTCATTTGGAATGACGTAGTATAAAATTATTTCTACCGTTTCGTTCGTCGGGTGTTAATACGTTCTTTGAGCGATTCAGTATCAGAATTAGGAGGATAATGAGTGTTCTCGAAAACGCCACGAGGACTCGAGTTCGTTCAATCGATATTGCAACGTTGAGATGTAAGATCGACCGGATATTAACGTGCGACATCGTATATTGTGATGTTATAAATATTTTAATTTCTTGAAATTTCGTAAAATTATAGAATCCAGGTGGCAAGCATGACGACGAAAGGACAATCGTTTGGAATTTCTTTTCGCAGCCTTCGTGTTAACGTTTTAATATACCCAAGAGTCGGTATAATTTGCTCCGCAGTTTTTGCCAGAAATACCTTGATATTATATATTTCGGTTTTTTTTTGTAGCGACCTTATCTTTAAGTAATACCGAAAATCAATTTGTATCTTTTATTTTATCTAAATTTTTGCTCCCACCTGCTCCCACGATACGTAGAAAAGTCGTGGGCTGTCAAGAACACTAAAACATGAAATTTGATAATGTTGATCAATTGAGAAGAATCGAAGTAGAGTAGCAAATAAAATGCAGTATCGATTCTTAATCCGTTGCAATCTTATGTGACTGGATTTTATTTCAATACGCTCGACTTTATTCCAATACACTCGGAGAGAACATCTTACATTTCCTTATATTATCGTATCGCAAGGTAGCGAGAAGCGTTGCCCTACCACGTGTTATTATGTCGAGCTCCGAAATTTCCGAGAAACGAAAATATTGTCCGCAGTCGCGAGGCTAACAAGATTGAACGAGTCGAATATTTACGCTCCTCAGTCGTACAGCAACTGTCGAGAGCGTAACATTCGTGTAGAATCAGTCGACCGCGTATTAAATAAGGTGCGTATTAATTAAATAAATGGATAAATTGATCATAGACGTGTGTGCAAAGTATATTAGGATAGATGTTAGAATTTTCCTAACACGAACAGAATTGTTCTCGCAGACGAGGGTTAACTCTGCAGTAGACTCTCCACTGGAATTTCGTGTCTCGATGTCGTCGAGGGAGAATAATTCTAATGGAGGAAAACGATTGTATGTTACAGGTTGCCGGTTCGATAATCGGCAAGGGTGGCCAGAATATCACCAAACTGAGAAGTCAGGTAAGCCGTTGCTTCTTCCGTTTCCGTCGTTTCCGTTCCCCGCCCCTCGATCTCGTTTCCCTTTATCGTTCGTCCACGTTTTCGAGGGACAAGCACGAGAGACAGAAGAAGCCGAGTGAACGATCCGAAAGGAAAAGACCAACGAGAAAAATAACGTTAGACGACAAGAAGATCGTGAGAACGAATTTTCAACGACGAAACAAACTGCGGCGGAGTACCTAATCTCGAGGAAGTTTGCCCCCCCCCCTTTTTTTTTTAGCTGAACCATCTAGATGAGAGAGACGTTTGATCCTCGACAGAGACATCCATACGTTTCACGAGCTTCTTGCTCCGTTCTCCGTTAATTAATCGCTCGCGCCGCGAATTTCTAGAGGCGACCATGTTAACTACTATTGTCGATCGATCGAGCTCTCCGACTAGATTGGAATGTTTAGGGAGGCTCCGATGAGTGTATTTCTGAAACGTGTGTGCAAACGAGAATCGTGTTAGCACCGAGGTACAGCGTTTTCTCTCTCTCTCTCTCTCTCTCTCTCTCTCTCTCTCTCTCTCTCTGTCTCTCTTTCTCTCTCTTTCTCTCTGTCTCTCTTTCTCGAGCGTAGCAGCCCGTTTCTTTTTTTGTTTTTAATTATTAGCCAAGCATCTAGCAGACTGTTGTTACTCTTATCATTATTATTGCTGTCTGTTATTATTATCATTATTGTTGTTGTTGTTGTTGTTATTATTATTATTATTTTTAGAAGGCTTTGAAACCGTTCCTTTTTACCACATACCGACAAAAATGATATTGCAGTATATACATACATACACACACACGTACGAAATATCTTCATCACGCATTTTGGTTCTTGAACTGGGGAAGTGAGACCCCCCTCGTTTCCCGCAGATTTGCGTTCGCTTCGCCCGGCAGACGATTTATTTCTTGCCCGGTTCTGTCGACCGGTTACAGTCTCTGGGAATCGACGTAGCCGATATCAATCGTAAACCGGGGAAACGCGTGAGCGTGAAACTACCATAGCCGACCCTGAACGATTGATTAAAGACGCGGCCGCCGAGTAAAGCCTGTTGCACGCGCCACACCCGGTCCAAACCCTTTCGATTTCACCTCGAAAGGATTAAATTAACCGTGCAAGTAATACTCGGGATACATCGACTTGTAACACGATGTGAATCTCGCTCGAAGATTCAACTTTGCCAAAAAAAAGAAACGAACACGATTGGCAATGTCATCGCTCGGCGGCGATGATGTTTTCTTCTCGACGAAATTCAACTCTTCAATCTGCGATCCGGTCGGGCACGTAACAGGCATTACACTCGCGGGTTTCTCGATCGATTTCTTGCATAACGCCGATTGTTCGCCTCGGTGTTCTTCTTTTCTTCTCTTTTTTTCTTTTTCTTTTTTTTTTTTCTTCTTTTTTTCTCTTCCAACCTTGAGACGCCGACGAGGCTCTCACCCTGCGCGCGCGAACCAGAAGATCGGAGGCGATGGTTCGCAACCTCGTGTTACTTGGCGCGCGATGATCCAGGCCTGGAATCGACAGTTTCACAGAGTCGTGAAACGTTTTCACATTGCGCGTACATCTCGACGAGTTTCGTCGCTCTTGCACGATTACAAGCGAACGAGGGTCTCGATCTCTTGCGTCGTCGTGATTCGTTCGATCGGCGATCATATGCTCGTTGATTGAATGAATCGAGATCCAGCGATGCACGCAGATCGGGCACACGTTTTCGCGCGTGAGGTTTTTGTACACAGGGAGCAGCGAATGTTGGCCAATGCCAAGCCAGTCTCACGCGACGAAACGTGCGAACGCTGACAACTCGCGGACTCGGGGACAAAATGGAGTGGATTCGGTTTGATCCGACTGGATGTCGAGCGTTCTTTGTTGTCTTTTCGAAAGAGACCACGGAGGAATCTGGATAGAGACCCTTGACAAATATATTTCGATCAAACGCGAATATTCGAAGGTGTTGTAGAAACATTGAGAGATCTCTCGAGTAAGAGAATTCAATTGAAATCGTTAATTCTATGTATTTCGAACGAATGAAGTAATATTTGACACGTAAAATATTTCAATGTTTTTTTAAATACTTTCAAATATTTGGGTTTGATCGAAATTTCTTTTTGACAGGGGATAATTATAAGTTTCACGTAAATTGTTCTTCGTTGCTGTTAACATTAAGATGTACAGTACAGAAGAAACATTGGAGAAACGTTTTATTATCGATAATTGAAACAGTTTATCGAAGTTTGTCAAATATTTTTTATTCGCTCCAACAAAAGATGTTCGTTGATTCAGTTTCGTTTTTGTGATGGTTGGATAGAAAGTTGTCGGTGTTGGTTTGTTACATCGAATGGACGATAAAATGAATCGGTGAGCACACGTACAAAGTTATTTTATGGAGCAGTTAATTGGACGCAGACGAAAATATCTCGTTTTCTAGAAGAAGCTATTTTATTTCGACACGATCCTAAGCACGCGGTAAAAAGTGTTTTAAAATTAGATCAGAGCGTGAAAATTTATTCTGTCGAAACAGTTTCGCTCTCAGTTTGGATACTATGGAAATTTTTAAAATAGAAAGTACGAGTACAAACATCCATAATTTAAATATAATTTTATAAATATTTGAAGAATAATTATTTAAGTCACCTTATTTGACTTGAACATAATCTTGCAATAATCTTATGTTAGTTTTGACGAATAAAGTAATTTTTTATTTTCACGTTTCTTTTAGACTGTAAATGCTTTTGTATTTTGGCGAAATTTATGATTTCGATACGTTACGTACAATAGCATATTATGTCAAGTTATTGACATCTAATGACGTTATTTATATTTACAATCGATTTCTTTAATTATATTCATGCAAATATACACAGATATTCGTGGTCTATTTTACTAACTTCGCTCGAATAAAAAATGTCTGATTCAGGCACAAAATGAAGTTACCTCGCTCGAGTTAAAAACTTGGATTGCAGAAAACAAAACTGGATCAATGAATGTTTCTTGTTACAGAGCAAGACGGTGGAAGACGAAGAAAATTGTTTCTACAATGTTCATTCTTATCTTACGTATCATCGATGGTAACAGGAACGGATTCACATACGTAAAATCCGTGGTTGAGATAGTTACGTCCTTCGTTGCAGTTATCTCCAACGTGCCAACGAGTTTAGGACCACACAGAAAGCATCTCGAGCGAATCGAACTGTAAAAAAAAAAACATCGACATCCTGACGACTAATTCGAGAAATTAACCAATCGCGAATCAGCCCTCGTCCACGCTCGATCTTGTCCCTGGTCTTGTACTTGGTCGCACTTATAATCGTGCCAGAGGCGGTTCGTTCGTTATTCGAGCTCGCGTGCTTCGTCGTGGCGCGGCTTTCTGCGTAACCCGAAAAAGGTGGAAGGCCAGGAGGTGTGTGACCTCCGAGGAGCGAGAGAAAGAAAAAGGAAAAAATGAATCTCGGGGGATAATCGCGTTTCGCCCGGGAAACATTTTTACCGTACGTTCGACGTGTATCCGCCGCTAGTTGTTTGCGTCCCCTTTGCGGCCAGTTCCCCGCAGCGTGTATATCCCTCGTTAAACGAACGGGGAAATCTTATGCTCCGACTACGGTCGGCCGGTTTCGAACCGGTTGACGACCACCTCGAGGACGAAAATTTCGCCAAGTTCGCTAACAAGGCGGAGAAATATTTGCAAGCGGCCGTTTCTTCGGGTGGTACGTTCACCCTTTGTTTACGATTGTCCAATTCTTCTTTTCTTCTTTTTTTTTTTTTTTTTTTTTTTAATCTATTTTTCGACCGAGACGACACGTTGAAAACATCTGTTTAATACGTAGGTACGATAAAACGAAGTTTGTGCCCGATTATGTCCCAGTCGAGGTTATTAACACGCAGACTGACCGACTGGTGAATTGTGAAGCTCAAATGAGCGTACGACAATTATTAAAAGCTTCCTCCAATTAGCCTTCGTCGTTGACCAAGCATTCGAGGTTCAGCCGGTGTCGATTAAACGAAAAGCGAAATGTGAGGAAGAGGTCGAGGAAAAAGGCAGTGAACGAATATTTAGATCCTAGATATTAGTTGATCCGCCGTGAATAATCGCGTGACCGTCGACTCGTTTCTCGAATTCGCTTCGTTCTTCGTTTAGCGTGGCTAAGAATTTTCGTTGGACTAGCTTTTCTTGCGTTTGCAACGAGTACCACTCGTTTTCTCGTGTCTTGCAAATATTTCTCCGATCGAGCGCGCGGCGATCTCGAAGAGAAGAGCGAGGCGAAACGCGAATGTAGAGAAGGGGGAGGATTTTCAAAGTGAATCACACGGGGTGGTAGTTAGGTTTGCACGAGCGTGATCCGTGATACGCTGAGAACGTAGAACGGAAGAAGGTGACAAATGATGGAAAGGGGTTAGAGAATTAAGCCGCGAAAATTAATCGAACCGTGAGAGAGACGTGATGTCTAACTTGGTTGATGATTTGTGCCCTGGCCCCGCCCCAACCCCGGCGTTGCCCCCCTGGTGTTGCCCTGCCGTTGCCCTGCCGTTGCCCTGCCCGGAACGACGGACCCTGACTCGATCGGCAAATGGACCACCCTACCAACAATCGACAACAACCACCAACCAACCACCAATGAACCAACCACCAACCACCACGGCCCGACAGTACAAAGCCTCAATCATTGTACCCGATTGCCCCGGACCCGAACGGTAATGACCAACACCACTACTTAATGTCTTATTTTTCTTTGTCTCTAATTACAAGAAATACCTAAATGACAGCGAACACATGGATCGCTGTGCTGTTTTTCTTTTTTCTTTTTTTTTTCTTTTTTTTTTCTTTTCAATCGAACGACAGCGACGTTCTTTCTATTGATGATTCTTTTTTTTCTTTGTCTGTCTGTCTTGTCTGTCTGTCTGTCTGTCTAGCTATCTATCTGTCTGTCTGTCTGTCTGTCTGTCTGCCTCTGTCTATCTATTTGTCTTCTCTCACACGATCACTTTCTACTTCTTTCCTTCCTTCTTTCTCTGCAATACTCTGCAACACTCTTCCTCTTCGACACAGTCTTTAGTGAATTACGTCAGTTTCTCCTTCACTCTTCTTCTTCTTCTTCTTCTTCTTCCTTTTTCTCCGCCTGAATCTTTTTTTCTTTCTCGTTCGTTCCTCCGTTCGTTTCGCCACTCTCGGCCTTGTACGTACGTGTCCTCGGCCAGCGTCTCCGACATCATTGCGCGATGATTCATCGCACCGCGAGCGATAAAGCCGAGCCTGTGCGAGCTTTCGTACGAGGGACACGCGTGACACCACCACCCTTGGGCACACGGTGTTCGTGACTGCACCTGCCGTCACATGTGGTTCCACTATCCTCGCTCTCTGTCACTCCCATTTAGATCTTCTTTCGGGCATTGTCTCGGGGCCCCTCTGTCTGTTCGCCTCTTTCTGTCTTCACGTCCACCGTGACCTTCGAAGCTTTCCATTCTTACCACGGCCAGAGTGAATCGAAGGTCCATCGCGAGAGCGGAGATCGAGCACTCTCCTCCCGCTTGCTGCTTCTTTGTTAGCCCCTGACTTACAATCCGCGACAAAGAAATAGCACGCCCAGTGTTTTTGTCAATTTTAACAAATTACAAAAATACAATTTTACACGTGTATTGTGTTGCATATGCAATCTAATTTCACGTAGGTACTGTATGCCAATTTCTGCAGTCCTCGTTTTTGTCTGTAGAAACAATAGGATCCTGAAAAATCGGCGCGGCAAATTAATAGCACGGTATTTTTAAAAATCAGTTTCTGTTCGTATTCATCAAGAGAAATCAATATTTGATATTTTGTAGTCTCCAAGAGTCTTTTTTGTAATTGCCATCGTTCGCCACGGAAGCGATTTATATAAAGTTTTTCAATTCGCACCGATTTTTCAGAATTCTTTCGCTTTTACAGATAAAATGCGTCATAATTTTGCAGAAATTGACACACAATGCCTGTGTATATGTAAAATTATATTTTTGTAATTTATTGAACAATAATTAACAGAAACACTGTTTGTGCTATTTTTTTTGTCACGGACTCTCTCTCTCTCTCTCTCTATTTCTCCCTTTTCCCTCTCTCTTTTTCTGCTCTCGTTAGGAATCCTCCTCGTGAGTTTATTAACATTCAAGAGCAACGTCCGTTTTTACTGGGAATTTCGACGATTGTTAGAAACGATATAGTTAGCCAGAGCAAATGCGTCTTTAGTGCAGCACAATTTCCAGAGGACTTCGTCCTGCTTTGCGAATTCAAGGCAAGATTCGTCACGATGACGGGCAAAAGCACTCTCCGAACGAAGGAGACGCGGTGTCTTTCTGCTTCTCGATCCGCGAAACTTCTCTTACCTTGGTTCCCTTTGAATCTACTCTCAAAACCTGTCTCTCTCTCTCTCTCTCTTTCTTTCTTTATATTGCCATTTTCTCTGCTCTTCCGCGCCTCTCTGTACATCTGTTCGATCTGTCTCCACTTTGTTCGTTTCCGTTCATCTCGCGTGCGCGGACAGAAACACGTCCGATAAGTATTACACAGCGATCCGAAACCTACACCTCGTGATCTGATTATGCCGAGGGAAGTGTAATTGTGTACATCGTGTTGTCTCTCTCTCTCTCTCTCTTTCTCTTTTTCTCTCTTTCTATCTGTCTGTCTGTCTCTTCTTTTCCTGTTTCTTTCTCTTTCTCTCCTGTTCTTTGTCTCTAATTTTTGTGGCTAACACGGATGCTAATCCGTGGAACGAGGCGGTGATCCTGCCGATTCCACGCTTAACGTCGAATATGTCACGCTTACTTTTTAGGTACGTCCCACTGATCAACGCACCACTGACCATCATCGTCCTGGCAGAGATTTGCCGCTGTGATTAATTTAATTTGACAAAATTCGCCCGCCCGCGAGTCGAAAGTCATTACCGACCCGCGTGTGTTGTTTCAACCTCGATCGCGACCCTTTTGTTGCTGGACTCGTTTCGTCGCCTATACTTGGCTGAAAGTTCTCTCTCGTTTCCCCTGTTAGGTAAAAATCGGACGACGGTCTGAAATCAGTGTTTCTTATTCTACGATCCGCGAGATCTTCGAAAAAAACTGTTCTGGACACATTTTTATTCGAAATATATTATTTGAATAATATCCAAGCCTGAGAGAAAGGACTGTTGCGCGTGAGTATTTGAACAGTTCAAGATCATTGCAGATAGATATATAAAGTATAATTCAAATAAGTTTAATGTATATGGAATGGCTATAAATTGAACGTGACTGAAGCTTAATTTTGCAGAGACATCTTGGTTAAATAATTTTAAGAGTTATTATGTGAGATTATTACATGCACATTGAAAAAGTTTGTATAAATTTTACAAAGTGTCAGTCGTTTGTTATAAATAAATATGAAACTTGTATAAACGCGGGTCAAATTTAGCATTTTTATCACTTGCTCAATTATAGTAAAACGTAGAAAATTAACAGTAGAATGCTCATTGATCTGAACTGTAAAAGGAAAAAAGAATATCAATCTTTTAAGAGAATTACATCAATTCTCGATTGAAAGAATTATTCAATATAATTTATAATTTGTAATATTATATAAGAATTATTTAACATTTGTTATCCTAATGAACGGAATGATTAAGAAACGCTGATCTAGATGCTTGTTAGAGATCGACGAATTTCTCTCAAACTAAATATTTTCTTAAACGATAAGACAGCAACGAAAGAGTTCACACCGGATTATTTTCCATTCGCAGTCAACACACTTAACAATGCGTTATTGAAACGATTCAGCGTGAAATACCGAAGCACCCCACGAGAATGGTAGACACATCGAGCGTGTTTGAGAAATTAGGTTAGAAATGAAAAAAAAAAAATCGCTTTTGGATTGTAAAGTTTGACGTACTTATAGTATTGCTTTTAAAGTAGTCGCGAGTATTACCATCACTTCTTCTTCTTCTTCTTTTTTTTTTCTTTTTTTCATTAAAAATTGCAAGCAATTGTGATACCTATTGCCAATTTCGTGGGAACAATGTTCAATGGCGTATAGCGATTTAACGAGCTACGGCTGTCAAATATCATGTTTACTGTCCGTATTTTAAATATTCCCGAGGCCGCTTTCAACAACTGCTTTCTGCTCGCAACTTCAATATTTACTTCAAGTACTTTTAATAATTTAATGCCCGAGAGTTTCAACGAGGCCTTCGCACATTTTCTTGTCTCCTCGTTCTCTTTAATCGAAAGTTAGTTCCTAGTAATTTCTTATCAACTTCGGTGCCCGATTTATGCAGAGTAGATTTATCGTCGCTTGTAATTCCACGTTGCTCGGACCTGCGATTACTAGTTAAATTTCGCGTCCATAATTTCCGTGGCGACGAATAATTATTAATTATTTATGATCGAGGAATATTAACGTCGCTTTAAAATGCGCATTGACAGCCTCGTAACACGTAGACACGGAATTATTAAGCTCGAGCCTCGCTCGTTTTAGAATCCATGCACGAACAATTGATTTCATTGTAAGCATTTCAGCCGATAAGCAAAATAAAATTCGACAACTACGTCGTCGAAAATTATTTACTACAGAAATGTATCGTAACGTTGCGCAAAATGTGCAAATGATAATCGGACAGTATTTGATTTCTACCGCTCTCCTATTTCGTGCGCGTGTACCATTTAAAAAGTCGCGAAGGAAAAAGCGAGGAGAAGAAAGAAAAAGAAAAAAAGGAAAAGAAAATGAAAGAAGCAAGCCCGAAATCCAGATTAGACCTAATCAGCTAGACTGTCTATCCACATTTGTACGCGTCAATTGCAGATCAATCGGGCAGGAATGTTTCGATCTCAAACGATTCCAAACGCGAGGGACAATTCTCTCTTTTTTTTCCCTTGCTCTGCAACAGGTTCCAACGGAATGATCAGTCAACGCAATTCTTTCATTCCATCCATCGATCGATGCACATACGTAGATCCCACTCGCGGCGAACGCCTGGCGATCGAAGCTTCTTTCCACCAAAGACGAGATGTAGTTTCTCTCTTGTTTATTTTTCTTCTTTTTTTTAAAATCCTTTTTTTCTTAGAGAAGCTTTCAGTTTTTTTTTTTTTTTTTTTTTTTTTTGTAGAAAAGTTGTTATCCGTCGATGGAGCTCTCGTTTTCCAGGCGATGACTTTCGACCGGTATATGCACTTTTATCTGATATTCGCGCACGGTTCTCCGGTTCGTGATCGTCGAAACGATTGTGTGTGACTGCTGAAAGAAAATTGGGCGAAATATCGCGTTCACCAGGGAGAGAAGTAGCTAGTGACGGCCGTTTTCACGGTTTCAGACGGTTTGCTGGCTAACGAAACCGTTCCCTCGCGATCGCGTTATAGTATCGTGCGATCTCGTGTCTGGTGTGATCACGAGACGGCCGCCCGTTACGTAGGAGAAAAGCGCATGATTAACCCTCGACTAGTAGGGTGAACGTTAGTTCTGTTCCCATAATTGGTAGGGTGGGATCAATTCGACGGAAAGAGAGGAGAAAAAAAAAAAAAATACCAGCTGCGCGATACAAGTCGAGTCACGCGACGGAGACAAGTCGTGCGTAGATATACTTTTTGCTTGAAGCTGCTGTTGTCGATTTGAAATATATACCGACCCAAAAAAAGAAAAAGAGCGCTTTTTTGTTGCTTTTCATTCCTCGATTTTGGAGTTTAAATTTGCTATCGAACCGGCAGCTCACGATGAAATCATCGATCACGGTAAATTTGCAAGTTGGGTAGACGATTGTTCGGTTTCTGAGATGATACTACCCCTGGAGAAATGTTTTCGATCGAACGTGAGTGGTTGAAAACATTGAAATCCTTCGTATTCACAAATTCAGATGCCAATTGCTTTATTTTCTCATGCGTTGCAAATAAATACAATTACATTTTGTAGTTTAAAGGCTGTGATCAATGTTTTTGAATATGTTTCGACTTGTTTATGTTTGATCGAAAACCTTTCACTAGGGGCGCGTGAGGGGTGAAAGAAGCTCATATCCATTAACGCGATCTTGGTTGGTTATATAACTTAGAAAACTGTTTCCAGAGAATTTTACCTCGATGGAGGCAGGATTTTCGATTTTCAGAATTTAAAATATTCCATTCAACGTACTACAGTGTCTCAGTGCCAGTATAGTATAATTTACAAACATACAGCTTTCTCTTGCACTATCATCTAAATGTCGAAGCTCGAATATTCTTTTTATCATCTTTCATTTCCTTTCTTCTTGAAATTTACAGTAATATTCTATTTTTCCGTACTATCCTTGAAATTTTTATCAAACGCAAAGAAGTGAAATTCAATAATTATTATATGCGTAATGTACATATAATGAAAGAATCGATAAATTATAATTTAAATCGAAGATATGAATTTTGAAAATCCAAGTTGAAATTCGTCCTTAATGTTCAACAGAATTCTTGGGTAGAAATTTTTAAATTATCTCCGATTTGTGAATCGCTGTGAAACGTGAAATTTTTTTTATCTTAGAAACCGATAGTCGGCTTAACTTAAAAATTTTCTGTTACTGATGCCTCATCGTAAGCTATTATATTATTTGATGTCAAAGTCGGTTCTAAAATCGAAGGATCAAGAATGTTGTCTCACTGTTCGGTCATTTCAGTAATTCGACGAAATTTTAACAGTCAATAATTTTTTTTTCTAAGAAGATTTTTCGTAGTTTATAAAGAATCTAATCACGTTCAGGTATGATTCGGGTCGTCTTCGCGTGATTCACTCTGTATTCGTATCTCTTTCTCGCCGTGCGTGTGACTGCCAGTACTAACGCTGGATTGACTTCTCATTGTGAAAATCGTCTCTAAAAATCGGAAGGAAAGAGAGCTTAGAAAAATCATCGCTAAACAACGCGCCGCTCTGATAACAAAATCATTCCGTTTGCCTGACTTGAGATTAACGTGCCAAAGCAGCAAAACAGGTGAAGCGGTCAGAACATACTGTTGCTCGTTCTAACTCCACCCTACCAGTTGATGGTTAACATTAACAAACAATCACGCGACGATCGAAGGAACGCCGTTCGTAAGAGCTTTCCCTCTTGCGACACGCGAACGCGTAGAATCGATTTCGAAAGCTTCGGTGTTGTCGAAGGAGGATCGGAGAGGAGGGTGCAATTGAAAAAGCGATAGCACAACAGAAAATACATCGAATGAACAGTATCGATGTTTAACGTATTTTCACGAGAGTTACAAGAGTTTTCCTCCGCTCTTTTTCTTTTCTTTTCTTTTTTTTTATTTTTTTTTTTTTATTTTTTTGTTTCTCATTGCGTGTCAGGGTGGTCAGTAAATTCACGAATCGAGAAAAGATCTCGCTAAATAATTCAACGTGTGGCGCACAGTGGAACTCGGGATTGACATCCACGTTCGCCGTGAAACAGAGAAGTTTCCTTCGAAACGAAGTTCCCTCCAAACGAAGATTGAAATCTCTAATCTCGGGGCGATTCTTCCTCGGAACAGTTAATCCCGGCTTCTGGATCCGATGGTGAATTTACTGTCCATCCGGTGGATATATCGATCTTTCCCCCGAGGAAACAAATCCGCGGTGCGTGGGAATTGATCCGTTCGATACGTACGCAGTTTCTTCCGGTATTTCCATTCAAGCACCACCAAGAATATATTACTGTGTTCGCGGTTAATCGAATCGTGTCGAACGAAACCGCATTTCCTTGCTGTGAGTCGCGGCGTCGCACGTTTCTCGCGTGGAATTTCAGAAAGTCAGTCGCGACGACCGATCGAGCGGTGAAAAGCTGGTGAAAAATCCGATCGGGGGAAATACGATCCGAGTTTACTCACGAACGGAGATGGAAAAGTCTCACCGATAATCGTCGATCGACACCACGAGAGGCATTCGAATCTTGGAAAATTATCACCACTTGTCTGAAAGTTGAGAACTTTCCCCGTTTCTTTGTAGCCGAGCTCCGTAACTCGTCAAAGTACTGTCTGCGATCCTCGAGGAAAATCGTCGCGATTCCTCAGCAATTTCTCACGGATTCAAAAAGATGCTGATTTGCGTACGGCGTCGTTTCCATATTCGAAACGGTCCTCTTTGAAAGTTTTCTCGTAGCTTCACGTTTCACTCGCCGAGAGGCGAGCCGGTCGTTCGCGAGTGAAACGCGTGCCGCGCGAATTTCGCCGACGATCGCGATCATTTAATAGCAGACCGATCGATAAACGCGAGCCAATGGAATCGTTTCGAACGATAGGTGGAAATGTAAGAAACATGTAGATTTCGTGCAACGAGATGGGTTTCTAAAACTGATTGGTCCGGGAATTCAGTCCGTGTTCGAGTTCCCTCGAGCGCGGCTCGCACATTCCGCGGCTAATTTTCCGCGGAGGGGGATGAAATTTCGCCATCGACACGATTCGATCAGTAAGGGGAAACGTGTGTAGCACGTAATATCATCGTATACGGCTCGGACGAGGATCGGAATAATTGTTGGAGTGTTTTTGATTCTAGGGTGCTTACTATCAGCTCGGATCTGCCCACCGTTCTCCAAGTATTGAACGAGGTCGTACCTAATCTCGAGGAGGTGAGTGTTGCTACCAGAAGAGGATCACACGGGAAAAGAAATGACTCAATCGTGAGACTTTTCACATGTATTTTCTTACTTTAGTAGGCTTGTTAAGCCAGTAGACTTCGAGTCGTACGACGACGGTTTGGTCCGGTGACTTATTAGCACCATGATCGATCGATCTCCTTGGCCGTCATTGGCAGTGTCTGGTCTTAATTTCGTCCTCTCATTGTTACATTGGACACTGGGTGCTAATTAGTACACTGCTCCAGCTTGCAGGGTGTCCCACGTGCAAGCATGTACATTCAACATCTATGTGAATGCATTCATAGAGAGCTTAGAATAATTTAAAACCAACGTCGTCGAATATTTTGTTCGCTTGTGTGGCGACACCCTGCCGCGGTACATAGAGGAACGGCGTGTTCGGTTAGAAATGAACGTATAAACAGAACGGCGATGGTTTTCTGAGTCGCGTTTTCGAAGAACGTCCGTACAGCGCTATGAATATTTACCAGCTGTTCCAAGAACCGCTGTTACCGTGAATCCCGTAGATTATGGCGCGGCAATCCGTACGGAACATTCTCGCGGCGCGACTCAGAATTTCTCACTGCCGTTCCAAACACGTAGGGCAATGGAGCAAGGGAAGTCAGGGGAAAAGAAAGAAAACAAATGCGAAAGACGCTTGATTTGGTCTATCTAGCGAGCGAAATCGTTCGTCAGTTAGCGGCGAAAGACACCGCGTAGCGAGAGATCCGCGTTTGTGATCCAACCGGATAGGAGAGTGAATCCCGGAAATGATTTCAGAATGGATCTCGACACGGCAGCGACGAGATCGACGTGCGCATGCTGGTGCATCAGAGCCAAGCTGGATGCATAATCGGCAAGGGAGGTCTAAAGATCAAGGAGCTTCGCGAGGTGAGTCGGAGACGTACATACGCTATTAACGCCGTCCAAACGCGGCTGTCATTCGGTTTTACGATTGTCACGTTCCACTTCGTGCCAAGGCCTCGGCGTGTAACGTGCTCGTCCGACGAATTTAACGTCCTCCCGACCATGTTTTACGCGATCCCCTTATTAATGCGTCGGGGACAGCCGCATTTGCGCGCCAGCGTCCAAACGCTTTGAAACTTGGTTCCGTTTCCGTTATTTTTGGACGTGGACGCTTTCGATCGATATTTTGCTCTCGCATTGATATACTCGCCTTCCGGATGATATTCTGGGACTCCATAGGAAGGTACGCACACCGACAGTTTTAACTACTCGAACTGCCGACGACTAAAATTTCCACCAGAGACGTTTAAAATATAAAAAGAAAAATAATGAAACTTGATAACGCAGTAGAGTACGCAAGTTGTTATTTATATATCTCAAGATCATTTAAAACACACGCTGTTTCACGCGTATATAATTTATCGAAAATGATAAATTGGTCATTTTGACCACTTTGGTAGTTCTAGCATTAAAGATAATTCGAAGATTTAACTTACACAATAGAGAGTGGAAGATTTAAGTTAGTAAAAATTGGTCATTTTCACCATTTTAGTAGTTCTACTGTTAGAAAAATAATCCGAAAATTAACACAATAGAGAATAGAAGGTTTAGATTAGGTTAACAAAAATGATAAATTGGTTATTTTGGCCATTTTGGTAGTTCTAGCATTAAAGATAATTCGAAGATTTAACTTACGCAATAGAGAGTGAAAGATTTAGATTGGTAAAAATTGGTCATTTTCAGCATTTAGTAGTTCTACTGTTAGAAAAATAATCCGAAAATTAACACAATAGAAAATAGGAGGTTTAGATCAGGTTGGGTTCACAAAAATGATAAATTGGTCATTTTGACCATTTTGGTGGTTCTATTGTTAAAGATAATCCGAAAATTTAACTTGCACAATAGAGAATAGAAGGTTTAGATTAGGTTAGGTTAACAGAAATGATAAATTGGTTATTTTGACCATTTTGCTAGTTCTACTGTTAAAAATAATCCGAAAATTTAACTTACACAATAGAAAATAGGAAGTTTAGATCAGGTTGGGTTCACAAAAATAATAAATTGGCCATTTTGACCATTTGGTGGTTCTACTGTTAAAGATAATCCGAAAATTTAACTTACACAGTAGAGAATAGAAGGTTTAGATTAGGTTGGGTTAACAAAAATGATAAATTGGTCATTTTGACCATTTTGGTGGTTCTGTTGTTAAAGATAATCCAAAAATTTAACTTACACAATAGAGAATAGAAGGTTTAGATTAGGTTAACAAAAATGATAAATTGGTTATTTTGACCATTTTGCTAGTTCTACTGTTAAAAATAATCCGAAAATTTAACTTACACAATAGAAAATAGGAAGTTTAGATCAGGTTGGGTTAACAAAAATGATAAATTGGTCATTTTAACCATTTTAGTAGTTCTACTGTTAAAGACAATTCGAAGATTTAACTTACGCAATAGAGAGTGGAAGATTTAGGTTAGTAAAAATTGGTCATTTTCAGCATTTAGTAGTTCTACTGTTAGAAAAATAATCCGAAAATTAACACAATAGAAAATAGGAGGTTTAGATTAGGTTGGGTTCACAAAAATGATAAATTGGTCATTTTGAGCATTTTGGTGGTTCTATTGTTAAAGATAATCCAAAAATTTAACTTACACAATAGAGAAAATTTAACTTGCACAATAGAGAATAGAAGGTTTAGATTAGGTTAACAAAAATGATAAATTGGTTATTTTGACCATTTTGCTAGTTCTACTGTTAAAAATAATCCGAAAATTTAACTTACACAATAGAGAATAGAAGGTTTAGATTAGGTTGGGTTAACAAAAATGATAAATTGGTCATTTTAACCATTTTAGTAGTTCTACTGTTAAAGACAATTCGAAGGTTTAACTTACGCAATAGAGAATAGAAGAGTGAAAAGGAAAATTGGACCTCGCAAGTTGATTAGAATTGAGATTAGTGATATTAAATCATTACCCTAGCCTGACCGATTTCACGTCGCTGGCCCGCCTCGTTTCGAATGGCCTATTGCAGAACCGGCGTTAATAAATCTGGAATTTGCCGTCCATCGGGATAATGAGGAAATTATTCAGCGTTTCCTGTCGTTTTACCTCCTTCTTCTTGAATCGCGAAGGCCGTCTCCTCTGCTCGAGGAAAATAAGCAACCGCATTCCATTGAATACTCTTCTCTCTACTCCTACTTCACTTTGTCGTATAATCATACAGACAATTTCATAGTTAATTGTAATTTTATTATACGTTCGTTAGTCGTGCACTACAACTTCACTTGTACTTTCGTGTAATAAATAAACGCGTTCCCGATACGTGTGCGAAACGTTTGATGCAGAAGAGGTATAGATTAATTTTTTCGTTTATTTAGTTTACGTATCATATTTTCAAAGCTCAATCGCCAGTCTGTCATGTACCAGAAGAGGTGCGAACTATAATTTCAAAATGCGTCTCGCGCGAGAAAGACGTGACATTCTTCGACGCTGTTGCGTTTTGGAAAATTTCACGATTATTCTATCTTTACATGTTAAATGTTACAGAACTCTTATTTGCAATTGTTCTTTCGACACTCGTTTGCGTCAAGTGGCTCGTGCAAGGGGAAAAAGTTTTCGAAGCGTCGTCAGGCTTCGAATTAAAATATATTACGTCGTTAACGCTATGATAAATACGAACAGAGAAATATGAACAAGCAATTTGGCGGGCGTCTACTTTATTCGATGATTGCGCCAAAGAGGCTCGAGGGCCTGAAGAGAACAGATTGAATCATTTGGAGTAGACACAGGTTGAGGTTGATAAACGAGCCGGCCGAATACGACAATCGTACCCTGCTTTTAATTAACGAAACGGTGGCCGAATTTTACGTAACAACGGGCCCGAGTATCCAGGCGGTGGAATATGCAACGTGGCCAAGTGGCTCGTTACGTTTTCACGTTCACAAGTGGTAAAACCAACCGATGCGGACCTTTTGTTCCCCGGTACCACTCGGCGGCTGCAACTTTTCTCTTCTTTCGTGCTTTGTCGGCTCCTCTCTTTCCCTTTCCTTCCGTATTACGTCAATCTTGACACACTCTCTCTCTCTCCTCTCTCTGCTCTCTCTCTCTCTCTCTCTCTCTCTCTGTCTCTCTAATGACGACTGTTTGAACATTTTTCTGTCAAGGAAAATAATTTCCAACGTACGTCTACGAAAATTGAAAAGTGAGGATGAAAGCGTGGCAATATCGATTTGATTCGATCGGTGTTCAAAAGGGGATATCGTTGATCTTATGGACAAGATTGCGAGAAATACACGGAGTTAACGCATATTTTACTTTTAAAAATCAAATGATGTAAAATCTCAGCCGAGGGTTCTGATCTTTTTAACCTGTTAAGTGGTTTGTCAAAGGTTTCTAAAATTAAGGAATTAACGATTAATGAAGGCAAAATGATTCGTAAATGAAATTGTAACACGATTTGTTTTGTTAATGGACACCGTTTCTTAATGGGGCCGTGTAAAAAAAAATTAATAGACGAATGGAGGAATTATCACGTTCAAACGATTGGAATCCCCATTCGAGAATTAACGCGTCTTTTCCAGTTAACAGGTTAAAAAACCGGTCTCATGTTTGGCATCTTTGCATCAAGCATCAGCCATTCAAGTGTGGGGTTAATCCAGAGTTTAATAACTTCGCGATTCTCTTTCTTTCTCTCTCTGTCAACAGCGATGCTATTTCGTTACTCTCCAATGCCCCCAGCGTGTGTAATATTTCACGTGTTTCGACTCGAGAGAAGACGTGTCTCGTGTATTGTAATACTACTTCCGTGATCCTGGCGCCGGATGTTTCCCGTTGGAAGCAATAAAACCGACTTCGTTCACGCTGCGTTACCTCCTCCTCCGTGATCCCCCTAATTTTTTGATACGAGACGCGTACGGAATCGCTTCTTACTTCTCGTGATTGGAGGGAGTCTCTCGTTTGTGTCCTGTGCTTTTATCCCTCTCATCTCTTTGAATAAAGCATGCACGGTAGGTTACCGATGGATCTTGTTACGTTAACTCGTTAACGTCGGAAAAATTTTGTATTTGCGCACAATGCAATTTAATGCTTATTTCACTGCGGTGTGTCGTAGCGTGTATTTTACGTAATGCCAATATATCATGAATATCAAGACGTCTATTGATATTGAAACGCAAATCGATGCCTTTCACTGTGTTCTGCTTCAATTTGATCAAGTGTTAGTTTTGCCAAGTATATCGATCATTTTACTGTATATCCATTATTTCCCTCGTTCGCCAATTAACGAGTGCAAAATTAAGAAAAAAAAAAAAAACGAGTTTATTAGAAAAGTGAAAGAAAGTGTTAATTATATTCTATACTTCCTTTATCAACTTGCCTATACTTTGTTTCACGTTGATCAAGAATTTTTACATTCTACATAAATAATGGCACAACACATGGTTCGTTGCCTTATCGTTAGCTTACTGTTGAAAAGAAAGTAGTTTTTCTTTCAAATTATATCATCGTGATAACTATTTATTTCTCTGCGATAAAGCTACATTCTGTTCCCAGTTTATTGCACGGGAGTCCAATTTTCACGGCGTCAAAAGAAAAGACTTAATTGATTTTGTCAATCAACCGGCTCAATCGGACGTGTCCTTTTGCATTTAAAAGTTGTAATTAAACGTGTGAAAGAATGCCGCCTGTTAATTGCACGGCGGTTCGCACGGTTCGTTCCGGCAGCGGTGTTTGGTCATTTCCAGGATATTCCTTCGACCGCTAAACAGATTTACAGAGTTACGGTGGCGTCGCTCGTCGCCATCGTGTCGTCGTGTCCGGTTTTTCTCATTCGAGAGCCGCTCCCGCTCATAATTACACCCATTCGCCCCCTGTTTTGTCCTCTTCTCTTCGCTCAATTACGGCGACGCGTTCTGAGAAAAAAAGAAGAGAAAGGAGAAAAAAGAAAAAAAGAAAGTGTATTTCCCTTTTAATTTAGGGTTCGTTAACCGGCAACGACAAATTGGAAACCCACCGATTCCGCGGCGGCGCTAAAACTTTTCGTTTCCATCCATCACCGCCAGACGTTTGCACGTATCCTGGCTTTCTGAAATCGACGTGTTGCTTGATTGATAAAGAGCGTTTGAGAGCCGGGCCCCGCGAATAAACTTGGCGCAAAAGTGGACAACAGTCGAGAGAAAATTCCGTGACGCGGCGTGTGCTGCCTGATGCGATAATTGGCGTGAAGAACGAGTTCCACGATGAAACTCCTTGTTTCTCTTCGTTAAAACGGTGGGTAACGAATCCGGTTGTTAGGGAGTCTAGAGAAAAGTCTGAAACACGGATAACGTCAGTATCGATCATCGTTCTTACGCGATCATCGTCTGTCGATAATTGAACCGCCGATAATTGTGCATTTCTTGGAATATTTTGTCGAATGTACATAGGGCATGTCTTCACTGATGGATTGCGCACGTTGAAAATAAGAAAGGACTTTATATGTACGTGTTTAAGCACTGATCGAATTTTTATGAAGGATTTCAATAGTTCTTTTGACAAATTGACATCTTCGCTTAATTGTAATGATGTTTGATCGTGTATGATTTTTATACTTCGTCATGTGAGACATTGTTCCCTTGTGATATTTCTAAATTAATTATTGTATCATTCGTAGTGACACTATGTATATCAAGTGGTCGGTACATGATTATTTATTTATTTTTCTTGTTTTCATCTGTTGAATTCATCAATGAAGTCATGGCATGTATTCTAATATTTAGTGGATAGAAGCAATTTTTATTTGATGTAAATTTGTTTAATTACGTTCGCAAATATGTGAATTTCTGTAATCTAATAATAGCATTCTCAGTGAACGTGAGAATCACGAAGTTTTGTTACTGGATACTTACGTAAGCGAGTTTCATGGATAACAAAGATCGCGTAACCAGTTCTCCATTTTATTGGCGTATTGATAAGCTTGGTCGGTTAATAAAGCCCATGTTGCCCGAGGTCACGAATGAAATTAATATTACGGTGTAACAATAATAGAGTAATTGCACGAATCAACGAACAAACCTGCAAATTGTTTTTAATATGTCTGAGTTAAGTCATTCTTCGAGCATCGTTAATGGAAAATATTTTAAATTTAATTTTGAAAGCAGTTCCCACGGCGTGAAAAGTAAAAAAAAATGAAGAAGCTGGTAAGAAGCTAGATCGATAGCAACTGCGCCATCTAACGCAGCCGGTTAAGACTTCGTCGTGTGTCGAGCAACTGACTCTCTTATCGCGATTTTTTTCTTTTTTCTTTTTTCTTTTTTAATCGTCATCCAATTTGAAGAAGAAGAGGACTTAGAAATTCAGACTGAGAAATTTAACAATTGAATTCACTTGCGTGTAAAATATTAATTTAATTCTGAAACGACATTGTGGATAATGTTTTATTTTAATGTACGCTTGAATATGTATTAGTTTGCATCTCTTTCTAATCTGCGTCCTAATTTATAAAATAACAATAAAGACGTCCCCATTTTTAATGCAACGTTACATTTTTGACGCAGTAGAAATGTACTGTAGCCATTTGTATTTAATGGATTATTTTTAGAAAATGTGCCAGCACGTTCCATCAAGCTACATATATTGATTGGAATAATCGGAAACATACCGAACAGAGGCTCTCTCCGCGCACGATGCATCTTAATCTTTCTATTTCGATTTCATTCCTTCAAATTGGAAACGGAATATCGCAGTAATCTTTTCTTGAGATATCCGAGATGAATAGAGGAAAATACGTTTTCGAGAAACGTCGTGGAGTTGACTCTTGAATGGACAATTTGTTAATAATCGCGGATTTAGAATTAACGCGTCCATCTAACAGTTAAAATACAATTTTCTTTAATGGGAGACTGTTCAAATCTCCGTAGTTTTAGTTCCCGCGGTGCAGCCTCGATTTTCCCCTGCCGTATATTTGCTATCTATAGCGGATTATGCGTCGCCGAAGCCGATGTATGGCACTTTGTAAAACTCGCAAGCGTTCTATAAGCGTTTAATCTCGAGGGGGGAGGAGAGAAAAGTTGCAGCTTTAAAAGTCGCGAGAAGTGCGCGATGCAAAAACCATGTGGAATTCCGGGTCACGGCGCGACGCCGTTTCTTTTTAACCTCCTCGCCCACCCTCGCCATCCCTTCTCGCTTTCTGTCTCTCCCCTTTTCGTCAGCGGCGACGAGAAGTTCTCGTGCTTCCTAAATAACCGCGCGACACGGCAGGGGGTGGCAGCGGATCGCCGAGCGAAGGGTAAAAATGTTCTTCCCCCGCGAAGCTCGAAATTAATTCCAGGAAAGTACGCCAGATAATTACGCACACGCGATGCCTTTATTATTGCCCGTTGCCAGCGTATTGTCTGCGCTATATCGACTACAGCCACGTCGATCTTTCGCGAATTCCTCCCGGATAATGCACACGGCGGGAAAACAGAAAGAAAAAAGAAAAAAAAAAAGGAGAAAGTTTAAAAAGCTTTCAGATGACAGGACGATCTCGCCTCGAGAACAAGGAAGCACGCGTCAAAGTCGAGTTCCGTTGCTTTGATCTTGCCTCGCAGTTTCAGCCACTTCGACGAGAATTGGAAGTATTTGATATATCGCTTTATCGAGAAAGTTTCGCGCTGCGCCGCCGACGGAAATTGAATTAACGTTACGCGTATGGGTAACGTCTCAAGATTTTAATGTCGTTTGCAAGTTTGACATTCCCTCGTGAACATCTATCGTCTGTGTAATGTCGGCGATCGTGTGGGAACAATCAGAGAGGCAATTCGTGTATTACGATTCGCTGATTAAATCGATCACCGTGCTCGTCGAGGTTGATCGTTTGCCCTACGGAGAATTAAATTTACTTTACAAGTTCTTTGAATCTTTCGCGTCTCGATCTTTGATTTCGTTCGAGAAAGGGATTTTTAATGTTAACGAATTCGATGAATCGAAAGGCGACCATTTTCCCAGTAGTTCTTCTTCAATTTTCTCATCTTGTCAATATTCGTGACATTTAATTCCTTCTTTTCCCTCTTTTCATAAATTTTAAACGACGAGCGATTATGTACATGTCATGCCAGCTTGTGTTCAGCTATGGCTTCCACCATCGCGGCCGTATGCGAACGTACGTATTAAGATGTACAAAAAATTGCCCGATCTTTCCGGAATACGTGATAGTTGAACAAAACGGATATTTATTTTATTCTGATGTAACACTGCGTGCACACGAGTGGGACAGAGACCGCGAAGTTAATCGCCATTTACGAGCGGTTCCCTCAAATAGTTAGACTTCAGGTTTTCCTGGTGGTGGTTCTCTCTCCGGAGCTTAGCGTCATGTGTTGCTATGGGGCAGCTCTCGAAGGTCCACGCAGCACGCAATCCAAACAGGTGCTGGCGAACCAGGTAACGGACGGTTTCTAACAGCTGCCACGCCAGGTGCAGCTGCCTTCCCCGGACGTCGTGACACGAGGCAACAAGAGCTTTTCACGTCCCACTACCTTCTCTTTTCGATTTCCTCCGGTTGCCTTTTTGCCCTGCGAAGCGTGCCCGCTCGTCCATTCCACAAATATTCCCCTAGTTTCACCCTATTTTTTTTTTTACTTCTATCTATTTCATCTTCTTTTGTTCTGGTATCTTCCTCTGCATCGAATCGACGACTCATCTAGATCGATGACAGAGGTTTCTCGAATGAATTGGAATTTTCTTTGAAACAGTACGATTTTTTGGAATTGAAAAATCTGTTTGGTTTTAAACCAGAGGATTGAATTGCAGTCTGATTATGATAGAAATAATATATATCATAATGAAGCTATGGTAGTCTTTCTATGGAAGCTTCTCGAGATTGGCTCGCTGTGAATACTTTTTATTCATTTTTATTTTAGCTATTTTAGTATAATACAGTATACGTAGTGTTAGATTTTTATAAAATTAAATATCTCAAGTTCAGCACGAACTGTGAAAAAATTCTGATTAGTACATGTACGATTCTGTAATTAAATTTTATGTTGAACATCTTTTTGAAAAACGTGAAAGTGTAATTTACGTATAATTTAAAATAAAACAATACGTATAATTTTGTCGGAACTTTTTGAAGATTCAACTCGCTAGAGATGGGCCTGTACGAAGAGTACAGCAGAGTGAAGTGTCTGAAACTCCCTCTGGAAAAATCTCGAGTGAGAATTCTGGAAGAAGAGTTACCTGTTAAGGGGTTGAAGCAACAGCCGAATTTTCAACAGCAGAGTTCCCCACTTTGGGGAGAATTTTGAGAATTACCGTTCTACCGGGAACTTGGAATCACCCGGAAACGTAAGCCTGTCTGTCCCCTTCCCTCTCGTTCGCCGACAGGCGGCTGCTGGCGCTCTCGAACAGGCCGCGCTGAACTTTCCCTTTTCCCGCGGGGACGGTTCGGGTCACGATGCAAAGCTGCACGGGTAAGACCCGAAATAATGAAAAGCAGCGGCTGGTAATTCCGTTCGTGAATGAATGAAGGTGGGTGGAGTCTGAACAGCGGCCGAAACGGAATCAGGGGCGCATGACAGTCCTTCGAACCCTCTGCCTTTTCAGTTCTCGGTCGATCGTCCACGCGTGAGTATCCTCGAGTTCGTCCTCCGGGGATCCTCTTCCTTTCATCCGGTCCTCTCCCGTCGATCCAATAGATCTCTCTCGCTCGGTGTCGCGATCACTACTCGCTTTGGTGGTTTTTTTTTTTCTTTTTGGAAAGAACGTAGTGCCGCCTCAACGACGATGCACACTGGATTTTTCAATTTCAATGGGATTTCTCGGTGAACATAGGTATGCCCTGACTTTTTGTCTCTTTTCTGTATAACGTTCTTGTCTCTCGTCGTCGTTCTATGGTTCTTAATTTATTACCATTCTGGTCCTTTCGTTGTCGTTTTAATCTTGATCCTTTCAGCTGTCGCCTTACTTTGTTCGAGATTATACGACAATAGTTGCGAATTAGAGACGAGAAACGGAAACTCGGAGAAGTTTCCTTCACTTCTCGTGTTTTTTCTTCTTTCTTCTTTTTAACAATTTCGAAGAAAAATGTACCTTTTAATTAACGCTCGTTCAGTTCATCTTTTCAATCAACGTCAACACGTTTTGCCATTCCAGCCAATGACACGTAAGTGAAAACAGGGAATGGAAGTTGCACGTGTGACTGACCACACGAGTCCCTGCTATTTCCGGGCAAAGCGCGGAGAAAACGAGCGAAATCATTCCTCTAACGATCAACCTTTGCGGAGGAGGTTCTTCGATGCTATTGGTTTCCTGTTCGGATGGAAACAGGCTCCGGTTCCAATCTGCGTATTTTTCCACGAAATTCCGCTGGATTTCACATTCCCACATGCAATTTCTGCAACCTCCCCCCCCCCCCCGTACCACCCCTCTTACTTTATTTGCGTGAATTTGTAAATTGCTAGAATTCTCGAATCTTTTCCCCTCCCCTTCGCCGCTGTTAGTTTTAGCCCAGTTATTTGCATTTACAACCTATTCGAGTATTTTAATTAATATGCTGTTTGCGCTGTTCGTTAATTAACATGTTATTTGTACTTTCGGCAGTTGGAGTTTAATTCCACTCGGTACGTCGGGATCAATATCCCACGATTAATGATACCTTTGTATCCACTCGTTTCTTCAATGGTCAATTTGAAATTGAAGAACCAGTCGGAAAAAGTCAAGCGTCGCTTTATTTGTATTGAAAGGAAAAGGGGACGTTGGACAATCTTTTTTTCAACTCGCAAATAGATCATTTTTACGTGTTCATGGGGAACGTATTAACGTGCAGGAAGAACGTAAGATTTCCAAACTAGGATATTTACTGTAATGTCAAGTGAATGAAACAAACATCTACGTAGATTCCATTTCTTTAATTCTGCGATAAATGCCTAATCACGATTAAACAGCCGATAAAATTGCATTGATCTGGCAAACCATTCTGAAGAGTGTTCATTCGTCACGGAAGTTTTTTTTTTCTTCTTTTTTATCAGAAAGAAATTGTCCCGAAAATGAGAAAGATTCGCAGCCATACGTTTCTCAATTGGTCGTGAGGTTCTCGTTTTTACCGCGACCGGTGGGTCCGCGGTTGGACGCGCGAAATAACAGCGAGGGTGGTGTAATCTCGAGATCGCCGTTGTTGGTCGATGTTTCCCTCCAGTAATTACGTAATACGCCCCCTCGTGAGACGTAAGGTCGCGCGGTGACGAACGTGAAAAATGTTCACGCGAGAGTCGGATCTTGCTCGCCACCCCTTATTCCCCCCTCCTCCCTCCCCCTCTCCCTCTTTCTCTCAGCGAGTAGGGTGACGCATAGCCGAGAGATAAGCGAACGAGATCTCGCGTGTTATTTCCCCATAATTCTTGGCGGTAATTTATGCTTTTCGTGGAAAAGTTGCTGGAATCGGGTGGCAATCGGGGAGGGGGGTGGTGGAGCAGAGCGAACTGAAAACAGAGGATGATTTGGGAAATGATCGACGGAGGGACAGGGAAGAATAATCGGGGAAGGTTTGAAAGAGAGGCTCTGTGTACTTTGCCAGGGGACAATATCGTACGTTTCAGCTACTTCGTAAAATAAATAGCGACTGTCTTCCTCCAGTTTCGTCGCACACACCCCCTGTCACTCGGCTGCATTTTCATACGTATATAATATAACCCACGCTCACCCCCCTCTCTCCCCGTTTTGTTAGCAATTGTTAGCGAATGGTACGCGTACTTTCATCCCGATGTTTTACACCGTTTTCTCGTTTTGTTCACCGCCCTCTCTTTTCCCCCAACAGTCGTGTTTTTTTTTCCACCCCTTGCTTGTCTATTTTCCTTCTTACGTAATGCCCCCTTGATTCCTCCTCCACCTGGCGCGTTACTCTTAACCTCTGTTTCATCGAAGATTGAGAAATTGCGATTCGAAGATCCTCTCTCACCTCCGTGTGCTTGTAATTTCTCTCTCGCCCCTTTCGCCGGGCACGCGAGTATGTACGCCGCACGCTGTGTTTCGCGTTTAGCTCATCTAGTCCCATTGTCCCGCTCTATTTTTCTTCCTGTCGTTTTCAATTCCTTCCGCCGCCGCGTCACCCCGTCCACTTTCTCTCCCCGCTGGTCCTCCATTATTTATTTTTCTTGTTTTCGCCATATCTCCTTTGCGACGCAATTCCTTTGTTGTCTCGTTTCTCTCTTTTCATTTTCTCCGCGAGGTACAGTTTCCCTCTGACAGTGCTCTTTCGCTTTAATCCTATTCTTTCTTTCTTTTTTTTTTCTTTTTTGTTTATTTATTTTTCGTCGTCGTCGTCGTCGTTTCTTCCTCCCCTTCGTTTGTTGTCGACTCGCGTCTCCCCATTTAATTCCATTTCTATCATCCCTCGATTCTTTCGCGTCCCCTAAATTCCTCCTCATAGCTCGGCTAGCTTCCGCGTTCCTCCGGCACGCGGAGCAAGTTTTACCATTGAATGTTTCACACTGTCTTCGTTTCACTATCGCAGAAGAAGAAACGAATGGAGAGAGAGAGAGAGAGAGAGAGAGAGGTGGAGCAGGGTGGTAGATTCTCATGAGAAAGCAGCCCCTGCACGAGCCCGTATTCTTACGCAACCAACCAGCCGCACCGATGTGCTCAAAGACTGTTTATTAAAAAGCTTTTAGCGATATTAGACTGTCCACGGGAAAATCTCCTTCGGGCGACGCGAAATTCCAACCGGACTCGTCATCGGGGCACAGATGAAAAATTACGCGGGAAAATTGAAATCCTCCGCGTCGGAAATATCATTGGACTTAATTTGTCAGCAACGATTCGTCAAGGAGAGAGGAAAATTTTGATTGAAGGAGAAAAAAAAAAAGAGAGAGAAAAAGTGAGAAAGAAACGCTTCTCTGAGAAACTCTAGTTTATGCAGTTGAAAATGATTCTATTTTCTAAATGGCGGGACACGATGTTCGATTTTTCTTTTGCTGTAAAATTCACGAATTCGTTACGGGATGAAACAAGAAGGGAAATTGCACATTTTCCACGCAGTTGGGTCAAAGAATAGCTGTAAACTGTTTTACGATTCACCGATCGAATTTGCTTGCGATAGGGGCGATGGTTCGTTACGTTTACGAGAAAGGGTGAAAAGTTGGGGAAAAAATTCCTGAACGCGTCGAACGATGTGTCAGTATGTACACTAATGGCCAAAAGTTTGAGTACGCGTTCTACGTGCGAAAATAGATGAGCCTTTTATGCAAAAGCGGGATGACGTAAAAGAAAGAATGTTATGTCTCTTTTATGCAGAGCCATTGTTATATCTTATATCGCCTTTAGTATGTATAAAAGAGAATGGAGGTTTCGGAACGCGATATTAAACCAAATAGGCAAAAAATTGACTTACACCGCTTTTGTACTAAACAGTTCCCATACATATTTTAACATCACTGCACGCTTTTAACATAATAGCGATTTTCTATCTTAATATAAAAAATTTTTTTAAATATACGTATTTTGATATGAAAATGGTAGTACATTGTGCATGTAAAATGTTTAAAATATGAATTAACATATCTGTCACGGGCAGACGAGAAAAAAATACAATTCAGATTTTAGTCAAAATAATATAAACCATTATTTTCAAAAGAATGATATATATTTCCCAAGTGCAATAAAACGAGAGATATATTATCGACGTTCGCACATGTTCAGAATCGAACATTTAATCTTACGTTACACCGTACGTAATATTTAAGTTTAAATATTATAAATACTTTTCTACGAAACTGACAATTCTCCTTCGCATCACAGATACAACATCTATCTGTGTGAAAACTTTTGGTCATTACTGTGTATCAAGGCTGCGAGAAAAGAGGCGACAGAGAAAACTCTGGGAAACTTATTCTATAGATCCGATTCGTCTCCTTTCGTATTTTCCACGTTCTATCCGCGTTTCAAGAGGTGACGGAGTTACTCGGCTATTTTTCTGCGTCGTCTTCATTGACCGATTGTCGCCGGTATTTATATCAGAATCGTGTCCCGTTACAATCAGAGTTCAGAGGCAACGAGAATTTCAGATTAATTTAAACGAGTGAAGATCGAGACAGGAGATTTTACTTCTCCTCAATTGCAAACTTATCGTCTGAAACTCGTCAAATAAAGTAAAACGTAAGAGTGAAAAATATCCTCGACGAATGAGGAGACAACCTGCCTAAGTCTGACGATTCACATATAATATTTAACTTTCCAGAAATTTCACCGTAACGATCTATTTTTTCGTATCGTATATCTAAAGTAAGTTGGAGAAAATAAGACTATGACATGTCAAACGTTTGAATATTTTATTCATTGGCATCAATAGATAAAAATACTAATAATCAGATTAAATTATCATGTATCATTCACGTTATAAATTGTTAAATTAACGACATGATTCGTAATATATTTTACAAGTATATACACACATTTATATTTATAAATAGTCGATCGCGGAAACTTTTGAAAAAAAAAAAGCTGTAATTCAAATCGTTGAAACATCGGAAACGAGACAGTGGTTCGTTCATCTTGAACCGTCCATGATTAACGATCGAACGTCGCCAAATTAGCGATCCGCAAACTTTGCAAAGTCATCGCGGTGGCAAGTCAAAGGTGTTAGGAAGCTCGTTTTCGCCTAATTACCACGGCACTGTCTTGACGCGTGAATAACCGCACACAGGAACTTCTCACCTGTGGCATGCATCGGGCGCGTGTTCGCGCTCGTCGTTGACGTTAATTATTGAATTGCCAGTGCCCTGCTCCTCTTCTCTCGCGGAAACGTGGGCGCGAGCGTGACTTCCGGTTTGGCGCTGACCCCCGAGTAGAAGCTCTCTCGCTTTCTTCCGATGGGACGCGGTTTGCGGCGAGGACGGCTCTGAACGACCGGTTGACACATGTGGAAAACCGCACATCCTTTCCATCGGCCAGCGGATGGCTCGCCATCTGCTTCTCGTGCCGGGTGCTCTTCCGCCCACCCCCTCCGCCGCTTCCTTCGTCTTTCTGCCAGCAAAGTCGAGGGACAAGGGATCGTTGTTACGTAAGGAAGATCGTTCTACTGGCTTGCGGTTTGATCTAGGTTTTCCCCTGAAGTCGTCGTTCGTTGCTCGACGCTTTTTCCATGTGAGATTTCTTGAGAACGGTGAAAAATTTAAAATTCACACGGCGTTTGATTGTTATAGTCCGAACGAAGTGATACGCTGCGAAGAAAGATCATCGTAGCCGTACGTAATTTAGTATTCTTGATTTATGAGTCAACACTCGTATCATTGATTAGATGGATTGCTTTCTTAAAGAGATGCCGCACGATCCGGTATATCCATCGTGCAGATCGGTCTTGTTAAAATCATTTTGGAGAATAACGAACTCGTTTTAGAGAATAACGCGCTCTTTATTCGCTCGCTACGTGGTATAACTGTAACGACGATCAGGGGAACAAAGGTGAGCCGTAACGATGACGAGCAGGACAAAGGCAACGATCGCACGTTGTAATAAGTAAATTGAATTTCCTCGAATATATTAGAGACGAGGGCAACGATAACGATAAACACGACGAAAGGAATTGCGAAGAAAAATAAAAGGATGCTCGAGGAGGGAAGGAGTCGGCGGCCGCTTGAAACGAGGCGAATCGATTGGAAACCGCATTAGTCCTCGTCCCATGTCGATTAAGTGGCTTTCCCTCCGGCTACCGGCGGAATATTTAATAATACCTTTCAACCCTTTGTCACTCGTGAAGAATTCCTTCGTTGACGAAGGAAGATATCTCGGCTGTCTTTGCTGGTCCCGGGCCGCTTGACATCGATTCGAGAGATGAAGTGGCATCTTAATCCCCTTGAACTTCGTTTGCAAGTAAAAACCAGCCATTGGAAGCAATATGCTCGAGGAAGGATATCCGTTTACTTTTTTTTTTCTTGTTTATTTTTTTACGATACCGATCCTCGAGACAGATTTATTGGCTCGTTCAGACGAGAAGGGACGGCGCTGAAGAGCAGGTCTTCGATTTTTCTTGTCGTCGATGTAATCCGACTGATTGTAGCAGTTGCACATTGGAAATCAATTCAGACGTCGAAATTAATAAACAAATACTTGATATACAGTATTAGGGGGATAATAATTTTGAATAATTGAACCTTGAACGTCTCTGCTATTTTTAGAGATATGAATGAACTTACTCAGCAAGAGTTCTTCTTATGCATTGATCGGCACAGTTCTCTAAAAAATTCACCTGTGTCGAGAAATTGTTAATCTGATAGAGAGGCACTTAATTTTTATGAAACTTATATATTGCACAGTAGACAAGAACACTATAAGAAAAAGAATACTATTTTTTGTTTCTCTTCGTTTTTTCGTATATACACTTACATGTATATATACATGAGATAATCATATCATTAAACATATCAATAAGATAGGAGTAGAAAAACGATGACTCTTTGAAAACTTCATTGTTACGAAATAACGATAGGACTGCACGTAGACAATGCTCATTATCTAATCTTATCGATTAGTACTTATTTGATTTGCTCGCAAAGTATCTTCACGTTGCGAGACACGTTTCACGAAAAACGCACGCAAAGGACTAGCCTTTCTTGGATAATTTCTGCCTGCCCTCCGATATTCCATCACCTCCCGCCCCTCCCCTTTCGACCTTTCTCGCATTGTTAAATTCATGCGCTCCAGTTGATAACAGAGAATCGGTCCGCTCCGTTAATGCCTTTGACTTTCTCCCAATTAGTCCGCCAAATTATTCATCGGCTCTATTTGCCAATCACCCGAGATGGCAATAAAAATAGATCCGAAATAGATCAACGATCACGTTTTTTTAACTGGTCCCGATCTCGACGAATGAAATCGTGTACGATCGTGGGCTGAGACCGTCGAACGGAAAGCACAAAAGAGCGAGCGAAACTATGAATTTCCAGTCGCTGGAAATTCGTACATTCGATTCTCGATGCGGATGAAAATCAGCGCGTGTTAAACGATTTATATGGGCAAATCGAGCGCGATCAGTCGTCGCATCGAGTGGGGGAGAACTTAATTTACACCGGCGCTCTACGTGATCCGCATGCTTCAATTTGTTTTCGACTGGATGAAGCTTCAGAAATTAGCGGGTTTTCGACGTGCAACAGCACCGATCGAAGAGAGGATTGCATCTCTTATCCAAACGAACGGAGGTTCGATCGATCTCGGCTACCTCCTCTCGTTGAAAACTTGCAACGAGGCTTTTGTAACGCGAGTCATTCGAATGCAAATGCTCGCCCAGGATTCTTCTTCGAGACGACATCGATTTATACTCGATCGAGTATACGGGTCAATCGCGATCTCTCCGCGCGGATTACACATAAGATCGATTCGTCATTTTTCCTACTTTTGCTGCGACGAAACAATACCAAACGAGGAGTTTCTGTTTTCTGTTATCCTCGGATAGTTGCACGCGAATAATTGTCTGTGTAAATGAGGATTGAAATCGGCTTGAATTCGAGTTGAACGATCGGGGGAGATGCCGATGGAACGACAGGTGTTCGTCATTTAGAAGCGTGCGTATAAAAATGGGATCTGGTTGCTCGAAGAACGTGCGCGTTGAAAGGTGACAGAGGAATAATTCGAAGAAGGTTTTGGAAACGACTCGTGAAAATTACCAGGGCTTGTTCCCAAAAAGTAAAGCAATATTTCTATTCTGTTTTACAAGTAAAAATTGAAAGTCGTTGGTGTACAGGAGGTTAGCTTATCGCTTAACATTCAAACCATAGTGCCAACTATTCAGCCAACGTGCAACACACGTTACAAAGAAAAATTATTCTCACTTCAAGGCGGATCGCCTCCAGCATTTTCGTTCTTTCTTTCGCAATGGAACACAACATTTTTCTTTTTTTTTTTCTTGGAGGGGGAGGAGGAGGAGTTACAATTATAAGTACACAAAGTAGACGACGGCCATCACGGCGGCGAGGACTGACACCCAGACGAAAGGCGACAGTCCTTGGTTCTCCTTGTCTTGCTTATCCTTCGAGTAGTCGGACGTCCATGTCTGCTTAGGCTTGCCGCCTGTTCTCTCCGATTCGACCAGTTCGCCGACCAGATACTTCTTCATCAGGTCTAACGCGTCCTTGGAGTGGCCAACGTCGTCGAAGTCCTCCGAGGCGTCCTTACCGCCGTGATCCACCAGGATCTCCTCGCCGCCTGGATGCTCGTTCAAAAAACTCGTCACATTGTACACCTTGTCGTGTATGATGAACAGCGTTTGATTTTTCGAGTTGCTGGAGCTGGCAACTTCGCTCCTCGTGTACTGTTTGCTCATCGTATCGGCGGGATCTTCGCCTATTCGGGGGAATTCTGAAATTAAAGATTTTGGGTTAGTTCAGTTCTCATCGAAAGAGATTGGAGTTTCTTTCTTTCGTCGATCGCTGGATACGTGTGTTGTCAGCGAAAGAAACGCCAGAGATGCAGGAACCCGACTCCCTTCAGTCGATAAAGTTGCCAGATAATACGCGAAGAGGGCACGTGAATAATTTTTATGAAAGAAGGGTCAGCGAGACCCGGTTTCAATCATTGTGCTGGAAAATCGCGTCGTCTCCGTGTGATAAATATCTGCTTTCATTTGCATTATACAATTACGCCGTGAATTTCGAGCGACTGAAAATCTATGGAGCACTTTGGAGCACGTTTTCCTACAAATTCATTCCATTCAAAATATGCAGCTTGCATCTTTGCTGGAACTCACAATATCGAATTGAATGCTGAAATAGAAACGTCGTATAACAATTTAAATTTCAAATAGTCGCAGAGTCACGTTACGTTAATGGAATGATTATTGGCTGTTAATTGCTGCAATAACAACTGCAGAGTACGTTAGCTTCGTCATGCTCTACGTGACGAATTGGCGTTCGAGTTTTGTAAGATCGTTTTTTTTTCTTTTAAGACGGGTATTTTATTAACGAGAACATCGGCGAAAAATATTAATTTCACGTTGACAAAATAGCTCGATCGACGAAGCTACGATATCGCATTTGTTTCGTTAGTCAGCAGAACGGTTTCTTTTTCGACAGATAATCGATAACGATTTTATCGGAACACCCTACCCGCCGTGCCGCTTGCTCGATGCCCGTTATTTGTCGAGCTGATTGTTCTTCTACTCGCGACACGATGAAACGTCTCGCGAAACGTTTCATTATGTAACGATCGATCGTTGCTAGGGAGATAATGAAAATCGCGGTACCGATAGCCAGTCTCTACGTATATGATAATAGACTTTACGTTCAATGGCCTTCGCGATTTTGGATACCGTAATTAGAAAATGATGCGTCCGAGTGTTCATTGTGCAAGGGCAAATTTTTATTCAGAAAGGAGAAGGAAAGCGAAAAGTTGATGGATCAAAGTTTAAATAATTACGAGCGAAACATTCATTTCGGCAAATTACGTAATTGATTATTTAGTTAAGTGTTATTACCTCGAAATCGCTTTTTCCATTCTGCCAATAATGTGTCAAGATTTGGAAGTATATCGTTTTGAAAAATTCCAATTATTTTTTTTTTTTTTTTTACGAGGACACGTTATTCTATATTTTATTCTCTATCAAGAAGAGTTACTTTGCCAACGAGAAAGATCGTAATTGAAAGTAAACGATTTCGCAGACGGAGCCAAGATTTTTTTAGAAAATTCACTCTAAAGCTGTGGCAGAAATTTATGATCCTTTTTCACTAGCGTGATCATCGAGTTCAAAAACGAAGCGAGAGGTGTGAATATTTTCGGAGCGGTCGGAGAATAAATTCCAACTCGTCCGGAGGCAGATTTTCGACGCCATCGCGCCATGATTGCGCGAAGGTCATCAAGATTACCCAATCAGTACGAGCGATGATTCTTCGCTTTTTCTAGTGACTCTGTCAGTGCTGTATCGATCTTACCACGAGCCCGCGACGAATTCCCCCCGCGGAATAAAAAAAAAAAAAAAACGAGAGTCACGAGACAACGAGTGTTGAATGTTCGAGCAGCGGCATGATCGATCGAGCAATTTAATTAAGCCACGATGTAATTAAATATCGAGGCTTCCCGTGGTACGTGGAGCTAGGTGAAACGACTTGGCGGACTACTCACGCTCAATGGGAAGTGTTAATAACGATCGCCTTGAAAACACGTGTAGCAATTGCGTCATTCTTTATATTCACCATTCCGCTGTAAACATACGAAAATAGTATTCCAGCATTGACAGAACTAAACCGCTCCAATTTTAAACTCGATCGTACGACATTCTGTATGAAATCGTTTCAAAATGAAAGAAAAGAAACGCGCAAAACGCACTGTGCAAGAAAATTCTGTCGGGTCTCAAAAGCAAACGAGAGAGAAGGTATACACATATATATATCATATAATGTGTATATATATATATATATGTTGGAAGGAATATCGTCTGTAGATCGTCTGTAGAGGATCAGAATCACCGAGGAGGAGAACGCTCCGATCGAAGCGCCTCTTTTTCACGTCGGCCATGTCTGATTCTGGCCGGAATCGCATGTTCCACGAGGCACACGTATCACACTCGTTCACTTCCTAACGCTCGTTGCCGGGCTGTTGGGGCCGTCCATGATTGATTATTTAAAAGCAGAACACGCTAACCACGTACCTTCTCGCTTATGTTTCGATCGTGTGAGAAACGCGGCTGCCGTCCGCTGCGCGGTTTCTCGCCGCCTCGACTGTTCACAATTTTCGGATTCCTTGGTCGATTCTCTGCGACCCGTAGCGTGGCGTGGCGTGTCTGCCTTCCGCTCGATGTGTACTTTCTCTCTCTCTCTCTCTCTCTCTCTCTCTCTCTCTCTCTCTCTCTCTCTCTCTCTGTGTGTGTGTGTGTGTGTGTGTGTGTGTGTGTGTGTGTGTGTGTGTGTGTGTGTGTGTGCCTGTGTGTATGTGTGTGTCTCCGCGGGAGAAAAGGGCCGAGGGAAAGAACGTGAACGAACGAAAGGGAGGAACGATGCTCGAACGAGAACCGACTCTGACGAGGCTACACCGGCACAAACACTGCCACGAACCAGGTCAGTCCGTAGTAGCTTTATCCTTGCCCCCTCTAGATGCTGCCCCACCAGGGGCCCTTTATCATCTTCGACTCCCACTCGTTCGCGAGCTCCTCTCTTCAGTCGATCCGCCGTACGGAGAGACCTAACGTTGGAAAGATTGGATGTTGCTCGCGTACGCGAGATTTGTCAGCTTCTTGTTGAAATTGTTACGTAGATGGATGGTTTGTTGTTATGGTTTGGTGCGTCCACTTTTATCGCTGTTATAGATTTACATACGTGTAATTGTTGGTAACGAAGGTCGATATTAACTGGGATTAGTTTCCCATTTTTTTTTTTTTTTTTTACTACCGATAGTCTCGCATATGACGTAGTTAGTCATACTGACTGTCCAATGTTGGGGTTCGAATTCCAATTGAACAAACGACGAAGGCTCGGTCTTGGTACGCGAAGACGCGTGCCAAAGCTGTTGAAGAGGTAGCGTTAACATTCGAGACGAAACCGAACATGTATCTTTTATGTTATTATAAATTACAGTTTTCTTTTTTTACGTGTGTTTTTTGTATTAATAAAAATCAAGTGTATTTATCAGACCCTATACGTATACCCTATACGTATATTGTCGGTCCGCCACAGGGACTGACACCGTGTTTCAACAAAAATATATAATTTTTTAATATAGTCTTTACTTTGCTATACTACTATACTTTGTTATACTATATGTATAATATGTATAACATTTGTCTACATTTTCTACCATGATATTTCTTATCATGGCACGGTGAAAGGAATTTGCATCTGTTATATAAGGCATGAAAACAACGTAACGATGTTAGAGACATGATCAAGTTAGATCTTGGAATTTTATGAAGAATGCTGTTGGACTTGTTTCTATAATTGGAATTTGCACATAATAACATTACGAATAATAGAAACAATAATAATAACGCAACCATAACATGCTAGGAACAGTGTTTTCGTAAGATTCGTGTCAAGATTTTAGAGTTTATGGAAATGCAATGTTTTGCAAATTTTATATACGTGTTTTGGAATTTGTATCTATTGGACATGCATGTTTATCGTTTGTTAAACGATAAAGAAATTCCGGAGTTTATGAAAATGCTCTTATCTTGTAAATTTAGATTTTAGAATTTCTAAAAATAACGTTATCTTGATAAATTTTGGAATTTGAATCTGCTTTGCAAAATAACACAAAATATCGTACATTTCAATGCCAGAGACACGATAGCAGAAAATTTTGCTCTTTATAAAAATCTGGTTATCACATTTTAGAATTTCTATCAATTCTGCAAAATAGTACAAAAAAATAATGAAACGCAAAATTTCATAGCTTGATACAGAGTGATTCCAAGATCGTAAAACATTTTTTGGAGCTTATAATTCCATCGCAAGATTGTAGAAAGATTTTCGAATTGGATTATATGTTGTTTCGCAAATAAACAGCGACAGTTTATTATTATTTAAACTTCTTGCGCTCCTCTTTTTTTAAGCATTATAACTTTATGCTTTTGCGCCACTCTGTATTTAGGCGACTCTAGATAGAAATTGCTAGTGGAACGTTCCGTTGATCATTCATATCCTGCATTTATCAGAAGTTTTGTTTTTGCTCGAGCATTTCTTTCCGTAGTGTATAATACTCTGAATGGAAACAACCAATAAACACATCAGGGCTGACGTTATCGTGTACCGAATCAAACGGAGCGAAATATTTGCTTTGTAATCGTAACATTAATCACGTACTGCTATCGCAGTTCGATTAAAAAGATGCTTATAAATATGTTCGTTTCAAAATTATAACATTATCTTTCTACGTTTGCGCGATTTTTCGTTATCAATCTTGTCGTTTCGTCCCCCCATATAGCAACTCCTTTTTTTTCTGAAAAAAAAAAGAAAAGAAAGAAAAGTTTGGAATGTTCACATGATATGTTGATAACGCAACCGCGTATCGTAATTAAATTTTGAGATTTACCGTGAAACGGTTTGACGTATATATGGGCGACTATGCCTTCAGCTTAATCTTTATGGAAGTTTCGCGAGTGAACTCAAAGTGTTATCTTTGATACGAGGACGCGAAAACCGCGGTTACACGTTCGTTACAAGCGATCGGGGAATAAAATTAATATTCATCGTGACAAGTTTCTTTTGATAGTGTTTCAGTAGTCGCGATTGTTAGTCGTCTTTAAATCACGTTGTCGACGAACCAAAAACATTTCTTCTTCCTGGTCCATGCTTTATGAACGTACCTGTTACTTTATCTATGTGAAAAAAGGATGATGGAGTGGCATTAAGCGGTATTTTCACGAGTACGCAGCTGTAGAATGAAAATGGAACGGCGGGCCTGAAAATGAGATCAATGAACTTCTGGAAATACTAAAAGGAACACGCTGCAAGAGGTTCTTGGTTGGTACTTTCGATATCTTTTAATTTATTGGTTGAGCAGTGACTTTCATTTTTTTTTTTTTTTTTTTTTTCGAGATAACGAGCTATTGAACGTTGTGCGTAGTTTTTGCTATCGTGAACGTACCACCTCGTGTACGCTCTCGCGTAATAAAATTGAACGATAATATAGAGTGGCTCGCGAAAATATTCGATCGCGTGGAGCAACTTTTCGTGGATACATATTTTGAAATTTCATTAATGCTCTAGTGACGTTGACAAACTTGAAACAAATTTGAAAATATTTATAGAAATTAAAAGATATTGAAAACCAGTGCACATGTCACAGAGATCGGAAGAGTGTTTTAATCACAATCTCAGTAATCGGTAGGATTATTTGTAACATTTATTACATACTTACGATGTTTGTTCGTGCTTTATACTAATTTTTCACTAACCTTACATGTAACTTCTATGCACATACGTTCAGTCATCTCTCGTTACAACGTTAACATGTTTTCCGTCAGAGTATTTTATATAAATCTTCCCCAAATATTTTCATGCCTCGCTCCCTCATTAAATCACTATCTTGTTATTATGTCAAATTTTATTTTTTTTTATCTTATCTATTTTTTTATTATCGATCTAATTTAATTTTTTTTCTTTTTCATTTTATTGTTATATATTGAAAGACGTATGTTCTCCCGCGTGTGAGCAACGTGTTAGTTCAAATTTCAAAATGTGTTACGCAACACGTAAACAATACGATGCGTAAAAACTTGTTTCACGATGTACCCGGCTGTGTCCGAATACTTTCGCGAAGCGATTGCGAATCGATGATCGCCGTGTTCCGTGGAGAATCCAGCCTGAATTCGAACTCACTTTGAATATTGATCGTATCATCGCATGCGGAACTGCATTAAACCGCATGCAACTGCATTCAATGGAAGCTCTCTACGCGCTGGCCACGTAGCGCGACCATATATCCATTGTGAATACTGCTTCGTCATGCGTTCGAAGCCTTGGTGACATCACGTAGTACTTGAATGCATTCTTGCGAGTGCGACTCGACATTAGGCTAATTCTTGCCGCGCGGATCGCGAGTTCACGTGTCACGCGAACATGACGCGAGACGCTCGAGTTTTTCTTTCTTTTCTTCACGTTTCAACGTCTAACCGATGTGGATTTCGTTGGAAAAGTAGCTCTCGAGTGTTCAAGAACGGAATTTATAAGTTCGAACGAACGTCACGCCGAGCCGCGTGAAAAGAAAAAGAGAGAAATACGCGGAGACAGAGACGGCGGTTACCGATGAAATTAGATAACAGCAATTAATTAAACGATCGTCAATCGACCGAGGGGGACACTCTCTGTACAATTACGCTTTGCAAATGAAACTAGATCGGGTCGTCGTAACAACAACCGCCGCGGTGGCTAGTAATTTCCCAAATGTTCCGTCTGTTTTCGCTTTGAAATTCGGTTATTTAAACGACTGTTTTCGTTCCACGCGCCCAGCGTTGTTCGATTGTCCGGCGACGAAATTTCGGAAATGACGCTCTGCACGCTTTTTTTTTTTTTTTTATTATTTTGAATTACGCGCGCAGCTCGAGAGAGACGAAACGCCGCGGTTAAAACGCGGATTCGCAGGTTTAGAATGTTGTCAACAGTCAGCTGTAGGCTGCCAGTCACGATGACGAGGAAATTTGTGCATCACGGTGTTAGGCTACACGAATCGCGCTACGTCAACGAAATTTCTCCGCCATTATTCGCAGCCGTCTCGAGATAATTTCCACGGACAACGTCTCGACCTTGCGACGTCGAATTTTTCCCACGCGTTTCGCAATTACGTTTCACCTGTTTAATCGATATTACGTATCGAGATACGAACGATCGCGAAAGTTCCGCGTGAAACGGTTATTGCGATGCCGGTCCGCGGGTATAACATAAAAACAAGAGGAGAAAAAAAAAAAACAGCGTGTTTTATTGATCGCGTGGCCGGATACGGGAACAGATTTTGCCCGGCTGAATTTTCGTGACACGAATTTTAATTTAAACGCGCGATGTGCCCCAGAATATCGAGAGATAGATTGAATCAGACGTCGGAGAACATCATTTCGTCGTGCCCGTATTTTTAAATATTGAAAAATAGATTGCGATCGGAATTAAATGGGAGCGTCTCGATCAGTCGCATTTGAGGAGGGGAAAAAAAAAAAAGAAGAGAAACGATCAAGATACATTTGGTTGCTCTCGCGTTTTGAAACGGAGAACGAAGAAATTGAACTCGAGTCGATATATGCTTCTCACAGATAAGATAGTATGTTTCTCAGCAGACAAGATGTTTGTAGCTAAAGTTCACTCTCTCGAATCGATCGTTCAAATAAATGCATCGTGTCCTAGTTTTCTGTTTTCAGAAATGAAAAAGAAAAAAAAAAAGAAAAGATTCACATGTAATTTTCACAAACGAACGAACGTTTTATTGGTCAGTATCTGACACATGTCCTAATTTTGCTCCCCTTACGAGTACCATAGGTAATATAATATAGATGCGTAAACGACGACACCAACTGCGATCGTCACCGGAAGCCACGGTGACCGTTCGTACTTGGGTGGCTCATATTCCCAGTTGTCGTCGTCTATTCTCGTGTCTTGCACGCCTGGTGAACAGAAATCAGTCTGTAATTAAGAGTACTCCCAAGGCCTTCGAAATTTCTTCAAATCTCATTATCTTCTTCAACTCGTTTCGTTTCGATAAGTACCGACGACTTGCGAAAATATTCCAACACTCGTGTTGACATTTTTCTGAATACACTGCCCGATGTGTTATAATATTAACATTGTAACGATACTGAACCAACGTTGCCATTACATCAGTAAAATGATCGTTGAATTATCGTATACTTACGTATAAGTACGTATTTTGCATAGATCATGCATGTCTTTGAATAATCAATTATTCATTAGCTGAATGCGTTTTTAAAACGTCATTCCAGAAATAGAATCTACGAGAAATTTTGCTTTATCCATTAAATATTATAATATATTCTACCTTATGTATCTAATCCATTACGTTAATATATCTCAATAATTTAGTGTCATTATTTTGAACACTTATTGAATATTTAAAATAGTTGTTTGCGTTAATGCGTTAATACGTCTACAATAAATACCTTGCAACATTTATAAATATAAAATTTCAGCTTTGAAATTAATTTTTCTCTAACATCGGCATTGCGTTATAGCGAATGAAAAATTGAAAAACGAAACTTCTCTCTCAGATGGAATATTTTACATGATATTCGCAGTATACACAATAAGCATGAAGTTAAAATGCTTAAGAATGAGTCAGTGGCAATTTTCTTCTTCTTTTTTTTTTTTTTTTTTTTTTTTTTTTATCATATCATTCCTAAATGTAATGACACGCACATTTCATGTGTTATTGCTTATAATTACAGTGGATGCGATATGAGTTACACGAGCGCGGCCTCTAATTTAAAATATTGCAATGTATGTGACAACGTACCGTTTGTTAACGTTTCTGTTCCGAAAAGATCACCCGCCACCGTACCGATTTTATAGGTTTCGCGAAGATGTATAGCCTCTATGGAGTGTCCAATGTCGTCGAAGCATTTTGTCGAGTCTTTCCCAGCCAAATTCAGCAACACTTCCTCGCCACCTGGATGTTCCTTCAAAAATTTCGTGATATCGTACACGCCGTCCTTGTACACGATCCATAAATCCGCAGCGGTATTGTGTTTCGCCACCTCTGAATACGTCTTCGACATTTTCCCCAGTTTTTATGTGTCTTATTTATTAGTAGCTTTTGATATCTAAGGGATGAAAAAAGATGAAAAAGAGAATAAATCGGAGATGTTTCTACATCTTTTATCGCATGCAATGAAATAGAATATGTGAAAATCCCGTTTGGATCGTTTATTGCGCGTAGAATCGTTTTCTCGATGACACGCAAATGCTGCGAGAGCACGTTTCGGAAAATGGAGCAGCGCGGATCGATCGCGAACCAGTCGAGATTTCATAAACGCCAATCTTGGGGAATCTATTGGCTTTTCTATTTTAATAAAATCGCCTCGCGGCGCGGCATTAATCCTCCTGTTACTGCGAAATATCAGTGTACTATTGTTCTGGTGTTTCCAGTAGCGATTTGAAGTTCGTACACCGCACGAAACTATGTCTCAGATATGTACGATCGAAGTTCATGTTTCGTATCGATACCCGAGATTGTTTTCTCTTCCTATCTTTCTGCTTAATTGCACAAAATGATGTTTTCGTTAATGAAGACATTGACGTCACAGCCAATCGATATTGATTTTGTGGATGATATGACAAACAAAATTAACAACTGATTTGACATCGAATGACATTAGTTGAGATACAAGTTTATTCTGCGTACGTATATTTTTTTGAAACGAAAGAAAAATATATAAAAGACTTTATCTATATTTACTATATACATTAATTGGTCGGTTATTAATATTGGTCGATTACCAATATGTGAATCATCAGTTATGAACTTTTTCTCACATATTAAATACGATTGCACAATAATTTATCGACTGATAATACAAATCGACTCGATCAGTAAAATTGTACGCTACATCTTTTTTACAATCTCGTGATCTTACGCGAAATGTAGTAATTCGTCGAATTGAAATTTGTAAAATGTACTTGCCGAATTTAACTTGGATTACGTAAGAAGAGTTTATTAATGCTAACAGCTTGTAACTTGTGAACTTCCACTAATAACATTAACCCAAATTGTGCAAGATTTTGCGTTAGAAGTAGACTTGGGTTTACAGAAATACTTCATTTATCGCACTAGATGGAACTGTTACAGTAAATTCGTACAAGTAAATCCGATTTTTTTTCATTCTTTTTACTGTGAAGACAGATCTTCTAAAAGATTCATAGTAAAACTTTTTCACGGAATTACGTCGCACCTGAGAGGTTAAGAAGAAGAAGAAGAAGAAGAAGAAGAAAAAAAAACAGCCGATGAGATATCGTGAAATATTTCTGCGGAAGGAAACAGAGAAGCAACTCTTCGCGAGACATTGATCGTTCCAACTAAAGTCGATGGCCGCGCGAACGTTCCTTTTTCCTTTCTTTTTTTCTTTTTACTACGAGAAAGCCGGTTTCTCGGTCATCTTTCAGTTTCACGTGCTCGTTCGCATTTGCCGCGACTTCCTATTTTCGTGTTACATGATATTTACGAAGCGAAAAGACTTTTCTTTTTTTTTCTTTTTCTCTTTTTTTTCTTTTTTTTTTTTTTTGAGGAAGACGAATATTTTGCGCGACATTCGAAGTTCGTTCGTTTAAACATTCATGAGTCAGAGCTCGAATAGTTTTCTGGAAACTATAATGCAATAACAATAACGTTACATCATCATGACTATCGGTCTAATTGGTCGCTGTTTGAAATAAGTTCGAGGTTTTACAAAGTGATAAAGCAAATTTACGTTTTGTTTGAAGGAAGAGATTACAGAAACCGTTTGTTAAGAAAAATGCAATAAAAAATATAAGCAGCTTGTTAAGCGCGTCAAGTACGTTAACGATTCGTTAGTAATTCTTTTCGATCAATTGATCGTACATATTACAAAATTCGTATTCGACGTGCAATTCGATTTTAAATATTGGAGCTACGAAAGGAAACCTCAATGATTTGCAATGATATTTCTTTGTTATTACGTTTTTCATTTAACTCCATAATTTTATAAAATTTCCGATCGAAGTGTGTGTAACATTATGATAAATTATTGCTCTCGCGTTCAAATAATCGACAAACTTACCTGCGAAACAAAGTTTTCAAGCAATGCGATTCACAAGTTCGATTTCCTCCTGTGACGTATATATATTCGAAGCGATTGTTGTCGAAGTTAGGAACCAACTGAATTGGCATATTTTTTCTCCTTACGATGTCGAGGTTCGCGGTTATTCGAACGTACTAACTCGATGAAAATGCATGAGCTGTCTACATAATCATTTACAGAAAATAAGGCTACGTTATCGGTAAAAACTGCCGACGTTGTGTTTGTTTTTAATATCGGTTGTGTCGATTTATTTTTTCGGGAAGCTGTGAAACAATAAATAGTAAATTTACACTGTTAGAGAAAATCTAGCAACAAAGGCGAAATCACGCGGAGTGCACGATCAACTCTGTCAGTTGATTTTTGTTGTATTGATTTTTCGAATAATAGGACAGTTTTTGTTCGTGCGGTGTTATATTATCACAATGGAACCGGCGTGTCCGCGGGATATTGATTTCAGCAATTATCTGCAGATAGTAATAGCGAATTCTATTGTAAAAGAATAAGTACTGGATCGCTCTCCACTTCGAAATTTTATAATTTTAATATATTTAAGAGTATTCTATATTTACGTGTTCTCAAATCGTCGAGAACAATTCACCGACTCAGTACTTAAATAATGTGTAAGTATATGGATTTCTGAATGATATACGTAACAATATTCGAATAAAATTATTATTTACTTCGCAAGTTTCCATGTAATAAATTACGCCACAAAAGTAGAAAGGGTTTCTACACCTCATAGTGACAAGTTTCTCATTCATGTATCACGGACACAGGCGAACGTTGTTCTGAGATAATGAATTTCTGCTATTGTTCGAATATTTCTTTCACCGATAGTGAAAAACTCTTTGGTACATAGAAAAGTTGAAACACCGTTGACGATGTGACGATAAAATGGCCTTTTTGTATAAAAAGTTAATTTATTACTTAAAAAGAAAAAAAAAAAAATCTGCCTGTATGTCGCTCAGTCATATTCGCAGAACGTTATATAACTCATTTGCATACAATTTACTCGTATCTCAACCTAAAACTCACCTTCGTTTTGATTCAAAATGACATTTTATTAACATTCGACCCGTTATTAATATTTCTTGCCGTGCGGAACGTTGAACGTCTCCTCTTCGTTAACTCATCTTCAGTTGCGAACGTTAACGATAGCCGCGTTTGTTCTCTCTACGGGAAATACGTGAAGCCGGCAATTTATTTGAAGCTGATCGAGCCGGGAAAGCGAGTCTCGAAACAAATACCAACGTCCAAGTGCCGGTTGATAGCCGGAAGTATTTAATATCTCGAAAGAAACACGATGGAACCGAGGGAGGCAGAGAGTTGGGAGTGATCAGCCGGTGCTCTGTCTCCGGTGAAAGCGATCCGCCGGTTCTACGTGACCGGATGTCTGCGTTCGGAAACGGATGAATGGAAGCGAGGGAAGCGGACGACGCTTCGTTCGCTTTGATCTACGTAATTAAACGGTGCAATTTCCACACAATGTCGAATATCCGTCGCGGCGGACGTATCTCTGCAGATTGGATTGCCTTTCGTCGATTTTTTCCTCGTCTTCTCTCTCTCTCTCTCTCTCTCTCTCTCTCTCTCTCTCTCTTCATTCCATTCGTTCGACGAAGTGTTCAATTTTCAAGGAGTAAACGGGGCAGATTTCGGCAATTGTAATTAGCCGAATTCAGTGTATCCCCGTGTAGGAGTCGAAAGGGGTGCAAAGTTTTCCACTTCGTTAGAATCTAGAGTCTCGACCGCGCTGACGTTGAAGACCATCGGCCTAGACGAGCACGAACGACAGAGGTGCAATTACCTTTTACATCTGCCAGCTCGTTCCTAATCACCGGCTTTCCCTTCATTACGATCCCCTCCCGATTATCACGGCGAGTAATAGCTGATTCCATCGAAAGCTCTCTCACGCGATTCGAACTTTGTTTCGAACTCGGTGCGAACGACACACGACGCCTGTGTACGGATCGAGCTAGGAAAAATCGCAAACAGAGAATTGTCGCGACTCGTGGTGGTGAAAAATCGAGTCGATTCTGATATTTCGTTTCATTAAAAATGTTGTCTTCTACGAGACATGGCGAAAATCGTGTTGGAACGTTCCTGTTGGGTGAGAAAGAATCGAGACGGATTAAAGGCGACCAAATGGCTGCGTTTACCGCTTTTAACCCGACCCTGTCTTTGAAAGCACACAGTCTCGAGAAACAAGAGGATTGGCTGTTAACCAACTCGAGGCACGCGATCCGACCATTGGTGCCTGAAGAATTGCCATGACGCGACGTTCGAGTTATCGAGCGAGGAGGAAACCCGCGACAACCCGCGATCGGTCTCGGTTGGCGTTTCACTTTCTTTGCTTCCGTTGTTTCTCGACACTCGCGAGATCAGTCCCAAGTTTTCGTTCGTTCCCTCTACAGTAATTTTCCAAATTGAGCTGTGCCTCAAAGTGTATGCTCTTTCTAACCGTGTTCATTTTTCTATATTGCAGAAGACCGGAGCGAGGATCAAGATCTACTCGCACTGCTGTCCTCACAGCACCGACCGGCTGATCAGCATCTGTGGCAAACCGACCACGTGCATCGAATGCATTCGCGAGCTGATCGCTACTATTAAAACCGTAAGTTTCGATTATTTATCTTGCTGCCAGTTCGTTGATATTTAAACATTAGAAACGTAAAATAATAAATTCCTATTTCGAATTCATTACGTTCCTCTCCCAGAGATTCAAACATTTAGGAATTAAAAGCACGGAACAAGGAAAACGAAGCAATTTTTCTTCCTCTTTCAAATGGACTCTGTCACGTCGAATAACATCAAATGCAAAAATAGAGAAACACAATGCGAAATAAGTAAAACAGACAGATTTTAATTTCCTGAATCAAGTGAGCCAATAGTTCTGTTATAATGACTTAGATCTTCCACCAACTGAAAAATTTTGATACTAAAGAAGTATTTGCATAGCAAGCATTGTTTGATGAAACGTGATTTATTACGGCTTCTTTGAGCTTTCCATATCATCTTGCATTGAACAATAAGTTAGCACATGTTCATTCTAACCAAAATGTGTGTTCTCCACTTGCAAAAAGAACTTAGAAACACGCGAAAGCGGCTGTTTGAACGGAAACGCAACTATCAAATCCAATGACAAACGTTCTCTTTGATTATTCCAGTCTCCGCTGAAAGGTGTGAACAATCCTTACGATCCGCACAACTTCGACGATTACTATGCGGACGATTACGGCGGTTATGGGACCGGCGACGGTGGCCAAGGAAAGGGTGGTGGCTTCGGTGGTCCAGGAGGTCGCGGTGGTGGCGGTGGCGGCGGCGGCGGGGGTGGAGGTATGCCACCGCGTCGCGACAACCGTGCCGGTGGGCCAGGCGACATGAATCGCGGCTTTCCACCGCCACCCAGAGGTGGACCGCGCGGCGGAGGCAGCGGAGGCGGCGGAATGTCTGGTGGGCCACCGGATCGTGGCTACGGGGGCAATTCTCGCGGAGGAGGCGGCGCTGGTGGCGGCGGATACGAAGGTGGACGAGGTGGCTATGGAGGCAATAGGGGTGGCCCGCCACCGTACGCTGGAAATTACAACGGTTAGGGATTTTGATGTTAAGGATTGTTTATACACTTGATCATTAAATGCTGAAACTCTTTTTCACCCAAAACCACCTTCCGCCTATTCGATATTAACACGACAGTGTCGTGCAAAGTGGCTTGAAATTATATCGCACTGTAAATCGTTTTGACCGCGGTTAGATTTAATGGCAGAGTCTTCGGCCAGAAATTTCGAACAAATATAAGGCAAACAGCGAGATGTCAAGCGGGGCACCGTTTGCTTTGCTCTCGAGAACATCCGCACTCCTATGATCATTGTGTTCACACAGGTGATGGATGGGGTATGCAAGGAGGCGCGCCAAACGGTTTGGGTGGCGGTGCTAACTCGGGCATGAGTGGTCCACCCATGGGTGGCAGCAATCAAGGAAATCAAGGCAACATGGGTGGAAACAAGACCACCACTCAAGTCACAATCCCCAAGGACGTAAGTGGAATAAAAAAAGAAAAAGAAAAGAAAAATATTAAAGAACTGCGGCGCGTTAAATCGATGGACGATATAAAAGTGGTGTAACCTTCAATGTTCTTCGCGTTGACAGCTCGCTGGGGCCATTATCGGCAAGGGAGGTGCCAGAATCCGGAAAGTGAGATCAGACAGCGGCGCCGGAATCACTATAGACGAGCCGTTGTCCGGTAGTAACGATCGCATTATCACTATAACTGGGTTACCGAGTCAGATACAAATGGCTCAGTACTTGCTTCAACAGAGGTAATTGTCCCATCGATTCCTTTCTGTTCTCCCTTTTTTGTTTCTTTCAATCTGTATCCTTGCTATGTTCGCCAATCTCTTCAAACATTTTTAACATGTAACACGAATCCTGACGTTGGTTTAACAAGTGATTAACACCTTCTGTCTGGCGTTGTTGCGCGGTATGTTTCGTTGCGTGTACCACTTGTAACGAGTCTCCATTTAATTCTGCGACTCTGTTTAACCGGCGACACACCGGTGTAATCCGCTTGTAAGGTAACTTTTTCCAAACGAATCTGCGGTGCGTGAACGCGCGTGTTGGAAGCCTTTGCAAAGTTGATAAGGGAGCCTTTCTGTACAAACACGGCTTTATCTCGTCACAATGGATAGCTTATAATGCGCAAACACCGCGTTCCATATCCACCGTGAGTATCGATTTCGTCAGTTTTCCACGGTGAATCGATTCTGTTAACAACCCCTTAACGCGTCGCTTTTCTCTGTACATAAAATGAAATACCACCGAAATTTTTCCATCTTACGCATTGAAGCGGATAGAACTCTCTTACGCGCGTTCTTTCTTAATCATCTGTAACATCGTGTGATTCGAAAGTTACGTATAAAGTCACGTAGGTCCACATTTGGAAAATCTCGTTTTGTCCGCTCGACAATTAATCGATAATTTCTTATATATACACAATAGGAGTTCTTTTCCGAAGAATGATATTTCGTAATTAAATTTACTTACTTTTCGGCGCAGTTTAACCCTTTGAGCGTTCAGTCTGTAGTATTGTATAATAAAATAATTGGTTTAGTTATTGGTAGTTCAAAAATGAATTTATTCCATTCTTAACTTGTTTCGTATCACTCGTTCAGTGTTCAATTCTTAAACGTTTGACAGTTTCGAGCGCTCGAAGGGTTGGAATTCAGCGAGTCCTTAAGGGGTTGAACGTCGAACAAAACACTGAAAAGATTGCACGGACGTGTTTGTAAATTGCAATCGTGGCTCATGCCAGACATTGCGCGACGAAACGGTAAATTGATTTTCGGATAACGAATCGCTCTTCGCGCGCTCATGCTGCGGCCACGCATTTTAACATAATTGGCTTGTCGTCGCGCGTCCAGGAGCGTCCAACTTCCGGCAAGCGAAATCGCCACCGAGACTTAGAGGGAGAGAGACTAACTTCTGCTTGTGCTCGCATCGAATCGCACCTCATCCCGCACGAAGAACTAACCAAAAACGTCCCCGAACTAACCAAAAAGAACCGAGAAGAAAAAACGTGAGAAAATAGTGAGAACAGGCGTGGAAAAACCGTTTGATCGTCGCGAAGGTGAAGGAAGTCGAAGGTGGACCGTGACACGAGGTTGGAGAGAAACACACGTCTGCTACCGCTACTGCTACCACTTAAAGCTCAGCAAGAGTTAAACAGACAAAAAGGTGGAAAAAATATCGAGCGCCGTTGTATGGAAGACTAGTGATTTTGTTGTTCTACTTTCGATATAACAAAGAATCACTAATCATCCTACAAAGGCGCTCGCGATCGTCGGCTTCTCTTCCCAAGAATCTCCTGCTTTTCTGGAACTAACATCAAATCCCGCTGGCGGCCTCCATCGTTCGCGTGACCATCTTCCGCGTTGCGCAGTCTAATAGTAACTTCTCTTTCTTTCAAGCTTGTACGAACAGCAGACATCTCTTGTTGTATTGCGCGTGGATGTCGCAGGGAACGTGCTCTGAATTTGAAGTGAATTTTTAACAACGACAAATCGGATCTGTCAGTTGGCTAAAATAAGACGAGGGGTTGCGTGTGTTGTTTGAATGATAGATGGAAATAAATGTAGTTGATATACCGTGTGTTTGTTACAAGTTTGTACTTTTGATGTAAGAAATGGCATAGGTAAGAAGGAAAGATGATTGAAATAAGAAGAATGGTGTATATTAAGGATTAAAAATTGGGATACACGTAGATCTAAATATCAATAGTGATTTCTTTGCCTACGATATTTCGGCACATTGTGTACAGGGAATTATGTAGTATGGTTGGGAAAGTATTCAGAGATTAACACGTGATACATTAGATGACACTTTAGAGATGACACATTAGATGTGAAATAGAAATGCAGTAAAAGTGTAACCAAAGTTTTCATCAGTTCTGTCTGCGTGTACATGTCGACTAATCATTTTACAAGTTAGGCTGTATTTGTTCAACCAATTGTACGAATATCTCTATTATCTGTTACTAATGAGATATTTCTGGTGATCTTTTGTTACAGCGTGCACGAGAATGCAGACCATTATTAAAAGGTGGTGTAAAGGAAGCATTCGGGGGGAGCCAAAGATGCGTTTATAATTTTTTTAGAGATACTTCTTCGCGCGAAAAATGAAGACCGATTAAACAAACAAAAATAATACGACGAGAATTCTTGAAGCCTTTTTTCATCGAAAAAGAAAAAAAAAGAAAAAAAAAACAAAATGATATCACATATGCTTGGCGTTTCTCCTTGTGCATTTGCGAGATAAAAAAAAAAAAAAAAGAAAAAGAAAATGAAATCAGAAAAAAAAAATGTTCTCAATAAATACTAATCGGTCAAAAAGCAAGGAGCAAGGAGAGACAGTCTATTTTATAGACTTTTTCCACTTGATTATACGGACTTACGAGTAAACTCGTAAAGAAACGCTCGTCTGCCTGCCTTCACAAGCTGAGAATCTTAGAATTGGCATTCGAGGAATAGCCTCCTCGAGCGAGAAAGGCCAAAGAACAGCACTGTTTCTACGCCTGAGATCGTTCTCGATCTTACGCATTTTTTTCTCTTTTTTTTTTTTTTTTTTTTTTTTTTTTAGTTATTTTTTCCAATCATTTTATATCGTGTGCTTTTTTTCATGGCTCTGGACGAGCTTTGATACAATCATTTTTTTTTCCTTCTTTTATTTCCCACTCGTTTTATTTGCATTTTTTTTTTAATCCCTGTAGAAGTCAGACATAAAAACGCACATGTTCTCTGTATCTTTTGTTCTTCGCTGTTTTGCTGCAGAAACCTTGCAAAAAATGAAAGAAACTCTTCCTTTTCCATTCTGGAGAAAGATTCGCAAATTTCGCAAGATCTCGATGGTGGTTTCTGACAGCAAAAGATTAAAGATCAGACAGAAGCTGAAAATCTGGAAAATGTAGCGGTAAAGATCGAAGGGAGGGAGAGATCGTCGAGTGAACCGCGACCGAAGAGAAACGCTACGTGACGCGCGGAAATTTTTTGTACATAACACATTTCGAAAACGAAAGCGAGAAGAAACGTAATACAGAAGGAGATAAAAAAATCGCAAACGATATCGCTTCCCTTTTTCCAATCGTCAAACGACCATCTGCTAATGCTGCATTAACTAACGATAACTTCATTATTATTAACTATCGTAAGGTTAAGAAGAGTAATTTTTGCATTAATCGTCAACACTCTGATGAATTTCACAAATCGAGCGCGTAAACGAGTGTTCGCGATCCATTTTCCTCCGCGGTATAACTGTTAAGCGTGTAAGAATTCTAATAATAGAGAGCGATGAAGCTACACTATTAGAGAGGTGCAACTCCATTGGGAAATATCGCTATATAATATTGAGATGTTGAATCAAAAGGGAAACTTGCAACGAAGTCTGACGATGCTGCGTCTTAGAAACTAAATAGGTAAACACGTTTAAATGGAAACTGGAGGCATACTTGAAAAATGTTTAGAACTTTAAGAACGACGAATGCGCTATAATATATACATATACATATATACATACACGTCACTTTTCGCGACGTACAAAAAAAATCTCTTTGTATCTTATGATCGCCGGCGAGAAGACGAAGAAGAAGAGTTATACGAAGCGAAGAAAAGAAAGGAAAATTTTATCGCGTTTATACGGGATCCAGTGTATCCAAATGAAAAGGTTTGACAAACATCGAATATCAGGTTCGTACTTCCGGAAGGGAACAACACCGTGATGATTCGTCCGCGTGGCGCGCCCGATGCCCGAGTCTTGCAGAAAACAAAGTAACCAAATTTCCTTGTAAATTGTCACGTGTCCTCTTTGCGATACTTCGAGCCCCTGCGATTTTTCATCACGTTTCCTCCGAGACTTTTATATGTTGCGCCAGCGACGAGTCACGCGGTTGTTCTCTTTCAGGGGGTTGCAACTCGAACGAGGGCGCGTGCGTGCGTGCGCGCGAACTTTCGAAAGACAGACCCATCGAAAACAGAGAAGCAAAGTTGACGAAGACTAGGAAAAACCGCCCTCGAATTTGAACGAACTCGCCCTCTTTCCCTTCCTCCACAGGAGATACTGTCAACATCCTTATATGATGCCCCCTCTCTCTTCTCCGTTCCACGATAGTATATCTAGCCACGTAACGAAACGGAAATAGAAGAAAAGAAGCGAAATCACGAGCCCGAGAAAAGGAAGAAAAAAGAAGAAAAAAAAATATGGGTTTGGATGACGCTACGAAGGGCATTTTTTTTAACGCATCTCGATCAAACGACCGGCGCCGGTCGTCACACGGAGCCGCCCTCTTCTCTTAGGTTTAATAAGAATGATCGAATCCACCCCCTCCGCCCCGCCGCCCTCCTCTTTCCGACGGTCCACTCTCGCAAGCGTCGTGTACATCTCGAAGATCAAAAAACAAAGAAAAAGTAAAAAAAATAAAAAAATAAAAAAAAAGGAAAGAAAAAAAAAAGAAAAAGAAAAGATGTATGAGAAGAAGTGTGAAATGAAAAGGAAACCATTTACGTCCGCGTGATCTCGAACAGGAGAGGCGCGTGCATTTTCGTTCGACTCACGATCGATTGTACCGTCTTTTTCGCGGTGTCGGGGGAAATGAGAAACGTCTACCATTGGCGGGGCTTCTCTTCCGTTCGCCTGATTTATACTCGGTTCATTTTTCTTCCGCGCTGCCGAGCCATCGTCATTTACCCGGGGATTGAATTGCGATTTTCTCGAAGTCCTAAATGTTTCGTTGCATTTCCCTACGAAGCGTTCGCGGTTTCTGCCACGCGACGTGCATTTTTTTTTTTTTTTTTTAAATTTCGTTGTGTCGTCACACAGTGTCGATGATAAATTCGTTTTCCTTTTTTCCGCGACGGGCGCTTTTTCTCTCTCTTTTTTTTTTCTTTTTTTTTTTCTTGGAAGAGAGGCGGGATGCTTTTTCATTGCCCCGAGACCGATTTACGTAATAAGAGTTAGAGACGAGAAACAGGCAACAAAACAGAGAGACATACATAAATACATATACATACATATACACACACGAAATGCGTGAGAGGGAGAGAAACTGGTGTGCATGTTCCCGTGTGTGTGCATGGCAAGGGAAGACACGATGGAAGAAAGTTTGTAATTGTAATCAATGCAGGGTTGAACAAAGTTGAAACAGAAAAAGAGGGAGAGAGTGGCGTGTGTACACAATTAAAATGAAAATATATGCACGAAAGTGTGAGAAATAGAGAGAGAGAGAGAGAGAGAGAGAGAGAGAGAGAGAGAGAGAAATCGTAATCTCGCTCGTATCGCGATGTGTGTATTATATAAGATATACAGTTTACAATTATTTGTAATGGATACTTTTTATTTGTCAAATAAAAGTTAGTACAAATGAAAGTAAAGTGGGAATGACTTTTGTCCCTGGTTGGAAACTAAGGTTTCGTCGACCTTTTTTCTTGAAGTTTCCGAAGATTTGTTGGGTTTCGAAGTCGACGAGGTTCTAGACAAACGGAACGCTATTTTTGATCTTGTCCATTCTGGCTATCGTTTTATTAATTAAATAACTCTTCTACGGACAAATTTCTACGCCCACAGCAGGGTAAAGAAATCTTTTCCGTCGATATCACAGACGATAGTGTGTATTTTTATCGGCGTGTACTGACCCATCAAGAACCAAAGCTACAAATTACAGAGACATTATGAATAATTCAATTTCTTGAAATTTTGTAAAATTGTAGAACCTACCAGCCAGTCACAGATACGTACATTTTTGTGAAATTTTGTGAAAGAAAGATTTTGAAAGACATTTTGTGGATCTTAATTAATTTGTTAATTAAAATTCTAAACTCACTCTTGTTTCAATCGGAAATACAAATCGAAAACATAGTCTGTGATTATAATTGTAACAATAATAAGAAAATACTTTGCACACCTTTAGGGTCAAATATTCTCTGACGTACAATATAGACATTCGTGACTGACTGTCGAAGACATAGCAATGAGAAAATATTAAAAACGAGTATACAGAACTTCTTGTCACAGCTACGATATCGAAAACATTGTGTTTAATGATACAAATCGATTGAAAAGAATTAGCTGGGAACGTAACGTTGGTCCTTGATGGGTTAAAGATAAAGTAGCGTAGGATCAGTGAACAAAGAATTTCGTACGATCGTTACAATGAGAGAATCGGTACGTCGCTGTATCCCTCTTTATTCCATGCAGTTTTACTTACTAGTTCATACATACTTTATAACAATCATACTTACGCTACAGGATACGTTTCGATTTAAAAGGATAATCTTTGGCTTAACGAAACACCTGAACATCAATCTGTTTGCATCGTTCGCACAAAAAAAAAAAAAAAAAAGAAAATAATGAATACAAAGAGTTTTATCACATTCACATAATAACATATGTCCTTCGTAGCTCGGGATTACACAATTCTCTGGCTGGCTTTCTTTGTCACGATTGAGCATGAAAAGACACAAGGGGTGAGGTTGGGAGAGGGGGAGGGAAATTTTGCGGCAGGTATATCAACGTCAATGTCATCCATTGTCGTGTCAACGTCAGTTGAAAATGTCTTCTCCGCTTTTTATTCGCGGCTACGATAAAACACTCAAACGCTCGCATTACGATCAAACAGCAAAACAAATAGCTGCGAGTGATTTGCAGTTCCTTTTTCGTATTTATCCCTTATTTTTATTTCGCTATTGTCCCGCGGAGATTTCCCTGTTTAATTTACTCCTACTCTTTACACATATAATACACGGAGAGTACGCACACTCGTTGAAGATGACCGAACGAGGAAATTGTTCCGACTCGACTTGACAATATCTTCGACAGAGGAATTTTATCAAGAATTTAAGTCGAAACTTTTGGGTCGAATTTCGAAGATATTTTCTGGAAACATCTCTGTTAAAAGAAATATTTGTAGAACATGAAAGATTGAGTTAATTTTTAAACTGTGTCGTTATTTATATTTTTAATATAAATAATTATTGATCTGACGCAGGAAATCAAGTCGAAATGTCTATGTTGAATGATTAGAAAATTAATTTCGAATTGATGATATTCCTGATGGAAATTTTATCGATCGAAACGGCCAAAAAAATTAAGTCGAAACGAGTGTTGGATCGAATTTTGAGTTGTCTGATTGATACCATTCTATTACAAATGGGATTGTTTCGAGTTGACAATATCTTTGTTTTATTGTACTTTAAACTTATCCAACACGAAAAGTTAAAACTTTTGGACCACGTTTCCACCAAGTTGAAAGAATTTCACAAGAAATATATCCCATTATAAAAAATTATCCTTCAAATTGATAATATTCCTACTACAAAAATTTAACAGTATATGAACAAAAGATACAGTCAAAGATTTAAGTTTCGATTAAACTCTGCAGATTGTTTGCAAAAATTTCTGTCTTTAGGAGCATGTAGTATTAATCAAAACGAGCAAGAAAAGAAACCTTAATCAACATGGATCTAACAATCGTTCATTTCGTAGTTGATCGATTCCTTTCACATTAAATTTTCAATGATAGAGTCTGTATCTGAGACCGACCCAAAGAGATATAAACTCACATTGTATTAACGCTGTATGACTAAACATGCGTATTATTCGTAATTTTTGATCAGAAGGACGTACATATTTGTTACCTATTTTGTTACCTCTCCTAACTTCATTAACACTGGAACTACCAAAACGATCAGCTCGTAATTTTTGTTAGACTCACAGATTTATAGATATTTAAATAATTTCTCGTAAAACGCGCAAATAAAAGCTCGTGCACTCCATTCTGTTATAAAGTTTCTCTAATTCATCTCCGACGGAAATCCCCAAGATTGACCACTATTATTCTTACACCTGCTAAAAGAATGTAAATGTTTTGCACAGAAACATTCGCCAAGGAAAGAAAAAACAGAAAAGAGAAGAAATAAATCATCGGTAGTCCCAGCGTTAATGGTAGTCCGCTGACATTCGAATTCCGAAACGGTACGCGCGAAAGCTGACAAGATGAATATGTGCAACGTTACCACATGTGCCGTAAAGGTAACGTTTCGTTACTGACAAAAAATAAAAAAGTAAAGGTAACGTTTCGTGTCCAACCACGAAATTAACGACCCGTGTTTATTGAGACTTCGTTGCTCCTTTCGACGAGCACCAGCCCCCCGCGAAGCACTCGAGGAATAAGTGCCTCGATAAAGGGAATCGTCAGACGTTCGAGCGTCCCCCGCACACAAGTGGCGCTGGATCGCGTTTTCCTGGAACACTTTGTTCTCCTCAACAATTCTGATCGTGCTCGTGCTGATGGAAAGTGTCATGGTAAAGGGAAGTTGGCGTGCGATGCATCACCGTCACGTAGGAGCTTCCTGAGGCCGGCGTGGCCGTCGGATTCGGTGTCGGCGTCAACAGCGGCGTACCCTGAAGACTAATGACCAATGGAAGTGCGGTCGGGGTGCACAGGCTCATCGCGTTGCGTCCACCTTCCGTCACCGAGCGATATCTCGCCGGCCTCGCTGACCTAGAAAACGTTTCTCCCTGCAGGTACATACATTAAAGAAGAGTAATAAGGTCGTGGTAACGTTAGAGAAACGTCCCCCGAGCTTTCTCCCCTCCCTCTACGATAGGACCGTGGAACGTGCCACGGGATTTAATGGCCCGATGTCTCGTTCCCATACTCCCCGGTCCTCTGTGCCCTTTGCTGATATTTTCGCGTAGATCGGTTTACTTCTCGTAGAAAGAAATTTTCTCGAGGAGAGCGTGGATCCTCTTTTGACGTCTATTTCGTTTCCTTCTTTCTCTTTCTTTTCTTTTTTTTTTCCTGTACTCGACGAAGTACGTGGAAGCTTTGAGCGAAACTTGGGGAAAACTTCGAGAAACAAACAGAGATCGATGGAATTTCAAGTGAGCGAGGTTGTTATGTTGAGTCGAGACTTGAAAATTTATCAGGGAACGACAACCGAGTGAAAAGACAACTTGTGCGAGAGGATGGTACAATCTCCTGGCCACTAAATTAGGATCATTCTCAATTGTCAACGTCGTTGCGTGTTTTTGGTAAGATTGCAGACTTTTAGCTTAATAAGTTTCGTTTTAATTAATTACTAAAGTACGCAAAATGTCACACACTTTTGAGTCAGTAATTTTTGTTTCTTTCATTTGTTTTCATCATGAAAACATACCCCTTGAGATATACACCTCATAGGTACTTCCATTGTTCTATCATATTTGCTGTGTTTTTTTTTTTTTTTTTACAGTGTAATAATACACTTTTAGAAATCCAGAGTATCCCTTTAATCATTTGTCAATATACGTACATTCTGTGGTGATAAATAATAAGAATAATGATTATTAATTATTAGTATTATACCGTCGCTCAATGATTAATAAAACTTGTGATTAAATTTTCCTCAAATCCTCCACTAAAAACATGTAAAACATTAAAAATGTTAAGTGATCCTAATTCATTAATGATCAGTAGCTGTAGAGTCTTTCTAGTTTAGGTGGACCACCAGGATCGCTTAGTTCCATTTAATTTCAAATTTAATTCCAATTTTAGTAATTGTACCATGCGTTAATATAATCTTTATTATTATTGTCTGGAATTTTATCTATTCTCTACAATCTCGTTGCGCTTCTGATTCCGCAGAGAGGAAATTTATATACAATTCGGTGCAAGTTGAACGTAAACTCAAACTATTAAATTAAAATTGAACTTAAACTAACCGCTTGAAGATCAATTTAAAAATTGACAGATCTTCTCGTCGAGCCCTGTACGACAAATCAGTGGCATTATAAATACTCTATATAAAATTCTTTCCCCCTGGCGTCCGAGCCAATTCGATACTCAACTTCATCATCACCTGAAATAACTTCCACTCACCCTGAACACTTGCACTTCAGCAGTCTGACGAACGCAGCCCTAAACGTTCTGTTGAAGATCGTGTAGATCACCGGATTGATAGTGGAGGAGACGTAACCGAGCCAGAGGCACGTGTCGACCACGTGTACCGGTACCGAGCACTCGGGGCAGGCAGCGAAGAATATATTCAAGAGGAAAAATGGCGCCCAGCAGAGAACGAACGTGAAGAAAACCAGTCCAAGCACTTTGCTGGCTTTTTGCTCCGTTGCCACGGCATTCGCAGCCAACGATCTTCTCTTCGTTCGTCCCGCGAGAAACCTGGAATTACAAGTTTTCTAAGCTCGGGGCTTAGCCGGGTGAAAACCGAACCTGTCCAGGTGGAATTTTTTCGTAATGTTTCGCTGACATTGCGGTTGATATTGATTGCAATATCGATACTGAAACTAGCTTGGGAAAAAGTTCCTCCTAGACAAGATGTTACATATTAACCTTCTGAGAACGGGGTATTTAAATCTCCCTTCGCTAGTGGACGAATTTCAATCGCCAGGCGAAGTTTAATTTTACATGTTTTCATATAAATTATTGTAGTTCCTGTATTTTAGTTAATTCAAATCGAATGAAGGCTCAAGCTACTCAAAACAAGAAGGGAGACCGTCGATATATCGGACATTCGGCTTTCTCAGATATTATATGTATTATAGGTATATATTATAGGTAGATATTATATATATTATATTATTATAGGTATCGATATATCGGACGTTAGTACTCGAAAGGTTAATTCATCGTAATCACCGACGTAATTTTTTGCAAACGCCAAATCACGATCGCGAATAGTCATTATTTTCAAATATTAGTCATTCTGCACGTTTGCATTTTCCCTAGATTCTCCCATGTTATTTCTTTCTTGAGCTCTTCTTCCAAAAATTAATATATATATATATATATATTATCGTGCGTACTCTTTAATTTAATCTTAATTTAATGCAATATATTACTAAATTAATGATCTTCAATTAACATATCGACAAAAAGAGTATTGTAATATAATAATTAGCTGGCTGAAGTTTCTGCAGAATGATTTTACGTATGCATGTCTGTTCATTACTGAAATTTTCGAACGATTGAAAATATCGTGCCCCCGCGAAGAAAGCGGCAGAACTTGAGAAAGTATGTTTTTCAGAAGAAGCGAAAGCGATTGATTTTGAACAGAATTAGATATTATTTTCCTTTTTACCAAATTATAAAGATCAACGAATAAGATTCTCGTAATCAGTCAAGGACTATCTCTGTAACACTTTTTAAAAACGATAACTCGCGTCTTTTATCACTTTCTTCGGACGGAAACGACATGTGAATCAAATCGAAAAAGTTCGCACGGCTTATTTATTAAAAATGAATACGAAACTTGAAAAAAGTGCAGAAAACTAACAAGTCAGTAACGAAACGTTACAAAAAGCATCAAGCTTTCAATAAAATTTCACCAAGTGTTCAATTAATCACGCACAATACAATTATATGTGTTACATGTCAGCCGTAAAAGTAGCTCGATAGTTTTGTTCCCATTTTTCGGTCTGACTTTATATAACGCTTGTCGGGGACAACTCTAAACGTGTAACTGCTGAGTAAAAGCTCCCGTCGAGATTTTAAAAGCGTTGCTTCCACTCGGCTCTCGCCTTCCGGAATCTGACAACGATTTTCACCCCGCGAAGGCCTCCACTTTGGAAACAGGTATCATTCCAAGACGTGCAATCCCCCAAAAGCACAAAGGATTCCCGTGTTTGTCCGTTTGATTCGAAATTCGCGAAACGGCCGCGTCTCGAATCGGTCAGCATTTGCACATGCAAATGGCTTTTCGTGCCATCAGGACTAATCCTCTCGCGTCTCTCGCGGCCGTGATTCGTTTCACGTGCAATCCTGCTTCAAGGATTTTGATGGGCCAACGATATCTGCCAGCCGGCTGTGAAACTTTGTCAACGGGCCGACAAACATTCCGGATAAATCGTTCTGATTCTACTTTGGTTTTATCCCGAGATGTAACGAACACTTCAAGGAAGAGATAGATTGAGAAACTTTCGATGGTGAAGCAAATTCCCTCGAAATCGATCGTGACGCGTCGCGAACTATGTGAAAGATTTCGCGCTGTCGTCATCAATTGGAACAGCAGCCGTGGAAGTAGAAACAGAGAGAATACTTCTATACAGCGGACGCTTAAGGATTTTTCCTAATCCTTTATATCCTACGTGTTACTTAATTCTCGTTAGTTTCTCGATTTCTCCAACTTGTCAAACTGACACAATAGTACAAAATTAACATCTACAACGAAACGATCATTTGCTAACGATAAATTTATATTTAATTGCGCAAGTCGAAACTCTTTTTTCCAATCGTGCGTATTTGAACGTTTGGAGTCATTTCAACGCCTGCGCGCTTTTCGTTCTTATTCGTTTACTTTCTATTTTACAATGATTCTATCATATCTCGGTCTTCGAAAATATCCAGCACTGCAGCGAGTGTGGAAAGTATTCGTTGATTCAATGAGAAATTATCTAAAGAATAGCTAGAGAAATTTGAGACGAAGATATCGAATTCATTTTTTCCAAAGACACTTTTACGCGATTTCAAAGATACTTCCTCTCGGAAATAAACATCTTTTCTTCACGAAAATGCAGGATGGAGGTCGGGATAACAAGTACAAGCGTACGAAAAAATTGCATTAAAAAATTGTTTCCATAAACTCGTCTCAATCTTGAAATTTATCATACGATTCTTTTTCACCAAGTTACAGGAACTCAAAGTATCGATCATTTTTCAACGTCCCTCGAAATTAAAAGGACACGTGGCATCGGTCTCGAGACGAACAGCCCCAATCAGGACTGAACTTTTCGTGGTCCAACTTTGTTAATCCCGCGAGATTGCTCAATTTGGGAAATTGCTCTCGAACGAGCGCGAGCGTTTCTTTTTTTTTTTTTTCGAGTTCGTTCGTCGTCGTCCTGCGCCGGATATTTCACAACGATCGAGAGAATGAAATCTACCTGAGATTTAAGGTGTTGGGGGCGACGTTCAGCTGCAGCTTGAGGGCCCTCAGAGTGAAGTTCCTTGTCTCGCGGGCTATGTTCTCCGGCGTTTGTGTGGCCTGATCCACTTTCGCCGCCAGTTTCGTCCCGGTCGTACTTCCGGTCGGGTTGCTCGCGCCGTTCACGGCGAAATTCAGCTGCGGTCGTGGCTTGCTCTGCCTCGCGCTCTTGCACCTGTTATATTTGCAACGGGACAGAGAGCCCCCGCGTTTAATTCAGTTAAACTGCAAAACTACCGCCGTTTCGTGAGAACAAGTTACCGGTCGCAGTGAATTGCGCGGACGTCCTTGCGGACGGCGAACGATACATGTTGCGTTAATAAACCGTGCATGGAGAGTTTCGTCGGAACGGTTAAATAGTTAAACTGTCCTCTGTTCACCCAACCAGTTTTTAATTTCATTTTAAAATTTGTTTCGTCAGTCGGCGGATTGTCAAGGTAGCGTGGCCCCTTAACGAAAGTCGTGGAAATAATTTTTTTGGTAATATTAGAGGCCAGAAGTCGAGCAATCACGTTTAACAAGTTTCGTTATTTATGAAAAAGATCCGCCGTTTCTTTCGTATTTATAATTTTTAAATTGTTGAATTGCTAAACATGCACGTAGCGTTTACAGTGCACGTACTTCTGTAGTATTACATTCTTTTCGTAAGGCACACACTCATCATTTTCGTTTGCTGTTGTTTCAGTGCGCAGAAAACTTATATTTAAGAATAAAAATTTATACTCATAAACGAAACGTCTGTTATCCTTGTGTCTCGTATCTTTAGTAAGTTCTGCAATCGCGAGGAACGTGTCAAACGTGTAACGATAATCATGTAGAGCGGTTTAGTGCAAGAAAAAGCAAATAATAGAACATAAAACATTCGAACAATGGGATCTGCTACGTATTTATGTTCATTACTAGCGACAACTTTGTGTCGTATCTTTCCCTGTAGAAAAATGCACCGTTTACTCTTGATTATTTCTGTTATAAGCGCGAAAACCACGAGGGAGCCAAATTGCCAACATGGGACCACGGTACTAACCACTTTCCTGCGGGATTAAATAAAATAGGAAAAAAAAAGAAAAGAAAAAATTGATCGCGCTACTATCTTTTATTTTCCACGCCGGTTTCCTTCTGGTTTTTCTAACCGCAATTTTGTATCCCGGTAATTTTGCCTCAACCCTTTCAATTTAGCGGAGTGAAATGAGAGACGACCAACAACAAAGATTTTTAATTCCATTAATGCGTCTGTTGAATTACATTCGGTGGCACGAACGACGAAGACACCGCGTTAAGTTAATTGATTAAAGAGCCGGTCGCTCACTTAACAGCGCAGTGATCAGCAACATTCGGTTGTTCGCGCGTTAATGACATTTGCGTGCGTAGCTCGGAAACGATGACGAGTGCAATTGAGATAGAAAGCGACGAGGAACTGTCCACCATTGATAATTAGATATGAAAAAATTTAAACTGTTGTAATTTTGTTAAAGAAAAAGAGAGAAAAAGAAATCTTGCAACAATAAGTCTGGACTCTGGATTTTGAAGACTGAAGCCGCTATTTTCAAAATTTATCGTTTATTTTATCGTATTCCGAAATGTTTCTACCATTGAAATATTTATTGTAATGCAGAATAGGTAGATTCCTTACATATCGAGCTTGCGAACAAAGTAGCAACGTAATTAAAGATTTCGATGATGTTCCAATGAATTTTTAGCTAGATCGTATTTTCTGTGAATATGTCCCACGTATTCGTGTAACATGCGCGAGTAAGTTTAGCGGAAAAAATGGTAAGACGAAAGCAGAGGGGCGATTAACGAGAATTGCTGCGAAGAAATATGCATAGGGAGGAAGGAAGAAAAAACGAATGTGGAGGAGAAGCAATGAAAAAGTTAATGAAAGTAAAAATGAAGAGATGTGCGAAGATTCGGGCACAGTCGAGCTTTTAGCCAGGGTTCTGAAAGGAAGATTAAAACCAGAAAATGTACGCGAAGATACCAAGTGAAACTGAAAGAGAATAGAAAATTAAACGGCTGAGGCTCGCTATATGCGTACGCACGTGCATGGCCCTACTGCTCTAACAATGAGAAAGATAGCGAAAAGAGTGGAAGAGAAAGTTACAAAAGTTCGTCGTAAAATGAAAGAATGACAAAGGTATAATGGAGTAAAATTCACATATATATGTATATACATACACGAATTTTATCAACGCTACGAGTTCTAACGAAACTTCTGCATGCATGATAAACGATAATTACTACTGGTAACTTGAACAATAATTTTATAATACATGAAATCGTCAACTTGTATGGTAATAATTTCCTAGATATCGAACAAAACTGTTGAAATGTTTTGACTATTAATTATTGGCTGTTCTTTATAATCAACTATTCACTACTAATATTTGTTAATTATCTTTGCTGTTAAAGAGTAAATTACAAAATATCGAAATTTTTATTTCGTGATCGAAAATTTTATTTCTTTCCATTGCATTTTGAAATAAATCTCTCCTCTCGAAATTAACTTGAAACAGAAGTGCGAAATTAACTTGAAACAGAAAAGTGATAACTCACGAGTTAACTCTTGCTTATAAAAATTAACAAAAATTCGATAATTTACCAATTCAGAGTACATGCTACAACGCTGTCATTTCAGTCGGTATTTCGATTATTTACCTTTCGCTTCCGACACCGGAAGTCCTCCACGTGTACCGCGTAGACGACGACGATGTGGTGGTTTCCGTAACCGAAGTAGTGGAGGAAGCCTTCGTCGAGAAGTATCTGCCACCCAACCGTCGAAATTGATCCCGTTCAGGGTGCTCTGCAACGAAACGAGCCTTCTGCCTGAGCAGCTGCACTGTCAGAACGTACGTGGCCACCATGACAATCATGGGGATGTAGAAGGCAATCAAAGAACCGAATACGAAGAACGCTCTGTTGTTGATCACGCATGTTCCTGGCCGAGGCATAATGTTCGAAGGATTTATTATACCTGAAAAACCAACAATAACCTCGATCGATCGTTCGCATAGTTTCTGATAACAGTAATTCTCTGTAGGAGAGATAGAGGGATTGATTCAGAGTGAAATCTGAACACTGTGTACACGTAGTTAAATTAGGGCACACACGAGATGTACGAAATTTATTTTTTACCTGTTCATTATCGCGGAGTATGCACGTTGACGTTAGCACTGACGTTTAATTAACAATTTTCGATTTTACAGAGGAAACGTAAATGCATGGGTTTATTTTTGCACGATCGAAAAGTTTGTCGCAGTCTACAAACGAACAGCTCAATTTTCTGGTGGGTGGCCGAAAGAGTAAAAGTCAAATTTTGGTCAAAGTAATTGGAGCTATTATTAAAAAAAAAAAAAAAAAAAAAAATAGTGATCTGCAGTGCAGTCTTCTGCATTCAAATACTCTAATATCCGAACGTTCTATCATTTGAACAGAATATTTATTACAACAAATGACAAGTGTCTTTTTATGATACAACCAAGATATGAGATTGAAGATTTTATTAAAAAAATATATATATATAATTAATTTTATGACATATCAACGAAGGCGTAGAAACACTTTTTCCAAAAACTGAAATAGCAAATGAAAATAACGAGGATACGTCTTCACCGAAACAAAAGATAATTCGAACCATGTACAAAATGTACATACTTGTGCTAACAAAATTAAAAGAATGTAATATTTTTAAATATTGAAATTAATGATAAATGCAATTTAATATCAGAAAAGTGATTGGTTCCATTATTCGAAAATTCCACTAATCAAACACTGTTGTTTCTCTGTCAGTTTAAACATAGAACGGTCTGCTGCATATTTTTTTTTCTAACTATAATGAAACGAGACGTATGTTATTAACTTTCATATCCAAAATCTAACACGTAGTCTTGCATTACACTTTATATGCAAATATTATGCTTTCCTCCCTTTTTCCGATTTATACTCCTTTGTCCGCTCACCAGAACGAATAATAGTTTCCTTTCTTTATTGAAAACCTGCTCTGCACTGTGCGCGCGAGCCTTTTAAAACTTAAAAAGAAATTTAATATTTATAAAGTATACGTGTACCTGATTAATGTTGATCGAGAAAAATGCGAAAAAACTGATCGAAAAAACGCCGAGTAAAATATTTTTCCCGGAACCTTGTCTTTGAGAAAATTTGAGAATTTGTTTAGCAGACGTGCACGTGCCAAATTAATTTTCGATTAAATATACTTGATCTCCGTTTCCTTCAAAAATTTTCAACGAAACAACTTTACTCTACACTTCCAAACTTTACTGTTATTTTCGCGCGTAGAGTAACCTCCCCTATCGATTTTCGACTCCTATCTAGCCAGGGATTAGGCAAATTCACGTACGCTTAACAAGTTTTTAAACTCGATTTTTTTTCGAAAATGAAGTCTTCAACGCAACTTCGTTCTCTTTGGTTTTCGAGCCATAAAATCATTTTGATTTCACTTGAACCGCCAATTCAAATCCGCGGTACGTTTATTATTTAAGGAATACTTGAAATTATGAAAAATATCAAATTTTGCATTTTCGTGATAAAACCGTCAAATTTTCCAGAAGGAAGGAAAAAGTTCGCTAAATTTTAACTATCCACAAAAATCGATTTGTTTTTATTGCTAAATATCATTGAGGACACAATAATTCAATTGCAAAATTTTTTATTTTTTGCTCTTCTTTTCCTTTGTATCAATCTGTCCCAAATTAATGAAAATTGTATTTGTAGAAAATGCTTTGTGCAATTTCACTATTACAAAGAAAATTCAATTTGTTATTCATTTAAATTTTCAAACGCTGTAAATGTCAGCGCTGTCAGTAAACGTCAGTCCTGTCTGTTTTTAGGTTATTTTTACTTAAAAATATATTTTTTTAATATGTTTCTCCTTCATTTTCAAGCAGTATGCGTTACAAAAGTATAGAGGATGTCACTGTAATCATGTAACCAATCAACCAATCAGAGGAAGATACTGCACGTAAAAATAAACCAAAAAGAAAGAACAAGATTTTTTCATTTAAGATTTCGTTTTCGAGAAGATAAAGTTTGAACATTGTTTTTGAATTTTGTCAAATGAACAGTAGTGACCGATCGACATGAGAAAGTTGAGAGAAACAAACTGAAGAATGAACATTTACGACCTCGATTTCAAAAACAGAGTTGAAATGTATTTAATTAAAAATCGACTTACAATTACAGTACACAATATTCTACGTACAAGAATAACTGAGAAACGTAGAATAAAGCCTGGTCTTCAAGAAAATAGAGCTTGAACGTGTTTAGTTCATCAGTAAAGAATTTGCTTGGTACACAATATCAATATAGTTTGGTAGATTTTGAAATGAAATTTTTTTTTTTTTTTTGCAAAACGAAGCATCTGGTGAAAAAATTTCACTCTACACTTTTTTTTTTACTTATTTTCGCGTTCAGAACAATCTCTTTTCTGTTCTCTCAATTTAGAATTAGCCGAAGAATACACTCGATGAATTCATCGAATTCGATTTCTTCAGGAACTTCTTCAAGAAGCCTTCAGTGAAAACGAGTTGTTATTTCCAATTTTGTTTCTAGCGTAAAGTCAAATTCTTGGCCAAATGGTATCACGATCACAGGAGTATCCCGTATATAATAATTTTGTATTTGGTACTCACAATATTTTTTACTAATGACTCCTCGTTCACAGATCTGTACAATGTAAAAATGCACTGATTGTGAGATGTGAAGGATAAAATTGCAATTTGGACAAACAGTAAATGCAAATGGTTCGTAAATAATCGAACGTGAGCATTATATGAGCAAAACCGTAATATTTTATCGAGTCATTCGCACCTCGATTGCACCGTATTTGAAACCGTAATTTCGAATATCGAGGCAAGAAGAAGAGTCGGCGTGCAACTTTCTCGTTTACGCTGTCACTCGGTGAAATGCTGAAAGGAAATCGATTTTCTCGAGACCGATTCATCCGATTCACCCCTTGTACAATGATCTTTCCCCGAAAGAGGAAACTTTGATCATTGTTTCGAACGAACGTTCGTGCTAAACTACTCGAACGATTCTACGCCATCGAATCCCATAAGAGAGATAATCGAATTCCAAGAGACGATTTCCAATCTCAGAGAATTCAGAAAATTATGAAACTTTTAGGTAAACGTAGAGCATGCACGAATGTATACTACGCGATTTCTTTTAGCGCGGTAATTCACTCTGAGAGGATGAAAGTTCTATTATTTTTCAAACTAACGTTATGAAACTGCGAAAGATGTTCGAGACAAAAGTTACTTCTTTTACACATATATTGAACAGGAGCAATGATTATGGATTAGACTGTAGATTTTTATGCATTGGTAGAAAGTAAAAATACACACAATGTGCGTACTGTGTAACATATATATATATATATAATAAAATATATAAATATATAAAATATCCAAAGCAGGATATTAATCATAATTCCATGTAAATTTTTTGTAATTAGGTTCCTATCTCTTATATAATTATGTTCATGCATAAAATTTAAAAATGCATAAAAATTCGCAGCCTAGTGATCATGAATACGCGATTCAACCATCAGGTAATAAGACACTATAAAACGTGATGACGTATTCCGTCATAACGACCTACACTTTGAACGCGACGACACATTCTGTCATCACGTCAGATAATTAACATACAAGGAAATAATTACCTGTTGTAAAACTTTAGCTATTTCAACATGGACAAAGAAGAATTTCCTCGGTTGAAAGGTTAATTAAATAAGAAGTTCAGTTGTAAATGGACTTCACAGATTCCTTGTTTCATAAAGTATCTTTTCAATTTTTCTAACTTCGAAACACTTCGAAACACTTCGAAACTTCGAGACAATTGATAAATACACGGAAACAAAAATTGTATAATATCCTTCTCACCGCCACTCTTTTACCTGTCAACCTTTTTCAAAACTTGCAAGCAGTGATACGAAACAAATGCATATGTCGTTGCGCTCTGCTGTAATATTTCGTCGTAGTCTACTATGTATAGTACTGCAACATTGTAATTTCGCTTAGAATTAAAAATATGTAAGGGCCGCTAATCTTCAGCTAATCTGCAGCTGGAATTTATTTTACCTAACACGGTGATGGAACTGGAGACCAACATGGCGAGCAGCCACACGGCCGCGATCTTGAAGCCGACCATCCGTTTTGTAGATGTGTGCCGTGTTCTCAACGGGTTCCGAATGCCCAGATACCGGCCCAGCGAGATAAAGCACATGTGCATTATGCTCGCGGAACACGCTAGCACGTCGCACGTCACGTAGACGTTGCACCAGAGCACTCCGAATGGCCAATATCCTGCAACATTCAACAAAAACGGTCCTTTTCAGCAATTTCAATGAATTTTTATCCCGATTAAATATCGATCATAATCGAAGAATCATTTGTAAAAAGGTAATTTCAATCGTGAAAAAATTTTTCTTCAGAAGTATCCCTATGTCCTCAAAGGAAACGAACTCTCAAAACAGATGAAATGTTTCAATTTCAAAGTTACACCGATTTTCTTTCGCAACAGTTTAAGTTATTGACAATTTTTCATTATTGATAGTTGTAACCAATCTCATTCTTATTGAATTATACTTTTCACTGTGCATGACGCAGTAATCGGCCACACGTGATAAAAAAATGACGATGACGCATATTTTTCTCAGCGTTGAAATCACGTTGGAACATTCTCTTGCTTCAACGCGAGTTTAATTTAATTAATTTAATTCCGCTGTCGACAATCTTCCCAAAACTCGCCAATCCTAGCGTTATTAGGAGATTGAACATATTGGAAAGCGTTCAATTACATTTCACTGAAATTCGGCGAAACGACAGCCACCGCTTTCTCCAACGGCTATCTGTCCGCCTGTCTGGCCCATGCGTCCCTAAGCTACTTATTTCGATGCAACCCTCCCATCATTAGCCGAATATACTCCGAATAATTAATTTCGTTACTGTAGAAGCCGTAACTTCGACACGTTCAATCGAATTCGAAATTCCCTGCCATCGAGTCGCGTACACTTTACATCCGTTCCGGATGGAATGTCCGGCGATCGTATCTCGTGACTTTAATTTCACCAAGCCCAAAAAAAGGCGTGGCGTTTCTCGTTGGAGAATTTTCACCTATAATTCAATTTAATCGTTCAGCGAGCTGTGAACGGGGCTGGAGATCGAGAGAGAGAGAGAGAGAGAGAGAGAGAGAGAGAGTCGCCGGATATTAAAGGATCCAATTCCTTTCATGTTCAATTAGTCTAACGTAACGCACGTGTTCGTCTTGATTTTTTTTTCTATCTCGAGCGGAAAAGCCGCGACATCTTCACAGTTTCGTTTCTTTCTCTTCTTTTTTTTCTTGTCCAGTGGCTTGACGATGAATTTCCGAGATTTTCGCGCGACTTTCCGCCCGGAAATTTGCAGAAAGTTGCGCGTTCAATTATCCGGTTTACCTCAAACTAAATATGTATCACCGTCTTCCGTCATTTTAAAGATTCGCACGTGTTCGTCCGACCTCGGTGAAACACGAGGGATACCCGAGACTTTTCGTCAAAAGCACGGAAAATGCTACGAACGTAAACCAGCCGTTAAGATTGAAGTTCTTTGATGTTGTCCATTTTCGCGTGCATCCTGCGAGTTAAAATTAACGGTGTTGCGCGTTTCACGTCAAAATCGTGTCGATCTCAAGTGACAGACAATTAGCCTTCTCGGATTTGTATTTTCGACGAAATAAAAAGGAGTTGTCTGTGATTCTGAGAAAGAAAAGAAACGACGCACTTTACATTTATTTTTAATACAAAATCTTTCGTAAATTTGTACATTTCAGCTTGTATCCTGTTAGAGAGCATACTTTACTAATAATTCATTAAACGTTTCATTAATGATAATAAAGAGCAATTATGTCTTTTAATCTATACATGTGTGCTTCTATAAGCACGTATGCATCTTCTTTTGATATTACTTCATATGTCGTTTATTTTCGAAACAATCCGACGACAGAATAATCTTTGTGATTAACAATGGTTATAATTTAATATTTCATCCGTTTTACTCGTTCTGAATATATAAATCTTACATTAAAATACATCGTGCATATACACAAGTAAATTAATATTTAAATTAAAACGAAATGGATTCGCAAAGGAAAAATACAAACGATCGTACTCTCCAAATTTTGTGGACCTACGTTGTTTTGTCTAATACCAAATATCGATTAAATTGCATTATTTTCAAATTTCTATTTATAAAATTTATTCCCATGCATTCTTCCAGCGACAAATACAGGAATTTCTGTAATTTGGAATTCGATTAATGGACAAATTCAAATTTTCTGAAATAGTAACTTGCAGTCGCAGGTATTTCCCCTTGAAAGTTCACGATCAAGGGGAGAGCTCCACTTTGATGTGAATTCTAAACAAATACTTTCTAAACTTAAACATTGCCAGAGGTTCTTTGAGGTTAGACTTTTTTAATAATGGTCGCAGAAAATTAAAGTCAAAAGCTTTATTTCTGTGGGAAATTTATTTCGGGTTTCTTCTTTTTTTTTTTTTTTTTTTGCCTTAGAAACTCAAGTCATAAAGGTTCGTGTTTTGCGGGTAGTTAATTAACCGCTTTGCAACCACTGCACTGACGAGATATCTCGTGATTTAATATCGTTCATACGTCGCGACGAACGAGATATCTCTCGCGCTTTTTTTTATTAAGGCGAGAGTTCTAACTCGAAAATAATGAATTCGCGAAACTTTCTAACGAATATTAACTCTTCCGATGCCGATAAAAAAGAACAATCCTGAATTAAATATGCCAGACTAAACTGATGTAGTTTCATAAGGTTCGAGATAAGAGTTTAATTTTAAATGATAATTAAAAAATTGAAAAAGATACGTGTTAAGAAATAAAAACAAAAAATAAAGTCGAAGAAGCTTAACTTCGATGAAAAAGATTTTGGAAGACAGTAGAAAATGTTTGGAAAATTTCTTGGAAAATTTTTTACGAAAGTCAAGAAACCTTCGATAAGAAGGTGCAAGCTGGAAGAAAATGTCGAAGAGACTTTCCTAGGTAATTGTCTTAAAAAAGAAGTTCACTTTCGATAAAATGATTTTGAAAAGGTAGCGGAAAATTTTCAGAAAATCCCCTGCGAAACTTTTGGATAAACGTTCCACTAATTACTTGAAGAAAATGTCTTTTACTCTTATCTTTCATTCAAGGTGAACGCGCGTCTCTCAAATTACTTCCACTATTAAAACTACCGATTTTTAATACATACACGAATATATTCTACACGGTTAGTTGGAATTAAAATTACGAAACAAGTCCATTCAATTACTATTATTTCCTTTTCTTTGTTTTTTCCTTTTTTCGTTTCAAAGTCAAAGAATTCCAAATTTCTTCAAAAAGATTCTAAAAGATAGCGAGACATTTTGGATAACCGTTTAGTCCCACTAATTACTCGCTGGCGAGAGAGTTAACTCTCAGCCTTATCTTTTATTCAAGGTGCAGAAACTTGGCCGAGTCCTATGCCTAACGTTCCCCTGCGTTATTACGATACTTCCTAATTCGAACTTGCAGGTGACGCGCGAAGGCAAAGCGGTACACTTGTTTGCATAATCTTGTATCTAATGAAATTCCTTGGTAGTAGAGCCGTCGACGTCGCGACGCCCTCGAATTAATAACAGGGGACGGTGGACATTTTTCTGCTGGATTAATTGCAGCCTCCAGACGAATGGTTTGGATAGAAACCTTCGCTGGAAACCTTCGCCGATCGACGGCAGCGTTCATGTTGCTTGATCATTATACGAATCTCTTTGAAAAAAAAAGCCTGAACCTTCAAAGCGGGGCGATGCATTATACACGATTTTATTATTTACGTTTCGCCTCTCGCTATTTACGAATCGCGGATCGCTGGAAAGAGGAAAACTTCTTGTTATTCAAAGTTATCGATGCTTCTCAAGTATCGAACGGCTAGCCTTTGAGTTCGACTAAACCGCCAGTTTATCGAAGGAATTGTGCAACTATGGGTGATAAATATTTCTGAAGTGATCGTAAGGTTCGAGATAGAAAGCGGAGAGTTATTTATCATTCAAGTATTTAACAATGATAAAATGTTGTTTCCCTTAGAAGTTTCTCATTCATTGATCACCCTTTCCGTGATATTTCACTTAATCTTATGCCAGACATTTCATGAAAACATTCAGACGTTGAACAAAAGAAGAGAAGGTAAGTATCACGATATGAAATTGAATATTGTTGTACTTGGGAGCAGAATTTGTGCGAATCTTAATATAGAAACTTGATCGATTTATTCTCAATAGAATTTTATTATTATTATTATTTTATTACTATTTTATTACTATATTAGAATTTTATTATTATTATTATTTTATTACTATTTTAATCAAATTTCGTTATTATTTTGTTATTACAATATAACCATATCCTTTCATTATAAACACTAGTTTCTTTTACCACCGTGTCAATGTAACCCCAAGGGAGAAATTAAGTTGGAAAAGCGAGGGATGAGACACGCAGTTCAATCGTTCGTTCACTCGATGCTCAATGAAACAGGTTAAATTTTTCGTTAATGCACAATGAAATCATCGAAGAAAGAGGTTACGTTCCCCACGCGCGAAACATCTGCTGTGAAATATTTTTCATTTGGCAGAAAGTCCCCCTTGAATCGAGTAGTTTCGAGGCTCGTTCGAAAGTTGGCGAGGCCGATTCTCGAAGAAAATAGGATATCCTGTGTACTCGAGGAAGAAAGATAGCGATGGGGGTAAAGATCCGTATCCTCGAGGTTATCCATCGGCGGAGTCCTCGTATCGTTGCGGGGGAAACAATTCCGTCGACGAGAACGGTATGCATATTCGCGTCGACGCGATACCCGCGCCAGAAATGCAATTTCGTCACTTCGCTCGGCTACGACGTTCACATAGAAATTGCGCGCCCTTTGTTATTTCCTTTCTGCCCTCGCCCCCGATTGCGATCGTGTCCCTGAAACGATGACACGTTTCCTGTGATAAACGTATCGACACTTTCGGAAACAGAAATTTTTTTCCCTTCCTTTTCCTTTTCCTTTCTTTCCTTTTTTTCTCTTGTTCTTTTAAGTTTATCTCTCGTGACAACATCGCCTTTTTTTTTTATTTTAGCAACGTCGCTGTTTCACGATACGTTTGTTAATCGGGAAATCGAAACGCGTACAGCGCGGCGGAGTGCGTTGCAACGAACGATGTTACAAGGGACGAATGCTATAACGAGTAATTTTTATGCATGAAATATCAGGATACTATAACGCAAAGGAACATCGATGTTGATTTTTGCTCTGCTGATTTTTCCACTGTACCTTTCCGGTACACACCGTAACTGACGATGTGAATCTTCTCTTTTCTCTCTCTCGGTTGGCAATATCGTATGGAAAATAACCACAACCAACTATAACCAAAATAAAGAGAAGAACAAGTGGAATTTTCGAACATTCGGGAAATTTGCTCGTAGTAAATGTTAGATGTATTCAAATGGATTTGTATTTTCTTGGCTGCTCAATTACCTAGCTTCTTTTTGGCATAAGCTACTTACTGTACGAAAAATTTGTACATGTTCATGTACGAATAACACACATTTAGTAGTTAAAATAATACAAGAAAACATCTAAAGACAATATAACATCTAAAATCTAGAGAGTAACATTTATTTATATAATTAGTCGTTAATTTATGCATTTAAATATTTTTTAACAATAACAAGATAAGGAAGAAAGACGATTCTATACAAAATTTTTACCATTTCACGATTTCTACTAAGGAAATTATATTACTTTTACTATTTGTCATTGTTCAGTTTACATCACGTTTTTCTTCCGTTCAAGTCACTGTAGTAGAAATAATCTGGCTTTTCACCGGTTCTAGAACGAATTACTCCTAATTTCAGTGGATTTATGCTACAACGAACAGATGCTATAACAAACGAGGTTCGGAAATCAATTACTACGTTCATTCTAGCATACCTTACTATACTACACGGAAGCTTTAGATCCTTTAGATCCGAATGGAAGTGTTTTAATTTTAGAAGTCAATGAAACATTTAATGTCATGCTCTTTGCGTTATTTTGAAATATTTAGACACTGACGTGGGATGATGGTTATTTCAATCAAGTTCGAAATAAAATTAAAAATATACATAAAGTTCGATTCAATGATTTTAGAAACGTTTGAATTTTCATCATTTCCCAGAAACAGAAGAGTCCTTACGTTCTCACCAACTAAACTAAATGTAAAATCATTAAGAAGAACAGAAGTTACGTTCATCAAACTACGGATCATTAAAATAAAGCCAACTGGATTGTCGTGCGAGTTCCGTTCACAAAATTACAACAGTTCGAAATATTTTTCATTCGCTGTATCTCGTCTCTAAACATTTGTGTCATGAAATAACTCGTTTGTGGAGTTGTACGAATGACATTGCATCGCATGATATCTCGTCGGTGATCGCGAGGCGGTTAATCGCGACGAAATTTTGATTTAAAGCCGCGGCATTCGAAAGAGGAATACGTTCCGTTAGTTGGAATAAAAATCGAAAGATATGGGAGGAAGATTCGCGTCTTAACTGCGGATTAATATTTCAAACGAAGCACGTTAGACGAGCGGAGGAAGTAGGTTAACGAGCTGCTTGATCGATTTTAATTAATACAACCAATAACTTTTATCGAACCTGTCCCAGCTGGCTTTAAAAGAACGCGTTGACTAATTGTACAAGTTTCAAATTAGCGAAATTCGTTCGTTTATCCGCGATTAACGATGTTCGAGTACGAAGGAAAGTGGTGAATCAACGCTTATAAAATAAGAGGCGCTCAGAGGCGAGGCTAGTCCACCGCTTAAAACTGTGCGAATACTTTGTTAATTTTTATAACTAGACTGCGAGTCTCTGTGAAAAATTTCCAATCGTTTTTTGTTTTTCTTGAATATAATTAATATAATTAAAGAACTGGAGCTTTACTGGAAAATTTGTTTCTGTTGCTAAACATTATAACCAGACAGCGGATTTTTGCGCATTACGAGAAGTTTGAAGACATTCGAAGATGCAGAAATGCACAGTAATGCATGTAACACGAAAACGAATATAAAATATCCCAAGTGCGATACTCTGGGCAATAATTAACAGAGGAAGTAATTTTCCTCTTTCTAAATTTTATTTATCAAAAATTTCCAGAATAATCCGCGTAATTTAATTACCACGTTTCGCTTCCTGATATTTTATATATTTTTGCGTGCACGTTCCTTTCTCGCAAACGCGATAAAAATCCGCGATCCAACGATAAATAATAACGTTCAAGAAAAGTTGCACGGTGAAAAATCAAAGAACACGTCGTCATTTATGATGATTCGAGTGAAATTCATTCAATTAAAGCGACAGCTGTAAACGCGCGTTTCTTTTATTTCGCTCATTAAAAACAAAGGTAAAAAGCGATGAAATTTTGCGTTCGTCGAGTTTTGAAACAGGGCGCAAACAGGGTGCCGTGTGTTCCACTAATGTGATGCCGGTTAGCGAATTCGCAGTTGGGGAGAAAATTAAATTTCCTTGCATTGGGAGAAACTTTTCGATACAAAGCGTTCGTTCGGCCGGAAACCGGGGGAAGGGGGTGGGGAGGTGAGCATAGTTTCATACTTTCTGCCCAATATACGTGTGAATTAATCTGAAGCACCTCTAAGGATAAAAAGAAAAAAGTCAAACACGGCAACTTCCATTGATTTATTTCTTCGTTACTTGTCTCGTCACTTCTCGAAAATGTTCGTTCATTTGTCGGCACGATCGTCTGTACACAGCAACGATTGGCTCTCTGCAGAAGAGAATCCACTTTCTGGATATACAGACAGATCTAGGTATTACTATCCGGAAAATTTGCATTTGAAATATTTATTGCGCGAGATGTCTATGGCGAGAAAATGGAAGGGCCGATAAATCTGTTGAACGTTATTGCGAATAATATATCGGAGAGTTGAAGCTCTAAATCGATATTTTATCGTCATTTAAATGATATTTGATCGTTTTTCTTCGTCAGGTAGTTTGTGCACTGTGTTAAGTAGAAATGGTCGATTATAGCTCGACGTAGCTACTTCTACATGGATCTATTTGTGAAAGATTGTAATTAAAAATTATTTCGATCGCCACGCTAATATTAGAAAATAGAAAATACACTGTTGTTCAAGATTATTTGACAAAATATTTATCTCGATAATACGTGTAATTATTCGAAGAGATATATTGTTACATGAATATAATAACACGAATACTAAAATTGACTATAAAATCGGAAGAAACAGTGGATATAAATAAAGAAAATATTTAATATCACACATGTACAATACTCACATATGAATACGAGGTTACGATATGAATTCTTTACAATCTCATACCAAACGAAGTCTACCTTGTTTTTCTATGATAAAAATGTAAGGAACTTTACGTGTCAAGGAAGGATCTCAGACTCTTCTCGTGTAAGAAAGTTTTTCGCAAATAAAGCAACAGCGGCCTTCCCTCTTAGTCGCGATCGTAATTTTGAGAAAAAAAGAAACAATAATGATTCGCCCCAGGATTTAATTCAGAAACCTAAACCTCTCTTTCGTACGATTGAAAAACCTTTTCCTCTGCCACGAGGATAGAATTTTCAATGCAATCCTGACCTCGGCATTATCTTATCGCCGATTTCTGCGCTACTGTCTGAGTCAGCGATCATCGATACTAAAACTCCCCCGGTCTTCCGAGGTCGCTTTCGAGGTCTTCTAAGGATAAACTGAAGGCTCTCAAGTATAGATCGAACGGGTATTTTTTCATCGGAGGTGGATATCTTCAACACGAATTCAATATCACCAACTATAGGAATCAAGTTTTGCTAAAGGTAAGTTCGAGGACGGAGATATGCTATAGGGAAGAGTTATACGGCACCGATTACTTCAAACAATTGTAACTTGGATTTCTCTGGACAAAGATTGAATTTGAAATTTGAAATACTGACTTATAATATAAATGGATTTTGATTTCTGCGTGGCAGATGCTTAATCTATCCTTACTAACAATAGTCAATTCGTATCCTTGAAACGATAATACATATAATTATTTATTTAAATATTAATTTGAATTTGGATTTTTGTGCGAATATAGAGAATTTTATAGCGCCAAAAATTACACAGAATGCACATAACATGAAGAAACATTCAAAATATAGTGTTTCCTGCAACATTTAATATGTGGATCTACCAAAATTGTATTTTTTAAATTATATTTCTAAAAATATCAATTTGCGCAAAAATTCGGTCTACGAGTACAATTCTATTGTATATACCGTATTTGGAAAAACATTAAAAGCAATATTTCCCTATGGATACATTTAGACCTAACATCTGTTTTACACACCTAATTTCAAAATTAATAGAAGTTCTTCCTATGATTTTTCTGCCAGAAAAGAAATAGCTAAAATATAGAAATTACAGTACTTATTGTACCTTAAATTAGTGGAGGTTGTAAAACAACAAACAATCTAAAAATGATCAAATTATTAATTATTTTAATAGCAAAGCTATATTTCGGAGTATTAAAGATTTCCAAGAATCAATTTCCATATCATTGACGACCGAGAGATTGGGTTGACTTTGATATCGAGACAGAAACTTTTTAACTAATCAAACATTCGTCGCGTGCATATCAATCAAATGTTAGAAGTAAATATTTAAATAATATTTCTTAATATCCTAATTTAAATTAAATAATATTTAAATATTATCTAATATTTAAAAAGTGTTACAAGTTTTAAAAGTGGTAAAAGTGCTTGAAGTAAGTTAAAAGTGAACGCGTTCAAATGCGTGAATGTGTTCAAACGCGTACATTGCTGAAGAAAACATCAAAAACATGTTCAAGAAATTCAGAAGCGTTAGACACAATCAAGTGCAACGCGACCAAATTTTATTTTGCAACCCTGAGTTCAACGTTCGGTAAGTCGCATGGTTTGGTTTCTCTCGTGTTGTGTCATAAAATAATCATGATCACTGCGCACATGATCATGATTATTTGAACTTGAATACGAGTTCAATTGCCGTGACATGTACCGTAGTCGTACAAGATATATCTTGACAATACCATTCTCTAATAATTACCGTAATATACGTTATATTTCTGCATATACATAGATAATATTAGCCAACCAATACGACTGCTATTTAAATATCACTAGAAACATACAGTAATTCTCTTTGAACATTAGGAAATAATTAGGATATAATAATTAGAATACATTAGTCTCATATTATTAATATGTAAAACAAGAATATTCAATAAATATTTTAAACGAGTCATTAGATTCATCAAACAATTATCATTCATTTTACGAATACCTCCTTCAAACAAATTACTCAAATTCAATACAAAAATAAATCGTGACTAGTGTGATAAATATACAAAACAGTAGCATTTACAATAATGAGACCCGTGCGTAGTCACCTCCACGTGGTGGGTCTTGGTAATTGATATAGATATACAAATCATAATATTTGTAACATATCAAGCTAAGAACTACGCAAGTACAGTCAAGATCGTGAAAATTTCTCTCCAATTCTCATTTCACAATCCAAACTGACATCTAGAGAAAATTACACCATAAGTAAATTAGTTGACAAGAAAATAAACTGAAAACGAGTGCAAATGGAATCAGTTGTGTTGTAGTTGTATCGACACCTACATGACATATACTGCTAGCTCTTCTACATTATTCGTACTGGCTTCAAAATTTTTCGAAACACCTCTGTATCAGAAGCACTGCTTGAAGCGGGATCTTATAGTGCCACCACTTCGATAGCCATGTGCTTCTGACACAAAACACGAAATTTCATCGAGACATAACCGGTACTCGAGATATTCCAGCTTGAAGTTTCATAGGAAAACCTCTGCATCAGGAGAACCGCGGGAGTCGTGGCTTTATGGTGTCACCTCCTCGTTAGCCATGTGCTCCTGATACAAAATGCGAAATTTCAGCGAGAATCACTTTCTGCTTCTCGAGAAATACGCGCTTGAAATTTCATAGAAAAACTTCTGTATCAGGAGCACCGCGGGGGGCGTGGACTTATCGTGCCATCTCTTCGTTGGTCATGTGCTCCTGATACAAAATGCGAAATTTCAGCGAGAATCACTTTCCGCCTCTCGAGATATACCCGCAAGAAATTTCATAGAAAAACCACTGTATCAGGAGCACCGCGGGAGGCGTTGCCTTATCGTGCCACCTCTTCGTTAGTCATGTGCTCCTGATACAAAATACGAAATTTCAGCGAGAACCACTTTCTGCTTCTGGAGATATTCCCGCTTGAAGTTTCATAGAGAAACCTCTGTATCAGGAGCACCGCGACGGGCGTGGCCTTATCGTGCCACATATTCGTTAGTCTTGTGCTCCTGATACAAAATGCGAAATTTCAGGGAGTCAAACTTTCTGCTTCTCGAGACATTCCCGCTTGAAATTTCACAGAAAAACGTCTGTATCAGGAGCACCGTGGGGGGTATGGCCTTATCGTGCCATCTCTTCGTTAGTCATGTGGTCCTGATACAAAATGCGAAATTACAACGAGAAGCACTTTCTGCTCCTCGAGACATTCGCGCTTGAAACTTCATAGAAAAACCTATGTATCAGGAGTACCGCGGTGGGCGTGGTCATATCGTGCCACCTCTTCGTCACTCATGTGCTCCTGATACAAAGTGCGAAATTTCGACGAGAATCACTTTCTGCTTCTCGAGATATTGTCGAGTGAATTTAAGTAGAAAAACCTCTGTATCAGGAGCACTGCGGGGGAAGTGGCCTTATCGTGCCACCTCTTCGTTAGTCATGTGCTCCTGATACAAAGTGCGAAATTTCGGCGAGAACCACTTTCTGCTTCTCGAGGTATTCCCGCTTGAAACTTAATAGAAAAACCTATGTATCAGGAGTACCGCGGTGGGCGTGGTCATATCGTGCCACCTCTTCGTCACTCATGTGCTCCTGATACAAAGTGCGAAATTTCGGCGAGAACCACTTTCTGCTTCTCGAGATATTGTCGAGTGAATTTAAGTAGAAAAACCTCTGCATCAGGAGCACTGCGGGGGAAGTGGCCTTATCGTGCCACCTCTTCGTTATTCATGTGCTCCTGATAAAAAATGCCAAATTTCAGCGAGAATCACTTTTGGCTTCTCGAGACATTCGCGCTTGAGATGTCATAAAAAAACCTCTGTATCAGGAGCACCGCGGGAGCCGTGGCCTTATCGTGCCACCTCTTCGTTATTCATGTGCTCCTGATACAAAACGCGAAATTTCAGCGAGAGTCACATTCTATTTCTCGAGATATTCCCGGTTGAAATTTCTTAGAAAATCGAATGTATCAGGAGAACCGCGTGGGGCTTGGTCTTATCGTGCCACCTCTTCGATATTCATGTGCCCCTGATACAAGACGCGAAATTTCAGCGAGAGTCACGTTCTGCTTCTCGAGATATTCCCGCTTGAAATTTCGTAGAAAATCGTCTATATCAGGAGAATCGCGGGGGGCGTGGTCTTATCGTGCCACCTCTTCGTTAATCATGTGCTCCTGATAAAAAATGCCAAATTTCAGCGAGAATCAGTCTCTGCTTCTCGGGACATTCGCGCTTGAGATTTCATAGAAAAACCTCTGTATCAGGAGCACCGCGGGAGCTGTGGCCTTATCGTGCCACCTCTTCGATATTCATGTGCTTCTGATACAAAATGCCAAATATCAGCGAGAATCACATTCTACTTCTCGAGATATTCCCGCTTGAAATTTCATAGATATACCTCTGTATCAGGAGCACCGCGGGAGGCATGGTCTTATCGTGCCACCTCTTCGCTATTCATGTGCTCCTGATACAAAGTGCGAAATTTCAACGAGAATCACTTTCTGCTTCTCGAGATATTCCGTATTGAATTTAAATAGAAAAACCTCTGTATCAGGAGCACCGCGGGGGGCGAGGTCTTATCGTGCCACCTCTTCGTTAGTCATGTGCTCCTGATAAAAAATGCGAAATGTCAGCGAGAATCACTTTCTTCTTCTCGAGATATTCCCGCTTCAAATTTCTTAGAACGATAATTCCACGCCTCCCGTTTGTTCTCTCGATACAGATATTTTTCTAAAAAATTTCAACCGGGAATATCTCCAGAGCAGAATGTGTGTCTCGCTGAAATTTCTTATTTTGTATCAGTAGCACATAACTATCGACGGAGTGTCCCCGGTTCCACTGGTTCTTCTGATACACTCGTTTTTCTAGGGAATTTCATGCGGGAACGTTTTTAGAAATTGCGTCTCGCTGAAGTTTCGTATCTTGTATCAGGAGCATATGAATATCGAAGAGGTGACACAATAAGTCTCAGCATCCACCTGACAGAGGCATCAGCATCCTGATACAGAGGTGTTGGTAAAAATCTTCACGCAGGAATATCTCGAGAACCAGAACGTTTGCTCGCTGAAATTTCGTATTTTGTATCAGGAGCACATGACTACTGATAAGGCTCCACCTCCAGCTTCATGCAGTAGCCTCTGTATTAGGTGCACCGATGGCGGCGAAGTGTTAGAGTGTTTTCTTTTCGGTAGTCATGTGTTCCTGATACAAAGTACGAAATTTCAGCGAGACACACATTTTGTTTCTCGAAATATTCTCGCTTAAAGTTTTGCCGAAAAGCCTCTGTATCAGGGGATCCGCTGAACTGTGAGCTTTTGTCGTGCCACTTTTTTGATACTTATGTGCTCCTGATAGAAAATCCGAAATTTCAGCGAGACATGTCTTTTGATTTTCGAATTTTACGCTTTTAAAATCTTTTGGATCAGAAGAGCTAGAGGCTTGAGAATGTGATCCCGTTTCAGGGAGGTTTTTGTCATGCTGCTTGTACAAAATCCAAATGTTCTGCTAGGAGTATATTCTGGTTTGCAGAATATTCCGAAATATACAATATGATTTGAAGGTGTTCTGTCTAATATTGTTCTATTTACTTTATTGAAATCTTATGTATAAATAATTGAAAAGTTATATATGTATATATTCGTAGTCTATTATAAAATATTGCTGGTGTGTACTCATCATCATCACTTACGTATTTCAGTATTGATCAACAGATCCATCAGTAGAAATTTTTTTTTATAATGTTGGCAGATAATCATAGTACGTACTGACCAAAGCTGATTCATCATATTTTAATATCTGATTTAAAATATGATAAATATTATTTAATGCTATTTCATAGATGTAGGATTTCTATTATTCATTCAATTAATCTCTCATTTGTTGTAACTAATGAAAAACCTACGTACATATCATACATAAGACAACTTCTCGGTAACACAAACTTCTCTTTTATCATTTAACCCCGGTCTCGATTATTCCACGTAAGAAAGCGAAACTATTTCCAGCATTTCTTACCTACTATCGATAATATTCGTGGCAGCGAGCATCGCTCACGAAACTCGTCGATTGCTGTTCCATCAGCATGTTTTTATCAATAAACGGAAAAACACACTTAACCTCGATACTCGCTGCCGCGGAAATCAAAATCGCGCCCAGGACGGAACTTCCTTTCACAAAGGTGATGCTCGTTAGTAGTTAGAAATCAAGTGCCACTAGAAAGAGGAACTTACAATTTCCTCGAGATGCAACGTTTTATCGGAAATCACGTTTTTCCAACACCTTGTTCGGCCATCCTGTTGAAAGAGGCTCGAGTAATAATTCACCGGTGACACGATTTCAATCGACCTCGCTCGTTTTTCCCTCCGCGACCTCCATTAACCGTACTCATTACCTCGCTCTTCGAGATTGTCGCTAGATTCAACGAAAGTCGACGATCTAAAGTGGCAGGACGATGTTCAAAGGGTCGGTTTTAAAAGTGGATCAGTATGATGCGACGCATACTAGCCATCTTGATCATTTGCATTTGACCTTTCGATAGGGGATCGCTCGGGATAAAGGCGGACAGCTGGACGCCGATCGATTTTCCACGATTTTCGTTGGAATATCAGAAGTTTGAACCGGATTAACCGCAGCTGACAGCCAGCGAGCAGTTAGTTCATCCGCGTGAATTCCTCGCGGAGGAATTTTTCGAAATCGAATAGGGAAAGTTCGTGCACGACCGTTTAATCCGAATTGTCGTAATGGCAAACGATCGTACGCTTGCGGTTTGTGTTCGGAATTTCAGGAATGAAGCCGTGTCGTTTTTTCAACGACGGATGATTAAACCGAAAGGTCATTTATACATTTCACTGCAGATATTTTGGGGAAGTTCACAGTTGTATAAAATATATAAAAATATACATGTAAATACATTCGAGGTATATATTTACTGTATACTTAATTGTGTATAAATTACATACTGTTATTTGCTATTTACATATGAAACATTCGAAGTATATCATTATTGTATAATAATACTTAGTATGTGAAATAAGTCTTTAGAAACAATCTAGAATTGTGTAAACATCCATACTCTAGTTATTTTAATACGATTTGCTTAATCTTATATCTCTTTCAACGATGCTATTTAGTAAGTGAAGTATTTAATTAATAACATATAGTATTTTATAGTAATTTATAGTATTTAATTACATTTATAGTAATAATATATATTTATAATATATTATGCATATGTCATTTAATAATTGTCTAACGTTAATAGAAAATTTAATATAAAGTTACCAAATTTGATAAGAAAAAAATCAAGTACATGTACCAAAGAATAAAGTATTTAGTGATCGTTAATCTTAATTCTCATGTACATATATACACGAAAACAAAAGACTCGTGAAATATTGTCAAATATATTGTAAAAAACGACATTTGATCATAAAATATTGTTCCTGAGGTTTATCATATTTTGTCATTAAGATGTCAAAACAAATGAGAATAAGCGACTGGTATCGCTCGTAAATATTTCAGTTTAGCTTGAAAAATACGATTGGGAAATCCAGGGAACCTGTTAGAGAAGCTAACAGGACGAGATCCCCTTTGAAAACAAAATAGATTTAAAAAGATTCGAAAGATGAAACCAACAGAGACTTATTGATATTCGTTTGTGCAACCGAAGATCAGACTAACTGGAATAGACCGGACATCCAATGCTTTTTCGTTTCCCATGTTTTCGAGGGTCACCTCTTACCATTTTTCGTATCATATCCTACTATATCGATTTAGACAGGTATTGTACCGCAGCGCTACTAGTAATAGGAATTAAAATTAGAAAATACGAAACTATTAAAACATTAAGAATAATAAATGATTAAATTAAACCATTATTATTAAATATGAAAGTTATAAACTAAATGGAACGTCATCAATGATGTATTGTTGCTATCACGTTGGAACGTAAACGTTACATGAAGTAATTGTTTCTATTGTTTATTAAAAACAAACAGAATAAATACATATAATAAAGAGATCAAAGTATCGAGAACAACAATGATCCGTAAATTCAATTTAATAATTTCTCATCTCTCATTTGTAATTAATGTATTGAGTTATACTTAATAGTTTTTGATGTATTCATAATTAGATTCAACATATCTTTCATGTGTAGTTTTTTATTTTAAGCATGGAGACTCGTTAAAACAAATATTTAGATATAATCTGCAGGAATTTGATCATATTAATTTACGTTTTATTTTTCTGAATACTTATAAGACATCATACATTATACCAAGCACATGGTTAATCCTATTACTATTCATCTATCGGCGTAAAGCTGGACAAATAATTTATAGTGTAACTAAAAAGCGGATTGGGAACAACATTGCCGGAAACACTAAAGGCGGATTGAATTAGATTCCTCGTGCTCTTTTGGTAATTGTGTAAATCTCTGGCGGAAATTTGGTCATTGTGGATGCTGGACCCGTGAAATCGTTTCAGGGTTCGTGTGAAACGGTAGCCAAAGCTTTCACCAGCTTGCGGTTTTATTGGAAATTTCTTTTGTGCAACTCGACTCGTATTCGTTTCTTTATTTAATTTGCGCCACATTTGTTTTTCGTATAAAATCGAAATCACTGTGAAACTGATATTTTCGAAATCGATCGAATTTTCTATGAAAATTAGTTAAATGTACAAAGAGAAAGTGTAATTGTATTTTGAGAATATATCATCTCTATAATTTATCGTCTGTTAATCACTGCTGTACGCGGTCTAAATAACCTTTTATCTAACAATAAATTTTATTCTGTCACAGTGTATTATGTCATAGATAGATGCAGATGAAACGTTTCTTGGAAGTTTAAATTTATCATTTAACAATCTTTGAATTTCCAAATTGATAATCTCTATAATTTTGGAATTCCATAGCTAGAAAAGTACATTATGTTATGTATAGAAATACCTAATTACTTCAGTTGAATATGATATTTCTAAATAAATACATGCACATGAAATGATGTTACAAAAGACCAAATTCTAGAAAGCACAAAGAAATAAAATAATTTTGTTCCCCATAGATATCTTTCGTTAAAAATTAAGAAATTATAAAAATATTATTATACTCGAAATTAAAAAAACAAGTTTCTGTACTGTTGTAATTTCCCCGATTTGTAGTGTATACTAAAAGAACGTTAGTCAGTATCTTTGACGTTTGACGAATATCTTGTAGCATCACATTTTTGAAATTATTTCCCGTTGCGACATATCGAAAATTCCACCGGAACTAGTACCTTCTTTCATCGAGTGAACAGAATCGATTTGCCCCGCAGCTTTCCTGCGTTTCCCTTCGCGGGAATGAAGTACGTCTTTTCTTCGGCCGGATTACAAAGGACGAATCGTAAATAGGTAAAATCAGCGCGCGTCTGTTCTCCTGGAACAATTGATCACCAGATTCGGAGCTCGTCTATTTGATTTCATGCGCGTGATTCTATTTCGACGCTTTATTTCGAGCCGATATCTCAATGACTCAAGTTTCAACTGAGAACAGGATGAGGGGAAAAATTCATTTGAACGATTTGAAGAATTTTTCAGGAGAGTAATATCTTGAACGAAACAATTAATATTGTCGATAAAAATCATCTTAGGGAATTAGAAAAATTTAAGTGGCACTTAGAATGGCAAATGGTCTTGTAAAAATACTTCAATTAGTGAAATTGTTCCTTTCTTTTTTCATAATATGAAAAATGAATTTAAAAAAATGTTAACGTTTCCATATAAACAACGATAAATGAATAACTTAATAAATATAATTAAGTATCACAGGTTTCTCTTTTACACGTGAAACACATGTAAAAGACACTGTACTTTTTGCAAGAAATAAATATTAATTTTTAATATTAGGATGATTAGATTTTTGTACAAATTCATATTTTTGAGAATATATAATTAAAGATAAAAAATTTATCTTTTTCAGATAATTTATCTTTTTTAAAGATTTATGTATATTCTACACAGTTTTGTACTTTAAAATCCGAGTCACGCTACCCAAGTCATTTCAGTTGTTTCTTTCATCAATTATGCGAATATAACACGATTTTAATGTTAGAAATTAATGTCACGGAACCAAGAATTTTCCAACTGAATCTCTCACAACGAGCCACTCGAATTTCACACTATCAAATATGACGTTAATACGACGGATTCTCTTTTCTCCGCGGATACTTTTGTTAAAATTAATATTGATTTAAATAGAGACACGATTGTGTAGATTAGTGCACTCTAATCATTATTGTTTAAATTATAATGATCGTGAATATTTTAGTACGTATTAGAGAACGGTAGTTCCAGCATAAAACGTTTGCGATCCACCTATCAAAGTGCCTAGCAAAAGCAGTAGAATACAATAGATATAAGTGTGACAAAATAACCGTAACGATTGAGAAGTGCTTGGAAGAAGAGGAATAGAGATTTCGACAAGGCCTATGTCTCATCGAATCCCCAAATACCCAAGCTTTCAGCGCGCCTTTTTATCCTCGTGGATCCTTTTCAGTTTCCCCGGACGATGGCAAATTGTCTCTGCCCTTAATAGATCCAATTATAATGAAACACAGGCGGTTCATGCGCACACGTATCCTCTTCAAACACAAACTTTATTCCATTTTCCGTTCTTTTGTGTTCTCTCTCAGACTTTCGTGAAACGTTTCGCATGCCGCGGGTAATTTGTTTATTTAGTAAAATGCTTTAACGAACGAATGTTAAACCATTCGCTGTATGTTAAACCATTGTTTCGAGATTTAAACCGACGATCTCGTTATAGCGGACGCAACAATAGTCCACTGTAGATGATACAGTAATTATTGTCGCATTACTCGCATTGTCTGGCAAATGAAGAGCTTTCGGCGGGCTAAATAGTAAATAAATTGAAAAAAATTAGCCCAAAGCACTATTTTTATAGAATCGCGAATGTGATAGTTGACTAGTGCAGCGAGTATTTTGTTTAATCTGTTAACCAAGTCATTTCTTAGTCAAAGACTTTTGTAATTGTAAAATTAGTAATTGATAGAAATAAATTGATTTTGGTCTGGTCGATCTTAGTCTTTGTGTCATTATGGTACATGTAATTTGTAATCTTCTTAATGGAAATAATATGACAGCTTAAAAAAATAATAAATCTATAAATAGAGTAATTATTATACATTGCAAAGATTGGAATTCTAGTAACATGCTCTAAGGTAACTCTTTCCTAATTAATACATTAAAGAAAGAGAATCGAATACTTCGAAAAATCATCAGCGTCTCGATCTATGCTTCAGAGATTTTTCACTGGACGAAATATGTTATATTTTCTGTTTCTGTATACGCGAGCGCAATATCTGAAGATTGTGTATCTTCTAGAAAAATAGGAATATGCTTCTCCACTGCGTTTGTACAAATACATCTGCTGTGCATGTGTTTATAGAAAATTTCATCTGAATTCCTTAAGGGTTTACTGAATTTTAAGAAACTATGTGTGTCGAAACAAAACAATTTCTTGCAGTTTATTATTCTATTCTTTCTAATTAATTTTAATTTTACAGCCTTTTAAATTTCATTTCTCGAGAAAGAATTTCTATTTCTGTACATGTCTAAGAAACTGTGCATGTAAAATTCGCTGGGTAATATTACGAAGGTGAACTTTAGGAGATTAATACACAGAGAAAGAAAAGTGAAATTAAAAGTTGTGCTGTTGCACAACATTGTTCTACGTCGTGCAGTATAAATTTTCTTTTTAATTTTCGAAAATTTTGCACCACCACAACATACCATAGAAAACAATGCAACCTTTAATTGGAACTTTTTTCCCATTCTTATACAATTTCGTAAAATCTCATACAATTTCGTAAATATTCTTTTTTTTTTTTAATCAAAAAAGAATTGTTTGCACAATTGTTGCACAAAGCTTCAAATACTTTTTTATTTTTTAATAAATAATTGTATATAGATTTTCGATTTATTATTTAAATGTTTTTCTTTAAATAGATGTATTGTCGATATTCTTAGAATTTTAGCTAAAGAATTAATTAGAATCAATAAAATATTCAAAACACTCGTTTTTCTTTTCTCAAACAGTTGAAATTTGATTCATTATGACTGACTACTGTAATTTTATACTTTGTATTAGCTTAAGATCTCGATCATGTTCAGATATAATAATTTCTTTAAGAAATATTCTTCAAGGCATATTTTCTACTCTATCATCTCATATTCACTGATTCATTCAATGTACCAGAAACAGATTTACACAATCTTATTTACACATGAAACACAAACATGAATCAGCGAATATTTCTTGTTACAGATAATACTAGCAACTTTACTAGCAACTTTGAAAAATTATTTAAATTATCGCGTTAACGTATAAAATGCTTCTACAGTATTCATTGTTCACCTCGACACCTTGATGTGTCGTTATTTCCAAATCTATGGTTATCAGTTTGGTTATGCTCTTTATCGTACGTCGTAAAGAAAAGCGTAAAACTAGCCAACCAATATCCTCGTTAGGGACAGTTTCAGGTCAGAAACGATACGCAGGAAACTTTTTTCAAACTAGGTCATTTAATTATACGACGAAACCTACCTAAACAGTTGGAACAAACTCTCCATATATCTGTATATATATATGTATATCCTGCATTCGAGGAAATACATTTCCCAAACCGTATGCTGAATTCTGTTCCGAGAATTTTATGATTAATGTATATTCGGAGACATTGGCCGCAGAGAAACGCAGTTTTATCACATCGATGCGCCATTATCGAAAATGTATCATTGACGTAAATGTCACTTAGACACTTTTTTAGTGGAATACATTTCACTCGAGGTCCAGTGAGAATTTCATTTATCAAGAGTTCTTTTCACTGTTGATATCGGTTCCCGAGTGAAATCCACCAGTGAGTTCTGATTACGGCGGTGCGCTAATTGTAAGCACGAAATATAGACGATGACAACCTCGAACATCTCCAACAGGTCCAAGTGACATCTGTCCATCGTGAAATTTCATGCTAATACACTGTGAGTGGCTCGAACTGCATCGCGCAGGAATTGCTCACACGATTATTGACGTACAAGTAGAATCACCGATATTGACGGGCGAGAAATTCAGGAAAAAGCTGAAACGTTGCCGTCAACGAAGATCCATCGTACAAAGCGGCAACTTCAGCGATAATTGACTCTCGAAAATAATCTGGACTAAATCATTCCACGAAATTGCAGATTGTCGCGATGCAGACAAAAGCGAGGTAAAATTGCAGTTGGCGGAGGGTAGACATCGCAGATGGCTAAATATTTAACTAAAACAGCCTCGGTCAAACAGCACGAGTATTCGAGACAGTCTAACCTGACGTTAATAGAATGACCACAGTGGTTAAAAGGGTTTATTACTCGCACAACCACATCGGGCTTAATTAATTAGCAAACCATAAAATCACGGTGTGTTACCCGGCATATTCAACCTCTCAACGTTTTCCCCTGTTTTTCTTCCCCGGTAATTAGAGACGAAATTCCCTGTCCCGGCTTTGCGCGAGAAAAATCATATTACCAGGCAAACTGTGTAATAAAATGCGCATTCAAGGCACGCCTGTTTGGCAACCGTCCGAAAGAAATGAAAATAATCTTTTTTTTTTCCCCCTGCCGCGTAATGTAGCGCTGTCGTAGCCGCGAAATGGCTGTAGGAAGCTTCGCGGTCGAACGCCATTTTCTCAACGGAAGCAAAAGAACATCGCCGCGATTGTGAAAATACAAACGCGGAAATGTATGTAATTTGCTCGTTCGCCGAAAGAAGTTTTGCAATTGCAAAGCAAGATTCGTCGAGCCGTGAAATCTGCATGTTCGCTGAGAGAATGTAATTACATATTGGATCGTGTAATTTGTGAATTGGCAAATTTGCGTTTAATTTAGAAAGACGTGAGGGAGGGTCGGGCAGCGCCAATTAAAGTTAATTCTCGTTTCTTTCGTCAAATATTTAGCACTTTGTTTGAATAATTAATTGTTTCGAATGTACTGAGATGTTAAATATGTCTATGCGTTGATAATCCATAAACTAGAATTTGTTTTATAGCTGAACCTTTGTTTCTCAAACGTGCAAATGACCTCTTATATTATTAAAATTTATTTAATTATGTACCATCTCTAGTTGAACGTAATCAAGTATTGAACGTAATAAAGAAACCTTAATACTGTAATTGTAATATAGTATCGATTGATACAAGATCTTTTTGCAAGTTTAATCTATCAGCAATTGAAATTCAACAATAATATGTTTATTTAGTCTTTTTCCTATCTTTACTCGCAAAAATATGTTTAAAATAAATAAAATTCTGAGACAGAAGAGATTTGGAACACCTTGAATGCACAAATTAAAAGTTTTACTTTCAACGTTTGTAAAAATAAAGCTTGAATAAAAGTAAAAGTCAAATGTGGTTTTATTAACATTATCAATCATTTAGATCTAAAAATTACGAGTTTAATCGGTACACTATGGTTTCCCACAAACGACAAACTTTCTCGTTTTTTAAAATTATAATTCTTCTATTCGAGTTTACAAAAATAATTTTCTTCCTTTCTTCAAGTTTCATTTATACTGCAAATTGTGTGATTTTCATTTTGTCTTTAGCCGATTGCCACTGCACAACACTTTTCCAATTTTTCCGAAAATCTTAAACTTTATAAATTGACAGATTATTATGTTTATCATAGAAAAAAATAAATTTAGTATTGTCAGTGTCAAATGAATATTAATTTTATAGAATTTCGTATCTTTTGCTTTCATTCGATCGTTAAGAGAAATGACATTCGTTCTCAACGTCGTTTCAAGTGTCGAGAATTTCGTTCAATCATAGCATCTGGGCATGTTTGATCAGCGCCATGTTCCTCTGTTTCATACGATTCATCAATCGGATTTTGGCTATGGACTGTTGTACAAATCTTTCCTTGGCAATCTCGGTAGCACGTGCTCCCTTGGCAAATTCCTATTAATGCCTGATTTGTTTGTTACATCGAGGTTGTTACAAACTCGCGAACAATACTACAAATACCAAGAACTTGGACTTTTGCGAAAGAAGTTAAAGGGGCGGAGAGGCCGGTGGTAGTTTACGAACCAACTCGTGAAACGCGGAACTTTGGAAATCCATTCGGCGGAAATAACTCGGGGCAGAAGAATTTCAGAGATGTTTTTGAAAATTTTCAGGAATACTCTTTTATTTCTGGAATATCGCGGGAAGTTGCTGCGATAAAATAATTGCTCCGATAAAAATGCAAAAAATATTTAAACGGCTGAAAATATTTTTAACGAAAATTCGCCGTTCCGGTGGGACTGCCTGTTTCGCGCAGCCGACGAGCCTAAATAATCGAACGGCAGAATAGTCGAATAGGGAAAATTAATTGCCGAACTACGCGCCGCTCCGTTTCGCCGATTGATCGTTACGAATTTCCATTTTTAACAAGCGTAAAATGAATGAACCGTCGGCTGGCGCCGAAACGAAATATATCTCAATAGTGGCCAGCGCGCGATGATCATTCTCACCCCATAGTTACCCCCTCTTTTTTTTCGACGAGTCCATTTATCAAGTCGCCGCGAAGCTTCTCCAATCTCGTGTGGAAACGATAAATTCCGAGCGGGGATTCGTTGTGTTTCCCGCCGCGAATCGAGCTCTCACGTGTGCATAGATAAGAATCGAAATCGAAATCGAAGCCGTCTTGGCCAAACGGAAGGGCCAGTTCAAACAAAATCGGGAGAAACAAATTTCCCGAGATTTCTGGCTGGTATGACGCTTGTGTTTGAACGTCTGAGCATCGAGTGGCTCGCTGTTTGCACAATCTCCGTGGCATCTGTATATTATATGTATATCTGTATATAATGTGGATAAAACGAAAGAGAGAGAGAGAGAGAGTAGGTCATGCTTTAATTTTTCAGTCACGGCACGCTAAATATTGATTCGAGGCAATATTTCGAAAATCATCAAAAACCGCGCACGCTTCGAGTCGCGCTGGCAACGTTTAACCTTGTTTAACTATCAGCGAAGGAAAACGTGTATCGCACACGTACGTTCCGTTTTCGACGATCGTGCGATCGAGGTGCGTCGCCTAATTGCGATTTACGCGGCACTGTAGCACGTGATCCGAATTTTCAAGCGTATCTTTCAGTTCCGTCGTCACGTTGTTTGTCGAACAATTCCATGATGTTGTTTCACGCTCCCGCGATTTTGTTTTCTACTGGAAAAGGGATTTTCCACCGCTTTACGGGTTATTAACAAAGTCCGCTAAACGATAATGGATAGCAATTAATGTTCAAGCGTATTGTGACTATTTTCTTGCACACATAGTGGCTCGCAAAAGTATTCGTACACTTGTCATAAATGTTATGAACAAAATTATAAAGTACACGAAGCTCCGCAATCTAGTTACAATTATATAATTAGACTGCGGATATTTATAAGAAATTTAAAAGTGCAGAATTGCACAAAACGCACGTGAAAGAGTGAAATAACCAGAATACGGTACTTTTTATAATACACCCAGACAGATAACACACACTATATTTTCTTACATTATGCGTCGTAGACGAGAGAGAATGCGTAGAACATCACATCAGTATATCTTTGGGCATGGATTATCCTGCCACGTGCGTTATGTCGAATGTCATTTACAAAGCAATTTCTCAGAAATACAAAAACGAAAGTACAAATATTGTCCGCAATCGCGAATAAGTTCGAACATTTTTGCGAAATACAGTCATCAGTTAAGTGCGTATTAATATTTGTAAAAATCGTTCACGTGAAAAAGTGAAATCCACACGATATTGAAATTGAACGAAGAATATTATTTTGTGACAAAGATAGCTAAAACAGTTGGCAGAAGTGGATAAAGTAATAATGAATTTACTAAAAAAAATCCCGATAATTATGGAGAAAGAAAAAGTTGTGGACGATCGCAGTGTCCAAGCTTAACTGCGAGACAAATTGCGGAAAAAGCTGGAGTTACTAGGAATGTTCGACTTCTTTTAAAAAATTGCGAACATCTGAAACAACGAAAACCCTGGTTGAAGCAAGAACGCATTTTGTTTGCAATTTGCAGCATGTTTATATGAAGAAGAAATGAGGAAGTTTACTCTCCGATGAGAGGAGCTACAATTTAAACAGATTTGATGGCCTCCACTTCTATTGGATCGTGATCTACGAAAGCAGCAACTTCTGAGTCGGTGAGCCATGAGAAATGGCAGTATGATGATTTGGGGAAACTGGTTACTAAAGTAAGATGGAAATAAAATTTATTACTTGGGGAATTAGTTAGTAAAAAGTACATTGAAATGATTGACGAACAAATTAACACTTGTGCAACACAAATTGCCGGAAATAAGTATATATTTTTCGTTGTGCACGCCACGAAAGCAACAAACAAAAAAATTCGCGTTTTAGAATGACCATGCCAAGCCTCCGGACTTCAATATTATATTGTAGAAAATTGTTGGGGGAATTTGGCGAGGTTCGTATACCAGAGTGGAGGACAATTCATAAATATTAATTTAAAAAGAACAAATACTAAACTGTTGGATGCGTTATATTTTCTCTGACTTCCCTTACACGGGATTCTTTTTCCTATCAAAGTTAGTCAATAGTACGGGCTTCGTGACGTAACGGGCGTCGTGCATCTATTCATTATGGCATTTATCGCGCAACAGTCGCAAAAGTTTTCGTCGTCTCTCACGGACGAGTACGGATACCTCCGGGGAAACGTTTAACTGACGCCATATCCCGTATATATACCTGCGAGTAAATTTCTCGAACGGTATGCAAGAAACTATCTCGGAATTGCGTTCTCTCGATAGATGTTCCCGGAAACTGTGGACCGTCTGAAATGTTTCGAAGTTACGTGTCTCGTAAGAACCGTTTCGCGATCGTTAACGTGGCGGAACTTCGCCGAAGTTGGTTCGTTGCGAGAAGAAGAGAAAAAAGGGAAAAAGAATCAATGAGAGGAACGACGCGGCGGGTTGTTGTCTCGGCTTGAAAACGCGAGATTTCCCGTCAACCTTGATCACATGACGCGAACCGTCGTACATCTCGCGTGTCCTTTCTTTCGCGTGTCGTCTCCCATTTCCGCGGGTCTCTGTCTCATCATCGCGGAGCACGCGATTCAAGCCGCGGATCGTGTTGCAAACGTAATCTGAGAAAAGCGGGATCTCGAGCGAGCGACGTACCAGTTCGTTTTCCATTTCCGTGACGGATGAATCTTCACGGGCGATTATACGTGCTGCGTCGTTTTCTCAAGCAACCGAGGTAAGGGGGAGCAAGTTGCCGCGAGAACGAATTTCGGCGTCGAACGGAAAAGCTCTCCTTTAAACCTCAAGAGGCGGAGGCGGAAGACCCTTTGACGACAATACGCTAACCTTCCTTGGACCTTTGTCCTTTGTCGTCGATTTTATCAGATTCTGTTCGTTAAAACGGGCGACTCTTCTCCCGTGGAGCAAAATCGAACGCGAGGTAGAATGCGACGAATTACAGGATCGTTTACAGTCATAAAGAGAAACGGGAAATCGCATCATTCCTTTTGTTCTGGTCGCTTTAACGAGAATCACTTGTCAGCTGCCTGACACTTTGAATTTCGAATGTTCGTCAGTGAACACAGGCGTGTCCGTGTTTGCTCGAGCAACTTTCGAAAAAAACGTCGGGGCAGTTCCACGTCTGTTACGAGATTATCGAGAATAAATTTGTGGGACAGATACTCGGGCGCGAACATGGTCGAATGATTCCTCCCGAGGGAAATGCGTAGAAAGTTCGTAAACACGTCGAGTTTTTTCGTCGAGCTTCACCCTCGATTTTCCCGTCGGCGACTCGAGTTATCGGTTTTTATCGCTTTATAATTTCTCTCCACCTCTGAAAGGCTAAAAACTTTCGCACTCTCTCGTGACACGAAGAACTTTCGAGTTGGCCGGGAGAGCTGTTGGAACGCACCCTGAACTTGTTCGTTAAGAACAATCTTCCGCGAGTTTATTCCATTTGCCTGCGTTCTCGCGTCAATGCAGCGCGATTACATTCAATTTTTGTCGAGTTTCCGCGACTTGTTCAAGTTTCCTTTAAATCTGAGCTTCCTTCTCGTCGCTGTTCTTGTCGTCGGCGTGTCAGGAGAAACGAGCACCGCTTTCATTGTAGCACGGTGTGATCCACGTTCCACGGAGCAGCGGCCAGAGTAGCGGAAAACGCGAGAAGTGTATCGCGGTTCTGAAGGAAACAAGAAGAAAGGCAACGATTCGAGTCGTGAAAGCTCGTTGATGAAATTGCACTGAAAGTGCACTTCCCAATGCTCTGTTTCAGTCCGTGCTTCCGTCACACGAAATTTACCCGACTTTGTCGCGAGCAATGTTCGACACGATTAAGGAAAGCTTTCGAAGCGATTCGATTGGAAGACCGCTCGTTAAATCTCGTGAGACAACCTTCGAGATCAATCGATCCGCGACAAAGGTCCTTTAAATAATTTATTTGTAGCCGTTTGTCAAATTACCAGCACAAAGTACAAACGAACAGTTTATTATAATATGTAGCAAACGGCAAGACAAGTTTTAGAGATTCCTTGAATAGTTTACTTCAATTAATCGTTTGTTAAGTTAAGATTAAATTTCCTAATCTCAAGGATAGGAAAAAACGAATAGTTTTACTTATTGTAATACAAAATCGTAAAACAGGTATTAAAGATTTAAATTATGTGTACGTTTATATAGTACATTCTTATCTAATTTATCTAATTTACGCAACCGATAGATCAATGTATTTAAATAATACGTTATCTTGTTTGTCTACATCTACGTTTAATTTGCAATTTAAGTTACGACTTAATTTTTCTCAATCATTTCATTATGTGGTTGTCAAATAATGTATCTGCAAAGTAATTTCTGATTCTGTTGTGCGAACTTCAATTAATCAATTAAAATAAAAGATTATTCGCAAATGATCTACTTAAAGTTACTTTTTCAAAATTAAACAGCCCGGGCAGTATAGCATATCATTGGGATCGCTCAATTTGATTTTTCTGATTAGAATATTAGAATATTGAAAAAAGTATACGGTTCCGTTTAATCAATTAGCGATTCCCTTGAACAAGAAAATTTCGCAGATCTCGAGAAAAATTTATTTCTACCATTCAATACGGTTTCTGAAATAATACCCGAGGGGTATTTTCATACAATAAACAAACAAGGCAGATATTTAGATGAAACACCCTGCATATACATATAGCTGTTAGAACAGTTTATTTCTCATTGTCAATCACGATTCCAAGAGACGTAGAAAAAAATATCTTTCTGTAAACAAATAGCTTTTCATGTTGCAACACCAAGCTGCAAAACGGTAGCCTTTCCATAGATGATCGCGAAACGACAGGGAATCGGATATAGCGGTTAATGGATCGGCAGATCGTCGTGGAACTTTCTCGGGTCTTTAATTAGTTCGATTTAATCGATCAGTTTCCCTTTGTTTTTGCCACGTTGGCACGGTCCCAGACCACCGGTAATGCATCCCACCGTTCGGATTCGATTAGAGAGGGGAAAATGGCACAATCGTGTACGATCACGAGTTTCGAAGTGTCTAAAAATGAAAGAAAGATGGATTCGTCATTCTCGGAATACGTAATACATGTACCCCTATTGCGAGATGCAAATCGAGTATTACGATATTCATGTTGTAGAAAAGAAAACACCACGAAACTCCACGGCTAGTATCGCGTCGTGGAAACCTAATAATTCGTTGCTACTAAAAGCAAACAATAACAGCTATTTAGAAAATACACGGGAATCGATCGAGGCGATGGAAATTTTTCCCAGCGCTGTGATACTTCGTGCAAAAAAAAAAAAAAACTCACCCAAGAATCCTGGGATCGCACCCAATGGCATCACGAACAGGCTGACGAGTAAATCGGCAACGGCGAGGGACAAAAGGAAGTAATTGGTGACGTTGTGCAGTCTTCGGTCGAGTCCCACAGCCAGACAGACCAGTATGTTCCCCAAGCCGCCTGCCACGATGAACACCGCGACGAAGAGGAAGCTCCAGTCGAAGCGGCGGCCTCTCGTCGCCGAGCTGAATCTCGTTCTGTGCGAGCAAGAGATCGTCAGGTCCTCCGCCGTTGCGTTCGCCGCCGGTGTGCATTCCAAAATCTGCGAAACGTTAACAAAGCGAAGGGGAAGATCGTTTTCTCGTTAGGAGTTGCAAGCGAAAGTTTAAATCTCAATTCCTGAGTCTTCACCTGATCGTCGAAATTGGTCACGTTGCACTCCCTGAACCTCGGCAACCTCGACAGAAAGACACCCTCGATGCTCTCCAGCCCGCTGAGAACCAACGACACGTTCACGTCGCAATTGGAGTAATCGCACGGTTTGCACAGCAGTGTCATCGACGATGTGAAGGTTCCCTTTTCCACGGTGCACATGTGATCGAAGCCGACCCCGCACTCCTCGATGCATCCGAGGAAACTATCGTTACAAGGCAGCTGGTGAAGCATCGCGGTCAAGTTGCTCGTCCAGGAGCTTGTCAGGTTTACCTCCATGTCGCCGTCGCAAGTTCTATCGGCAGAGAGTTATCCCGTTGTCCACTGTACATTCACGTTCTAACATCGTCGAGCTGCCCTTTGTTAAACGCGCGGATCACAGGCACCGAGTCATCGTGCCCGAACTAGGGCACTTTGTCCACGAACGAGCAACGCCGCGCGATCCTCTTCACTCGCGGCTCACCGTTTTGTCTTCCAACCGGCATAATTACCACGTCTCACGAAAACCACCGTTTTCCACCGTTCACCATTCAGCCGCTTCGAGCCGCGACGGTACGAGGCACGAGCTCAGCCAGAATTTGCTCTACGAGTTAAGCACGCTACGTGAAACGCGAAAATCGACGTGTGCAACGTCGGTTCTTGGCGTTGCCACCGAATCGAATCAGGATCAGGGAACACGATCACGAGGTAACGGATGTTTATTCGGCGGCAGCGGCGTCGGGGGGATTCTTAGCCGGTGGAGGATCCTCGTGGCTCGGTGAGTTTGTGGATTCGAGCCTGGCTTTACGACCGGCTGCGCTACTTCGCCGTTCAGGGATCGTGCCGTAGATTTCATTCGACCTTGCTCGTTCTCGTCTTGTTCACCTGGAACAGACGATGACGATTTCAAGCTCTCCCCGGAGGAATCGATTTCTCGCTCGCAGCGTTTATTAACCGACGCTCGCTCGCTTTGTCCAATAACTCGTTTTCCTCGCGAAGCACGTGGCCGAAACTATAAAAGAAAAAAAGAAAAAAAAAAGGAAAACAGTAGAAGACAAAGGATCGAAAAAGCAGAAATATTTGCCGGGGAAGAAAAATTGGATCGGGAAGGCGGTTGCTTCGACGGCGAAATCGAAATGCTTGCTCTCGACATTGATCCGCTGGGAACACGAAGCCGACCTTTGTCGTGTCGGATAGTGGGAATGTCTCTAAATTGAATGGTCCTCCGTTTTCTCTCTCTCTCTCTCTCTCTTCTTTTTTTTTATTTCTCAAACTGCCTCGTTGCTTCGTTCGAAGTATTGTTGGTATAGTTTTTTAAAAGTACATAAGCGGGTTCTAGCAGAAACGCGACGATAATGCACAGCTAAGGTTAAACAGCGAGAAAGGATCTCTTAAGTTATTCATTGCGCCAAGAAGGGAATATCGTTTCAGGTGGAAATAGCTTGCGTAATCCATCGATTATTTTTTCACGCATTTCGTCGAGATGTCCAATTCGTTCACGATGGTAAAAATAGAATATTTATCGGGGGATTGTGCAAAGCTAACCGGAGATTGTACTAGCAAAATGCATTGCTGCGAGATTCTTTCTCTTTTTATTTTTTTTCTTTTTTTTTTTTTGTGCTAGACGATAAATTTTTCAGGAAACACTGTGGCTAGGATTGAAACGGATACGATAATATTACATCGATCTGAAATGAGACGAGCTTAAGGTGACATCGGTGTCGGTGTGCATCTCGCCTAAATCCGTTCGATAAATCATGTTCGTAAAGAGACGGCGGCAATATGTCACCCTATCGTATTTATGAATTTCGTTAAACCGTCGCTGGATATATGTAAAGAGGATACTGTTTTCTTTTTGTGGATACTGAATCGGTCCTCGCGTCTGTGCAGTTAGAGCAATCCTGTGTGAATTACCTTCATTTTAATAAGATGGATCCATACATACGTTTATCTTCTTTGCGATTCCAAATAATACAAATAGTATTATAGTTTGACAAATTGAACATGACAAAAGTAGTATTATAGTTTGAAGTAAAGTATGGTAATCTTTGGAGAAAAAATGATTAAAATATTCCTTTTTTATTAACGTTACAGCTATACAAACTTGTCAATAGACAAATGATGATTTTTCCCTTTTTCTCACGAGTGATTTTCGTCCGTTCAATAGGAATTCAGATTCAAATAAGTGGATTCAATTAAAAAGAGTTCATTTGATCGATTACTGACAGAAATCTCGTTCAAATAAATCGAGTTCGTATGAACAGAGTTTTACTGTAAATATGAATAAATTTAGATATCAAATTTAACCGCGTTACAAAAATGTTCAATCGCCGCGTTCGTGAATCATTCCACAAGGATCGAGGTCCGAGTACTTAAAAATTGGTCGCTACAGAAACAATTAATTGTATAATCAATTAATTTCCCGATCTTTCAATGCAATAGTAAAATTTCTAGAAAGTATTAGACAAATTTCGTCCTTTCCAAGTATATGTTCACTTTTGCGAATATACCTCTCACTGTACACGGACAAACATGGAATTTAGCTTTGGAATTTAACTAAACAGGGGCCATGTTTCCTTCGCCAACTACAGAATATTGCGTTAGCGACGAATCTAGCCTCTTAGTGATGACGTGTAAACAGTTTCTAATTAACGCCTGTTGTAATATTCGCTCGTTAGGAATACGATCGCTTGGGAAACAATTCGAATCTCTTGCACAATGGATCTCTTGCTCGATCCGTGAGACGACTCAATGTCAATAAGTCAAGGAGCAATCCTTGTTCGAGAACAGAAACGCGAGTCAACGAAACGGTATCAATAAAAATAGAACACGCTTAAAGCCTCGTTCTGGTCGAATGGTTTCGTAGAAAGCATTCAGCGTGGCGAACGTTATCATGGGGAGTCGATTAATGCGAGGTTATTCTTCAGGACGGCAAATAACTCGCGGAATAACTCAGAATACCCTGTCGTGCTCTCGAAACATCTCATATATGAAGTTTAATAACGATATACGCGGATTACGATGAAGTGGAAGCCCGTGGAAGCCTCTCGTAAATAACCGGTTCCTGAAATCCATAACGCTCGAACCCGGGGAATACGTAATTGAAAATGACGCGAGGAATTTTTATTAGATCGGCGGTTGAATTCTCCGCGAAAGAATTTACGAAAATATGTTTCCAAATATGATTGGAGACGTTGAAGCCGGAGCGTCATGCGGCAGATACGAGATTCTAAGCGTGAAAGATGCATAGAGTTGCCGTGACATTCAGCCGTGAGAGTTTCACGGTGCAATTTTAACACGGTTTTGTGAAACGTTTATCGTGAATTATACTGTGTAATATTTAAAGCAGGGTTCGGACAACAGGAATCTCTGGAAGCTCATAACTTACTCCCGTGCCATTGGTTAATCTCGGAAATTATGCAATTATTTATTTAACGCCGCGTGTTTTGATTTTGTGAATCATTAAACGATCGATCTTCTGCCTAATTTTGTTCCATTTGCGTGTTCGTCGATGATATTGAGATATAAAATTTAAATGATCTCAAACTATCGTCCCATCTAAATATTCGATTCGGATCGTTTGATTATTATTAGACAGCGGACTGTTTGTGCAATTTTTACGAACGTAATTAAACGGAACCTTCAAAAGTCTGTCTCATCTATTAAACGTTATAACAAGTATTGTACAAACGAGTATTTTCAAATTGAAATTATTGATAATTTATCTCAATTTTCTTAGAAAATGGATTTACACTGCTTTCGAAACAAACAAACGTATTTTCTAGATTTTTGCAGCCTTGAATTTCCCAAAATAAATATCTAAGTAGCTTTTTAACTATTATTCTATCATTTGATAGATCGATTATTAATTCTAATTATTCGAATTATTTTTATATCCAGTGTCAAAGTACGGCTCTCTCTGTAAAATATTTTTTTCTAATGGTGTCTTGTTAATCAAAGAGTAATTCACAGGAGCTCGTAGATCATGTTTTTGCACGGATCTCGTTCGTGCTCCGCTGAGAACGGATGCTCTAAATATCAAGAGACACGCTTCCTTGACGCAGTTTATTTCTCAAATATCATTCAATATATTTCAACTTGGTACTTGAGAAAATGCCACTGTAACGACGAAAAGTTACTTTGTTCACAAAGAAGACTAGCTTCGTGTGCTCGCGGTTCATTTCAGACGGTTCCCTCATGATTAAATGAACAATTTCCTGCAAAGTTTTCTTGTTTTGAGAGAAGTTCTCTCACGTTTGCATGCTACGATTTTTCTGTTGTCCGATCAATTGATGAACTTCGTGAATACAAAACAAAGATGCAGAAATTGGAGAAACTAATCAAGCCGCGGAACGTGAGCTTTAAGCCAACTCTTGAAATTCTGTGCCAAGCAAGCTGTCTCATCCACCTTTCTCGTTACTCCTACAGCTTAACCCTCGAAATTCGTAATATAAGTTTCAATGTCTCGTAGTTTCTTGATAAGAACATGAAATCGTAACATGAAATAAATTTCGACTCTGATACATTTTGCCCACTCTACGTAATTTCACGACTTCATAATCTTTAATCGATCTTGTCACCCATCGTTCGTATATTTCAATTCTGCAAGTTGCCTGTTTCCTTAATATAGCTTCGTCTGTATCAGTGTTACGAGCAACTTTTACTTTGTTTGTTCAAAGTTATATATCGTTTGATACATGTTCCATCTTTCTATAATAAATCGATTGACAAAACACCGGTCACATTGAATTCGGCGAGCTTTAAGCTTTAATAAATGTTCATTCAACAGCAATTTTAGTCACAAAGTTTGCAAAATCCATCATTCCGTGTGTACTAATCTCTAGCATTAATCAATTGCAACCTTATTCGAACGCTTGAGTTCAAATCTTCTCGCCACGGTCTCCGGATTGTTTTGTTTCAAAACATTCCAAATAACCATAAAACAAACGAATGCTATTAACCCGTCACGGAAAAATAAATTGCTTGTTCAACATTTCGTTTGATATTAAAATAAAATTCTTCCAATATCAATGTCTTCTGATACTGCAACTATGAAACGAAATTTCAAAGATTCGCTTACTATTTCTTCATCACTGCATTTTTGTGCAGTTCCTTTCGTGCACTTTAACATCATCTGATCGACATCCACTTTAAAGTAACCATTATTTTTTTCGAACTTCTTTAGAAAGAAGATTCGAAAATTAACGACGACGGATCAAAATGTATTTCTGTTTTCTTTATAAATGAACGGATAAATTTTTATATAGTCTGTGCATTCAATAACATTATTCACGCGTTCAACATATTTTTCTTCTTTTTTTTGCATTTTACATTCTTTGTAGTATTAAATAGATTAAATTAAAAAATTCCAAAACTAAGTGATTTTTCCGGTGCGTTCGCCCATAAACGACATGCTATTGCTGTTAGCAATGAATACCTTGATGAGATTCACGAATACCGTGAATTCTTTCGTCGATATCACTTCGTCAAAGATTGATCGCGCAATATCGTGCAACCCCCGTCTTCGCTTTGTATTTCTTCATTCGTATTTCACTGTTGGAAGTTTCCTTCTGCCGAGGACGATGCTTGATCTCCCCTACATTCGAGAGAAAAACACAAGCATAAATTACACATCGGCGTAATTTTACCACTATTGATGCGTTGCCTTTATGAATCAGTCTTTTGTTCGTTCTTCCAAAGGGTCGACCGGACGTTATCTATGAATCTCACACGAGCCATTGTCTCGTAAAGATCATCCCCTCCCCCTCCCCCCCCCGGAACAGCAAAAATTATTTGTTCGTGGTCAGAGAGTCCCTTTCAATGAACACCGTTAATTCCAATGGCAATAATAAAAAAGAATTGACAGTGTAGGATGATGACATATATATGAATTCTAATTAAAAAGGCAACTGGATAATTATCGAGGATGCACGTTCACATTGTCATTTCTAATTATTCGTTCGAGAACTTGTGAAAAGCATCCGACTAATATCGAAATTCTTCGCCCTTCTTTTCTGGGCAAACGAAACACTTCTTTGATCTTCCCTTTCACGTCGGAAACAGCAGGAGGAAGAATCGGCTTTTCATTTCTTTGATCCCATCCGAGTTGATGTTTTTAGCTACTTGTTAATCAAGGCGTCTAATTAGAAGTGCCCTGTTCCGAATGTAGTCCCATGATAGCAGAGATTGGAGATTGACTCCATTTCGCTTGGAGTCTTTCTCAAGAAACATCTATTTTGATATCGATCGATCTGGATTTTTTTAATTAATTTTTAAACAGTCCTTAATACAACGATACATTATATTTCGATACGGCAATATTGAAATATAATGTACCGATTGTTCGTTTTAGTAACATTCATTACGTTGAATTTATCATGAATCGAATTTGCATAATATTCAATGTAGTGATATTATCAATTAATTACGATAATTTATTATTATCGTACAATTTGATGTCGATTAAGAATCGTCGGGACGAGAAACGTCAATTAACATACCATTAATTCAATTGAACAAGTTTACTGAATTATCGCGTGTAGCAATTTTTCCATCTCCCCTCGCAAAAAATTTTCCATTTACCGTCCATTCACTATATCACCTGTTCATTTCGCCCCGTAAATTAGAATCTGTTGCGTCCTCTGGCAATTAATGCGATCAGATTCTGTGGAAGACAGCTGGAAATCCGAACCTGTCTGTTTCACGCTTAAGTTACGTTTCTAATTGTGAACCGCTTGATCGATGTTGAGAGCCGTGATTCGAACGAGGTGGAAATAGTATACGAGGGAACGCCACACGTCGATAAAAATTCCGCCTGATCGATTTGTTCGATCATCTGAATTTTTTTCGTTATTTTCTCGAACGGCCTCTCAAGGAAAATTAAAAATATATATTTTTTTCTAATTCGTGGAATGCATCGGTGCGCTGTAATTTCGCCCCAGTGGCACGACACGCGAGTTTCTGAAATTTCCGCGCGGTTAGAACATTAGCCGGGTTATCAATTCTTGTTAAAATGTACGCGTGAAATCGGCGCGCCGGATGTATCGGGGTAAAAACAACGTGTCGTGCTAATGAAATCGACGAATTTCGCCGCTGGGTGAAACCTCTGTATCAGAGTCGTTAATATCGAGCATCGATAAATCGCTCGGGCGTATCGACGCGTTGTCATTAATTTGTACGGCAACGAAACGGTCCGCGAGAGAATCTCGTTCGACAAGATAGGCAACGCGACATTCGGCCGATGAAATCAATTAAACTACATATACACGTGGCGAAAGATTTGGCGAAATATGGTGTACAACAAAGTCAAACGTGAATGATGTGAAATAATAATCAAACAGATACTTTCAGCGATAACTCTCAAATGATAGCCATCGCGAGATCACAAATGATCATTGCAGTCATCTGTACTATATTACAAACGTTTAAGGTACTTAATTTTATTTTCTATTTTATATTCTCTTTGGCAAAAATTAGTTGCGAAATTAAATCAAATAAATAAACTTCCCAAACTAAGTAATGTGGAAACTAAATTTTCATCGCTTTCAACGTCCAACGATATCAATTTAGAGTCGAAGCTAATGAAAGTATGAAAGTTCTGCACAGAAATTTGAAAATATAGCAATCTGTAAATGTAACGAGTCAGATATGTAATACATTTGTGAATCTGCACGGGAATAAATTTGGAAGACTAGAATATGTGACAAAAAATTGTAGGGATACTTACAGAGGCATGAGAGTGGAAAATAGAAAGCGAAAGACAAACTAAAAAGACTGAAGAATAGAAAGAGAGTAGTTAACAAGACTAAAGAGAATTTAATAGAATGAAAAGGATGTAATAAATAGGGCAATGGGATAATAGAGTGAAATTGAATGAAAACGAGAGAAAGAGAGAGAGAGAGAGGGAGAGAGAGTAAAAATAGGTTGAGTCATGGTTGGCAGACACCCATGTTATTCTTATTGTTGTTGCTATTGTTATAAATAGTAAGAGTTCATAAAAAATAAAGAAACGACGAGATGGAGATGCAGGGATTTTAAAGTCAAAAGATTTATACGTCAGAAACAGATTCAATTTTAAAATCGTCGCCTGTTTTATCGATAACACAAGGGTACATTGCGTTTCCCTTTCTTTCAGTCATTCTCTCTACATTCACGCCATTTTTCATTCCCGTGTACAGTCCAAGACAAACGCCGGAAGAATTACGGTCCGTACAGCAACAAATTGTTCTACCTTTGTAGGAATAGCATCCTCCAAAAGTAGGAAATCCTCAAAAATTTATACGTTGAACATCTCGTGGATAATCAACTACGGGCGCTCCTACTCGAAGCAATATTTTTTATTTCGTATCCGGTACACTTCTGCTCATACGTCATCGGACATTTAATGAAATTAAAATTTAAGATATGGCTGCGATTTATACTGGAAACGATCAGCCGCGATTACGGGGTGAATCTCAACTTCATCACTATTTTTTAAAATCCTTTAACCCTTTGAACGTGTGCTTCATTAGAGTTTTATATTTGTAAAATTAATGAAAGGATATTTCAAAGAGAGAATAACAAACTGCAATATGTGTGTTGAATAAATGCATCAAAAGATACGTACATATATGAATGCATTTTCTTGTATGCTTGTCATTCAATATTTAAAATTTTTGGTAATTTTACTAGTAATTTGTTATATGCCCCTCAAGTCAATATCAAAATTTTGATAATTTTAAACACTCAAGGGGTTAAATAATTTATATAGATTTCAAATGTGTTTTGGATCATTGTTCTATATAAATATATCTTGCTAAAAGGCATTGCATAGAATATTCAAGTATGTATATTGTTCTTTTTTCAAGTTCTTTCAATTTTCGTTAAAATACTTCCGTATTTTATAGTTGGCATAACACAATCAGACTTCTTTTACCTTGCATAAACTTGTACAGTTGAAATTTCGTCAACTGATATTTAAATTACATGTATATATACACATATGTTATTATTAATTTCGTGTCAAGATATTGCAATATAATAATAAAACTCGTAAACAAAATCGTAAGAGATAGTTATATTGGTGATGTATATAGAAATTCTGTTCAAAACAGAACGCAAGTGCTCTGTGACTTATGAACGGAAACGTACGTTTAAAAATCTGTTTACAGAAGGATCAAACTGCGGTAGTTTCAGAAAAGAATTTGCAAACTTAAGGGATTGCAATTTTCCAACGACATAACCGGCAGCTTTCGTGATTTATTAGGACTTGCGGGGCAAGTTCTTCAATGTCTCGTCTGGATGATTTCTAATTAAGAAACGCATTTCGAGTTAGCCACTTCGTAAACGTCGGAGCATCTCGCCACGTCATGTTTAATTACCTTTGTAATTACTGCGGCGACGGACACAGACGTAAACGAGATTCCTAATTCCAGGTTTACAAAAACATTCAGCCAGTTAGTTCGAGGCGATGGACTCGAGACGGTGTGCGTTACAATCCTCGATATCTCGTTGCGAGAACTTGCGATGTTATTACTTCCCTGTCAGATATGGCGCGAATAAATATCTGAATTTTGTTTCAACGTGATGGTAACGATAGGAGAGATAATACTACGTTGAAGCAACAATGACCGACGGTCATGGGAATAGTAAAATAGATAGCGGATGTTTGAGCAAAATTAACATTGAAAGAAAGAGAGAATGTTGTGAAAAATTGTAGATAAAATCGTGATTAATGGCACTAAGAATTCCACGATGTCTTTACAATAGCAGGTTCGAAGATTTGTAAAAATTATGCAATATTTTTTATAAATATTGGGGTTGGTTTGGATTGTAGCTTGATGTACGTATATGAAACGTCGTTTATTTGAAGTATGAATTTGAAAAATCAATGTCACTTAATAAATTTCATCTGATAGTCAATTAATAATTATATTAAAAACATGAAATCAGTTCCAAGAAAATTCATATTTAAAGAGAGAATATTAGACTCTCGTTATTGACCTTAATCAGAATATTATTATACATGAGAATCTGCTGAAAGTGAAAATTACTTATTTGGAACAGATTAAAAATCTCTCTTTAAATAAGCGCCTCTTGCCGCGCAAAAATCAAGGCAAAACTGTAATGATCGAGTCAATTTTAAAATGCCTACGTTTTCACGTCGCAAACGAGTCTTTTTCAGCAGTTTTTTTAATCGCGTTATACGGGGTCAGTAGCGCAATTTTTAATTCGTATTCTAGAAGTACCGCGTTGATGCACGAGATCCTACCTTACTTCCGATTTTTAATGCGAGCGCTAACAAATTTTTTTGACCATCCGTCGTAGTTGATAATTTAGAAAACGCTCACATCTCGTATGACGCATCAGTCTAATAAATAAATTAAATTAAATACGTTCTAGGAGAACGTATTTAACTGCTATTAACCAGCTGTTAAAAGGTACGTATTTCTCGCAAGTAAAACGGATCTCGATAACCCGGTACGAGTGGAGAAAGAAAGAGTCGCAAAGTAGTAAAAACCGCGACGGTAGATTTAGAAAAGTGCAGGCTTACAGGCAGACACGCTATCACGGGCAAAGTGCATCGGCCGTTCTGTGTCGGTGATGTATGTAGGGGGCAAAGCATGAATTTAGCTGATTGGACATCGACCGATGGGAACGAGATACGGATGTAATTTGTTAACGGAGCTGCATGGAAAATAATACGACTCGATAACGAGATATGATACACATCAGAGCAGGTTACTAAGGCCAATGACAGCGTTTCGTGTCACAGTGGATTATTCTATTCCTGCCTTCCATCTGTTCCTCTTCGTTTGTCGAGTATTTAGCCTGTTCTACTCAGCACAAAATGATAGCCAAACGAAGTACACGTATTTGCAGAATTATTCGGAAAATTAAATGAACAGAATATAGCAACATAACAATGATTACTCTGTAGATTGCATGAAAAATTCAAAATATAGCAGTCGTTATAGTTAAACTGTGAATGTTTATGCATTTAAATTTTTACATGTATATACTTTCTACATGTGTATATACGAGAACTATACCACGGATATTTTATGTAGATATCACATCATGTATTTTTGCATATTTAAATTTCTAATAAATGCATAAAAACCAACAGTCTAGCTATAGTATATGGCGAATTTTTTTGCTTAGGTTCCATTTTTTTTTTATCGTGTTGATAAAAATGTGAAATCCTGCAGTTTAGAATTAATGTAGAACCTTCATTTTAAATGTAATTCAAAAAAAAAAAAAAATTTTAATCCACGCTTGAAAGTTTTGTAAAAGTTTATTTAATTCGTATGCGTTATTAAGATATTTGTTGAGTTTTTTCCGATTTACGTACGTTTCTCAAATAAAGAATTAAAAGTCCTTTCTAAAATTGAAGGATTGTGACAGCAATGACAAAACACAAAATAACTTTTAACAAAACAAAAAAGTACCCTACGCAATATCTAACACAGGGGAATTCTGTTTCCTCGATTTCTTTTATCGTTATCATTCGATTTCGAATGATACACCATGTTGATCCGCGTACGTTCGAAACTTTCATACATAAAAGCTCCAATCGCACGAACAGAGAAAGAGATACTTTAAACGATGAATAATAAAAGTTTTTAGATCTCCCTGTCGCGACTGCGGATTTGTTTTTTCTTTGTGCATTACACTCCTTTTGGAAAATAAAATTCACTTTGAAATTTATTGATTTGTACAATGCGAGAAGAACATTTAGATAAGAATGTTTCGAATGACTACGAACTAATAGAAAATAAATAAATAAAAATGCAAAGATAATTTCAATTGAATTGTTGGCCCTCATCCCTTCTTTGCGTCAATTTGACACATTCTTCTTATTTGCAACACACAGATACAGATGCGAAAATGAAACTTTGCGATTTCTATTTCTCTAATATGCTGTCAATATAAAATATGCTGTCAGAGTTGAAAATAATTCATTTTCGGAGCACTACAGTGTACATTGTTTTATCACTGTTATACTACTATTTTGAAGTAGATATCTTTAGTTCCATCGAAAGGAAAATAAAGAATTACACATTATATGTTCGACATTAGATTTATATAACAACACTATATGTAAGAATAAAATTTGTGTGGATCTCGTTCGCGATTGAATAGAAATCTGGTTCATTTATTGTTAATAAAACAACTAGTTACAGCTACGAACTAGTTATGTTTTCGTCATACTAACTTTTTCATCATTATTGTCAATTTGTCATCAAGGGACAACTTTAATTGAAAAAAATGAAAAACGGATGAGGATTAACAAGCTTGACAACAGAATAAACATATAATAAAAATACTTTCACATTTGTTACGATTTATTCTAGCAATTCTGTCTTGAATTTATTGAAACATTATTAATCGTGATATTTTGAAGTTGAACAACAACTTGTTGAACTATATAATTAGCTGTAACAATTACACGTATACGGAAGTGACAGGAAATTAATTGACGTCCCTGTTTCACGAATCCTTGCGGAGTGAAGTTGTTGCATACTGAAAACCAGTGACTTGGTCTAATCCATAATTTTACGAGCTTTACGTGATCGTTATACACACGCCGTGAAAAGATCTCTTTTTAGCGATCACTTTCCAACATAGAGAACTATTCTATATTCGAGTCTTGAATATCAAATCAGTTATTGCAATGCTACTTAATAAAATTATGCAGACGAAATAGCGAAACTTCTAATGTAAATTTCAACGTCTGTAGGTCTTTTTCTTAATTTAATCAAATTTCAAGTCCCTAGGTACATTCAGTGCATTGTAAAACAGTTTCATGATCATCACTAAACAGCGGATTTTTATGTGAGTTCATATTTCTGAGAACATGATTAAAAAATTGAATTTGGATATAAAATTGTTTTACGTTTTAAATACTATAAAAAGAATATTTTAGATATTTTACATACTTTATCATATTATGTACATTCTTTTACTTTGAAATTTCCTAAATGTATAAAAATCAGCAGATCCAAGTCATTACAGTTAAAAAATCTTTATAAGAAGATTATTAAAATTTGACAATCATTCACTCGTTTATTTTGAGATACAATCTTTTTATAACAAAACAGTTGATAGATTATATCGATCGATCATGTTAAATTCGATAAGCTTGAAACTTCAATGTTTGATAAATATTATTTAACAGAAATCACGAAGTTTTGATTAATTGCAGACATTTGTCAAATTCATATGCAATAAATCTCAATGTTTGTAAAAGCGATATTTTTATTAACCGAGAAGATTACTCAAAATCCAAAATCAGATTTCAAAAGTACTCCTCAGAGAATTTACATTTTATTTCGACGAATAAAACTCATTGTACGTTAGAGAGGAGGAAACAAAAGATTTGCGAGTACTAAAAAAATCGCTAGAAAATGAAAATGAAAATGAAAATTTTCTTTGCTAAAATATTATTGTGCAAGAGATATGATGCAATTTTGTGAAGAGCGTTTAATAAAGTTCAGTCGGTTATACATAGTTCGTTGTTATACAGACTTTAACGCGATTTTTTGCCGAGGGGAATAAAATTTTTTAGAGATAGAATTAAATCTCTCATACTGGTAACGAAAAGTTATTACATTTCATAGCTACTTTTTTGGCAGAAATCTATTTACTTTTTTACGACCCCGGTTCCAACAATTGTAAAAGCAAAGATTATGAAATAAAAACGAATGCACGAATCCGAAACGCCGATGTGTTTTCATCGAAAGCAGATTCTGTCAAAACGTCAATCACCGATCACGTAGTGATATTTTACAGACACACTACTGTGGATTCCGATGTAACACACTTTCGCGATCCAGCAATAATGTTATTGAAAACGAATAAAAGACTATTTTTCGAAGCTCTCTCTTTTCACAGATGATCAACTCTATGATACGAAGATGCATGAACCAGAACAAAGAAACGATTTTTCGATAAAAAAAAATCATTAAATTGTCATATTTTTGTTAACAAACAGTTACTTTGTACTCGATGAATTTTCCGTAACGCTGTAAGACTGTAAGAAAAATACAGATTGTAGTACAATTAAACTCACTTTAAAACGTGAGATTCAAAATTTTTAATTCTGTGATTCAAAAAATGTTTTATACATAATTTTATACGAAATAGAGACACTTTATCTTTCGAAAATTGCGTGAGTTTTAATATTTTTATGGACACTCGAAAATTAAATCCACCACGATCTTGAGGATTCAGGTCTATCCTTTACAGCGATCTCCTAAAATTTCCTTACGATATTTTTTTCACAAAGTTATAAGAACCTAAAGTATCTGTAATTTTAATTTGAATGTACAGAAATTTTCCGAAGTCACTGTGACGAAATAAACAGAATCTAGGAATAGACCTACTATTAGATACACCTACATTTCACCTATTGCATATTGTATATGAAATGTCGGACACCGTACCGCGAACATGTAAAATCGTTTGGAATTTCCTGATTAATGCACATTTGTTAAATGTTGATTTAAAGTTTGATGCTAACCAAATGTAACACGATCGGTGTTGTGTCAATTGTTTTGTTAGCTAAAGGTAGATTGTGTATCAAAGCGAGTCACGAGCCAACATCGAATTTCAATACATTTTTATGAAGCTTTAAACTTCGATACAACGCAGGAAATGATTACCTGTCACTGACGTAAAAAAAAAAATTTAGATTGGGAAATATAAATATCGAAAACGATGGTCAACTAGATATTTCTATAGTAACTGCAAACTTATTTCACAATGACGTCAAAATGTGTATTTAATAATTTAATTTAATATTCTTCAAGGGAGGAATAAATTGTATTTAAAACATCTCCAAAGATTTAAATATTTACTGAGAAACAGGTAAAAAAACACTGATACAACAGAATCAAACATTTCATTTATTATACCCTGACTAATCTGTTTTTATATTACTAAATCCCTTTTCATAGACTTTTATTTTATCGTTGAAGAAATGAGACTGAATCTGTTTTATTGTTCAATTTCACGGGGGAAACATATCTTTGCTATGAGAGATTTTAATGAAATATTGCTGGTAATGGAGCCTACAAGTTGGTTTTCGCAAAATTGCTTAGGCCACGTGCAAGATTTAGTACTGTGCTTTTCCATCGACAAGAGCACAACAAGAGTACGAAAAAGGAATAAGCGACAGGATGGTATAAATTGCTTGTACTTCCGGGCCAAATCGGGTTATAAAGGGGCAACAGATTCGTTTTCGCGGTGCTGCACTTCGTTATGATAGAATCTGCATCCCAATATAGAACGATAAATAGAAGGGATACTTTAGACCAAGCGTAGATAAGACTGAATTTCAATCATGATTAGAATTGATTGAATTTCTTCGAAGTATTACAAGGATAATGCTTCGTTCTTAATCGAGTTGTAAATTCAACAAAATCTTCTTCGTTACATTATACAAACTATATGAACGATATTACAAATAGAAAGCAGATTTTCTTATTTTCTTATTGCACGTTCGTAATTTTGAATTAGAATTGAATAGAAAATGACAAGTTTGGAATTTAAAAAATTATTTAATTTGTAGAAAATAAATAAATATAATTTATGGAAAATAAATATAATGATTTGTACAAAATTTTCTTCATATCATATGCATTGTATGCAAAAATTTTTTCATAAAAATCTGCAGTTTAATTATAAATATGTCATTCATATTGTTCGAACGTGTATCAGGTTATAGCTTAATTTACTTAATTATTAAATTTGATGAGATCAACAACTCTATATATGTAGTCATTGCGTAAAAATAGATCGATGATACACAAAATTCTTTTCATACGACGCTTCATTTTCCAGAAAATGGAATTTGAAAATTTATACATTTGAATTCGACTAATATCGGAATGAACGGAACTGGAATGTCCGCGCGAGTTTATTCCGCGTGCGAAAACAAGCAGAAAATATCAAATGAGTTTCTCTGTTCGATGTCAGGTTTCTAATTTGAATTCGAAGCGAGGTTCGAAAATTGCACCACGCTAATTCTTAACTAACGTATACGAGCTATATATATATATATATTTTTTTTTTTGGAAATGGAGTGTCTGAGCGGATAAATTTTATTTTTTCATTTATCTTCGCAAGTAGAATAACCTCTCCTTAATTGCTTGCTCGCGTTCAGCCGGGAATTAGCCAAATCCCCGTACATTAAATAAATGTTCAAGCTACATTTCCTCGATAACGAAATATTGTATGAAACAATTTCTAATTCTCGTTTCCTCCGACATATTTGCCTATAGAAAAATTCAAGCAATGTTAATTCGAAATACGAGAAGAACGACTACGAGTTTTCTTAAATATTCTAAAATATCTGACGGACATTTCACTTACATGCTTTTCCTTTTCGGGGCAATTCCTTCGGAATTTTTGTTCCCGAACTTCGACCTCTTCTTACTGCTCGAATTCTCCCTTGTCACGGCACAATTTCTCGTTCACACTAACGTGAACTTTCGTCGATCATTTCCATCGTTATCGGACTCGAACGTCACTCGCGGTTTTCACAGTAGCGAGCAATCGCCGCGAGATTCTTCAACGGGGATCGAACTATCGATCGATGATTACGTTTAGTGTCCGGGAGTGCGAGACGACACGGCGCGACGTCGTCTTGGATTTCGAATTACGACATAGCTGCGATCAATAAAATTCACGGTCGAATCGTTCTGGCTCCTCCGCGAGGGAAAGCGCGATCGACCGAATCCTCGATTGAGATAAATGAACCCAGCGAGAGGGATCGTCGAACGATTTCATCAGCAGTCGAGTGGATCATTATGAACGTTCGAGTGGCGAACGTCGATTTCTGTAAGTAGTGTCGATACGTCCGATTTCTGTAAGTCGTGGAGCGTTCGCGTGCCTACGAACGAAATCAGATCGAAGTCACGGATAAAATGTACAAATGTGCGTTCGCGGGGAAAAAAATGTTCGTTCGTTACTCGTTGACGAGAGAATGAGTTTGAAACTCATTGCTGTCTATTGGCGCGTGAAATAACTCCGCGAGATGTCGTCCCAGTACCAGGCATCTTTCGAACTTTTTAAAACGGATTTGAATTACGAGTTCCTTCTGCTACCGCGTCGCGCCGTAGAAACACCGTCTGTTTACCAGTAATCTAGAACGATCAGTGAGAATCTGTAACCCTATCTCGCTGAGAACTGGTTCTCGTCTGTACGCAGGTAATTCGGAAAACGACTTCTCTTTTATCTTGCGTTTGCTCAACCTCGCGAAAGAAACGATCACAAATCGCCGTGCTAAACAGATCGCGATTTCGCAACCTCTAAAATAAATTTCGAACTCGATTTGGCGTTTTCAATTGAAACGTTTATTGGAATGATCGTTCCGAAAAGGACATGAAACGTTGACAATTTAAATTTCAAATAATACTGAAAGTTGACTCGAATTTTTCACGTGATCGTTACAACGCGCTCTTACGCGATACGTGTTCCCAAAGTTCTGAAAGAGTTTCCCGACGAATTGACTCGACGATCGGCATAGATCAGTTCACTTTGTACGCATGAAACGTGCACCGAACAACATGATTACTTGGTACTTTCTCACAATCACAGAATCGATGAGAAATAATTGATGTCGGTCGTAATATTTCCAAGAGTACCGTCCAAGTGTATTCTTACGCACCCTCGCGGTTTGGCCGCGTGGATCATACTGAAGGCGCCGTGACTCGGTAGAGGTAGCGTTGCTTTACATCAAGGAGTGGGAGGAAGACAGAGAGAGGGACCGCGAGATGCGCGCCAAAACTTATTCGCTGATCGAGCCCCAAAGGATGTTTCATTCCAATCGTGGTAAGTGCAAGTACATATTCTCGAAATTTGCACGTTTGATAGCTTTCTTAAACATTTATGTCACAATACGCGCGTTATTTATTTTCAATTATTAGATGTGCAAATTACTTCATGGCAGTACTTTTTAGAAGTCATTACCTTTGAAAAAATACACGACACACGAGTATGTATCGTCCAGATGATACTGAAGTGATTTTCGAAGCAAATAATAATCTAATAAATGATCATGTCTGAGGTGTGTCAAATTTCTGATCTAAAGCGCAAATTAAAATGCAGTGTCTGTGTTGTTCATCAATCATTTGAAAGGTTTCGATCAAATAATCAAAACAATCGAATACAAAAACAGTCACATGGGGTACTATAGTGAAACTCACGTAACAATTTATCCGTAACGGTTAATCCGGCAATTATTAGGAATTTTACGCACTTGACTAATTTTTAAATGCATTTTTTTTCGAAAAAAAAAACGCAATTTCGTCGGTCTTGATTTTCGTATTGATCGTCAACTTATACCATGACCTTAGGATCCACCTTGTGTTATTAACTGATTGCGGATTTTCGCGTATTTTTGGATTTTTGTTTAAATCAATAAAACATAGAACAGAATTTGTTTCATTTACTAAATATATTTATAATAGATACTTTACTTTAGATATTTTATACACGTATTTCTCTATATTCGTAGAGAACGCATACAATTGCCTGCATTTCTTGAATTTTCAAATATTCCATTAGAAATCCGCAATCTAATTATCTATATTAATTTTATTTAATTTGAAACGTTGGCACGAAGGATTCATTAGAACTGAACTTAAAATAAAGTTATACTGGATTAACTGCGAATTAATTTGCGCATCTATATATAGTTCTGTTTAATAAAAAGGATTTTTACTCGTAATATACAAAGATTAATGCATAAACAATACAGTACGTGCTGAATGCACGATACGCATTTATAATTCAACTGATTGTAATAATATTTATATTGCAATAATTACGATGAAGTACTGTTTGCAATCGATATTGCAACCATATTTAGAATGCTGTAGACCGATAATATTGTACCTACTTCATGAATGAGAAGATCGAGCGTGATTGTTAATTAATAAACAAGTAATAGACATGTTTAATTTTTCATACATTGATAACAGCTTTCCATTTCTGTGTTGATAAGAGGAACAATTTCTCTGTAGAGTTTTCTTCGCAGTTTTGTTCTTCCGAACAAAAGGACAAAATACAAATCTGTTTAACCAAATCTTGCTCGTATTTTCTCATTTTTTTTTCATTCGTTTCAACCTTTTTGTAACGTAGTGTTTTTTCTTTCTTTTCTCGCTGAAATCGTATTTGTTCTGTATCTATAATATTTTTAACGCGTTGTCTTATCTTCTTAGCGGTTTTCTCCAAGTATGCTAGTTTTAATTACATTTAATTTGAATTAAAATTACTTTTATCTCGTGCTTTTTCTAAGTGAAATTGACCAGAATCGCCGCGGTTTTTATTTTCCTTTCTTTCTTTAAACTTCTCTCCGTGCGTGTCTCTATGAAATAGCGAGAATCTAGAAGACGATGTTTCCTTTTATCACTTTTTGTTTGACGAATTTCATTAAAAATTTCAACCGCAATAAATCACAGGAAGAACAACGTGCTCCGTAATTACTCAAAGATTTCATAATCCAACTTATTTGGAGCGAGCTGTCTTCGTTTTTATCTGTATCGACCTGTTGTATTGGTGATAGTAAAGAAAAAAAAAAAATAATGAGAAATGTTACCGTGTATCATCGATAATCTCGCGTCGAATTCGCGAATTGACATTTCCAGTGGAATTATGTTTGGTATTAAGCTGAAAAACGACATTCTTTGGATACTCGAGTCAGTACAATCAATAACTATCAAAAATTCCGTCCAGTATCAAATAGCATGTTTCAACCTTTCTTAATAGATTTACAATTAGAAATTGCCAATTCGTAATATTTTATAGACTACTTACTTTCTGGAAAAAAATGGATTAAAAAAAAATCTCGCGAATCCAATCGAACTTGAACATTATGTGAGAGTTCATGTTCGTGTTAAATAAAAAAAAAAAGGAAACATGAAGAGGTCCGTTTTCACAGTTGAAAATTAGAATTAGTTAAGAATAAAATGATATGATTTAGATTATTGAATATGAAATGATTCAGTTCATGAATGACAGTTCTACAAACAATAATTACAAAAGTTTGTTACTGAATGTTCGATGTAATTATACTAATTTTTTTCAGATTGTGAAATTTGTTTTATTTTGGATAAATACTAAAATATCTTCCAGGGTGGTAGGGGACACTTCTAATTCTAAGAATTTCATCAATTTGATTATTTCATCTACAACCTCGTATTTACAATATATCATTCTGTTAATTTTTTAAGGAATATTTAATTTCAAATCATCGAATGGTATAATCATTTAATTGATCGTTTAACGCAACATATTATGAAATTACGATTTAAACTAGTGGAACAAATGACTTCTGTTAACTATTTCCGATTGAAATAACAAGTAACATTGCAACAGTGTGTATTTAGTTAATTGTAATCGTTCTTCTTTTTATTTCTTTCTACTGTCTGTTGCATCGTATTTCGTAATTTGATTTTTTAAAAATGACCTTTCAGTCTCACAAATGAGAGAATCGCTATCAAATTCGTGACTCCATTGTCGAATGTAAAAATTATTTTCCATTTAGTTGAACACGAAATATTATTTACATTTCACACGTATACATCGTTTTCAGCGTCGAAACGAACGTATCGTTCACACGATATGGCCAGAAATACACTCGACATAAAAACACTCGATGCCTCTTGGCTTGCTTATTCGCGAGTATGGATGTGAAATGCCAGGATTTCGCATTTTACCTTTGTTTAAACGTGAAAATAAATTCCTGTCCGAATTCGAACGCGTTTGAACTGTTGCACAACTCATTACTCGCGTCAAGAATTTCTGCTCTTTCACGTTGATAAATGATGGTGTTGTACGCGTTACGTGTTACGAGTTGCAGCTGAGAAAGCTCTAGCTTTCGTTCCCCTTTTTTTTTAAAAAACAACAAAAATCTTCCAATCTTTCTTGCATTGTTTTTAGATATATCATTTAATTAAAGAGCTATAGCTGGTATAACGAAATAAGAAACAAAATTAAGTATGTTTCATTGAGTTCGAAATAGAGGAGTCAAATTATGAAACAAAATAACAGAAGAATAAACTGTAGCTTCCCGAATATTTAACATTGGATTAATTCCTTAATTGTTAACATTGGATCATTGGGTTAATTCAATTCTAACAATTTAGAGTTAAATTACTCAGTTACAGAATTTTTAATTTAATTGAATCTTATTATTATCACGGAGAACATAAAGTATAAAACGAACGATCCTACAACGGACGAGTGCTATAACGAACAGTTTTTCTTATCAAATCAAAATGCTTTTAACGAACACGTCATAACGAACGCGAAGAAATATAATCGGTCGTTCTGCTCGTCTTTATAAATTTTCAGAAATTTATACATGTGTTCAATGTGTAAAATATAATATATTAACACGTTCTTATTTTATACATTTCTTATTAAAAACGTATGCATTACTATACATATATACATTATTTTTAAATGTATATATACATATGCAAATTACTATAGTCATTTATTAGCCTAAAATATCGACTTTCGTTTTGATCGCGAAGGACAACGTAATTTCGTTTAAATTCTATTTTTCAGCCATTTTCGAATATTCCGAACTTAAACGACCGAGCGAACATGTTTGATTTATAAATTATATTGCACAAGACGAATGTACTTTCCATGGACCGTGTTTGTTTGAAAATGCAGACGAATTAACGTCAAACTGCATGCGTTGTTGCACCGAACAGCTCGCGTTTAAACTCCATTTCCACGCAGACGTTAAGTAAACGGAATCGAGCCTCAATATAGCCGAATGAAAAGGATCATTCTAATTCAACTACCGTGGAATTACGGTGCTTGTTACCGTGTGAACGTTAAAGACTTCTGTATTTAATCTAAAACGAAACACGAAAGCGCCCGTTCTGTGTCTTGGTGTAATTGAAACTGTCTAAAGTTCTTTCAACAAGTTTCGAAGATATTTTCTTGCCTTTTTTTTCCGAGACTGAAAGTTCGAATAACGGCCCGAATAAAAAGAAAAGGTTGAAATCACCGTCTATAATAATTCGGATTCTTTAATCAAGTTTTAGAGATGTGACAAATTGTAATTAAAGATTTTATTTTCTTATAATCCGATTCACTTTAGATGATAGATGGATATGAATTTCTCTACGTTATTATAACCATACGTTATTATCATACGTTATTAACGTGTATTGTAACTGTAATACTTGATCTCGGTATTATATTGTTTCATATAAATAATTCTCTAATTTGATATTTTTTATCATTTATTGCGAGAGTCGTAGAAACTGAATACGGAATTACTCTTCAAGTTTCCACAGAAAATCTCAATATTTATCTTTCTCTTGACTTAAAAAACTTTATCTGTCATATTGCTATCTCTTTTTTTATTTTTATTACAGTTAAAATTTTTTATTTTTATTACAGTTAAAATTACCCTAAAATTTTTTCTAAGCATGAATGTTAGAAAATTTTTACATTCTCGCAGAAAGTCCCCCAATAGTAAATCGTATGTTCTTATAGAACTGTAATGAAATTTTTTGTGACTTTGTTGTACACGTGTCACTTATGAACATATAATATTATGTGTGTTGTACATGAAATTTAGTTATCATTTTTATAAGATTCGACTATGACGACTACATTGACAGTCAATTATTTATTATATTAATAAATCTCAATATTTAATGAAATTATTTTTAACATTTATTATATGTTTATAAATAGTTATTCATGCTGTGACTGAAGTTCCTATCATACACTTGTGTATTACTATACTTTTGGATTTAATTTAAATTCTGCTAATGTAATCAAGTCTTTTATTATTATGTCAATGAAATTCACAGTATACATGCAAAAGTTTTCTGTGTGTACAAATAAGTTTGTAAACTATTCTACGATGAAATGACCACATTTAAAAAATTATAGAAATCTCTATTTCTACTCTCTCCTTTGCAACTTTAATTCAGAAATAGAGAAATTATTACTCGATTCTTGGATTAAAAAGTTATTCTATTAGTGAATGAGGTCCTGAAAGTGTTACACAATGTTTAGTTTTGGAAAGTTATTAGAACATATGAAAATAGAAAGTTGTCAAAATCAAAATTTCAATTTCAAGGATTCTTTACGTTTTTTTTTTTCTTTCTTTTTTAGAACTTTGGCAATTAATACAAAAAGTACAACGAGATATGTGGGCACTTGAGATATACAAGATTTATTAAATTATTACAGTTACTATATTATATGAGAATACACAATTTTTACATGTACATTATAATATATTATGTATCTCGCTATTTACTCTCTTCTTCCATTCTTTGTTTCTCTCGTTTTCCCTTTATACACACTTTTTCTACTCAATACAACTCTTCCTCTCGCGACATTTTATCTCGCGTACAAAACGAATAATTATCAGGGGGGTTAGTTGAGGGAGGGGGGTTGGAGGGGGGGGGTATATTAACGAGCGCGAACGCTTGTCCTTTGCCGAATAAATTAGACTCAGTTTACACGTATCAGCAACAATTAGAATTTGTGCCCTATCTCACAAAGGTGTACAACCCGATTCATCTTGACATTATGCGCGCAAAATAGAATACTGCGATTACATATACACGTAATAATTACTGGACGTGGACGATACTCTTTTTTATTTCTTTTTTTTTTTTGTTTTTGTTTCTCTCTTACTCTAAACCGTTTCTAACTTAGCTAACTATTATGCCCTGCGTAGTTCTAAATCGTTATATGTACTTTCCGATACTCTTAATGTACAATTTACCTCGTGTTTCCGTGTTCACACGTACAAACTGGAAGTGTTCGCGAAATCTTTATAACATCGACAGGGTTCGATGACTCGTAGAATATAACATCTTTTTTCAACTTGTTTCAACACGAGAAAGGAGAAAGAAAAGAGCGACGAGTGACGAATTGCTCGATAAAAATCGCATTTTTTTTTTCTTTCGCGAAATATAAGGCTTAATGGACTTTTGTTCTCTTTTAAGACAATCGAACCATCTTACTCGAGACGCTTAAAACGACGACGTGACACGCTTTTAAACAGCACCCATTATTGACTCTGGAGCAACCAGCGTTGCAATTATTTTTTGTGCAGTACGATAATCTCTCGTTCGTCTTGTGCTCGTCCAAAGGTATACGTATCATCCGATCGACCATTCGACGTTTTTCTCAATATGATACAAAAAATATTGGCGCGCACCAGCGCGTACGAATATAAAATATACTCTCGCGCGTATTGTACAAGCCCGCGTTTCTTTATCTTTTCTCTTTTTCTCTATCTGCATGATACGTAAGTGGGGGGTCAAAACGGTCGCATCGTTTGCTCGTGAACCACGGCCACCGTGTGATTTAGCGAGCGACAAAGTGTCAAATGAAAGAGTCGAGTCGAAGTAAATTTCCCCAAGAGTTTTTCGCAACGCGTAACGACTAGACTGCAGATTTCTATGCGTTTGAAAATTCTCACGGACATAATTCAAATTTGCTTCATCTACTGTAATAAACACTTTACCCTGAACATTCAATCCAAAACAAAATCCACAGTCCAGCAACGAGTCTCTCGCTTTCGAGGGGAAATACAATCGGATGATCTGAAACTTACGACCGTTTCTTCCACTTACTTACGTACTTTGAACATTAACTCGACATATACAATTACTTGTGTGGCTGCTTCGCTCATTTAGTTACTAGAGAATAATTATATATTCGTTTTGTTCCTCCGTTTCTCCCGAAAGCTACCTCGCTTACGAAAACACTGAAGTGAGAGATGCTGGCTTTGGTATAATCGATAATCTCTCCTAAATACACTCTGTAAATGCTAAATCGATAAAAAATACTATTCATCTCCTTAGCTCCTGCGTATATGTACACGCGCACAATTAAAAAGGCCAGACAGCACGGTCAACGTTTGCCCTGGCCAAATCATTTTTCACGGCTCACAACCGAAGAGACTTACGAGTTCCAGCTGTTTCGTTTCGATCGGTTCAATTGACATTTGATTCGTTATTGGAAACAGAAAGTGGCAACAAATTCGCCACCGGGCTCAATGATGACTGCTCTTCGTTTCGTTTTCGTTTTCTTAACTTATGAGAGATTGGACGTTCGTTCAGGAAAAGTTGCCTCGATCTCTTCGACTCTGAGCCTGCAATGTCTCCCTTCTGTTCGAGACGCAGAACTTCACTTTGCTAAATTGCAAATAACGCTCGCCGATACGCAGAAGTTGTTCTTAATTAACGCGCTCGCTGTGCCCTTGTAAAATTGTCATCGATGCTGATTAAAAGAATTAATTGACAGCGGACGCTTTAACCGTTTGAATCGTGCTAATACAACACATATAGGGTGTTTCTCTCTTTTTTTTTTTTTTTCTAAGTCGCAGATCAGAGCGAAACGTGAAATGAATCCGAATGAACACCCAATTGGCTGGAATTGAATCCAGAGTTCCGATCTGCCACTTAGAGAATAAAAACACTTGATACTTCGCTTGTTTGTTCCTAAAGGCATACAGATTAATCACATACACCTGGAATAATCCCTTTCTCTCAATTGCGCTTGGAATTCTTCGATATACGCTCTTTTCCGTGGTTCATCTTGCCGTTTCATCGTGAACGTAATTCGTAAAAGGATGTAGAAAAACTCATATCGAATCGATATACGGGCGATTCAATTTCCATCGACAGTCTTTCTAAAACGATACTGAATAACGATCTCCGAATTGTTGTTTCGCAAAGAAATCAATTTTTTTTTTCCCCGACAGTACAATCCAAATAGTCAAGATGGCACTAGAACGTTTCGTTTCGGTAAAAAACGTGATACATAAAAAAGGAATAGAAAAATCGTACGATTAGTAATGTGTTGCAAATAACCCAATACTTTCTCAATATCGGTATAAACGTGTAAAAGCTAAACTGCTGAAATTTACTTAACTCTCCTCTTCTTCTTCTTCTTTTTTTTTCTTCTTTTAACCCACGATTAATTTATCGTTAAGCGTGTAATGCAAAGTTTGCACATGTGTGTACAATACGTGTATTCGTGTGTATATATATCTATCTTTATATATATATATAAAATATATATATATATAAAAGTAGGATTCGTTGAATTTGTTGCGATGTTTTCCAAGGAAATCCGATTCCATTCGATACTTTATTAATCGATCGCGTGCATGACGTGGAATATGCAAGGTGGTCCGTAGCTGGTGCTACAATTGAATACAAGACTATTCTACGAAGAAAACTAAGACGAAAATGTGAAATATAATTATTTTGCGCGAGGCTTTGTTTCAGAGAAAATTTGATTTAAAAATTTATCAAGCAGAGCTGAATTTGACTAATTCTAGAAAGTTCATAATTGCTAGGAGATTATTGTGTCTCTGAAAGTAAGAGAAAAAGGAAAATGTAGAAAAATCTTTTCATTTTAAGAAAATAGACATTGAACGTATTCAGTTCACAATTGCCTCAATAGACGCGTAATTTTCTCGAGCGTCTTATGAAAAAATTGTACTCTACATTTTTGACTTATTTTTGTAAATAGCGTAGCCTTCTGTGTATTATTCATTTCCAGATCCAGTCCAGAATTAGTTAAAATTGAGTATAGTTGATAAATTTTTGAACTTTCTATCTTATTTTTGTTCGCAGACTCTCGCCTTCTACTCGATTGTACTAGTTACAGACCACTATATATACGAAGAGATATTTTACCATCAACGCAACACACAAAGATTATTGTTATTTAATTCACACTTTCAGTTGACATACAATTATTTTGGAAATATTTCTCGCTCGTTCGATATTGTAAATGTTAAAAAATCGTCATTAGACGATTCGAACAGTGTTCCCAAACGAGAATTCATTTGAGATCTTAGAGGCTTCAATGGCCTAAGTTTTCATAGTTTGAATTATCACGCGCTTTCAAGCAAAGAAATTGATTTTACCGTTTATCAAGTAGTTCTTCAAAGATACAGTTTTCACTGCGAAAGATTTATTTGTACGGCATTTGGCATTTGCATTTGTTCGTGAAACTGAAAACATTATTGCACAGATGAACATAGAATGTAAAAGGAAAGGAAAATGAGTATTACCATTGTATTTGACAAATATTACTCAACAAGTAAGTGTAAGAACAACAATATGAAAAATATGAAAAGACAGTAAGAAAGGAATTTTTCTCTTTATCAAAAATATATAGAATATAACAAAACTTCCTTGTTTTATATTTTAGTACTAACCATATACCTCGCAGCTATTTTCGAAAAATAAAACAAAGTAAACTGACATAAGAGCACGGCAATGAAATTGATACATGTTTGCTGCAGTACAAAGACAAGAAATCGTTCTTCTCTCATTGATCTCTCAAAACCTCTGCTTCGAGGTTTCTCACATAGAAACCTATGCTTGGACTGTCTGCGACTGACAGAATGAATTCTACATACTGGCCATGTCGTTAAAAATTACAGAAACGTGTCCTGGTAGTTTCGTCGAAGACTGTGCCCCACCTCCAAAGAAACAGACGTACTCGCCTCTTGTTAGTAACAAATATTCAGTAGTTATTTGATGATTTTGATGACTGCGGAATAATCTTTTCCGACGATGCGTTCAGTCTTTGATGCCTCGTCAAGCCAAACATGTCAATGCGTAAATTTCGCCTGGATAAAATATACTCAATGTTTCGTTTCTCTCTCGGGTGAGCGCTTCTCGAGGTGCGTGTTGTTCTCTCTGTGCGATGATTAGTACCATATTCCGGAGATGTTATCCCATGTCGAATACAGAAATTTACGATGAACTGACCACACGGTTCGGGGAACGAATTCCTTCGTCGGGCATCGAAAGAAAAGGAATCGTTATTCCAGCGATCGGTCCGTTCAAACGATGCAAATGACTTCATCCTTGGCCGATCCTTACGAGGACCTAGAGTAACGACGGTCGATCCTTGCAAACGATTTTTCGGTGGCTGCCCTCCGCGAGACACTTGCCTATCTCGAAGAGGTCGATCGAGTTGGAACCATGTAGTCAGGCATCCGGCTCACCTTTCAGCCTCAGACGGGCAAAGTCCTCGAAGATTATGTCATCGTCGCAATCCGCCTCTCTGAAGCGAGACAGAGAGAATTTTCAAATTAAATTCTGAAATTAAAGAATGATCTACAATCTCTATTTGCATTCACTAAATATCTAACAAGTAAACGTTGGCAACTGAAAAATTTAGAAAGAAATTTGGAGCTTTGTACAATTGTTTTTGTATAAATATATTAATTATTATGTTACGATAATAACGGAACAAAATATAATACTTTCACTATCCGAAGGGTAATAATAATAGATGCCTTCTCTTCTACTAATTTATTTTATCACATGTAATATAGGAGATTGTTTTTAATTCTGTGCTAAATCAACGTTTTGTTAATGAGTCAACAAAAGTATCATAGATATAATTTGTTCACAAAGTGAAACAGTAAACAAAAATGATGGGAATCTTCGATGATTCAAAGCACAAAAGGAATGAAATTCTATAGAATTACTTGTGCCAAAAAAGTTAATTCACGTAATCACATTAGGTAATTTGATTCTTAATATAAATAGAAACGAACTAAAAATTTTTTTTCATCTACACTTGGATACATATACTTGAATAGAGAAAACTCCATTACTTGACTAGAGATTACTCCATTATTCCGAAAATTTCATTAATCAAACTTCTATCTCCCTATTAGTTCGAACGTGACAGGTTCTACGGTACTAATTTTGTTGAATAAGAAGCAGATTGTTAGTGGTATATACGTCAACGATTTCGCCGAAATGTCCTCCGATTGACGAGAATAGCTCGAAATTGTTATTGAAATATTGATCACGTACGTGTCCAATTGAATCAGATTCGTGTCGAGCGGTATCTCGCCATCATCTGTCTTATGCGTCGGACTAAGCCGTGCGGTGGGTGTCGCTGATTCCTCTTCTTCCGGTTTCGGATGCATCAAGATGAACGGCAGTTCCGCTACTAATTCGCTGTTAACAACGTGAATTAAACTCTCCGTTCATTTCCTGACGACTCGGGTTCACGAGTATATATATATATATAAATTTATATTGATTTATATTACGACAACGTTGAATTGGAGAAAAACATTAGACGTTTTAATATTTTACAATTTTTCCGTGTAACATTTGAAATTACAAAGCTGTCGTAGAAACGAAACGTGTAAAAATCTTGGTAAAACGTATTATATTTTTTTAAGGACATCTTTTCTATTATTTCTGTTCCGTTACGAAAGACCGAAATGTCGGCCCTTTTATTAAGAGAGTTGAAAATAATAGAAACCAGAGATAAAAACAGATATTTCAAACATTTTTGAGAGAAAAAGAGTCGTTGAATAAAAATGAATTTTTGTTTAAATAGAAGTCAGTTATCGATGGATTTTAAAAAAATTTCCAGAGATAAACCAGACATTTCGAGCATTTTTTGGGGGAAAAGAAGTCGTTGAATAAAAATGAATTTTTACTTGAATGAAAGCCAGTTATCAATAATAGATTACAAACAAATTTCTGAGAAATATAAACTCTTTAACTGTCCCGATTACGGATAATCATTATGAATGATTAAGATTTCTTGGCTATCAGTGATTATCATCGATGATCAGAGTTTAACTGTTTTAGAACTGTTTTGATTATTATTAGTCAAACTCACCCTCCGAGGGGTCCAAGGCAGAGCTTTACTTTCACTTTGTACTGAACGATGATCCCAAGGTTCTCTCGCTGCGAGGGATCCACCACACTGCCGATCACAAAACGGACGATCATCAGTCTCGTCTTTCGATACATCTCGAACGGAACATGCACAGTTAGCAGAGCAGTTGGAATTTACCAAAAAGCGATCAACATTCAGCCCAAAGGAATACTCTAACGAACAGTATAGTAGTACGAAAATATTGTACAGGTAATAGTTAGGATAGGAATAGTCTTCTTGAAATTGTATAGGAAGCGTTCAGAACGAGCACGGTATCATCATGCAGCTTCAAAGCAACAAATGCAAAGCGATTATTCAAACAAAATGAAGCGGGGGAAATAGGGTATCGATTTTTCGACAGCGTCAAGCATGATTGCTCACACGTCTTGGAGTTCGTACAATCTGACGCGAACAGTGCGGTTGAAGTAGAGCTAGTCGAACGAAAATATATCCAAGATAAAATCCAAAAATCATTTTCAGGATGCAAAGATCGAAAGCAATTGTACTTTGGAAAACTTTTATCTTTCACCGCACTCGTTTACGTCGCGGTGTTCATATTACCGATGGTGTTGAGGATTTGCAGCAGTGTCGACGAAGCAAAATCGATCCTTTTAATGCGTTCCTAGCGTCTTATCGACGCTAATCTAATCGAGTCTACGGCTCATGACCGGTTCAACCAACCAAGTGTACATTCGCTCCCGGTTGCAACGAAATCGCGCTCAGAAATACGCACTAATGCTCTAATGAAGCAGCTAAAACGCAACGCCTAACCGTGATCTCATCCCGCGATCTCTACCAAGTCCGCTACATCGCCAGTCAGCTAACTCATGTCTCGCAGTGGGGAAATCATCGAAAACGCGACAGGAGCACGACAGGACTGGTGCCGTTCACGACTTCTCGCCTGTCGTTCCGCAAAATGACAGCCGGCCATTATCGCAAATTGTCCGCGATTATTCGCATAATTGCGCGCAATTATCGTCACGCTGCGTCTTCATCGCCTTATCGAAAGTGCAACAATGCAAACACATGCGCGAATTATTGCCTCACCTCACGAATGCAGCCTGCTCTTCACGCGGATCGTCATTCCAAATATACGATCTTCTGGTTAAATTCGAACCATCGAACGGGACAATAATCTTTCCTCTTTCGAACGAGAAACTGAGAAACACGGGTGTGAAAGGGTTTTACCAATTACGCGGTCGCGTTATCGTGACAACGAAAAGATATTAACAAAACGTTGTTTTGTTGGACAGTGAAATTCACTGCAACATCAAAATTAAATTGCCTTTAATTCTTTTTTTCGGCCAACTGAAGTGCTCTCGATACACGATTTATCTCCCGGAATGAACGTATGCTTTTGCAGTCGATCATCCTGTCGACGGGTTTCAAAATCGATGAAAATCTCGCATGTTTATTTCGTCGTGGATTGAAACGTTTTGCAAATTGATTGGTACAAAATTACCAGCGTTCCTGTGAAACCAAAGAGATAGGATGATGGTTTTCACCCGTAGGATGATTTCAGAGATGTAAAACGGATCGGATCGAAAGAAAAGAAAAACGTGTGCCTCGTTTCTGAATATAGAACTCCGGAACGGAGTATATTTCGTGCATACGCGATGAAAGCGAATAGGCAACGCGTCGCTATTTTCGTAGGAACGAAATAATACCATGCGATATAACCAAAAGTATCGGCGAATCGAAGCAAAGTCCGTAAAATCTCACGACGATATTCTGACCTAACTCAAGTAAGCAGACCATTGTCGGTTGTGGAAAACTAGATAAACTTTTTCCATACGCAACTTTTTCGACTTTAGACGTCATTTTTTTTAAAAATATCATTTTGATTACTGCAGAGAATTTATCAATTTGTAAAGTACGTGTTGTTTAAAATGTAATTGTACAACTTATTATTATAACATAATTATTTAGTATAATTACTACAATTAATTATTTAATTTTGCATACGTTTAAACTTAATTCTTTGTTAGCGAGCACGAGTTTCTCGATTGCTATTTCGATGTCAGCAATGTTTCTGTGATAATTCAAATTTTTGGAAATCTCGCTACTGCATTTTAGACACTGTAGTTCTATTTGTAAATAGATATAGATTACAATACAATCAATAGAAATTTTACAACAATTTTGGAACTTCTCATCGAGTAATTATTAATAAAAAATTTTTTCAAAAGTTTTATCTGTTTTTCAACGGTCTACCCATTAAGAGATAAATCTTCAATTGTTAAATGTACAAGTTAATTCGTGACTTTTGCCAACTGGCCAATTGTAATCTTATTTTGAGTTCAATTCTGTTTTTTGTGCCAACAGAACTTCCGATAAGCACAATATCAGATAATACTGTTTGCGTTTCGATAAAAAAAAAAAAAAAAAAAATGCGTGGCCATATGTGGCAAACTCAATAAAAGAAGTGACATGTGTTTTTCGTAGGTTACTCTCCCTCACTGATTTATTCAGCAGATCTATCCCCTTCAGATTACTATTTGTTTCGATTATTTTCGCATCGCCTGGTCGATACGAATCTTAAAATACTCGAAGATATTCTAATCGGGAAAACCATTTTTCGATTAGAAACTACCGCAATTTGAATAAAATTTGGGAATCTGAAAATTGTACGATAATACAAACGTATACGAAATGATCAAGATACATTAGTTCTTTGCACATGAACAATGAAAAAAGAACTCGAATTAATTTGTGCATCTATTGTAATATCTTCATCGTATATCAAAAGAAACAATCGGAAGATGAAAGAAAAGGACGCTTTCTCAGCCTTCGTTTCCTCCAGAATGGTAATTCAAAGTAATTTATAATTAAAATACGATTCACCAATCTTTCTCTCAGAAGAAAAGTCGACGATGAACTTTTTATACCGCGCGAGAGAAGGAAGTTCAATTGTGTCGAATGACAAAGAATTACAGGCTCCGTCGACTTTGAAAACTGTCTCACTTGTCAACACTGTCATAAATTAATCGCCATCGATGACGACATAGCAATTAGACATTAATGAGACTTTTAACTGCTCACGGAACGCTGGCTTGCAAATAACAGATATGTAGAACTACGTTTTAAAGAACCGGCAAACTTCGCGGCACGAACGCTACAGAGCCGAGCTTCAAAGGGAAAAGTGAAAACGCGGTCTAGCTGCTCGATTTGAGACTCTCATCGCGTCTGGAACGTGAAAAGACAAAAGATCCAAGCCCTTTCGCGCCTATCGTTGAAAGGGGGAGGAAGTGACGCGAACGGCAAAGTCCAAGGATGAAACGTAATTTCTTTCTCGCGCGGCGTATGTTTAATCCACTTTATTCCCGCGATAAAACACGAAACTGCTGGGACGCGTATGACACGTATGGATGATCTCGGGCAGTACGCGACTAGAGAAGTCGTGATAGCACGCGCGATGCGTGATCGGTCCTTTATGATGCTCGTAGAAATAGAGAGAGAGAGAGAGAGAGAGAGAGAGAGACAAAGAAAGACAGAGAGAGAGAGAGAGAGAGAGAGAGAGAGAGAGAGAAACAGAGTAGCACGTACACTCAGTACTGATCAAAAGCTTGGGTTTGAGAATATTGGCGCTGTTGGAGGATAAATATTCAAACGAGGAGGAGTACGACGGTGTGTCTGACGAAACGTCTGTCAAACGCGCATCGACCAACAACAACACGCGCAACCACGCAATGGTGCTCGAAGCAACGAGACGACTGATTCGAATGATCGTGGAAATTATGAAATGAAAAGAGATGGCGAGGGGAGGGGGGAGTGGGGAGAGATTCGAGTAGCTGGTCACCCAAACTTTTGAGCAGTCCTGCATATATATATATACACGTATATATATGTATATATTCAGACGTGTGTTGTCCATCGACAAGCAGCGGTTTTCTTACAGGGTGCTGGACGCCAGATTGGTGTCCTCGTCTTTGATCTGGCCATCGAGGGCAAGCCCCCATTTATCTTTGTTGTTGGCGAGAAGCGGTTTCAGAGAGAACACTTTGCTCAGCGTGAAACCTGGCCCCACTGGGCACCCCTCCCTGATAAACATGTAGCAGAATGGTGAAGGTAAACGTGCCACGCGAAGCCTAATACATATATCCGGATCAATCGAAATTCCGGCGAGTAAAGGCTCGCCCCGATAACCGCGCGCGAAATTGGTTTCTGCGGGCTACTTCGGGCTAATACGCGTCTTTCCGTTTCACGCGGCGCGGCGTTGCTCCCGTCGAGGAATGACACTGACGCGTTTCCAAAGCTGCTTGAAAAACAGCAATCAGGCATTGACATCCGCCGTTGAGATGACTGCGTCGGTTCAATCACGCAGATACACACACACACACACGTAGATTGACGTGTTTCCGACAATTGCCATCATCGTTAGCCAAATAAAATTCGACATGATTGATTCAAGCATTGTAGCTTCGAGCTAACAGGAAAAGGAACATCGTTATCTAATCTGTTCGAGCATGATCGATGGCAAACTGCTAAACGCTCTATCGAGTCACTCGGTGAATCACGGTTTCTTCCCGATTCGCGGCCGAATGGAATCGCGACGCGTAATAAATTGCATTTGAAATTTAAATTCGACCGGGCTGCTCGTCTCCGGAATTTGCGTCGCGGACGCGTTATCTTGAAATCGAGCGTCGAGAAATGCCGACAATCCCCAGGGCTCATGGGAACTTACAGACCAAATCCTTCTCCCTTTTTTCTTTCTTTTTCTTCTCGTTCGGCGAGAAGCAACGGAGCTCGTAATACGGGCGTAAACAACCGTTTTTGAAAGCAACGACGTACCGTTCCCGGTAAAACACCGGATGATAGAACAGCGGCTACGCGCGCGTACGTACTTCAATATCGCACAAAACGACTCACGCGATCCTCCAGTGGCGTGTAGCATCATCGGGACGACGTAGAGCCGCCATTCTCGATGTCGCGAAATGTCCCATAATTCCGAAAGCTCGGTCGTGAGTGAGGCGCGCGTTGACTTGAATCTCGACGGTGACAGAGCTAAACCCTGTGTGATGCTAGCTACACTATGACGATCCTGACTCGCGTATACAGGTGTACATATGTCTTTCTGTGTGTACGAAAAAAACGCGAAACTTCAGCTTGTGCGTCACACTGCAATACAGACTACATGGATATACAGGGGAGAGGGGGCGGAGGAGGAGGAGGAGGAAAGGGGGAAGAAAAGCGAGAAAGAGAGAGAGAGAGAGAGAATGTGATAGAAAGATAGATAGGATCGATCAGCATATTAATTGTGGGAAGACACAGACGTGGAGATAACAGAAAATGAAAACGAAAGGGTTGGGAAAGGGTCAGAGAAACAAAGAGATAGAGAGAAAGAGAGAGGGACGTGTCCCCTGTACAGCAAAATAGACCACCACCGATGGAATTCCATATCCATAAGAACTTCCCAGCAAAAAAGGCCACGAAGGGAAAATACTGGCATTCCACTTTGAGATAGTATTCCCATACAATATCGTACTTCGATTCTTAACAACGTGATCGTTCGCTAAGACTGCAAACAGGCTTTGGTGCAAATTAAGTTCCGACGCGAACGTACATATTCATCTCGTTATTGCATGTTTGGCTGCTCGAGCAATCGAGAATTAGATCGTCGGGGATTGTTCGTTTGCTGATAAATTTCGTCTGGAGCGTGTATAATTTAACACAGAGGGAACATTAGAGCGAACAATAACGCGGGAACGTTCCCGTTTCGAAGTTAGAAGCCAACCGCGAAAAATCACCAGAACATTCTAGACTGTGTTATTCTTCCGACCGATGGATACGGAGAATCCGCGCAATCCGCGCAAACTTCGAAACAAATCTCGGGGAGAGTTTTCCAGAATCATTTGGCCCGTTTCCAGTCTTCGAACGCGAACGTTCGCGAACGGGGGAGGGCGGGGAGAAATGGTAGCCGGCCAATGTTTGAACACTCACATTGTACTAGATGCGAGATTGGTGTCCTCGTGCTTAAGCTGGCCGTCTAGAGCAAGACCTCGCTTGTCTTTGTTGTCAGCAAGCGTTGGCTTTAGAGAAAAGACCTTGCTCAGAGTGAATCCTGGCGATACCCCTACACTGCCAGTGCAATCATTTTATTTTCCGTTTCGTCGTGTTACAACTCCTTTCGGCATTTATCGCGCTCTACTTAATTTTCCAAGTACGCACCTATCGTTAACGTTAATCGGGACGGTCTTTCGTCTCCTTTCGTTACACGATCTCACAGCGGTGCGTCTCCCTTTTCGTTTACACAGTTTCACCGATAGATGTGACATACTTCCAGCTTTACTATCGATCGTTTTTTTTTTTTTTTCGTAGACGTAAGGTGAACGTCGGAGTCAATTTTTTCTAGTTTCGTCGCGCGTAATAATCGGTAAATCTCGAGTTCAACGTACATTTAACGAACGGACGGAAATTGTATGCATCGTACTGTAATAATATCGAATGGTTCATATTCCTCCGACATGAGACGCGCAGAAACCAGTACGAAGGCGTCATTGACGCGAGTTGTCACGCGCGATGTAAATTCTCGCGTTCAATTGAAAACCATTGCGACGCGATTTATACGTGTCTCCTGCGTTTGCGTCGATAGATCCCGCGAGTGGCTCGTGCTTGGTCACGTCGCAGAATATGTTACTCGTAAATTTCGCGGTGACCGCGAGACGCCACCGTGTATAGGCCAGCCGGTTGCTATTTAAGGATATCGAGCCGCTCGAAACGTGAAACGTCTTCGAGCACTCTGTCAACGTCGATGGATCAATTGCTAGCAGACGCAGGACACTTCGTCTCGTCGAACGCGAGCAGAAATTTCTTCGCGGTCGCGTCAACGTTTCGGAGAATCGTCGTGAAAGTTTGGCAATAAATAGTTCGGGAATTCCAACCAGGGTAATCTTCGCCGATAAACTTCACGTTCGCAACGAAACGAACCTCGAATTTAGAGATACGAGACAACGAGATACGTTTCATCAGTTAGCGAACAATACGCCTGCACGCGTACTTTCGTTCGTAGCATCGCGTATATGGACAGGGATCCATTTGTTGCCACACTTTCACAGCCTGTTGGTACGTTTCACGTCCCCACCGTGGTTGCGTGTTCATAGAGAAGAATGGCGTGCAATGAATGATACTCACTCGCTCTCCGCCTCGGCGACCGTGCACTTGTACTGCGCGGTGGAGAAGAGACAAATGTCCGCGAATTGCCTCACGGACACTTTGATTCTCTTCACCGTCCGGTTACTGCTGTTCGCTATGTGCACGTTCACGGCGATGTTCTCGCCGTGGTGGTACAGCTCCTTGTCCAGCGACGCCTCCAGATGAAGCTTGTTCGGCGACATGACGAACTCTTTGCTCACCTCGACGGAAGGCTGTTCGCCTTGCTTCGACGGCGCGTACATGATCTTTCGTATCGCCAGCCGTACCGAGCTTCTACAACACGCACGGTGATTTATCATCGTCAACTGGTTTGCAAATCGTTTGCCCACGCTGCGACGGTCTGTGTCTCGAGATCTCCTCGGGGACAAACCACGAGATCTTGACAACTCTTTCTTTTCTTTTTTTCTTACGCGAGACGAAGAGACGTACTAGTCGCAGGATACTTTATTGATGACTTTTGCTACGTGTTCGAATCAATCGAGAAATACAGGGTGGAGCGTGTGTAGAAATCTGACGTGTTTTTCGAAATTCCCGAATACCGTCGATTATTTTAATTAATATCGTAGAATATGAATATTACTCATTTTGTTTTTCTAAATCGTTTCGTTCGAGAATCGCTAATCGCAATTCCAATCCCTTCAATCTTTATTTTATACATAATAAAATATAAAATATAATATATTTTTATTATATTCTGTATATATATATTACATTTTATTATATTATTTTTAAGAATCGTCAGATTTCTACATCCTGCGCATTCCATCAGACGGAATATTCGCGTTTGTCGAAGTGTTTCACCGCGAACGAGTTCAAAGGAGACAAACACGTCGTCAGACGGCTGGAAATCGATCTGGTAAGCGAGGGCGGAGGGAATCGCGTGATCGTTAAACGTTCCTCTGACGATCGCGATAATCGTGGCTCGTACCGTTTCTGCGGTTTGTCGTCCTGCGTCTCACCTACGAATGCTTTCAATTCGTAGTCGACGCCGCATGGTTTCCCAGTATCGCCGGGTGCTGGCTGCAACGTCACCGACGCGGGACAGTGCGGCGGAAGCTCGAAGTAGAACGGATACGCGTTGTTCCCCAACTTCTTGATCAGCTTCTCCTGCAACCGTGTCAGCTTCCTCTGCTGGGTACCGGACACCACCGGGTAGATCTGCTCGGCGGCTAGATACAGATCCTTGCGAAACGTCAGCCCCAGAACGTCCAGGTCCTCCCTGCCGTACTTGAACGCGGCTAGAACGTGGCCAAAGACCTTGCGATCCTTCACGTAGTCTGGGTCAATCAGCACGACCCCGTCTGTAACGATCGAACAGCGATCGGTGAGCAGGGAGCTTAAGTGGTGGCCTTCACGTGGTTCGAAGATTAACCGGTCGTTCGAGTAAATCGAATTCTCCCAGTCTCCGCCCGTTCTTTCGTCACGCTACGTCGACGACAACGACGTTTCGCCGTTAAGCAGCTACGTAGCTGGAATAATTGGATTCGAACGTCGAAGAGGCGAGGCAACAAACGTACCGATTTGTTTCAGCCCGTTTGAGACCGATGTTGCACGCTCGAGGAAGAAGGAAACATTGAGCGGCTTACCGACTCAACAGGTAGAATGGCTAATGAAGGTAATCGGGTAACGACGAGGAAACAATCGAGATGCTCTCAAGTGTCTCGCTTGTTTCACACGAGTGTTCGCGCGCGCGTGGGTGTGTGTGTGTGTGTCTTACCGATAGGATCGACGTGAGTTATGTGATCGACGAAGTCCCTCTTCCCAAGGTACACCGTGATCTTTCCATTGACGCTGGATTTCTTGAAGACACGAGTAGCTTGCCGCTTGCCGGCACAGTCCACAGTGTCCACCATCGCGCAGATCTCGGGGCTTGCGATGGCCCCTAACTCATTTGACTCCTCAGACTCCGAGTACTCGGATTCTGAACTGTCCCACTGCAAAGGAACCAAATGTTAAGAGCGAAAAGCCTCGGGGAAAGTGTCAGACATTGTCGGGCGGGGATCGTATAGATTCTAAATACGGTCACGATTCGTACAATTTCCCCTGTTGGTGGCAAGAGATTTACGAGAATTTCTCAAGCAGGATCGATTCTTTCCCCTTTAACACTAGACCCAACTACCAAAGTGATCGAAACGACCAATTTATCATTTTTATTAGTTGCGAAACAATGTATTTTTAAAGATTTAGATAATTTTTCATAGAATATACAAGTAAAGGCTTGTATCATAAAGTTTCTCTATGTTTTCTTTTTTGACTTCAATGTCAATTGTGCTTTTAGTCGCCGGTATTTCTAGTGTTAAATTAAACTTTCCGATTCAACGTTTCGATTTACGATTTACGAGTCACCGCTGTTCGAAATTCTTCCACCAGTCATCGTCCACTTTGTAATCGTTCCAAACACCGTTCGTAGCTTCGTCAACTTTCGTTCCTTCGTCATTTCTCGTTGCTCCTAAGGAGCGAGAAATTTTCAGCAGAATTATGGCCGCGTTTTTCAGCGTCTCGCCGCTGTTGCACGGTATTATCCAGCGTGTGCCTCGGCACGCAATTCGCACGCATTGTGAATCGACAAAGCCGGCGCGTACTGCGATGCACGTCAGAAAGGACGTTCGTCGTCGTTCTTTGAGAACGGTGCACGTACGCGCGCGTAAAACGGCTCTTTGATCGAGATGTCGTCAAAGGAAACGGCCAGAAACAGGGGAAAAGGGAGAAGGGGAGGGGGAGATAAAGAGAAAGAAGACAAGAAAAAATGAGAAAGAGAGAAAGGGGAGAGCCGGTACCAAAAGAGAATGTAGATCATGTATTTATTTCTTTCGTTTATTTCTTCGCGATGGAACGAGCCGAGCAACGCACATCTCTCGCCTGGCGAGTTTCCCAGGATTTTCATTTTTATTACTGCCCCCTTGCTCCTTTTTCTCTTGGCAAACGTGAATCTATTGAAACGTCACCGTCACAGACAATTGGGAGCTTCTCGAAGTTTCCGAGAGGTTTTGCCACAGACTTGAGAAGCTTAACGAAACTCGAAGGAGGATTTGAAGTCTGGGAAGTCTCTCGAGAGGTAAAAGCATTGGCGCTGGCGTTAAAATGCGCGTTAAACAATCGACGGATAACACAAAAGGACGTGATCGTGACTATTAACGACGTGGCAATTTTCAATTATAACTCGTAGAACTTCGTTCGCGCGAACTCCATTTATTTGATTCTGAACACCTATTGCACGAGAAACCACCAATAGAGGGGAGAAGCACTCAGGCTCTTGTTACCTCTCAACTTCTACCGTGCAAATTTGAAGAAAGGAAAAAAAAAAAAAAAGAAAAAGGAAAAATCACGATGAATTGAAAACGCGACGATAGAGCGACAAAGTTAAGCGGCGGTGCTTATTGTAATCAATGAATGATTCACGCGCGTGTCAGATGCCTTCACCTTCGCCATATTCGACGAATCGGCGCTTGATTTTTCACGCAGGTGCTTTCTTCTTTTATCCGGCTGAAGAACTCGCTGCGCCAGCGCGATTAAATAATCTAATCGCGAGAACGCGAGCCACGGAGTTAGCCGGTACACGTTCGTAACGCACGAATTAAACTCGATCGTCAGTGAGTCATTTTTGCCGATCTCGCGAGACTGTGGTCGATCGTTTTCGATCGTCGAACGACAAATCGATGATGCATCGTCATTGCACGATAACGAACGATCGACGTATATTTCCCGAAGAGTGTAGCACTGTTCACTATTCGCCGCGTGTATGCGAATAAATGGCGAAATGGACCAAGTGGGCAAAGATCGTTGGAGCAGCGAGTTTTCCAGTAACAAGCAGCCTTGCAATCCTGGCGAGCGTCGAGCGCAGACTAGACGAGCCTTGACAAATGGATGTCAATTTCAATCGACGCTCGTGTAACTCTTAACGCGATCTAAGGAACGATCTATGCTCGTTCGAGCATGCGATCATACAGTGAACGCTGGTCTGTGATTGTTGCGATTCATGTATAAGGACGGTGTGTCGCAACGGATGAATATTCGCCTTTCCGGGAAACAGAAATCGCTTTTCCCGACGCTGCTCGACATTTCATTGCCGTTCCAGCTGTCCGAGGCACGCCGTAAACGTGGAAAGTTTAATGGAAATGATATTCGAACGATATACGTATTATACAGGACATCTGTTAACTGAGTAGACGATTCAATGTAGAAAAATGAGCCGAGAAGAATAAGATTTTCATTTAATGATTGTCAGACGGCGTTGTCAACTACGTGGCCTGTGTCCAAGCTCAATTCACACGATTATGCTTTTCTACAAATTATGTTATGAATGGTGATAGTGAGTGATAGAGGAATAATGAAGGAATATAAATAATATTGGATAGTGACGAGTATCAAGGAATCGTGCGGCGGTTGGGGCTTTCTTTTTGGAGAAAATCAAGTTTGAAAATTTATCTAGCTAATTTAGGTAGTCAAGAATAATTATTTTTGTCTATGAAAACAAGTGAAAAAGTGTAAACTTTAAATTTCCAAAATTGATGAAGTATACGTTAAGAAGTGTCAAGCCACTTCTTAACTGAACACATTGAAAATTCATTTCTTTTGAAAACAAAGCCCTCTGCTGAGTGTTTAATGCTTACTGGAGCATTGTACGGATAATTTTATAATCAATAATAACAAAAATAATTGATTCAGAGAGGATAGCATGTCACAACATATATCGAATAAATACATCGAAAGATTTAAAGACGAATGCATTCTTAATTTACTATGTGGTATTATATCCTTTGGTAATAAACTTTTAGACTCTTGATAAACACTCGCTAGGTTAAACGAACAAAAATTTCCTTCATTCCTTTCGAAACTTATTTCTTCGTCCTCCGTCAAGACGTCGATCAATAATTGCAGCCTTTAAAAGTTAACAGTCGCAGTGAACCGAATAAAGTAGAAACAAAGTGGGCATGTAGCTCGAGGATAGAGGTGAATTGACGCGGGGCTCAACGATTTGCAACGAACGCGACGCATACGCTCGAGTTTCAGCACCGCTTTCCAGCGGCTCGACAGAAGATTATTACGGTACAATAGCATGATAGATTTAAGGCTAGCTAGGACTAAACGACCGTTGATTCCACGGCACATTCTGCAGCACGTGAGCAATATAAAAGACCCATTGCCAGGACCGACTGCCGTACGTCTGTTACGCGTTCCCAACGCAACAGACGTCAGAAAATAGGAACGTGGTTGTTTAACATCGACAGCCAAACACGTTCGCGTGAATCGTGTTTTTCAACTAACGTGTAAACACGATCACATTTGGCAGGGCAGAATGATCTCGTTCGCGTTGCCTATGGCGGCACTCTCCGCCTTGCTACGACGTCGGGACAACTCAATTATTTGAGTTTTAGGAAAGTCGTTAGCCGTGAGAACGTTTCAGCAAGTTCACGGTGAAACGCAAATTGGAACACCGGCTCGCGAGTTATTGTGAAATTCAGGTGGAACGGCAAGATCTCGCGAAATCTTGGCAAAGACCGCGGAGGAGAGTTTTTCTTCTTCCTTAAGGTCGCTGCACAATTCGAGCGACTGGAACTCGCGGCAGAAACGAGATTAGCGCCGAGCGGAAAAACGTGAGCGGCGCTCGTCGCCGGGAAACCAGCAAAACCGATAAGCCACCGGTTTCACTCGATTACCAATCGGAGAAAAATCAATTTCACCACGGTTCAATGCTCCATTTTTATTTTGACGAAAAAAAAAAAAACAGAGAGAGAAATAACCCGCTTTCGTGCAATTCTCTGGTTCGGATAAAATTTTTCAAGTTACGTTGCCCGCCGGGGAACAGGGGGAGGAGTGGGAGTAAAGTCGATAGAGCTTTCCCGAAACGAGGTAGAACTCGCGAGGCGATCATCACGAGATCGCGAGAGAGCGACAAAATGGATTTTTTATTCTTAATCGCGATTTTCACGCGTGATTGGTTTCCACTTGGACTCGATTTTAAAAATAGTTTCGTTGCTTTCGAGCGTAGGTCAAAGTTGTGGATTCAACGGCGGTGCTTACGAGTGGTGCGTGTGTATTTATATTTTCTCCCGTTAGAACCGGAAATCAGACTTCTCTTTCGTTGTCCAACCATCGACGGAATCGCGTCGCTTAACCGTTGCTAATTTCGCCTGTTGTAATCGCGTAATCGCGCCGATTCGATCCGTACGAAATGATAGGAATCCGGCGGGTCAAGCGTCATTTTCGAACGACACGCTCGTACGAGTTGATACTAATTATGTCACGAGTATAATTTCATACCTGCTCGTGAACGGCGAGGCGGGCCACCGAAGCAATCAACTCGAGCACGTTTCGCGTGGGAACACACGGAATATGCTAGCATTAACATCCCGCGATCCTCGAGACAAAATGAAACAACCATCCAGCTCGCGATTATCCGCGTTGAATAATTCCTGTGATTCTCTGAATTGCGCCAGAGGTTTGTCGAAATTAACAGAACTAGTTCAAAAAATTGTTCGAATTGTTCGGGATTTAATTACGCCGCGCCGAGATGCACCGAATCGTCATTTCCTCTGTTACGTTTCAATACAACGGACGGAGGGTGGAAGGTACGTTACAATTAGCAGCTACTTAGTTCATCGTAGCGTAACGTTATAACAATATTGTCATTCGTGTTGTTCAAATTTGTCGTTTGTTCGCAAAAGAGCGAAACACGTTCTAGCGTGGGGAATAATTTCTGTCAGTCCGTGTAGCAGCATTTTAATCCCACGCATCCTTTCATCAAACATCAGAAATGCAAAGAAATTGCATTCCAAATAAAGAATAAAAAAAAATCTTACATTTTAGGATATTAATGCTTCACATATATTCACTATGTTAAATAAAAATTCAACGGTATTTTATACATAATTAATTTGTTTAAACGTAGTTAATTCTAATAAAGGTTGCAGTAAATGAAAAACTGTTACGATTGTTTTTTTTCTCTTGCATGTACCTCCTGATTTATGAGCATAGTACAATGCAATTGCAATTCTTTAAGATCGTGAAATTCCTTGGTCTCATTTACTAGCTATTAAATCCTTTAAAAAAAAAAAAAAAAAAAAAGAAAGATGACCAGTTTTTCAATAAATGAAACAGAGAGGACTTAGTTGTGTTTTTAGTTATGTCATTTGGAACATTGTTATCAAATTCACAAAGAACTGAATAGTACAATCGATTGATTCTAAGGACGACGAATTAATTTGTACACCTACTGTAAAATACGATCGCGTTACGTATATTTCAAGAGGAAAAAAAAAAGAGAAGATGACTCGTTAACATTGTAATTTTCTTTCGAAATGACACGGTTTTCCGCTGCTAGTTTACACGATGATCGTGATGATGCTTTGTGCACGTGCACGGAACGAGGGCGCAGAGAGGTAATAGGTCGTCCAGCATGCTAAATTGCAGAATTTATTAGTTATTATGAGGAGCATGCGTACGTATTTGCACGTATCGTTTATGAGACGATACACAAAGGGCGGGACATGGTCATTTAAATTGCGTGACGAGCGCTGCTACTTGCTAGGCATTACGGAGCAAACTCGGCTAACTTTGTTAAAAACTCGACGAACAAGCTTAAAAATGATCAATTTCAAGACTAACCGAATTCAAAAATTATGCAATAATGCCGTGTTTATGCAAATTCAAATTGTCGACTGAGGAAATGGAACTTTAGAAACTCGTTTCATTCTTTCAATGTAATAACAAATATCTTACATTGGTTATTTTATAAATTTTTGTGTGTGCATTCTTGTATCTTTAAATTGTAGAAATTTTTACTTAAAAAAAAAAAAAAATACGAGCGATTTACAAAAAATATGATATTTAATTTACATGATAAATTCATACAGTTGCCTAAGGAAATAATTTGATTTGCTATTCCACGAATACTACGTTGGAATAGAAACAATGTAAACACTATTTTGGCAAGGATATTACTATTTACAAACTGTTTGTCATAAATAAGCATAGTAGTTAGACAACGTTAGTAACTTGTGAAAAAATATATTGCTTTAATGATGATGGAAGGAAAAGTAATGATTATCAAGCAACAATTATTTACTGACAATCGCATAATATAAAAATATGAAAGTACATAAATTCTGCTTGAAACATTTTTCTGTGAAAGAAGTTTAAAGAACGAGTAACTACGAGATGCAAAGATATCGAAAAAGAAATACAAATTTACAATTAGACTGCGGATGCTTGTGCATTTTTACATTTTTGTGAACATAACTAAATAGAAATTCGTTTCATTCACTAAATATTACAAAACACGCTTTATTCTTAATATTCCGTGTATTCTTCATTATTGTACACACTCTGTGGACTTTTACGCCCTTAAATTTCCCCAAAAATGCATAAACATCCACAGTCTATTTATAATCGGCGAACGGAGGGAGTTCCTTTGTGGCAAATTGCTTCTGATTGTAATACAGGATGAGACGTAGCAATCTGATAATTTTTCAAACGCAATAGAATTCTAGTTTTCAATTCTTTGACAAGTCCTTTGTGTCGATAGACGAGTATTATCACGTCATACTTTCCAACATTATCAAAGTGTCATCCTAGTGAGAATTGCAAACGATTGGGATATTTACCAAATGTTGAATAAAACAAATTGTAAAACATTGTAAAGTATACGGAGGGAAAAATTTATTTTTTTTTTTAAAGAGAACTCCGACGAGAGTCTGCTTCGAAGAATTTCCGCTAAACTTTGAATCGTTTCGATCATTTCAATTTCATCTGTCAATCGTTGTTTTAAATACTGATTATCAACGATGAAATAACCAGTATTTTATCCCACTATCGAACGTGTTCAATGCGGGACGAAAATTGTTTTGATTTCTCTTTTACTTTTAATTGTATTTCAAAATGCCCATTATTTAGTGATTGATATTTAACGGTATTTAATCATCATTGTTTAATATTGAAATTATTAATTTAATGAGAATTAATTTAAGAAACAACGATGTCGATATATATTTATCGATCAACGCGTCGATCAAATTATCATCATTGTATCTTAATAAATACAAATCACACGTTAATTGCGATTAATTCTATTGTTAATAAAGTGGCAATAAATAGGCTTTAAATTCCCGTAGCATTAATCGCAACGATTGACGATATTCAACATTAAGAATTCGTCAGGTTGTTGGAAAAATAACACAAAAAAACACTGATGGTGTAGAAAACACGACAGGATAGTATAGAAAAGACGACGTAAGACGGGACAGCAAAACTTTCCTGAACAATTTTCTTCTCCTTTTAATGAGAACAGAGTTACAATCTGGCCCAATTATTAAAATCCGAGTCCACTCCGTTCGTATTATTAATTTGTTTCAAACAGTATATCACGATAGCGACAGATAGATTACAGTGTTATACGAAACGTCAAAATCTCTTATATAAGCGTACACGTGCATACACGACGTTATTTATCATTTTTTTACAAACGTTCAACGTACTTTCGTGAGCAGCACATTGATTTTTAATAATTTACCCGCTGTTTCGTTGCGCGTTCGTCTATCTCGTCGGGACGGGAAATTCCAAATTGACATGAAAGGCCGGAGAGCATTGGATCGATAGCAGTAATTAAGTATCTAAAGGCTACGGCCGTAAATGCGTCTGACATCGAGCAAACTGTGCTTTAGCCTCCGCTGCTCTGGCAAACTTTATTATTTCCGCGGTATTTTAATCAATTTCCGTACTGTCAATATTTAGACGCAGCAATTTCCATGCAGCATATATCGTGTAAACACAACAGTTATTTGCATCGATGATGAACCGAGCGCAAAAAAAAGGAAACGAGAACGCCGGGAGGAAGTGGCCGAAGAAGCTGCATTTACACAAGAAATAGCCACAATGCGACAACTGACAAACATCGCGCTAGACAATTAAAACACAGCGTAAACACGCTTGCACATCGTCAAAATCACGAACGATTTTATCCAGCCGCGTGTTCAATCTCCTTCGCGGGTCAAGGCTTGTTAATCACAGGTATATAACTTTTTATAGATTACTTGAACTTCCACTTGCTGCCTATACATATCTGTACTTGAGAATGGGTGTTCGTTTGCCATGATTCATTGATTCATCATACTTTGTAGCGAAATAATAACGCAGCGCTGTCCTATTTATCTTAGTCGATGGTTAATGGTTCGTTGGAAACGTCGAAAATTTATCGAATCATTGTTCCACAGTGTGTGACAAAGTCATTTCGGGAATAAAGCGATATTTCTGCGCGATAAAACTCGTTCTGAGAAAGGTTAATGCATCGTGAATGGTTAACTGGTTCGTAAAATTCAACTGCTCATTTATTAGGAGTCACATTCAGGTACTTTATCGTTACGTTTCGTGTTAAAAATTATATACATCGTTGCATGCAGTGGTTCGTTTCTTGATACGGTAAAATGAACTGGTTCACTGATTCTCGCCTCTATTACTGATTTTTTTTGTCCGTGTAACAGGAATTCAGGAGACAGATGGATTCAGCCGGCAAGAGTTCATTTAAATTTAGTTGAAATGAACAAAGTTCGTATAAACGAAGTTCTACCGAGTTGATGCCGAGTTATTTAATCACCTTATTTAATCTTGCGCGCCATTTCACGTGCTGTTTATTTGTTCAATGATTTGTCACCTGTCGTGCTTAAATTAATCGTCAGAAACCGATAACGCGAGATAACGCGACGAAACTGACGAAAAATAACGGTCTCGAAACGTTTCGTTTCGTGCTATCCATACCCATGTTTTTTATCGATCATATTTTAACAATTTCACCAAATGAAATGAATACAAATCGAAGGGTTTAAATTCCTCTTTTTGCGGACTTTTCTGTCACACACTCCATTTTGTCAAAGAAATGTGATTTTAGTTAGTTTCAAATGAAAGTTTGTCAACGTGAATATCAGTTTACTATAAATTTTTTTGGACGTTCGAAACAGTACTTGTTTCACAAAATTTTCAGCAGTTTTATAAAAAAATAAAAAAAGATAAAAGCTGAATTCCGATCTGATTGCGTTCTCTTAATCCTTTTGAATATCCACGTGTGACATTAAGTTGCCATCTGCGCAACAACCCTTGTAAACCTCGCAGTGATCGCAACGAATTCCACAGAAAACCTTTTCCCCTTTTAAAGGTTAGCAATGCATGCTGTTTGCATGAGAGAAACACGCGGCGCATCATTGCTCTTTAATGCAGGTCACGGTTCACGGCCGAACGATCTTCATTCGGAATTGTAGTTGTTGCCCTTTCCACCATTCTCTTTTTCTTTTTTCTTTTCCCCATGATTGTATGCCAGCTCGAAATGCGCAGAGAATCGAACGGAAACTTTCTTTGTTGGAAATTTTGTTTGCATCCGCCTGATAAAACAGCATAAGTTACTTAGCGATGTGCAAGGTTGCAAGCTATCAGTGGATCGATTGGCCGGCTAAAGTTGGGAACTTCTATCAGTCGGACGTTTAGAGTGTGTAGCGTTGGACTAAATTGAGAAAAGCCTTGTGAATTATTTTTCTGATGCCACTTTCCTTCCATCAAATACAGTGGAGCATCCTGATATACGAACTAATAGGTTTAATGGAATTTTTGGACACCGAATGGAACAAACCACTTCTTTGATATTGAATTTATATTGTTTATTGTCACTTGTTTCAATATTCAAAAATGTTGCGTTTTTTAAATCTTTTTGACATAAGTACGTTCTTTAAATCATCTTTCGTTTCAACGTTATTCCCGCTTGCTGTTTCAGTTTGTGGAAAAATTTCGACTACGATTATCTTTCACGAACGAAATATTGATTTATCAGAGAATTAAACATAATTTCTTATATTCCCCTTTCATGTAAAATTTCGAATCTTCTATTTTAGTACAATTACGAAAAATACGTCAAACGTGCAACGCAAAATAGTTTAGTACAAAAAAAAAAAAAAAGGTATCTATTACTAGTAAATATTCTGTTCAGGTAATACAATATTCAGATATTAGACTTATTCGAATATGTTTATTTTTTAAAATTTTGCGTTTTAATTCGTAAGATTAAATCTGAACAAAATTATTGTAAACTGATGAATGTACGGATAATAAAACATTCGGATATTACACTATTTGAATGAACAGTACCGAATGTTAGGTTGATATAAGATGAAATTTTAACGAAAACTCAACGTGAATGAATCTCAGCGGCGGGAAAGCATTCAATGCACGAAATTGCTTTCACGGAGACACGCGATCATTGCAAAACCGATCAAGGACCTCTGGCTGTACGAACCGACCGGCCTTGAATTAGTAGGTATTCGATGACTGAAGAATGTATCAGACCTGTGTGCACGCGTGTCCGGATTAATCGCGATCGTGACACAGAAATTTCGCCTTCGAACGATCGCGGAATCGTTCGTGCGAACGTCGTTCTCACGGATATCGAGAGTGAAAGAAGAAAAAGGAAAAAAAAAAAAAGAAAGGAAGAAAGTTACTCGAGCATTGTTCGCCGCTTATACTTCTCACTATGACCCAGAGAGAAAAGTACGCTCGTTATATTCAGACCGGGAATGCTTCCAGGAATCTTAATAGCAGATTTGAACGTTAAACACACCGCGACTGGAATACCGGTGCGTTATGCCTGGTTATTTTCAGTCGCCTATCAAAATTTCCACCCGCTCGCCAAGTTCGCGTGGAGCACGCCTGTACATGCGTACACGGTCTAGTTTGTTTTCGCGTCGAGGGAACTTTTTACAAGTTTTCAACGCGATGGGAAATTATTCGTTCTTATAAAAATGTCAGGCTCACGTGACTTCAATTAATTCCTCGGCCATCGGTTTTCGTTCAATTCTCCGCGGAAACAGTTGCATTTATTTTTTTTATCATTATAGTCGATTGTTCTTTAACAAGGCATATTCATAAATAGTTGTACAATCAATAATCAATAGCAGTGTAATGTTTATTATTAGAAGCACATTTCATAATTCCCGAGACAGCGATTTATGATAGAACTATCATTGTGAAACTCTTGTGACGCGAATAATCTCACGCTTTTTATTATTTTAATCTATACTTTTATTTATTTACATCGACGACACTTGAGCAATCAAAGTTACATATGCGTGACGTCAGTTCATAAATGTACAATCACTTCGTTCTTTACTATTTTAGATTCAATCATTTGTCGTTCTAACGAATGTTTCAAGTTCGTGAAAGACAGACTTGTTACGTATCATCTCTCATCGTATATATGCGTGCGTATATATTCTAAAGTATTTCTCAACTTATTGGACAAGGAACTGTCACACGAAACTGCTGTTTTATACTTTCATTTAGAAACTCGCTGTTACACGCAAGTTACTACCAACTTCGTCGACGAGACAGACACGCGAGAATCATTCACTGAGAATTCACTGAGATTCTGATATAGCCTAGTGTGAATACTAATATCACGTCGCGTACTTCAAAGTTAGAAACAGATCTCTATCCTAAGATTCCTTGTCACGGCACCAGAAAGGTGACAGTGTCTTCCTGGTAACTATGCCAGACAGTTTGCCTGAACATGTTACCCAGCATCGAGCTTAAGCTGTTCCAACTCCGTCTAACGTCGAGTATGTATGCATTTGGAACAGAGGCAAACTTCTCCATCATCGAATTCGTCGATCAACGTCCGAAGTTCCAGCATCGATATGCTCGATCCTGGGTAGCGTTGCCTCGCACAGAAGCGGCGTCGTTGCTCGCGTGAAAAAGGAAACTGGGTTAATTGATGCGAGCTCGCGGCCCTCTGAGAGAGAGCAACAGCAAATTCCGCGATCGAAAGTCGCGACCCGGCACTCCGGCGAAACGTGAGCCGACCCGACTCGCGAAGGCATCACGTTTCCACCGGGAAATGCGAAAAATCACAACGTCTCTGACGAGCAATCTCCCCGCGCTTGCCGACACATCGACGTGTTTTACATTGCAAATAAGCAGCCACGGGCAATTTTTACCGGTGTTACGCCGGAAAAACTATAGCGAATGCAATAAAGCACAATAGAACTGTAACATGTCACGTTACAGGTAGCATTATCTTAAAGTCTTTTCTTCTTCGTCTTCATTCTTTATCACGATAGTTTTCTCGCAGTCGGAAACCGAGGAAAGGATTCAACGTGTCTGTTCAACTTTTACTTTCAATAACATTTGCTTTCAGTAATAGAAATATTATTTGGAGCAATTCGTTGTACGAAGAAATGAACTTTAAGTGAACTATGTTGCATTTAAAGAGTCTTTTGTATTCTATATCTTCTGATTTCTACATTACGCGAGTAATCAATCTTTTCGATGTATCCGTCGATCTGTGCAATAAATCATTTCTGCGCGGCAAATTAGAAGCTATCGCTGATCGGATTATATCGATATGCAACAGCGTGTTCAAGGAAACTGTATGGAAATTACGCTGAAGAAATCCAGAGTAATTTGTCATTCATTCAAAGCGACATGTCGGAAATTGCATCCATTTGACTCTCTTCAGATGCAGCTTAACTCGCTTAAGACGTTTTCTGTTACAATCAAGAGGTGTATTTTAGATAATAGTTCTTGTCTCACTGTGTATTATTCATCTCATACGTATTATTCAGAATCAGAGATCGAAAGAAGCACGTCTGCACATTTTTTCACCTCAATTTGCTATCTCTCTTGAGTAAATTAGTAGTAATTCATCTTTTTTTTTTTTCGTCATAAAGCTTGCGTAACCGATTGCCTTATAGTTGCTACGTAGAATGTCACGTGGAAGGGGACACAGGTATGGTGTTTCACATTTTTGTGAAACAGAGATTCCAGATGAAATTTTCGCGCGGTTGCCTTAGCTACACTCGGTTGCGTACTGTTCATCATCCTCTGTCAGGCTACCACCTGTTTCCGTGCTCGGTGTGCTTTATTCAAGGAGTCAGTAGACCGAAAGGCGATCGTCAATCTGACCGGAAGGTTCGCCAGTACCGGAAGGGGTTCGTGAAAGGCGGTGCAATTAATTAAGATGGAATTATGCTGCCGGCTTGTTCACGCCTGAAGGAATAGAAAAACGCGAGAGAACGCTCGAAACCTAGGATCGTTCCGCCTTTTATCACAAAACTTTCATGTTCGTTTCCTTTGTTTTTCGTTAAAAAAAAAAAAAAAAAAAAAAAAAGATGATGTAGGTATTTCTCTTTATTAACCCAAAAACCACGTTTGACGTTAATTGACTTTTTCTTTTTAATAATTTTCGTTTTAAATGGTGGTGGTGTATGCTCACACATTGATTTCATTTATATATAATTATAAAATTTATTACTGTTAAAATGAAAACTTCTAAAGGATTAAGTAGTGGAAATTCATACGAAATCGATTATGTAAAGTCAAAAAAAAGAAATTTTTTTTTCGTAGTTTTTAGAGAAAGATAAAGAACTAAATAGAAAGGTTACGATTCTATGGAATTTTATATTTCTATGAAGACGATTGGAGGAATAGAGTCTAATTTCCTTTACTAATTTATATTCTAACAAATACTCTATTTTTATCACTTCGTATATTTTTGCATACTTTCGTTCAGCTTTCTGCACGTCCGTGTTCTTCAATCTCGCCAATGAATTTATAAAAATCCGCACTCTAGTTGTAACTCAGGTGAAATTGAATGCCGGAAGTCTACTTTATTTGTCTTCAGTATATTTTCCTCTCGATGAAAACTTCTGCCCACTTTCCTCTCGTTTAATCTTTCATAATATCTTCCATCAATGTACCATCCCTACCGAAGTTTAATTATCGGGGGATAAAAGACCGATCGCTCGATCACGCTTTTCCCGCGGCGATCCCAAAACTGACCCCTGAACGTTCCTCGAATTCGAACAAGGGTACTGAAGAAGAGCGGTCGTAAAACGAAACGACAGCAGGATCGTTTCTTTCCTCTGGAATTCACAGCCATGTGGGCAGTTACCCTTGGTCGTTTCCCTCGAATCACTTGGCTCGTTGTCCTTGGGCTTTTCATTAAAACTTTACGATGTCAACCGAAGAACGACGTAATATTTCTGGAATACCTCGTCTAACGTTGAACTTTTCGCTTTGCGTCTCTCGCTGATTTACGTCGACGGGATGGATTAAAATTTGCCAGAAGTCACTTTTGTTTCACTTCGCGTCCCGATTACAGGCTTACTGCGGAGTCGCGATCGTTCGTGTGAACAATGATGTCGCAGAGGCGAAGGCTCTTTCAGAGAGGCTCGGGCGAGTATTGGAGGAAATTAACGACAGAGCCGGCTCTGTGAAACGGAGATGCAAATAGATTCAATTAATAACGATAAATGACAAACTCGCTTTTCCTGCTGTCACTTGGCACAGCTCGCGTGTATATAGTACGGTGCCTTTTTAATGAATTTCTGCTGATGAACAAGCGAGACAAAGCAAATAACGAAGCGTAACGCAAAGGAATAGAAATTATAGATATTACTATGCAGCTCTTGATAGTCCTTTCAATTAAGAGAATGAAATGGCAATACGTTTGATAAAGTGCTTTGCCACTAGATAGATTACGTTTTTTTGCGTCGAAATCAACATTAGAGTGCACGAGAAAACACAGCCATTCAGTGCAAGCGTCGCGTTACAATTTTCGTTGTTGAACGAATAATAATTTGACAGGCGTCAATAAATTTCAAAAAATTGCGATATCTCGTGAAAATCTATTCGACCTGATTCATTTTATACGACTTTAACAAACAGTATCTTTCATACTTTCGTCGTTCTTCACGTGGTTTTTATCCAGATGTTTGTTATGAAAAATATTATATAACAAATTGCAATAATATCATATAACATAATATGTGTTATATCTTTATACTAAAAAAAGAAAAAAAGAATATAAATATACGAACTGATTAAAAGGAATAGAAATTCGATGAACGATCGTATATGTCATCAATGGAGCAATTTGTAAGAAATCTTCCGACGTAACGCAAATAAATGTCGAGTCGATCTCGGAACGACGGAATAAACCTAGGAAAGTCGATCAATTTCCCAATGAAAGATTCAAGCTGAATAGGCAATTCATAATTCTCGGCCGTGATCAATCTCGGCGCTAACACCGAGATACGCGATCCGTGAACATCATTTTTGCAAAACCAATGAATGGATGAATTTTACTTCAAATCAAACATCTGCGAATCGCGGCACGATAACAGAAGCACCTAGTTATTTGCCCTAGTTTACGGTGTTCCGTGGCATTTTGCGCGCACGCGTGTTTCTATACGATCATCATCATCCCCTGCCAAGAGCAAACACAGGCTAAAACTACTTTAACCATGAATTTAATCTGTCAATACATCGATGATTGACCATGATCGTTTGACGTTGAGAATATATTATAATTTTATACAGATGATTTCCTTGAAATTAGTTGAATGAATTCATCTTGAAAGAAAGTGTCTGAAAAGTAGGATATATCGTTCATTTTGTTAACGTTGCTTTTCGTTGCCTCTCCTGCCAAGTATCGTAACGCAGCGAGTATGTGATTAAATAATACTGGAGATTGTTCTGAATATTGATCGGTATGAATTAACTGATGAAGCAGTCTATAAAACGGAACTCTTTTCTAGAGAGAGTCTGTCCCTTCCTGTAATTAACCCCACTTTGTTAGAATTTTAACCCGATGGACGTTCTCAAATCTCTGGTGGCTTCTATCGACAACTTTGAAAGTCCCGTTCTTCCACTTTGTCCCTTGCCATTAATTTTTGTCATTTATCGATCTTTCATCAGTCTCGCCTGCCCTTGTTATTTTAGCATTTAAGGTTGCAACAAATGAAATGTTCGATTTTGTTGTATCAATATTTCTCTTTTCTTAATAAATGTTTAAGTTCTTGTTTTAAACGTAACTTCAAGAATAGACTTTCTTTTGCATTTATTGGTAACTTGCTTTTTTGATTACCATTTTCTTAGTTAGACTCACAAAGAAATTGTTGTGAATACCCTTAAAGAATTAATCGACCCCAGAGTTCCAAAATAGATGTTTATAAAAGTAATAAAAAATTTTTTACTGTATTAAAATACTTATAATTATATATAATTAAATTAATTGGAATAAAAAATGTATAATTAATTGAAAAGAATATGTAATAGTACTATAATAATATTTCAATTGACAAAATTTCATATTAACGAATGTTCCACTCTACTTGAAATTACTGCGTTGGAAATCGAAAATTTCACATGTCACAGTGCAATACTAAATACATTTTTTACTACGTCTGCTTCTCGATCGACCAACCTTGACTTCATCGGTGATCGATGACGAACTGAGGAAATCGTGATCGCACAATAGGATCGAGAGTCCATTGTATGCGCAATCGTCGATCCGTGCATCCTTCGAGATATACATACGTCGATTTCGAGATATTGTTTCACCGACACAAGAATGTCGATCCGCATCACGAAGCGTGTGATACATGCTGATTGATTGGCATTTCAAAAATGTTGACCACTTGGAATAGAAAGTCGCCATCAGGTTACATCATTTTTGGGAACGAAAAATTTTGCAGATATCGAAAGTTGATTTCGAAACGATTGTGATTCAGAATTGTTCCTAATCTCATCACTTTTCCTCTTATTCGTGGAATTGTAAATCGCTTATCGTAAGACGTCGTGACATTAGTGACATCGAACTCTGAACTTTGAAATTTTCTACAGAATTTCAATCGATACATACGCAGTTACGTCACTTTGAATGCAACTTATTATTGTTCATACAGTACTTAATGCGCTTCGTTGATCGTATTAATTGCACGAGACTCGAATTATTATTTGAATCAGTCGCATTTTCAGACATGCTTCTGTACCACCATAATTGTAGAACTGTTCACGACGTAATTCTTGCGTTATGTTCATGATATAAGACTGAATTTATTATCTGTTCTATTTTTTTAATCGATACGTATCGCGATATTTCAAAACAAATATAGAATCAAACGATCGTATTATACCACCGCATGCCGCGAAAAGGCGAAAAGCTTGCAAATATTTTTCAATGCATCCGACAGATGTCAAAAGATGTCGAGAATACTTCTCGCGACACGCGAAAAATATTGCACGCATTAAAATGCAAATTTCTTTCGTATCACTTTGATCATAGACCAAAGAAAGTATCTCTCTGCTCTCTCTTAAAAGTACATCAGTCTGCAGGTCAAAAGTCGATGCTTTATCTGCTTTTCTTTTCAAAATCGATACTGTCGACACTCTTCATTTTGCACGTAGTTCCTTTTTACTAAATTACACATTAATCACGAATTAATTACGTATTTTGAGCTGGCGACAAATACGTGCGATCGTCGCGAATAAAACAATCTTGCATAAGATACATTTGGACATTGCCGGACGATCTCATTTCTACAAAAAACTGGCGATGAAATTTCCCGCGGAACTAGATAAAAATTAGAGTTTCCATACGTCGGAGTGAGATTTTATCCGGCACTATTCATGGAAGGGACAAAGCTCATCTGTACCATGATTCACACACATGGAATTTCAATGGAATCCGTCCATACAGTGATGCCTTTAGCGAAATTGCATCGGCAAAAGAGATTCACTTTCCACTTAGAACAGTGTTGAACGTCATATACTCTAGTTTTCCTCGCCATTTGATGCCTCGATGGTATAAAAAAAAAAAAAAAAAAAAAAAAGAAAGAAAGGGGCTTCGCGCCAATTCCAAACGCGACGTATCAAATCTGATCGATAATTTATTTTTGACCGACATTAAGTGAACGCGTGTTCATTCATTCGTCTGTGAATTTTAGAAAACAGCGTGTATCTAGAAAATCTAGCGATGCGGTCGTAACATAGTTCTTTTGAAACGAAGAATAAAGAGAAGCGCAACGAGTTTTCACGCAAACTTCGACTCGTTCGTTCTTCAGAATTTTCCGCAGATAGGATCTAATTAACCTATCCGCGACATGAAACCGCTCTTGTAGAACCAACCAGAATCACATTTTCGCTAATTAGGGAGACCATCGATCGTTGAGTTCATTCGGGCAGGTACAGCTAATTTCCAGGAACCGAGGTCCAATATCCCAAACTTATCGTTTAAGCACGGTGCAAATGACGAAAAGACTTTGTCAGTTTTCCGCGAGAATGCTCGATACGAAACCTCATTGTCTGGCCATTGTAAATGGTTCGACATGTGCAGTTTCATTCTTGGCCCGGCGGAAGTCCACGGATACAAGCCCATTGTTTCCCGATAGCAATCGTACATCGATCACAGCGAACGACTCGCGATACTTTTGCGTGAATCGAGCCGTAGAGTCGAGTCGAGTCGGTATCGAAATCGGCGAGAATGCAGCGGCTGAAAATCGAGAACGGAATCCGTGGAATTTCAACGAGAGGAAAGATCGTCTGTAGCGTTGCTCCTCTTTGTTGCAGGCAACAAGAAGCGATTCGAAGGCTTCTGTCGAGATGCAGTCGCAACCAGCCGAGATACAAAATTCCCTGGCAAGTGGAATTTATCGAGTGTATCTGGAAATAATGTTGAACGTTCGTGTGAACGATACTTTCTGACACTCCGTGCCTGTTTCACGAAGAATGCCATTAGAATTGGCGGGCAATAATTCACGTGATTCTCTCCTCAGATGATTGGATCCTCCTCGAGGATATTTCAACGATCTACTGATTTATAAGTGACGCGACTAAATCATGCATGGACGGTTTATTACGTCGGATTGGCGAAAAGCAACGTCTGTCTGTGAATCGTATGGAAACATGGAAATATTAATTTACCAATCGATTGCACGGGCAGAACGGGAACCGTCATTATTCACCCTGACGATTATTAATAATCAATGCCCACAAACAACTGCAATTTCGCTGGCAACGTGGTGGAGGAGGTTGCATTGTCACAACTAATAACCAGCTCTAGGAATTAAACTCGCGCGATTAATCTTTCAAATTCATTGATGGGAAAGATATTAATACGAACCAAGTACGAACAAGCAAGAGAAGAGCTAAAGTATTTTGTCACGAAATCCCGTTAGATCAGCTTTATCGTACAGATCAGCTGATATAGTAATTAGCTCACGTATGCGATAACGAAATTTCACGCTAAAATCTCCTTTCTTTTTCGAATTTTCAATCGATACCATGTTTATTTAGGTCTCCGTATAAAATGGATTAGGAAACTTGTAATCTCGCTGCAAGCGTTGTTGCGCGATCGAGCGGGGCAATTTGCGTTAGCAAAGTTTCCCCTATGTCAGAGAACTCAATCAACGGAAATACTGGTTATCGAGAAATGCATTTGTCAAATGGAGAAAAATGATCGAATCAGAAAAGACAAATATATAGATATAAAAATATATAGATGTAAAAGTTGATCATGCTTTTAATCACATTTTTGACAAAAGATTTGAAATGAAAGTGGATAAGTAAAAATGAGCTAACATCGAAGTTCACGTTCGTGCGTCTGAAAGAACGTGAAAGGAACTTCAGTTCTACCGGCGACAGTTTTTAATAGCACTGACAGAATCGTCGAAACGTCGCTGGAACCGGAAACGTTTCGCGTGCAGAGGCGCATTTAATTCGACCGGGACGCTGCGAAATTAGTATGCGATGCGTTATGCCGCGACATTGCCCGCGTTCGACCGGGCACAAATTAAAGGAACGAGCAATAGTGGGCTGAGAAAAGCTCTGCAAGGCGTGCATGCAGAGCTCCTACGATGCTCGGCCATTTTCCCATAAATTCGGTGCAACCGGTTCCGAAAACGTAAAGGTGCTTACACGACGCGTGAATGAGACTCAGTATGCCTGCGGCCATTCACCTCGTGTTTGATTTGGAGGAAAGCTTCACCTTTTATTCGGCGCATTCTACCGAATCAACCAACGCATTTTTCCCTCGTTTTTTCTTTTCTCTCCCCTCCCCCTTTCGTTGTATTCCTTTTGTGAAACACAATTTCCGTAGTAGGTATCAAGAAAATTTTTACACGATAGTCGTGGATCTGTTAAAAACGGAATCCAACCAGTGAGGGAGGATTTAAGTGATCCGTAGTATCCCTGGCTAAATCTCATTCGACTGATCTGTGTTGTCTAGTGAGATATCGGCCTCGTTTACCAACGACTCTTTTTTTATTCCTCGCCAAGGTATACGCGTGGATCTCGTACTGCACGTGGGCCACGAATTGTTCTCTCCGTAATCGTAAAATATAAATTGAACTCGGGCCTTTTAACATTCTCTACGTTTGTTCAACGCTATATCCTTCGATTTGGAGCACCGCGTGTGTTTGACGCTAATCTACTTGAGAAAAGTGTACTGAAACGTGTTACATTTATGGGAGGTTATTTTCAACTCTTCACTTAACCTCTGCTTTGGAACTGGAACTAAATCGAACTTTCAATCTTCACACGCTGTCGTGTAACTTATTGATGCTGTTTTGTCCGATGGATAATAAACGCGAACGACGATCGAATGCCCGTTCTCATGACAATGGGAAACGTGTGTCGCGTCTGAGTAATTGTTTACCGCATTGGTGAAAGAGGGAGATTCGATTTTTCGCTTATAATCCATCGCTTATATTCTCGGAATTCTAGCGCGACATTCCATCGAATTGACGCGTGACTAAGAGAATAACCGCAGCTTTGTTTTTCCGCATGAAGAACACCATGTTCAATATGAAATTGTTGGTTAGTTTTCCCCCAATTAAGGCCGTTGGTAATAGAACCAATGAAAATGTTATATCGAACGATCAAAGTTAATACGATCTTACCTAAATGTTTCTTCTGGCGTCGTGGCCCACACCCTGTTCAAGACTAAATCAACTGTCACTCGTAACGCCTACGATCGTACACAGTCTTTTAGCACGACACACTGCTTCACACCTACCCGCTTCGATCTTTATTTATTTCGTGAACGCGAAATGCAGAAAGAGGCGAGTCGTCAGAACCGTCCTCTGACCGTGATTACTGCACGAATGCTTCATGTACGTCATGCCCTGAGAAGCTTGCGCCGCAATGCGAACTACCGCACACTGCCACCTGGTTTGAAAAGCGTACTAGGGTTTTTAGTTCTCATAGTATCCAGTCATACCAGCGCGCAGTAACTTTTTGTTTCCAGTCGGTATTTTTCAGCTTCTACAATTCGGCTCTCCAACTTCCTGCAATCAAGGTGTCTATATAACTTCTTTTTTTATACGAATTTGTTATAAATTTTTTATTCATCGAAATTTTATTTTAGTACGTTATACGCCCATGAATTATGTTCGAACTCCGTAATTTGCTCAATTACGAATTATTCGATCTCGTTACAATTGAAATATTTCGATAGACTTCACAATTATGTGTGTATTTGTAATAACATTTTATTTTCGTTTACAAACAAAATATTTTACAAGCATACTTTTCAGTTGAACTTTTATTTACTTGTAACGTGTTGACGAATTCAATTGGACAAAATGAATGTTAGCCAATAGCAATTTTTAAAGTAATTTCTTGACTGTTAAATCTAAGGAATAAATACGTCAAAAATACGTGCATCGTTGTTACAATTTTGAAAAAAATAATAATTATCCATTTGTCATATACGTCAGGTGTGAGCAAATACGTGAAATATTTATTTTGGACTATCCCTCTCCAATCTAAAGAAGCAAGAATTACGTGGATGCAAAGCAAACGTACACGATTGTTTCACCTATTTGTTAATATTATGGATTGACTTTCTAGTGATACTATCTTAGTTTATTATTTTGCACTTGAAAATTGATATTTTACGTGAACATAAGTCATTTCTACGGACAATTACCGAGTTTTATTATTTTATTTCTATGGAATTAATTTGAATAATTTCAACACAGTATTGTTACTTCGAGAAAGTTGATAACATTTGTATTTAATAAATTTTTTCGAAACAGCAATATGGCAGATGATAAAAATGAAGATACAAAAGAGGATAACGCTAAGGAAAATAAAGATCAGCGACAAACGATAGCTGCGGAGGAACGTTCGGAATATTTTAAAAAATTAGAGAAATGGTTACATGAAGCTTATGCATGGCAGAGCATGGCTGCAATGTTTCCATATTATTTAATGTCTGGACAAATAATAAATCCATCTGGTAAGATCATGGTCAGAATGTTATCATCTCATATAAAGCATATAATTTACAAATTACATGTAAATTCAGTGTGTAACAAAATTATTCTATAAAATAGAATAATTATAGGTGTACCATCATTCTCATCGCAAGTATCAAATGTAGCAAATACACATAGGTTAATTGTTGGCACAAATGGCCAGGAGAACGATCCAGTCAGACAAAGAAGACCGCAAGACCATGTAGGACCTCCATTTCAACCTCCTGGAGCTGAAGGTAGAAGGTCATAACGATATCTCCTGTGTCCATCACATTCCAACAGAGGTTCAGCTAGTACTATATGTGCTTTTATTACAAAAGTACTGCATTTTGTATAATTATCTTTGAGATGTTAATTTATGTGTTCTTAAGAAGTGTCATGTAATGCAGTATTTTTGGAACATACATTTTCATCTGTATCATTTAGTATCGTAATTGTCTTGTCTATTGAGATTTAAGAAAATAATTCTTTCAGGTTTTGAATATCGTATACCTCCAATATGGAAGAGATTTGTAGCGGAGTTTATAGATTCAACAATGTTGTTTCTTTTGAAGTTTTCCATTACTTTCATTGCTATTGATGTTTTTGATTTCATGTATGTAAAATTTCTCTTTATCTGTTTGTAACTTCATCTTTCTTTGACTTGCCATCATTCTATTTTGTTCTAGAGATATAGATGATCTAGACTTGGTACGGGCAAACTTGAGAATTGATTATAAAATGGCTTTAGAAATGACATATGGTATATTAGTATTAGAAATAATTCATCGTGTGATAGTATGCATTTTTGAGGTGTGTATACCATTGCTAGGTAATAATATGAATTAATGTTCAATGAAAACATCTTTTTAGGCATTTTGGCTTCAACATGGTGTAAACGGTCGTATTGGTGGTGCAACACCTGGTAAATCCATGATGGGATTAAGAGTAGTTCAATGCCGTAATGTTACACCTGTTGATAGACCTGATGATCCTGATGTTGTACTCGTTTCACCAGGGACAGATTTAGGTTTACCATTAGCACTTGGAAGATCGGTTGTGAAGAATATGATTTTAGCATTTTTGTTCCCTATATGCTTTGCCTTATTTTTCTTCAGGTTTAACAGAACTGTTTATGACTTACTTTGTAATTCTATTGTGGTTGAAGATCCTTACAGAAACTTAAATAATAATAGACTTCACCAACAATAAAAAAAAAAAAGATCAAAGAATCAGTTATATCTACATTGTATATATTGTATGTGTGCATGAGCGTATATAATATGTACATATTCAAATCAAATATCGCAACATTACAAAGTATTTTTCTAGATGTACTGCGAAAAATCCTACAATTTATGGACTTTACTAGCTATTTCGGTAACAATACTATCTGGAGGCTTATTATTTTGAAATTGTATAGATTTTATCCAATGCAGTTACTAATAAAACATTTTATAACTTACTTTTTCAAGCGTTGTGAATCCTTATACATACTTCAACAATTTTCCAACAACATTATTAAACACATTTATTTTTTTTATGTGACTGAATTTGTGAAATTGTAATGTTTTTATGTAAATTTTTCCGTAGTAGAAAACGTTTCTTCAATGTATTTTAAAGCGCCATCTAGGGGAATATGATTCGAAAATAATAAAACTAACAACTAACCAATGACGTCACTTCCCAGTTAAACGTGGCTGCCTTGCGAGTGAAGGAAGGAGTGGCTTTGCGATCTGTCAAGTTAAATGATTTCTCGTGAAAATTAGTGACTCGTTGCATTAATTAAGTTATTCTCGTGTGTTTAGTACTTATAATTCATCGTTCAATAGTTCTTATATACAAGGAAAATGTCGTCTTCGGGTGATTTTGGAAACCCGTTGCGTAAATTTAAGCTTGTCTTTCTCGGTGAACAAAGCGGTATGTATTTTCCAGATATACTTCCGTCGATTTTGGATCAATATTGGTCACGTATGTGTCCGTTTTATCTTGCTGATGATTTTTCATGAATCAGATACGATAGTATCTATCGTACGCATCGGTTTCAATGACCGTTTTAGGTTATAGATCAATATTTCTGGTCACTGTCCAACTTTATCGTTGCAATCGAATTTGGCGTCGTTCTTGTTATCACTGTTAGAAGCATTCAGTTTTAATATGATTTTGTGTATACCTCATTATAAAATCTCACCATTATCACAAAAAATATTTATTAACCATTAAAATTCATAATTTATGTATTTAATCTCGTACCGTTATTTTTATATTTGTTTCATCTTCAAGAGTGAAACATAATAATTTTCAATCATCAAGGATTGCAGAAGATATCGATATGTGGCACTGTTCTATGATTTAATCACTGTGAACTAATTTAAGTAATTTTTATTTTGTCCAAGAAGGAATAGCAGCCTTATTATGAATTTATATTTTTACAAGTGCCTGCAATATGATTTAAATGTTTGTGTATGCTTTTAAACAATCTGAAAAGATATTATATTTTGATTTTTTATATACACAATAGTAAATTTTTTGCATTAATCGTGTGATTTGATGTTGCAGTTGGAAAAACTTCTCTTATCACACGGTTTATGTATGACAGCTTTGACAACACGTATCAGGTATGAAATTATTGGTTGTGTGATACATGTATATTTATGTATATGTTATAAAATTTATATACTTTCTTGAATAAATGCACAAAAGGAAATATAACATGTTACGAATAACAAATTAGATTGTCTAATGATATGGATTAAAATGTGTTATTTTATAAATTTTTGAAAAATATGGCAGTTTTTAAATTTTCTCTTTTATCATACGACATACACTTCAAATTTCTGAGATCATCCATATTTTAATATACTTTTCAATGATTTTATGAAAATGTCACAATTTTTTAGTTTCATCTTTCATTTTATTCATTTTATTTTATTTTATTTATAATTTTTATAAGAAATGCATTTTTATTGTATAAAATGACCAATGTCAATTGTCACGCATAAATATAAGTAGAAGAGACAATAGGGAAACCAATTCATTGACTTTTTGTAATAGACAGAAGAAAGAAACAAGATATAGGATTATCATAAGATACATAAGACTATTTTGTAAATGTGTCAAGATGTGAAATTTCAAATATACAATTTTAGTTAAAGTATTTAAGAGCAAAATAAAGATGTTTTATACACAAATTGCAATGAAATATTATACTATTTATTACAGGCTACAATAGGTATAGATTTTTTAAGCAAAACTATGTATCTGGAGGATAGGACTGTAAGATTACAACTATGGGATACTGCAGGCCAAGAACGATTTAGATCTTTGATACCTAGTTATATCAGAGATTCTACTGTTGCAGTAGTGGTATATGATATTACTAGTAAGTTTAACTTGAAATAAATAAATGAAATAAAGTGTTAGCTGTGTCACGTTATGTCACAGTTTAAGTGAATTATTTACACAGATGCAAACTCATTTCATCAAACATCAAAATGGATTGATGATGTACGGACTGAAAGAGGAAGTGATGTAATTATTATGTTAGTGGGTAATAAAACTGATTTGGGTGATAAAAGACAAGTATCAATGGAAGAAGGTGAACGAAAAGCTAAAGAGTTAAATGTGATGTTTATTGAAACTAGTGCTAAAGCTGGATATAATGTGAAACAGGTAAGTTTCTATTACATAATAGACATTTCTTATTCTATTAGGTAACATTGCAATATATTAACCATATTTTTTCTATTGATCAGCTCTTTAGAAGAGTAGCAGCAGCTTTACCAGGCATGGATTCCACTGAAAATAAACCACCCGAAGATAGTATCCTTTACGTAAGATACGTAATGTGCACATTTGCATGGTACATATACATAATTATATTTCAGAAATTTTTCTTTCCTCAAGTACAGCACCAAGAACATATCCCATATCCTTAATCTTTACTTTGTTTTTATTTATTACACACTTTTAATTTGTGATAATAATCTTTTTCTATTTTACAGAAATTTCATTGATTATTTAAATTTTGGCTATATTTTATAATAATATTTTATTCAACTTTTAAGATAATAAAATATGTATCATATAATTTAAAAATTTTTATAATTATTACTAATTTTCTAAGATTTATTTTGAGTCTATCTATTACTTTTGCTACTATTTTTTAACATTAACAATTTCAGTTTTTTCCGTTATCTTTTTGTGTTTTCCTTAATGTGTAGCTAAACCTGTAGTGCAAGAAGTAGTTCTGCAGGACACACCAATTGAACTGAGAGCATCGGAGAGCAGTTGTGCATGTTAAACCACCGATCAGCCTAATGGTAGACAAGACACTGATCTAAGTTAATTTATAAATTAAACTTTCAATGCTAGGACAGTGATGTTCAGTCTGTGTTCTTTTCCCAGTTTACAATATGGAAAGGCACAGCACTGTACTGAAGAGCTATACTGACTTTTCTGTGAAAAAAAAAAAAAAATAATAAATATCTCACGGTAGCTTAAGCAGACTGCTTTTACACAATGACGTGTTTGTGTGTACTAGTAAATCATCAACATAATCCAATTCATTTAAACTCTTGTACTTCATCAGAGCCGCTTGCTTTCTTAACGTCTTGTTAATAATCGTCATTCTAGATAGTGCTTAGATTTTTTTAATCAGAAAATAATTTTTATAACAAATATTTTGTTTGTCACGAATATTTGTAATTTTAAGTAATGAAATTTTTTTTATATTTTGCATTCTGACAAAAAAAGAATTTGTATGAGATACTAGTCGTATGCATGATCAGTGCTGCAATTGCATGATAAATGGTGCACTTATATATATACATATATATTTATCGTCATGTATATATAAGTTGCAATACGGGATAAACTAATAGTGATACCATAAAATTACGTATTGCGTAAATGCAGTCAAATTAATAGTCAACTACGATTCGTTATCAATTTGAACTGGTTGCAAACGCGAGCAATAAAAATTTTATATATTTACGGATACATTTGATTGAAATGTGAAGCGAGTTATTATAAAAAGCAAATCGTATAATATGTACCTGCGAGCGTACTATAAATGAACGTAACAGGAAAAATAATTTCAACGCTGCAACAAAATTAGTAGTTTATATTTCATTTTTTATAAATATTTTAAGAAACTATTGCTCATGTATAATGGTTTTCTTTGATTCGGAACAATCACTGCATAAATTAATATACTGCATTTCCTATTGAAGTATTATTTATATATTTGGAACTGAATATTTCGTTTATATATACATATATACAAAAAAAAAAGCGGAAAAAATTTAGATAGAACAAGTCATTTTCAGAAACATTGACAAAATCGGATTTGTACATATTAACTTAAAATTTGGGATGTGGATAGACAGAATGCTATTATACCTAATACTATGACATTTTTGTTAATAATTATTGTAATATTTTAATTTATATAAAAAAACATCTAATAGTATTATTATTTTTTTATATTGATTTTTTACGAACCATAATTTTTTGGCTATTTTTTCCTGGTTATATATATTTCCTCATTTTATGATCACTATAAGACTTATTTTTAGTCCTATAATGTTTTAATCAGAGTTTATATACATGTAGGGAAAATAGAGGGAAAGTACATTCTTAAGGTCCGTTGCCTTTGGCGAAAAACTTTGCTCTAATAGTGAGATAACATGAAATCTATACAGAAATAAAGTCAAAAATAAGTCCAAGTAAATCAAGTATTCTTATCGCATACGGCATAGAGTACTTAAATGAGGCGATTATTTCGTTTTTGTGCTGTTTAAAATTCATTAGAGTCTTTCTTAATTTTTTTTTCTTTTTTTTTTTTTTTTTTTTATAATATGTTCATTTTCTATATCTGCAACACTGTTGAAATCTTTACATGAAATTCACAGCAAATGATTGACGAATTGTCAATTATGATGTGAATTCATCTTTCTTTGCTTCGACTAAATTGAAAGAAAAATATAGGAATTTCTTTTATAAGTTGTTTATATATAGTGCTAATTTAATATACTCTTATATAACTATATCTTTCAATCATACAAAAGAACGACATCTCTACAAATAAAATATTATTTGTCTGATTTCAAAAATAATAATTTTATTTGAGAAATGTTGAAAATTCAAATGATGACTACAGATAATGTGTTTAATTAATAAATAACAGATGATAAGGGCTGATAACAGTTTGTAACGTATTCACTGGAACAATCGCTATTAGTGTTATTAATAGTGCTATAAAAGTATAAAAGTAGTATTTTGCCTCTACTTCCCCTGATGATAATGCTTTGTATCATACCGTGAAGATGTGAGAACACTCATTGTATAATTTTTAATTAAGGTGCTTTGTGGCTGTAAAATTTCACTGTTATTAATGTTAGGGAATGTTCCGTCCCGATTTTAAAATATTTAAATTTTATACGCTTTTTAAGTACAATTCATTCTAGCTTTCGGAAAAAGAAAAATATATATGCTGAACTCAAACTTTAATGGGACTAAATTTTCGATTGATATTAAGAGAATCGTAAATCGTATACACTTCGTAAAGTTTTTGTAAAATTTATTCGATATAATATATGATTATAATCACTATACTGCCTAAACACAAATCGTTCAAATCTATTAATACGATTTTTTTAAGGCCTAACGTTCTCTTAGAATTTACACGTATTTATAAGATCAATACGAGAATTGATCGACATGCCGATCCTTTTCTTTTTTTTTTTTTTTTTTTCAAATTAATTAATAGTTGAATATTAGCGGCAATTGAATGGTTACTGTGATAACGCCTTAACACACGAAAGCAGCTGTCGATTTGCAGAATCAATCACCGATGCAGAACGGCTCCGAATCGGAGGGAGAAAGCGGCTGCATTTGCTAGGGAGGTGGTTTATCAGTGCAGCTAATAATGCTAACTCCTTGAGACATTCTGATACGAACCAAAAATCATCACGTACTATTAACAAGATGCTGGCTTCTTCTGATGTCTACATCGTGGCCCATAAGTTAACGCGCGACGAAGGCACAAAACGTTTCATTGACACCATTCTTACTACTGACTACTTCTATCCCAATCAGCCTCATTTAAGTCGTTTAACTGTAGCGTGAATAACTGACTGTTTTGCTATGATTCATGTTACTTCGAACAAATAGCTTCGTATGGTTGTTAGTGCGCGTTGTTATGTTGTTATATTCGCCAGATACTCTTCGACGAGAACTAGCGATCTTCTTTACACTTTACGGTATGAACCGCAAATTGACGTCGTTCAAAAAGAAAAACTAAGAATTTCACCGATCGAATGACATCGATGTATCGGTTACATCACGATGATAGGGTGGCTCTTCCATGCTTATTTCAACATCTTTGAACGCGTCGTTAAGCGATCGAAGCAATATGCAAACAGCTTTTCTGTGAGATTGTACATATCACGAGATTTTTGATGTTGCCAATCATTCTTCAAGGAGAGAGAGAGAGAGAGAGAAAGAGAGAGAGTACGTCGATTTCATTATTTTTACTTTTCCATAAAATTTCGTCGAACTTATTCAAATCCAACGCTACTCAGACAGAAGTCGAGATACCATCGATTTCTTTCGAACAACAATGTTCTTTGCTCATCCTATCATCGTTTCCTTTGATCGCGATATTCGAGGTAAAAATCTAACTCAACACGCACAAGACACCGAGAAGCTTAGACGAGAGTCTTCTAGATACACGAGATATTCTAGATCTTAATGAAAACGACTGAAAGTAAAATGTTTTATTAGGCCATCAGGTAGTCGAGGAAATCGAACAATCGAGCGGTCTATTTCTGGATCAATTGCGAAAATTATTATTCACACTTAGAACATGTTATTGGCGTGTCTGTTCGACGGCAGATTGTTCAAGGTTTATAATGTAATCATAATTAACAATCTTTATAGACGTTTTTCAATATTTCTTGATAAATAAGCGAGCGACTCGATATGCGATCCGTTCATAAATTGAGAAAGAAGACGCACGTTGAAGAGAATAATTTGAGAGAAAAGAAGAAGAAATGATACTCAAAGAGAAGAGAAAGAAAAAAATACTCAGTCATTGACTTCTCATTTTATATACAACTGTCCAATTTCTGGTTTCTGTAAGGTCATAGATGTTACATGATCATTCACTAGCGTGTGATCTTTCGAACGAATAATTATATATCACTGAAATTTGTTGATTATACCAGCGAACGCTTAATCATAGGTGAAAGAAAAAGGATATTTCAATAAAAAAAATATTAAAGTTGCGTCTTCTTTCTACTATAAGATACACACAAACACACGAACGCACGAACATGTGCATACATGAATGCGGACGCAGGAATTAGTATGAGAAAAAGATGTGTGCATTAATTCATAAATCTATCTCGTACGTTACGACGTGGGGACAAAATAATATATCGAGCGACGAAATAATATATATTGCTCGTGTTTCATCGAGGAGACTGAACGCTTCTAAGTACGCCACTGTTTAATCAGAATCGAACAAAACAAAACGAAATATAGTCAAGCTATAATAGTGTACTGTGCCAGGTACAACGTGAAGCGCTTTGGAGGGAAATGCATAGCGAGAGCTTCGTTAATGAAGTGGCTGGGCTCGGAATGTTTAGGGGTAAAATTGGCTTGAGCGCGATATTCACTGTTCCGTCAGCGATAATCGAGAATGCCATGAGAGAAGTGGGCCAATTTTCAATCTGCTAATTAGAATTTAGAAAAAAAAGAAAGAGGACGAAGAAAAAATGGTAGAAACCTCCGCGAGAAAAACGCGAGAATGAGAAAATTCCGCTTGTCGCATGGTTGAAGCCGAGAGCGAGCGTGGTTTTCCGTTTGGCGTCGTCGTTGTACATTGATGTGATAAGGCTTTTATCTGGAGAAAACGATGAGAAAAGAGAACGAAATGAACGTGGAACAGCAAATTAAGTGATACGTTGTAATTCATTAATCCGCCGCCGTGCTTAACGCGTACTCTAACGTGCACTAGCACCGTTTCTTCTGAACGTTAAATTGTCTCTCTAGCGCAGCCCCTTATGTAATAACGTGTCCTGTAGCGTTGATTCGCACCGTCGTGTACTGCAGCGTGTACTGCGAACACCCGGAAGTTCTCTGGTACGAATCCCAAAGGAACTTTACTTTTCCGAGATGTCGAAGATATGTACTACTTGTTACGTTCGATGCTATTTATTCGAGGGAGATATAGTCGTTGAAGAATACGTTGTACCAGCTGTGGACTTAGAAACAATCTAAAAAGCGCCTAAAGATATTTGGGATAAAGGTTTGGAGAAAAGGATTTGTACCATACGGCTTCTCGGTGCACGCAGACCGTATATTTTTTCTTCATTCGATCTCTCGTGTTTCGCGGAGAAGACACTCGGCTGCGGACTCCTCGACCGGAAATACGGTTGTAGCTCGACGTAGGATAGATTCACTTAGACGTTTCCGTAAGGAGGGAATAACTTTGCTATACTCGTTTTAATCTTTATCGCCTAGCTCGCGATGCTCATGCCTAAAGAGAATGAGGACGCATTGACGCTCGTTCGAGGGTGAACACTTCCGGTATAATTGAAGGAAGTCCTCTCGATCTGTACGCGGCTGCAACGATTGTCTCCTCCACGCCGGCGAAGCGAATGAATCTAAAAATATGCCGATCTAGTCGGAACGATCGATCATCGAGAACGACGGGATCGATGGTCGTTCAATGATTTACGGTGCTTGGTTTTTTCTGGGGGGTGGGGGGTGAAAGGGGGGACACAGTGAGATCGATGTCTTTTCGGTTGCGCTGATTATCCTTTCGCTACGATCGAGTATTTCCAGTTAAATCAAAAATACTACCAGAAATTTCGTCAAAGCGTTACATTATTGTATCAAATCGTTGAATCATCTCGCGATTAATTTTAATTGGCGATTAGCTAAATCTATCTAAATTTTCTAACTAAATTGAGAAAAGAGTATCCGGATTTCATAAGATTTTACATTTTCTTTGATTAATATAGCTCTGAAGATTCGTATGTAGTTCATTCGTACGAACAACAAATATACTCAATTCTTTATGCGGATAGAATTTCGTTGTATCATCTAAGTAATTAATATAAGAAAAAAAACATTCGCTTCTTTAAGAGAAGAAACTTTGATCTTCGTAGCGAAAGGATTGACCGAGGTTTGATAATATAGTAGCGATAATGATTTGTAGCGTTTCGAAGGACTCTTGTGAAGGCAAGGATGTAATTTGCAAGGCAGCCGCGTTCTGTGGTAATGTTATTGTAGCCGATGTTTCTTAGTTAAATAGAGGTATTCGCTGTATCGTCTTTTTGCAATTAAATTGTCAAACTTAACGTAGTAGTAGGGCGCGATATTCATTAATTGTAAAGTTAACCCTTCCAGTCTTCGAGGCTGCAGGATTCTTCTGGCCGAACTTTTCCCTAACAGATCCAATATTACGAACTCATGGTATAGTGTTCGATAGTGTAGCAAAAGAAATGAAATTTATGGAAATAATCTTTATACAGGCTCGATTTTATATTTCTACGTGACAATTTGATACCTGGTAGAACGTTGCCTTGTTTCCTTGATGTCCGATTCCAAACGAAAATCTGAGGCTCGAAGGGTTAAACGTGTCTGAAGGCTTTAAGTTTCTTCGATATATTTAACATAAAATAGAAACTAATGTACGCTTTTGTTTAACGTGATAAAACGAGATCTTGCAGAAATATAATTGAAAATAAACACCAGAGATTCTTGATTCATTCGAGATCGACGTGAGGGAACCGATTGACGACCGAGTGTCGCACCTTCGCGTTTGTACCTGCATCGTTATATTCGCGTGAATGTGCCGACTAGACCGGAAGACCAAAGTGCATTTATGACTCACACGATCTATAGGAATATGTGTACGCATATTGCATATTATAATTATCGCGACTGGATTCGTTGAAATGGCGAAAGAAATGGATAACGATGGAGAAACTTGAGATCTTTTATTGTTCCCTCCCGTTCGCTGTAGCGCAATAACGAAACACTGTAACTGACAATGAGTTAGTGGATCGTGGTACTTCTCATTTGGCTTCGAGGCTACGTAGCTGAACGTGCATAAACGATCGCGTATACATACATACACCGCATACAAACACACCGATTGTATCGTACTTAATATTAGGGGACACGTGTCGTTTCTTCGATTTACGCGTTTGTCCGTGCTACAACGAACCGAGATCGGAGAGGACTGCGATAAACGATGATGGCGTTTGTTTTATACAGTTACAACCAGTCGTATCGAAAACTATGTTTCTTCTGTGAATAAAACATTGTAGCACGCTTCGCTTAAGAATTCGATACACCCTTTGTGTTCGATATGAGTAAAATATGTGTTTCCGTTCTTTATTGACTCCAACCTTTGTCGATTGATAATTCGATTGCGATTTGAAGCGACTCGTATTGTTCCTACGAGGCTGCGAACATTTCATCCTCAACGAGAGACCATTTGTGGAACGAGCGCGTAATGCTGGCTGGAAAGCAACGATTCGAATTGAGAAATCGTCCCTTATCGATTATTGTATCCGCTTTGTTGTATCAGATGCAAAGATTACGAAGCTAGCGGGTACGGTTTCTACGAGCGAGCGTGATGAATCAGTGACGTGCACGCGCTGACTGAGGCTACCGTAATTCGATTAGGGTAGCACAGTGATTTAATCACAGGTAACAGCATCGCAATCAGACGATCCCATCAGGACATATCCGCGTTATCTTCTCACCTCGATTAGGAGTTTCTCGAAAACAGACGTTCCGTATCCGTAGCGCGTTCGACTGCAATTCGTCACATTGGATCATGATGGATATTCCTGTGGCGGCTGCACGGCCTGTTTAATCCAATTACTATGGGCGCCGTAACTTGATTGAACCGCTAGTGTAAACAAATACTGCAGCGATACTTCGTAGTTCGCCACGGTATACTTGGAAGAGAGTGTTTGCTAGCCCGCATTCGCAGAGTATAAACATTGGATGCAATGAACGATCTGTGTCCGGTCGAAAGGACTGAAATGGTGGTCAATCGAAGGTCAATATCTCGAGTTCCTCCGAAGTTTCGACGTTCGATTATGTGAAAGAGTTCTCCAGCAATCGGAACTTTGTGCAATAAAATTGGGGCCGGTTGTGTTGAAGTTTCGATTCAATGGGGGCAACAAACCGGAAAGTTCTCCGTGAAAACGCGAAGAGGGAACATCGATTGTTTAATTCCTTTCTCTCTCTCTCCTTCTCGTCCCTTCCTCCCCCCCCCCTCTTCTTCTTTTTCTGCTTTTTTTCTCATACACTCGTTCCTCGTTTTTTCTCCTCGAATCTAATTTCAATCAGAATAAGAGTATAATCAGCGAAAGCCTGCGAACAACTTCTCGTTTCGCCGGAGAACTTTTCCCGCTGACGTGAACGTGTTGGTGAGTCGAGTGGAGAGCGAATAATTGGGTAAGTCTGGCAAATATTGCCGCTAATTAAAAACGAAGTTATAAGAAACCCTGATAAAAAGAGCGTGTTTTAATTCGGCGGCAGTGAAATTCGATTAATCCGAACATTTCGAATGGGAAGTTGGGTGAGGGTTGGCCCAGAGGTCGAGCCGTACAAACCGAATAAAAATTCGGACTCGGGAGTTAACCGATGATTCGTACAAAAACTATTCGTCGAAAAATATAACGGGAGCCACGTTAATTGGAATGGAAAGCTGCTTCGCGATTGAAACGAATTACCAGAATCCACGTTGATAAAGCTTTATTGCTCCGAGAACAGTTCGCGGGGATAAAGATGCAAGGGAGACAATTAATTTGGATTAATTTAAGCGGAAATATTGGAATTAATACGATCGGAATAGATGAAGCTTCTTTGTATTATGCAGTCTAATAAATTCAGTTGCAAGTATGAACTGATTCTTATTAACCTTAAAGAGGCACTTACGTTAGATGGAAATCCGAATGAATGGTTTTATCGAATTACGGAGTGATGGAATTTATTATACCTCTTTACAAACTTATCGACTCGTTCACGTTCGATCAGTGTATCCATTTGTGCAATTTATATTCGATGAAGAATGAACGATCAAGAATATATTTCTACGATCGGTGTGATAACGAAAATCAAAGGCAGCCCGACATTAAAATGCTTCTGACGTTATTTGATACTAGTTTCTGCCCTTGTGTATTGCGGTAGAAATGGTGAAAACGGGAGGAAATGCCGTGTGTTCGCGTTTGTTTAATTGATTGACCATTCATATGAATATTCGAAATTGATAATTAGCGTACAGTGCGTACGTTTTTTTAATTCGTTTACGCGAGAGTTTTTCCGATCGAATATTCCTTTCGGTGCTTTTAATTATATCAAAAACGTCACGTGTATTGCATTTAATATTTGAATTTCTGTTTCATAAATAAAACTACTGACAGATCATGTGCCTTTGTTAAAATATCCGTTTTTCCGATTCATTTTTGTAAAAAGACTCGTTAGTCTTTGCGCGAACATTTTCAGTCGGATATGCATTTTTGAAGGGGGGAATTAATTCTCTGAAATTCGTCGCGCGAAGGATTACCTCGGCAAATAACTTCGTCGGAGGAAAACATTTAGAGTATCGTGGCTAATTGTAATTGTTTACACAGTTTATTGTAATGTCAATTATATACAAATTTAAAATTACGTCCAGTGCTTCTACGCTGACACACCATCTTGTTACTCGACACAAGTGCAGTTACAATCGGATTCCTCGTTTCTTCGTCGTTTCATACACCACCAAATTTTCGCCACAAACGACTCGACGAACCACTACGTTAAATTAATCATTATTTACAGTCTAGATCCATCCTGTTTTCGTACAGTTTGTCCATACTATTTTTTTCTTTTTTTTTTTTTTTTAGAATGTCCGACGTAGTGACGCTCTAAAAAGAAAAAAATTAATTGGACCAAAAATCACGTGTTTCCTTGTTTCTTTCTTGCTCGAATCGCGACTGTACATACGATCAACGATCTTTCGTATCGACGTATTTCGCGTTCTCAGCTAAAAGTATCGCTTCCAATTTTTGGCAGTATGCTGTTGTATAATTTTAGTGACAAATCATCTATCATAAGCTGACCGTGTTTCTTCAATCACTTTCTCTTTCGTATTAGTAAAAAAAAAAGAACCCCCTTATGGCACTGTTTGAGTCAAGATCTCAATCGTATCGGTGTCATCGGTGCCTATTTTCAAAAATGTTCGTTCGTTTCTTTAGTTCCGCAATATTTTTATTGAGCATCTAGGCCAAACGACACTATTTTCAGCTCTTCGAATTTCGTCGCACGAGCTCGAGTTCCCCGTGGCAGTGACAGAGCGTAAATAATCGAACGATCGATTCAAGGCTCTGTATCTTTCTCTCTCTCTCTCTTTTTTTCATGGGACAGTCGAAGATACTTCGATTAATTTAGTTTAACAAAAGAAGAACGAGAAGTTCCATGGACTGCTGGAATGTCGTCGATGATGCAAGCGGATTTTATTCGAAAGGAACTAATAACGTTTCTACAAAGGAGAAGTCGAATAATACGTACGAGTCATCGGAAGTCTGACCGAGAATCTATCGTCTTTTCGAAAGAGCAGATCTGTCTGACTCGTACGTGGATTCTTCCTGCCTATCGAAGTGAACAATCGCTCAGAAACAGAATGTTCACCGTCTCACGCCGTGTTAATTACATATTTCTCATTTTTGTTCGACAGAATATCCTCGACAAGGTTCAATTCTTCGATCAGAGAGAAGAAAAAGATCCTCTGGACCGTGCGAAGAGTTACAAAAGGAAAAAAACAATGGTTTCGAGATATCGATTGAGCCATCACCGGGAAACAGTTCCAATGTTTCCTCAAGAATCGAAGATTCTACTTAGACATCGTTAATTACATATCGAGGACTATACGATTTCTCGGCAGTTGGTCGCGTGGTTTTCTTCTTTCTCTCCGCTTGCTCGGAGTAAGTAGAAAAAGGATAACGGGTCAGACACTTCCGCGCGCGTGTCTCTCTCTCTCTCTCTCTCTCTTTCTCTCTCTATTATATGCTCGCAAGATTTCACCACAGGCGAACGACATCGTTCAAGGGACTTGGATCAGTTTGTCAGCAACAAGCACCGTCTCGAGTGCACGTTCTTCGCATTGTCGTGAATTAACATTACCTCTACTGGATTACAAAGGAATGATTGATGAACCAGAACTCGTATCGACAGGTCTCGTAGGAGATAATCCGGCATTACAATAAATTCGATGTACCTCGATCTCCTTTCGTTTGCCTAGAACTGCCAAGAACTTCACGACAAGGCTTCAGAACGTTTCCTCCAAATCTCGCGCGACCCTCGAGCGGATTCCTCGCTCAAGTGCACGAGCGAGTGCCGAAAAGTCGAAGTAGCACCTCGCTTAAACCATCCTCGAACTTCACGTCGCTGTCAGTCGTTCGTAATTGTTCAGCCACACTCACGAGGTGCTCGTGGAGTCAAACCCTCAGCTCGTCCATCACCTGCTGCTGATGATTGTGGCCCTTCTTCAACGTCCCGGTGCCGGTCATCGCCATGCTCTCCTGCTGCAGCTGATTGGGACTGATGATCAGGTTCTGTCCCGGTTTCCCTGGCTTCGTGTTTTTCGGCGGCGGCGGCGGCATCGGCACGTGGCAGCTGTTGTTCTGCAAGTCCGCGAACTCGGGTGGCGGAATGTGTTGGATGTGGTGTCTCTCGGCAGTCTTCGTGTCCAGGTCCCCGCAAATGTTGTTGGGCATCTGTCCGTTCTCCTGGCGCTTCTTCGAGCAATTGTGCTGGTTGCTCTTGTCGCGTTGATAGTACACACCGGCGAAAATTAGGACGTTGAGTATCAATAGGCTACAGCCGATCGCTATCGTTACGCTGAGGGCTGTCGAGTAAGCCGCGAATCCGTCTTCCGGCTGGGCAGTCGAGTCTTCGAATGCTAGTTCGCTCGGTATTGCTGTCGAGACGTTTTGCGTCTTCTCCGTGATGGTCACTTCCGCCGTGGTCATCCGTGTCGTCGTCGGTATCCTCTGGATGAATCTAGGCGGCACCTGAAACACGATCAATTTGTACAAGAAAAAAAAGAAATTCTCTCTAAACTAGAGAAGAGGCTATTATCTCTGAAGATCTATGCAATTAGACCAGGGAAGATTTATGAAGATTCATCGAGAGTCAACGAACCATCAATCAAAATGGAAATAGAATTGAAGATACCTGTTCGGTGTCGAGAAGATGATGCGATCTCGGAACGTCGTCGGAGCCCGGCTTGTGGAGGTCGGGCACGAGGTTCAGCCAAAACGAGAGCCTGTGCGCCCTGTAGTGGTTCTTCAGCTTCGACTTGAGCTCTGGAAACACGGATAAAGTCTCAGACGGTTCAGCGAAAGCGATAAGGAGGAAGGGTTAACTGGCAGGCACGAACGAAAGAGAGAAAACGTGGCTTTTTAGAGGGAACGGGCAAGCAACTGCGCGCTACCCAACTCGCACGATAACCTCGAAAAGCCTTCTCGCCGGCGGAACTCTTTTATATTAACAGCAGGGTAATTAATTATTGTCGCGTGGTAATCTCATAAAGAAGGCAGCTTCGTTAGTCAGCGCGGCACAAAGTTTCCAGCACTCCGGCGACGGTGGTGGAACGGCCGGAGTCGCACAGTCACCCTTTAAGCTGACTGTGCGCCGAGTTTTTTACTCGCGGCTACGGCCTGGCACAGTTCGAGCCACGCTGCGCTCCCGCAGCGAGCGAGTTCTCCTGCGCCCAAGCGTCGTGTCACGCTCGGCCTGACGACTCTCCCGCCAGCTCCGACCTTTTCGCTTCTCTCGTTTCACTGGATGGAGATCGGTGTCAAAGAGCCTTTGCTCGTATCGACTTTTGTAAAATCACGATGAAACGTCGACAAGTCGATTTCAGTCGGGGAGGGAAAGAAAAAGAAAGAGAAGAAGAAGAAGAAGAAGAGACGAATTTTTCTCATAAACCATCGAGAGTAATGTTGCGTAACAGCAACGACTGAATAACACTAAACGTGATATTTGAAGTTACGTTTTCGCCATCTATCGTCTCGTTCTCAGCTTGCAAAACGAAAACGGGACGTAGAAACAGGAAGACGCTTGAGATTAGAGCCAGTTAAGGGCGAGTCGCACGGTGGATGCAGTTTTCAATAGGCGTTTCATTTCAAAGTCGCGACGCGATCCAAAGGATCGCATGGTAAAGTGGAAAAGCGAGCCCCGCTTTCCTGGAGGGGTGGGGGTGAGAGGGGGGGGGGAAGAATTCTTATTCCCGTTTTCACGATGAAAACGAGAATTATGCAAATAAATTTTCGCTGATCCTCTTAGCAACACGTGCGAGATGCGTGACAGCCCTGCAAGACTACGTTCATTATACACGGTTCGCGGAGTTAATCGGATTAAATAATAGTTTCTCGGTTCTCTATCTCGAAACGAGACGCAGGGATTTCCGCGAGCGAAGGGAACGGCTCCGAAAACGATTTCTTTCTTCGTCTTTTCTTTTCTTTTATTTTTCTCTTTTTCTTCTTTTTTTTCTTTTTCTTTTTTTTTTTTTTTTGTTCTCGTTCGTTTCACTCGGCAGTTCTGCCGGGGAGAGGCTCGAACCTCCTTAACGAGAAACGTTTACTTCGCCTCCGAACGGTTAATGTCTCTGAGCCCCGAGGTTCGTGCTGACGCGGAATTCTGAAAACTGAAGCTAATTGGAAACTCTAGCGAGCCGAGATTACGAGGGGAATTAGAATCCGTGGGAATCGAACACTTTCCGAGACAGCGAGCGAGTCGTGCAACGTTGATTTCCTTCCAGTTGCCGGCCATCTTGCCGCCATAACTTGAATTCTTGATGACGATTGAACAACAACTTGCACTCGTAGATTTACTTACACGTTCATCGGTGTTTGCTCGTTTCCTTATTTATTAGGAAACTTGTCTTTTATTTAATCTTCGACTGGACTTTTAATCTTGATTTAATAATTAAATTAAAATTATACCGAATTGACGAAGAGTAAGTTACTCCTATCGATATTCCAATCAAACGGAACAACTTAAATGAAACTCTTTCTAATTAAAATCAACAAACGGAAAAACCTTTCCACCTTTGAAATGCCTCGTGACTGACGAATCGATCGAAAAGTTCGAGGGGGGGGGACTCAATTTCAGCCTCACCTATGCTCAGGTATTTCTTGTGCACCGATTCGTAAGCGATCCAATCAATGTTCTTGAACTTTGTTCTCTCGGGTCTCAGCGGTCCTACGTCTGGCATCCCCTCGTTCGGATTTCTGTCAGCGTGCACACAGATCGGCCGTTAATTTCTCGTTTTCGAAACACAACCGAGAAACGCTTCGTTAAACGTTACGCGAAATTATTTGTTTCATGGCTTACCCGGTGCGTGCGAAATTCGTCAGATAGAGTATCACGCTTTCGGACAGTGCGACCTCTGCCCTCGTGTAGTTCTTCGGCCAATGAGACAGGCCACCTACCAACGGCGCACCGAAAAAATACGGCAGATCCTCGCCGTGGACGCAGCCTGGTCTCTGTAAATGAAAAATTCGTGAGTATTGCCTCTCAGATGCGTTGTTTCTGCCCGTAAAAGACAGAACCACTGAAAATAGATGCACCGCGTATAGAAAATTTATTTTAACTTTTATCAACATCATTGTTCTTGAAATAATCTATGTTATAATATATTTATCCGAGACGCGTTTCTACGAATGTTGCCGTCGGTGTGCGATTTCGTGCATTCTGGAATTCTCTTCATCATTTATAAACATCCAAAGGCGAAGTTGAACAAATTTTATTTGAAATAAAAATAAACAAATAACAGTAATTTGAATTATTACCTTTAGTCTAGAAATATTCATTTTAGAAGAAGTAACTTTACCCTGTGTTCACAAATCAAATATTTACAAATAATATTGTATATTATATTACGAATCTTTTATTGCGTAGTCCACTCTTCCCGCAATTTTTTAGTTTAGAAAATACGTCGCGTTTGCGTCACACTCGCAAAGCAAATTCGTCGCAAAGTATCGATGGCATTTTAACGCCACACAGGTCGTATTTTAAACGGGGGGGCGGGGGACGATTGGAAAGAATCGAATGAACATGTTACGATATGTCCTCGACCAGCTCGGTTTCGAGATTACTCTCGCTCCTTAGTCGCTCGACTTGACCGTGGGGAAAGCAATCGCTTCCTTTTCGAAGCGATCTTTCGTTGAAGCGTTCTTCTCTGAACGATCGTTCGTTCCAGAGGCAAAGGAACATCTCCCATTTCTCATCCCTCTTTGCTTTTTACAAAAATCAATGATTCGCAATCTTCTATTTATTCACTGATTTTGATTCGTTGGAACATCGTCATTTCTTGCTGTTGTTTTTTTTTTTTTTTTTTTTTAATAAAATTCACGACATTTACTAAAACTACTTCGTCAGTTTTCAACACGACGAATACGAGCAGTACTTTACAAGCATTTTACGAGAGACGCAAGACGTAATGTACATTTAATTTCACTCGAAGAGGAAGTAAAAGCACGTTGAAAAACACACGGAAACAAGAGTATCGTCGTAAAATGCGAGCTTTGTGCTCGCGTGATAAATCCTTCGCTATTTCGACACTTAATTTTGCATGAATTGTTTGCAGCATAAATATCCTTCTCCTTTGAAACTGCGACGAAGGATTTACATGTTAAAAAAATGGAAGCGGTAACGTAAACATTCGTTTGACATTCAACGTTTGTTTGACAAATTTTGCAATTATATAGACTGAGTCATTATTAACCGAGTTACTGTAGCTAAATAATTGTAAATTATTTAATTCCCAAACTACTTAATCTTGCAAATTATTTGGAAAACTACTTGATTACTGTCTTCGAACGAAGCTGATCGCGAGTTGACAATAATCTAAAGACACGAAGACTCGTATCATCGGAATGATTTTACTTCGAAAACATTTGAACGTATATTATACGTTCTCATTGATTGCAATGTAATGGACAGCATTTGGTATTACTTAAATGATGAAAAATAATTAAAAAATATATTAGCCTTCAATAGTTTCTTCGAAACGTAAGACCAAATATTATAATACATTATAATGCAAGGATTCAAAATCACCATCGTATCTTGAAATGTCAAGAAACTATAATAATTGTTATATTATACACTTTGCTACACATTCTTACATCGAATAACTTCTGTGTTTGAAGTATTCTTTTTCTAAATATAATAAATACTTTTTATATAATAAACAGTTTACACGTAAATTTAGGTGGCACAGCGAAATGACTCACTCTGTAGAATAAAGAATAAAGCGCTTGGAAAGCGGTCAGACATATTAGATCCAATTTGCAAACAGGACGACGCGACGGTTGTTTCGTACATCCTCGACAGGCCTGGTTTCCTCTAGATCGGATGTATTCTCGGGCCGAGTTCAGAAAAGAAGAAATAAAGACGATTCGTTTGACCGAGATCGAAACTTGCAGGTTCGAAAATTTCCTTTGAGCTTGTGCCGTAGTAATGGAGACCCTCTGCATCTTTTGTACCGGCTTCGTTTCCTTCCTAATATTTTCCTTATCGATCCACGGCGCGAGTCTTTGTTGCCTTTTGAAAATCTCGTAGTTCGTTGCACTTCACCGAAACGGTTGCCTCGGCTTATTTTCAATTTTCCGAGGAAACGAACGAGTCTCCGCGCTCTCCCTTCTCGCACAAAGCAGTTGGCAAACGCTATCAAACGCTAATCACTCCACCGTCTTCGTAATTTACATTTAAACAAAGATTCTCGTCGAATGCATTTTCGAAGATTGAAACGTCTCGCGGATATCAAACGCGAAATCTTCTCTGCAACGCCATCGTCACACCGGTGAAATTGTTAGATAAACTTTCACCCCTGTGACGGAAAGATTTCGAGATCTTTCAACGAACAGTTTGCACGCGATTTCGTCGATATAACAATCCGCGAACACAGATCGTAACGTATGTCGTCGATGTTTTTTCTATTCTTCCTCTTTAATTTTATTTTTATGACGTTTGAGTCTGAAGAAAACTGTCATTTTGGCATTATCTTTTTGCACTTCGAACTATTTTAAATGGGTTCTAAATGCTTGAATTTCTTTCATCATAAGGAAACACATCCTCGTTATTATTATTTGCTGTTTTCATCTATGGAAGAATTATATCTGTGACATATATTTGTCACTCATCAGAGTATCACATTTACCAGTAAACGTAATTCTGGAAAAACATTTGTATTTTCTATTTTATTGCATTTTATATTTAGTATGTTTTAAATATCGTGTTACATTGCACTTTTTGCAATCATAAAAACACGTAAAACGTGTAATAATACACATGAGAAAGTCTACCAGTCGATTTACTTACCAAAAGCAATAAATGCTTTCTCTTGCACTAAATTTTCCTATCTTTAAATTAATATTATTTTATACACACGTGTTTCTCACAATTGCAAGAAGATTTGCTTGCCAAAGTTCTATTAAAAAACAATACTGACGCAACATACGAGATTATTTATTTATGTTTCATTTCGCGATAAATCGTCATCCCTTCTTCTCTTCCCGCAAACTCGTGCGTTATTAAATAATTTTACATCCCCCTTTCCCCCACTTTTTTTATTTTCGCCGCGCCCTTTTGCAGATTGGCTGTGTAATTATGCCCCGAAACACTGAACGTCTCTATTTGTTCAGCCGCTTTCATCACCGTGTCCGGCACTCTGTATTTTTTCGTCCGTTTTAATTACGAAACTGCCATTGTTTACCGGCCTCGACGAGTTTTGCCGAATTGAATTTTATTCACCGAGTTTCCCTCACCCGTTGCGTCTTTCTCCCATCCGCCGCCCTCTACACCGTCTCGTTTTCGCGAGCCTCGCATCCTTTCGCACATGGCCGAAGAACCCTCTTCCACTCGTCCGGCTCCTTTCTTTCCTACCCTCTCCGGCCAGGTGTAATCGATACGTCCGACTCACCACCACCGCTGGACATCGAGCGTGCCGCCACGAAAACGAACGAGACGAACGAACCGTTTCTATTGTCTATTCGAGAACTCGGCCGGAGCTTCCAGGAATAGTTTCTCGTGTCTTCCATGGGAGAAAGGCCTGGAATTTTTATAATAGACATTTTTCCATGCGGTTTATTTTCCTTCTCCTTCGCCGGCGCGGGAATGCAAGATTTTCTTTTGAATTTTTCCCAGCCTTTGATACGCGCTGCATAGATGATATTGGTCCTCCTCCCCCACTTTTTTTCTTTTTTTAAATCTTCCACGCTGCAACCCCTAATGCGCGGCCTCCGCTTCTCTCTCTCTCTCTCTCTCTCTGTAACCTTCTCATCCCTGTGCGACTGTTCTCTACCTCTTCGTTTTACGCGCGAATGCCAACGGAGACTCTCGCTGGATCGTAATCGACGTCGTTGGTGAATTTGCAATTTTTTTCGCGGTTCGCTCCGTGAAACAAACACGTGGAAAGGTATAGCGACATTCTTGCGAGAATGAGAAATCACGTACTTTTCATCTTATCGCGGAAGCGATAACGTACGGCCTAGTCGATGTTACACGACTCTTTCCTACGTTTTCCTTCCACGTTTCGTGCGTATCTTCGCATAAATTTTCGCTTCGTACGTACGATTTATGACACAAGTGTTCGCAGTCGCGAATCCGAGAAAGGCGAACACTTGCTTCCGGTACGAATTGTACGATTTTATCGGGAGACGTTGACGCTTTTCTCTATGGTTATTGCAGAAACGGCTGGACGGTACTCAATCGATGAATTTAAATTTAAATTTAAACACACACTCCGACCTGCCTCCGAGGTGACGTCTTTCATCTCATAACGCGAGAGCTTTGCACGTTGTCTGCCCTTATTTGCCCCTCGTTCTTCGCAACCTTTATTTCACACTGAAAAGTTTAGTGGCCGGCGATCGTTCGAGTGAAAGCGATTTCCAAAGAGTCACACGTCGAAGCTTTCGTTTTCTGCAACTAGTGGTGAAATATCGGGTCGGGTTGGGAACACGACATTTTTTCAGGATCGGGATGGGTACTCGAAAATTTCGAGATTCTCGAAAGAGCCGGGAAAAGTTGGGATTTGAGAAAGGATTGGGAACAAGTTTAAATAATTCGTTAAAGCCCACGCCTTCAACTATCTCGAAAGGTCGCAGATCTAGAACAATCATTCGAGCAATTCCTTCTGTTATATCTTTTGGTTTAACAATCTTTCGCGTATCATTTTGTACACGCGACAAATTTTATATCGATTCAGTTTCTTTTCTAGTACACATACTAATGTTTGGATGCATATGACGTAATAAACCAGTAGTATTTGCATACTTGGTTTCAAATTCATGGTGACAATGCGTGCATTCCGCCTTTGTATCATTTTTTTCCTGAAAATGTTCCCAAACAGAGCTTCTCTTTACCTTCTTCCTTTGCACGACATCTTCTGCACTACTTCCAGCTACCACAACCTTACTCTCACTATCACTCGACGTTGGTTTCAAAGATTTTTAGTCTTTATTAAATTCACACACATTTTGAAATATACGTCCGAACTGCGATACTGCTCAACGGCGTACATAATATCCAAGCACTAAGCACGCAGTCACGCGTTTGTTATACGTCAGGTCACACGATTCTTAGAATCCGTGTTTCCAATAACTTCACTGGCAGAAGAAATTGAACTGTGTATTTATATATTTTGTAGGCTGCTATACAGCATTGTAGAGTAGTTCGAGAAACGGCAGCCGGGTTCTCGAAATTTTCGGGAATCTCGACTTTTTCGGGAAACCTGATTCCTTCGGGAATCTCGACCTCTTCCCGACTCGTTCCCGATATTTTCGGGTTCTCGCATACCCCTATCTGTAACGTTTCGCTCGCTCGCTCCTTTTATTTCTCGTATGAAAAAATGAAAAATTGCGAAGTTTCACTCGTCGATGGTTTGAAAAGTCTTGCTGATACAAGATCGCTGGAATCACGCCAGAAGAAATTTATAACTTCAACGCTTCTAGCACGCTCTCCATGCAAACGAACGATTCAAGTTAAAAGTTCCTCTGTTGCCTTAATTTAATCAGGACGATGGCGTAGCCAATCTGCTATTCCTGAACGTTTCGAGGCAACAATGGATATTCGAATCGAATTCGCGTGTTTCGAAGTGTTCGAACGTGTTTACACGATCAAAAGAATTACGTTCGCAGCGACGGGTGTGGTACGAGCCAGTTAAAATCCCGACCAATCTCTGTACCTGGTGTTTTAATTCTTTTCTGATTAACTTATACCTCGTGTTGTTATACACGCTGGCTCCTTATGATAATTAACTTTAACGGTAATCTCATTACCGTTGTTTCCAACCGTACGAACTCTCGTGTACACATTGCCGGATTTTCTCTCGCCGGTTTCGTTCCCGGCTCCTCGTTCTCTTTTCTCCTTTTTCTTTTCCTTTTTTTTTTTTAAATATTTTCAACGATGAAAGTTTCACTTGGCGAGGTAACCGAATTCTCGACGGCGGGAACGTCGTTTCCTTGAAATTCAGAAACTTTCAGCAGCGTTTCTGCGAAGTAAAAATTTGTTTTCTCGGAGGAAGTTAATTTCAGTCTCGGGAGCAGGTTAACGAAATGCTTCTAATTTCCAGTCGATCTTATTTTCGCAGAGACAGAGAGAGAGAGAGAGAGAGAGACAGAAAGAGAGAACGAGGGGAGTAAAGTTCCCGGCGAAATCTCCAGCTATTGATATTCGCGAGCGAAATATTTAACGATGTTTGACCGGCGATTTTAAAATCGATGGTGAAACGAAGCGCGGCGCACAGCCCGTTTTTCGCAATTTTCGCCGATTACTCGGACGATAGCCCGGTAAATCGCGAATTATAAATGCAAATTATTCGACGTGCCAGCGCCGAAACCCGTTAATTATTAGTTATGGAAATCTATTAACGAGTTCGATTTCAATATTAACGGCCGATTGTCCTCCCTCTCCCCTTTGTCCCCTCTGGCTTTCGAGTTTCCGTTATCGATCGTCTTCTCGCCAAGAATAATCATTCGAGGAGCTTCTCTTTTTCAAAGAAAACTCGCCGATTGACGGTAGTTTCGAGCGAAACGTTTCAAGCAGGAACGATCGAGAAATTCTTCGAAACTTTAAATACGCCCACTCGATCGTTCGCGGCTTTCCTCTTCCGTTTTCTGCTCTCCCCTCCCTTCTTCTTCTTCTTCTTCTTCTTCTTTTTCTTTTTTTTTTAACTCTTTGATCTCTGAAAATGATCTCACCGTGAATGTAAAAGGCCAAGGAGATTTCTCTTCGACGGTCAAACTCGGTTCCCGACTCGAGATAGCTGGAAATCCTTTAGAGAACTCGGCAGTTCTGTTCTATCAAAGGGCAAATATTACTGGGGGGGGGGGGAGAGAAGTTGTCGCGGGTAACGATAATCTCGGCAACGCGTGCCGATAGCCGATCTCCTTTCTTCGACTTGCCACGACGAGAGAGGCCTTCCGGCGAGAGGCGCCACCCTTAATAAGAAAATCGCGCGGTCTTTACGGGTGTTACGAACACGCGGGACCTTAGAAATTTTTCACCGTGTTTCCCCTCAATTACCGGGGCTTTTTAAGCCGTCTGTATACACGCGTAATTGGCAAACGGAACTTTAATCTAAATTCCGCTGCCACTCTGTCTTTGCACAGCCTCCGCTTTGACGGCGACGCGTACACAGCTCGTGTTTGCAAACTCGAGGCGCACGCGAGGAAGTAACCGGGTGGGAGGGGGGGGAGGGGATGGAGAAATTTTTCCACGGCAGCGACAGGAAAGGGAAAACCGTCCGTCGAGACTCTCTTAAAAACCTGGGGGATCGTCGTCACTTTGGAAATGTTCAGCACAGATAGAAAAGGTAAATTTGTCTCGAGGTTTCCGAGAGTCCTTTGCCCGTGATTTCGCGCGAGCTCGCTTGATTTTAATTAATCGAACGTTTGCCGATGGAAGGTTTCTTGGCAGGGTGGTACGTTGCCGCCGATGACCGATCGATGAACGCTTCGTTTTACTTCGGCTCCCGAGGCGCGAGTTCGTTGAATATTAATCCTTTTCACGATCGTGATTCCTCCTTTTTCTTCTCCGTTTACCGGAACAAAACCCGCGATGCCACTGGATCTGTCGTTTCGATCGCCGTTGTAAATAACAGGTCAGGGCAAACGACCGCCCCTTTGCCCTCATTGGCGATCAATTGTTTATTTTCACACTGTTAAAAGTGACGGGAATGCGAAGCGACGAAGGGATGTTAAACGATCAAACTTCAACAGTGTGTTCAGTACGCAAAAATAAGGAAAAAAATGTTAAAGACATATTTTAATGACGTAGATTAGGAAACAGATACTTGTCGAGAGAAATGTAATTAATTTTAATAGAATATTGACCGTGAAACCGTTAATTTTAGTTCTGTAAAGTCGTAGTTTCGGAATAAATGTACCGAAAGCAGGTCTGTGCCAATAAATGTTCATGTTGTAAATAACATTTTACCAAATTACATTAATACTATATTATATTTATGTTACTATACAAATATAATTAAATATATTTATGTAAACAAAAATAAATTATGTCAATTATAACGATATTAACAAAACTACTCAATGCCTAGCAAGTAATAACTGAATCTACTAAACCATAATGGAGATGTAACACGCTCCAACGTAAGTTTCACCAACAATTTCTTTCGAACTGTCCAAATTACTCTCGAAAATTGGTTTACTCAGGAAATTAGTGGTACAAACAAATACCTCTGACTGCGAGTATTAAAAGAATAAACGTGATTCTTGGACAGTCGTATTTTCACACGTCCACTGATCGTGGATCATTTATTTTACAGTAAATCTCGTTCCACTAAAATTCTCTGTGCTACATCTATGTACATGTACGTCGTAACTTCATTCACGAACAATCTCCACTCGTTCCAATCGTACGTCACAATTCTTCGCTGTTCTTTTAGTTGGAGAGCAGACTGGACGCCTGTCCGACCAATCCGTGCTTTTTCTACTTGCGCGCCGTGGACGAGACCTCCTCCTCACGCGTTTATATTTATTTGTCAACTTTTCGCAGCCTCGTAGCACACGCGTACATCATCGTGTCACACGAAGCAATTTTCCGACCGTTACCCAGCTTTTCCGGAAGTCATCCCCCCTCCCCCCCACCCCTCACCCTCAACCCACCCGCTTCCCACAGCCGGCGTTCTTCGAAATTCTGCAATTCTGCGACACCGCTGCGAAATTAATTTCATTACCGGGCGGTTGCACGGTTTCTCCGCAATTAACGTCGCCCATATCGAGCCGCGCGCGTTTCCTTTTTCAATTCCATTTAAATAACGACTATCACCGGCGCCCCGCTCGCTCGCTCGTCGCCGTAATTGTGTTCAGGAAATTATCGGGCGGCGTTGATGATAACCGAGTATATCCGCGGCGAACCGAAACTCCGACCGGAAACACGGAGTTCTAACGTGACACACAGCCGATCTCGCGCGTCGCTGCGCCCCCGTAATTTTACAATTTCCCCTCGCGCGTATCCGCTTCCCCTGCGCGAACCGACGCGTCCAAGATATACCGTGTAACGTGCCACGTGTACACGGTAATAATATAATCGCGGCCGGGGAATTCATCTGCCGCAGTTTCCAACTGTTTTTCATCGTTCTTCGCGCGGCGAGGGGGAAGGGGTGAAAAGAGTTTCAGAGAACACCGTCAAGATCACCGTATCTTATCGATCACCGCTTTTCATCTTCACTTTTTTAAAAATTGAGAGAGAATCGTTTTCTTTTTTCAAATTTCTGGATAACAACATTTGTTAATTTAACTTTAATTTGTTAAATCGATCGAGCCCGGTAAAATGAATTGATGAAACACGTCCTTTTCAGGATTTCATTTAAAATTTAAACTCAACAATATGAATATCGGCAGGATGTCTAGCGAATGAACACGCTCGTGTCTAGTGCACGAATCGTTATTTGATCTTTGCCCCCTCGGCGAGACAATCGACTAAAACTGGCAAATTTAATATTTACAATGAAAGAATGAATAGTTGAATTTGCAAGTCACTTTCATCGACAATAAATAATTTAAATAGATTAAATTCTCTATGCGCGAGATTCATACAAATCATCCCCTCGCGTGTAAGGTAATTTCATATTGTGAATTTTTTATTTTCAGTTTTGCCTGACGTTATGACCACTTGGTTTAGAAAATTGTCACAAAAGCATGTTTCAAACACGAGCATTTACAAGCATTTCTGATACATATATATATATATATATATATATATATATATATATATATATGTGTGCGCGAACAATTTTTTGATACGCCAAAATTGCTTCCTCACGCGCATGTTTCGCATCGCGTAACAGAAAGTTTTCATCTTGCAAACACCATGGCCATTTCAATTTTTGCCCCGGCGAAATGAAACGAATTTTTCTAAATCCAAATTTCCCCCGTACTTCGAACACGCGGCCGCGTTATGCGCATAATTTCATCCTAGAAATTCTTCCATCGCTGCTATCGTTTTTTCTCCACCTGTTACCGTCGCTTATTACATTTTTCCACGAACGTTACATTAAAGAATGTACAAGAGCGTGTACGGTCGCGAAAATGTTTTCCCAGTGCGATATCGCCCGCTCATTGTGTATATATCGCGTACTCTGCGAGAGTTTGTGCGACGGGAAATGGAAAAAGTTGCAGCTGGGTGTCGAAAATTCTCCCATGCAACGTCCTTTCGTGCAACGTTTTATCCGCGAAATGAGGTAATTAGACAAAAAATAACCGGGACGCCAACGAGCGGCTGCGCAAAAAATTTTCTCCGCGACCTGAGCTTCAGTTGAAAACGTAGACTATTATATCGTGGTGTTTTAGACAAGTAGCAACCACCTCAGGGAATCACCGCGAATCTTTGCTGACATGCTTTTTCCTTCGTTTCCTCCGTTCTCCCTATCTCGAAGCGGAATTTCAAGCTGCCGGCTTAGCTCTTTTCTTTCACATTAATGAACGAACAACGAAAATAGAATTGATTTTGATTTGATTACTTGACGAAGAACTGGAGAGAACGTTGCCAAACATCAAATTCTTTGAGAGGATGAAGCTATATAAGCTATATAAAGTAATGGAAGCTATTTACGAGATTTGATTCGTTTTTATTGCTAAATGCGACTAAGACTGAATCAATACAAGAGAGAATGCAGCATAAAATTTTCTATCTTTTTGCATTAATGCGGTCGAAATTCAGTAAAGAGAAAATTGCTTTTTCAGAGGCTTTCGTGTACATGTTTGTTGCATAGAAAATTCAATCTGTCGTACGTTGAAGTTCGCAAGCATTGTAAATGCCAATTCTATTTCCTCCTAGATTACTTCTATAGAAAATATGTATTTTCGTGATGTTTTTTCTTTATTCTCAACCAGAATTCAGAGTGAATATGAATTTGAACTTGATTTTCGGTACTTGTAATGTTTTAGACATGTATACAGTAAATTATCTTCAAAATTCCATTTTTTATTGAAACGTGCACTTTGGATTTGAAGTTTCGTTTTGAACAAAATTTTCTTTCAAAATATCAAACTTGAAAAATTGACTTTGGAAACATGTACTGTTCGACAAAAAATATATACCTTTCGGTAAAAAACAAGATTTCCCAATTTTCGCATTTACAGTTGTTACAATTTACCTTCGTGATTAAAGATATGAAATTTTTACAACGAGTGTTGAATAAAGAAGTTAAGTTCATTTCAACGTCTTTTTGTCGAGATGGAACGTATTATCCGTCTCCGTGAAACGTTTCAAATAGTTGAAATTGCTAATTTTCACAGTAAATTTCGTAATTTTTTACACTGCAAAGAAGATGATTGCGTTAACAATTTCACAGGGATTTTTCCAATGTTAAGTTCCCAGAGTGTTTTATTAAAACAATTTGCCCATTTCGTTCTTTATTCGATTTATCTTTCTTCGCATCTGTTCTTTTTTCCCTCTTTTCTGTAAAAAAAAGAAAAAAAAATGATGCTCGTAAAAAAAAAAACGTCGAATTGTGAGATTCGTATCCTACGGCGTGGTTTCCCGCGCAACGTGCGTTGATTCTCGTCTCCACCGAGTAGAAACGCGTCAGAAAGAGATTGCCCAATTTAACCAGAGGAATAAATTTTATCTCATTTGCATCAGGTTCGTCGGGCTTGTGCTTATGATAATGAATGAACTCTCCGCGGGGAACACGAAACCGCCATTACAAAAGAAGAGCTCGCCGTTGCAAAATACAATGCAAAACCATGCAAATTTCTTGAAAGTCGTTTCCGCTGTTTCTCAAATAAAATATTTGCTCGAAAACTCGCAACCCCTTGTTTATTATCCTTTGATTAACGCTCTAGAATATTTCGCTTGCGGGGCAAGCAACGTTCAAAAAAAAAAAAAAAAAAAAAAGAAAACAGAAGGATTTTCATCGGGGTCAGGATCGAGTCCTTCAAAAAACGCGATTTATCGATTTGCGATACTGTTTGCCACGCGAACGCAATTTTTTTCCCCACAGTTTTGTGCCGACAATAGAGAGAGAGAGAGAGAGAGAGAGAGAGAGAGAGAGAGAGACCCGGCTTTTCATTTTGCGCCGTTGAATCACGATACGTCACGGCGAAAACGGATGCACGGCCTGAAGAATGAGATTTAAATATGAACGAACGAGGAGGCACGGGCGAAAGAAATGGCGCGATGTATCATCGTTAGTAATAAAACGTACGAGATGTGGGTTAATGACTGGCCTTGCCGATTGTATTACGGACCATTTCGCACTATTTTAAAACAAAAAAGAAGAAAATATTCGTTTCAACTCGTTTACGTTTCTCCTTGGCAAAAAGCGAATCGTTGTTAACGTACCTGAGGATAATCGCCGAACTTTGTCTGATAATCGAACACGTACAGGTAGGAGTTTCGATGGGATTGACTGTGAAGGTCTGCCGTTCTCGTAGCCGGCGCCACGGTGTTCGCGTCCCCCAAAGCCTCCAAGGTTTCGTCTCTGCGAGGTAAAAAGGGGAGAGATGCTTTCATTCAGCTGGCGCAACGTAAAAGAAAGTTTGAAAAGAAGAACCAGTAGAGCTAATGGATTAGTTGACAATTCGAACGGATCGACTGAGATCGTGCAAGACAGATTTCTCTTGTACTTGTTATTTACTCGCGAATTACGTTCTGAAGAAACATTAGAGGAAGATTGTCTTGGAAATTTATCGCGTCATTTAAACTACTCTGAGACGAACGTGCGAATTCGCATAATTCGAGCAGAGGCGACGGTGTTATTGCTCTTGAACAAAAACCGCAGGGAAATGACGAAACCGAAAGTGAATCGATGTAAAATCGTGCAAATACTGCTATTTTCGCAAGATGTGTCTCAAATGAGATATTTGTTTCACTCATCGTCACTTTCTTTATGGAATAACGTCGATCACGAAATATATATTCAGAAGAAACAAATATTAGGGAATAAATATGATAAATGTCGTTCACAATACTTTCGTGAATAAATACAAGAGTCAGAAGGACAAAGGATCGCAATATCACTTTCTCCTCGAGAATTTTCGTAAAAGTTGTCGTAGCTGAATAGTTTGCTCTCACTTTATGTTCACCGGATGCTGCACAGGCCGTTCCCAATCGGTATACTCGTTGATTATCGTCGCCAAGATCTCTGCTTGATGATACGTGTACGTGTTACGCACGAACTCCCGTAGAATCTTCGTCCGTCTGTCAGCCTCGATCCCGTACTGAGCGTCATCCGCCGTTAAAGCGAAATACGCCTCCGACCGGACAACGCCGATCATCAAATCGTACCTGCGAACGTATATGGAAAATCAATGTCACCGCTGTTTCGACCGCGTTTCGATTTTTCGCGTTTCAGATCGCGCGAACACACATTGGCAAACTGTTCCCGTTTGCCATGGCAATTACGCAGTTTAATGGCATTTCACCGACAGATCATAACGATGTAAATAGTTTCGCCTCATTACGCCGGGGTTATTCATATTTACGTATCATTTCGAACGACGAATGACGAGGCAAATATACCCTGCCAGCAAATACTCGGAACATCCGCATACACCGATTCGGAAATCCCTCTCTTTCGGGGATAATTATCGCGAAGAACGTCCAAAACAGACATTTATTATTAATTGAACGTTTGTACAAGGATTTTCGCGAGTGTGAATTCGTTTCACCAATTTCCCCCTCTCTTCATCTCGGAAAGGCGAAAGAAACGCCGACTGAAGCGACGCACCGTTCGTTGACCTAATCGGAATCAACGACCCCGTTAACCGGAATTAACAAGTGTATTCTTTGATCCGACTCGGCCAAAGGAGAGGTGTGTTTGAAATTTAACGCGTTTGCAGGAACAAAGTACACGTGCGCGCCTGGCGCGCGAGTGGAGCGCGCTTTTCTCGCATCCTACTCTTCATTAACCCGCGACATAATTACACGCACGGGGTTCTCGCCCCTCCCTTCCGTGTCTCCTGATTCTTTAGCGGCGGCGTTCACTGTTTGAACGAAGGAAACAGAGACGGATGAGGAGACAGATAGATAGAGATTGGAGACGAGAATCGGCGAGGAGAGTCCTCTTTCTACTGGGGACAAATTAACTTGAAGCATTCAGCGAGCTGGGATATTCACCGACATTCAGCAAGGGAGGGTGGTATACGCCGGGGCAAAGAAACGCGGCACGTTTCAATGATTTCCATTCCCCTTAACCCGTCGTCGTTACGTTCACGGCGTAAAACTCCAGCAAGAACGTTTATTTATCGCGGTACGGCTGTAGCGGTGTGGGTTGGAGGCTCGCTGCAGCGGCAAAAGGCCGCCGTTTTGAGAATGCGACGAGAATGGAACACGAGTGAAAGAACGAGAGGCACGAGACGTTCGAAAGAAACGTTGGCGACAAAGAGGGACAAAGACCGATCGCGACAAAAGGCGAAACGCCGGGAAACTGGTTGACGAGGGAAATTCAATGACGTTGGGATTTCCCTGTCTCTAACTGATCTTCATTCGTACATTATTTTTAGGGAAATTCTAAATGACGGATGGACTCCCTCTCTGATTGGCTGATCTTGTTGCCGATTACTTTTAAACGAAGGTAATCGCATGCTCGTAATTTGAGTAATGAGGAATTTGATTGAGAAAGTTTATGTGATATTGATGGAACTTATTTTTTTGGAAAGAAATATCGATTACGATAATTGTAGATTCAACAATTGCAGAATTTTAACACTCGAATATTCACTTCGTATGCTCATTGTTATCTTTCTCTTCTTGTTACTTTTTCTCAGTTGCAACGCAGAATCAATATCCGTTGCATTAAAAATACAGTGTATTTGGTATTCGAAGCAGTTACTCTTTTTTTTTTTTATCTAAACTATGCGTTTGTGGTATTTAGTTGACCATTGTTGACCAGCAATTTCATACGAGAACTATTCTATGTCAACTTTGCAAGTGCAAACGCGAGATAACTTGTCTCCGGTAAACAACATTCGTGCATGAAAACACGAGTTTACTCGTAACTGGTCAACAACCAGTGTTAACATTTTGCGGTCATATGTTTCTTTTCAGTTACCAATAGAAAATAAAACCATTTCTGATTGTATAACACAGTCAATTCAGAGATTGTATAACAAGCAATTCCAGAGATATGTAGAATTTTTAATAAAATCTTAATTACGAGTCGTCGTGGAGGAACATTTACGCTTCTTAAAAGTGACTTACTTCTCTTTTACTTTTTTATTTTGACTTTCTCTCCTTCGACGAAAACGAAATACCAGGCCTGATTTTGCGAAAGTATTCAATAATGTTTATAATATTTACAATTCTTTTCTCTCGGTTGCCCGAAACTCCACAATGTCATACGTATGCGCGAAATGAAACAGTGTCGTTTTAGAATTAAAAGCAGTGTGTGGAGTGAATCAATAAATTCAATATTAGTCGTAACGATGCGCGCATGTGTTAGCTTGTGTGGGGTCTTTTTATTTCTGAATGTTGTATCTGCTAGCGCATCGCAGACGATGTTCAATATTTTTGCAATTGTCTAGCTTTATTATTGTACATTTGGAGAAAAAGTATGATATTATTCATTCATGATACTTGGAGAAAATGGAACATAAAAAGGAATTTGTTTATCTGTTAAATATTATAACAAATATCCTAGTTTGAATATTCTGTGTATTCTATGTATATCGTGCATTCTTGCGTCTTCGAAATCCATAAAAATTCTAATAATAAGTCTAATAATAAATAGAAATAGTACAAGAAATAATGAAATTGAATTTTTCACAGCGATTTTAATTAGCGATAATGCCAGACACCACAAATATTTGAACGTGTTTCCCAAACTTTTTTGCTCCTCCTTTAATTTTTTCATGCAAATGACCCCTTTTACGGAAACCAATCAACTGGTGTTGCTTTTCGTTTCTCTACCAGCTCGATGCTCATGAAATTAACTTCCGCTCAACGTTCAGCTGTACGTGTTTCGTTGTTTCATCGTCGGAAGTCTTTGTGCGGTTCTGTTCGTTTTTCGTCTAGTATGCGGCAAGTAAAAACATTTCTGCCACTATAAACACTCAAATATCCTCGTTCAATTGTCAACTTCTTCTTCGGCAGATGGAATTACGCGACAACCTTTGCGTTTGCGGTCTTGTCGCGTAACGCCGAGATAAAGGGAAAACTCCTGTCGCGAGATTCGAGTTAATTCGAAATAATTGTGCGTATGCATACATTCCTGGAAAGAAATGACAGCGCGTGTGTGCTGTCTATAATTTCTCGAAGACAAGTTGGAATCATCTGAATGTAGCAACACAGAGAGAAGGAGTCTCGATTGTTGAAGAAAAAATGAAGAAGAAAGAAAAACACTCATTATTTCTACTGTTCACAGAACGTAGAAAAAACGTGTGAATATCGAATGACAGAACGTTTATAATATAACATTTGCTACAAAAAGGAAATTTACATGAAAATTAATAATGGGTATCGCTATCTTCGTTTCGTGTCATCTCAATCATTCCGTTTGATAATGATTCGTACAGGCTTTTCTTAATCGATCAATTCAACTGTTTTTTTATTTTTACAGATGCGAATTTTCGATTATATCGCGATTAACCATGGTACAACTGATATATTTCTCTCGTTTATAAAATAATATAAAATTATGTCTCTGTAACTTTGGCCCGATATTATATTTCAGCATTATATATTTCAGCGCTGAAGTATAAAATTTCCTTTGGTGACAGAACATGATTCATGCACGTTCATTGATTCCTTCTGTAATTAGATTTAAATATTTTTGCTGCTAATTTTTGCTTCAATTCTTCTCTGCTCCTGCGTCAACCACTAACACTCATTTGTTGTTGTTTCTTCACGATTCTTTCCCTTTATAAATCGTGATAACGGTTAGAAAAACCATCAGGATCATTCATATTTAATTTCTGTTTATTTTTCACGATCGTAGTTCTAATTTCGTTATTGTTTTCCAAATTCTTTAAATAATTTATACAGATTTTCGAAACATAACTTTTGCCACACGACGCCGATTCAATGAAACGATCAAATATTGTTCCTTCAACGATATAAAATCTCTTTTTAATTTTTGAAAACTTTTCATCGCCACGATATGGACCTATATCTTATGCAGTTTCATGTAGAAATGTTTTTATCTTTGAATTTTCACTTCATCAATGATTGCTCTTAGCGTTGGACAAGCTTCCCAAAGTTGCTTAATTTTCTAATTATCGAATCTTCTTTAATTAGTGCGCCATGCACACATGTCCACATGAATGTGGAACGTGTGGAGGAAAATGCACGAAAACGTTTTCTGTCTGAAAACGAAGGAACCTGAAGAAATGGACAAACAGCAAACGGGTCGAAATAACGGCAAACGAAGAGAAGAAAATGGAAATGTATTCAAACGTCGAGGATTGAAAAGAAGTCCTCGGGGTTCGAGCTGTCGTCTTACGATTCGAATTAATAACCAAACGTAATTAACAAAAGACGAAAACGCGGAGTCGCTTCAGCTGCGACGTTTCAGGGAAAAATCGAAGGTTGTTCACGAGATGAACAAACTAGCGACGGGCGAACAAAGAGAAGTAGATGATCCTAGGTAGAGATAAAAGAAGGAAGAGCGAAGTGTCGGCGAAAGAGTGATCAAGAGAGAAAGGGGGAAATAAAATGGGGCAAGAGATTTGCCAGGACAGGGAAACGTCGCAAGATAAAACAAGCTCGATAGAAAAAGGGGAGAAAAAAGGGCGAAACACGTGCAAAGGAAAAAAAGGGAAGAAAAGAAAGGTAAAGCAAAGGGTGAAGAAAAAGGAGTCGAATAAGAGTGTGTTGCCACTTTTTTCCTGTGGATTTCGCTGGTTAGTTAGTATGCTCCGTTTAGCCATGTAACGAGTCCCCTGTTTTATGTTTCAATTCCTACTTATGACATCATGTTACATTCTGGACGTATTCACGATCCACTGGGACGACAAGAAGTTGAAATTTGACGTCATATTTGTACACTGAGCATTTAGACACATTCAAATATACAAAATACGTTTCAAATGAGATTCTTCGAAAGATTGTAATTAAAAAGAAGTTGAAAAGTACAAGAAATACTCTTTCTATGTTTAAATTTAATACAATGCCCAATTTATTTTAATCCGCGAATTTTATTAAATACGGAATCTATTAAATTTTTAACGATTAAATTATGATATAATATAATATAATTATATATTAATATATTATAATATCATATTATTGCAACTATGATATGAAATTATTAAATTTCCTTGATTAACTATTGGACCTGATAACAATAAATCTGACTATTTTGTAATTAATAATTCTTAAAATCAAATACCACTATAATTTTTATATCAAATTCTTTAAAACAATATATCAACACATGTTCGTTTCATCCTGCACACCTCAAACAACAACGAAGATATATAATTCAACTTGAATGCTCCAGTCATAGATTCCATCTATCAAAAATATCTATTAATATAAAACCATTGATTAACACAAATAAAAAAGGGAAGAAACCGAATGTGGGAGATTCATTCTCCTGCAAAGAAAATTCAAGTGACTTGAAGTGTCTGACGTAAACGCAATTTATGTGTTGCATTAGGCGATTGCCGACTTCATTTGACGATCGTATTCAAGAAGTAGAGATCTAGGAAAAGAAAAAAAAAAAAAAAAAAGGGAAAAAATGTAACAGGACGGAATCGGGGAAAATTGAGGAAATGAGGAGAGTACGATGCAGGGAAATACCTTGAGAGTTTCGATATGACGTCCTTCCGCAGCAAGATGTTGTTCAGCGTATTGATCGTATCCACTTGCAGAGTGAAATCCTGATCATCGGGATCGCCTGGATCAATCACGACGCCGTCTATGCTCGGCCCGAAAGCAGGAGCGAATTCCAAGCCTTTTACCGGCACCGAAACCAGCGCGTTCAGCGGCACCTCCCTCAGGCATCTGAGCAATGCCTGAGAATCACCTGCAGCCTGAACAAACAATCCACGTGGGTTTTTTTTTCTAAAGAACGAGTGCGCTCGTACTCGCGCGCCGAGTACGGGGAAACTCGTTAGCAGACACTTCAGGGCCTACTGAACGTATAGTAATAAAGAGAAAACGTAAAAACATGGGGGAAATACGCGAGTAGATGTGCAATTAAGAAGAGAAGAGAAGGGTGGGAAAAAAGCGGTAATGACTAATAATGACGGTGGTAGAGATGATTAGATAAATGTTGTTGTAAAGAGATGTGAAGAGACGTGGAAAGGCAATTTAGTTTATTACTGAAACCTTCATCGGCTGGTAAACTGATAGTTTGGTCACTATATCCTACAATAATCAGAATCTCGCCAACTATTGAACTTATAACTTCCGTTTTTTACATCTGATTGTAATTTACAATTACGTTTAGTGTGATCTACTGAAAGAACACCTTTTAGAGAATGAATGTTGCTCATATCGCACGGGGGAAAATTAAGACACATCGCGCTCTTCTCATGTTGAAATTTATAGCAGTTCTCCAGCAAAAGCTTTTTCACAAAAGTATTCTTCTTCTTACCTGCACGGTACTACATTCTCTTTATCCAATAGTTATCGTGATATCCTACAAATGCGAAATCCCATTACTTAACATTTGTTTAATGCCTTCATAATAAATTGAGTTTTGTAATTACATTGTTTAGATATTCGTTCGACGAAGAATACATTGAAACAATGAATACCAATGAATGATTCCAGTCAAAGAACTCAAAGTCATAGAGTTCGCATTTATGATACTGTTGAAAAGACGATCACGTCGTTGAGCAAAACAGAATTAGTCAGAGTAGATCCTTCACCCGCAGGACATGTCACAGCTTAACTCTTACGACGCTTTAAAAATATCATACTGAATGAATTAAGAATGCATTCACTTTTAAACACACAACGTAAATTTGGCGTATCATAATATGTCAGCCTCCTTAAACCCTTAATAAGTAAGTCGATTATTTCATTACAAGACTATCTGTATAGTATTCTAGCGCAGACTAGGTAGGTCACTTTATTTTCAACTTTCGCGCGTTTCATAAATATTGCCGATTATTTCATTGCTTTATTACAAAGTTGCTCGTACCACGTTCCAATACCGACTAAACACGTTCATTCATCAAACACGTAGGTCACCCTATTTTCTAACATTTGCGTTTATTCGCGTTTCGTCCGAGACACTCGCGAACATTGCCGATTATTTAACTCAACGATCGCGCAGTCCGTGTTGCACCGGAGAGAAGACGGCTCGCCGATTGGTGAAACGCACGTTCTAAGCGGAACGCAATGACGATGCAACGATTCGCTTTAATTCGGCTGCACGCAAATGAATTGCTTTAGCGACCGGTTCTGTAATCGCCTTTGGAAATCCTGCTTCGAGGCAGACGTAGGCTAGCCGCAATCGAATGTCGACCGAGCTGCTGCGTCGAGGAAATTTAGGGGAGGGGGGAGGGGGGAGGGGGGGAGAGAGCGACGATGAACACATTGCGCTACTTGGTGCAGGTTCGTCGATCTTGCACGGGAGCATCGATTCGTTGGTTTAACGAATTTAATCGACGCCCTAATATGCCGGAGTGTTGGCCGGAAACGTCGATTTCACGGAGGAGTTTCCAATTTTCGCACGGAACGGAACAGAAGGGTGGACGGCGGGGACGCCGGGGGGTGGTTTGACAATTTCGCCGGGGAATTTTTGGAGGTCGGAGCACGCCGCGGCCTGGTTTCTCGCTCCGTGATTGGTTTCCTCTCGCCTGCAGCCGTAGCACAGATTCTCGCGCAGCTAAACCGTAAAATTAGACCGATAGGTCGGGGGCGTCTCTTTCTCGCGCGCGCGTTCGTTCTCGGCCAACACGCCGAACGACCGAGGGAAAGATTCTGTCAAATTTACCGTCACAATCATGCAAATCAACATTCCCACCGAGGCGAACGATTTTCTTCTTCTTCTCGTAAGCAACAAACTGACGAAGCCGCGTCACTGTCGATCAACAATTCAACTTGCTTTGAAAGATACCGCACGAGTACTTCTGTCAAAATTAATTTGTTCGATTTCTGTTCAGACAGAAGCGTAACTGCCTTGATTATTGTTACTTACGATTAGTGTCGAATGACGGATCGTCGTTCAATTTCACCGAGATATCCGCGAAATGCACTGCTCACAAAAATTAGCGGAAGTTGGAAAAAGAAGAAGATTAGAAAAGAAACTGACTTGTTTGCTTCTCTGATGTTCTCTGTTCAATAATAAAAAAAACATCAAATGCTTCTACTTTTTTATTGCTTCATATTCATTTTGAAATATCCCCTAATTTTTGGTGAGCAGTATATTTTTCGCATTAAAAACACGAGGCGGCCATTCGAATTCGAATGAAGCGATCGCGCGACGAAATCGGCGCGCAACCCCTCCCCTTCTAATCCAGCCGTGTGGCCCGTAGGCTCTCGAAATCCGCGGCGAAATTAATTTCGTCATTTTTCCTGCAACAAATTCAATCAATTCTGGCTGGACCGCGGCTATCGGCTCGCGTAACATAATCCCGTATCGTTTTCCATTTCGTTCGCTTTGCTCCTCTTCTCCCCCTCCCCCTCTCCTTTTTTTCCCTCCTTTTTTTCTTTTTTATTTCCACTGCTCGGCGAAAACAACGGAAAACGATGGTTCCAGAGGGAGAGAAGTCGGCCCGCGGAAACAATTGGGCCGCTCTTACCCCGATTTCGCGTTTAATCGTCATTTTCGATCGGTTGCAGATCGACGATCTGTTTAGATTCGCCCATCTCGAGCGTGTTTCACCGGGAAATAGAGAAGTGGCTACGAGTAGCCGTGGCGCATTTCGTACTGCCTCTCGACACCGGTACGGACGAAATTGAGATTCTTTCGCCTGCGCGTGCACGTGCCTCTACTCGGCTCGCGTTCGTCGAAATTATTGCAAAACACGGAAATGGCAACGATCGCCGTTTCGATTATTCCGTTTAGCAAACTTTTAATCGTGGCGCCGCGCCGGATCGACCCGAGGCTTAAGTAGAAACGGATGGCGCACAGTCAGACATCTCGCGTCTTGTGATCTGTTCGAGGCACTTCGAATTTTTATACCTCTGGCTCGCGAAACTATTGAAACACCTGTGGTAGAAAATCTTTTACGCGTATATTTATGCATAATATATGAAATATTTCGAAATATTTGCGAACAGAGTGGAGAGAAAAATAACTTTGCCTCCGACAGAGCATTGTTTGATAGTCGAGAAGTATCAAGTTGAAGGGGCAGTTCTTTCGCATCGATCAATACAGTCTATTTTACAAAGTCACTTTATCACAAGATCTTTGTTAAAATCTTCGTGTAACTTATGTATTGTAACAGAAGCTCGAGCATTAACAAAATCAACGGATCGCGTGGAGTGATGTTGTTCGTCGCGAAATTTTAAGAAGCTCTCTCGAAAGACAGAGAGCAGTGTGTTCAACCGAGAGTTCCTCGACGATCGAAAATCTGTTCGCGCTTCAATTTCGCCGGTGAACAATTTCGGAGCGAGTGCACGCTGGGAACGATCTGGGCGCGAAAGCGTGACACGGCCGGGCATGAATTAAACTATCAAGCGAAATTGGCGGGAACGCGATGTTTTTACATTCGTTAGTTACGCACTAGCAATTATATTAACGGTGCGTTTCAATTAAGCTAATATGCGTGGCGGACGTGGCGCGACGCCCCCGACGGGAGTTTCGCGTTTTAACGCGGCCAAAACGCGAATGGCGATACGAAAATATCGTCCTCTGCCGTCCAATACAATTAAACCACCGGCGATACGCGACCGAAAATAATGCCCGACGTTCCGTTCGATATTTCCCGGCGGAATGTTATCCTTCGTGTGTCTGTATCGCTTTGCTTTGCGACTCTCGTTTTTTGTTTTCTTTTTTACATTTTTACTCTCCCCCTTCGGCCCTTTCGCGCGTCGTTCTAATCACCATCAGTACACCCGATATTTCCCATTCTTCTTTTGTCCCCGTGACATTTTTTCCTGGTTTAAAATCCTCCGCGTTTCGATTGTTTCACATCTTTCCCCTCCCTTCCTTTTTCGTGCGTGTGTTTAAGATGCTAGGTTTGTAAACCATGGAACCAATTGCGCAGGAAGAATTCTGCCAGATCTAGGCGTCGGCCATTAGCCACGTTACGAGAGTATCACACGAGTTTCTTATATAGAGAGGAATCTCATTCATACGATTTGATTAATGCCGAGTCTCAGACATATGTACGAACACACAATTGATCAATTTCTGTCGTCTCTTATTATCTAAGTAAGTAAGAGAAAGTTAATGAGCCTCTCATCATTCGAATTTGTCTATTATCCAAATTGCCTTGTTGGACACGAATAAACGAGGTTCTGTTGTAATATCACGTTATATGCAGCACGTATCGGGGAACAAGATAGTTTATAAAATCAGACTGTTTATATAATAAGAGTATCTATCTATATTCTCATCATCTGTGATCTTTCATTCAGTTAATGTTTAACAGGAGTTTATATTTAAACGTTTATAGCTAAATTACAAGCTAATAAATTATACGAACATGCTAATAATATACTAATGCCGACTTCTCCTTTGAGCACGTAACTACCAGCAACGTTCAAAATAATACTCTTTAATGTTCAACATTATCGTCTACAACGATAGTATTTTTCTTTGCTTTTTTCTTCCTTTTTTTTTTTCTTTTACCACTGTATCTTATTGGATTTGCTCGTTTAGTACAGCAAATATTATTGTATTTTCGAATACTGAAATGTAATAAAACCGTTACAACGGAGGAGAGGATAGAATAAAAGGCGTGCACAGGCTTTTGACACGTTTCAATTGCGTGTGTACAGAAAAAAAAAAAAAATTGATCGATTATTGCGTTTGGTATGAAATCCGCTCATCCAATCGGCTAAAGAGTGTTATACTCATCAAATTCTCACAACCATAAGTGTTCGTGTTATTACATCCACATTTTGGTCATATATTTTTTTCAATTACTCTGGATTTTTCTTGTACGTTGCGCTTTTAGAAAAATACTTTTTTCAATGGGTTTCACTGCTCTTTGTATGCACTGGACGGAACATTGTCTCCTATTACCCGTGTGTTTGTGTTTCTATTGATATTTGTTGTCTTGATTTCAATCGTTAAAAAATACATCTGCACAATGGATACACGACATTTGAAAAAAAGTCGGAACGGTTTGCACTGGGAAAAACTATCTTTGTTGAACTCTGCACCAAATTCCATACATTGTTCCTTTGGAATGATTAATTAATATTAATTCAATTTTATTATTATGATAATGTTGGTTATCTTTGATGATGCTTGTGAAAATGCAATGCAAAGTGCAAAAAAAGAAAAGAACAGATAGATAAATAAATAAAGAAAGACAGAGAGGAAGAGAGAGAGAGAGAGAGAGGGAGAGAGAAAGGAAGAGGGAGAATTGTTTCCCTCGCGGGGAATGTCTGACGGCAGTTTATTTGCTTCGGAGTTGTCGTCGAACCGGAGACCTTAATGTAATGCACTCCGGGCAATACTCACCCACGAGCAATTTAGATGTTTGGCAACTTGCAGAGCGTAATTTGCGGCTCCTCTCACCAGCGCCCATGGTGAAAGCGCGCTACCAGACATTAGAACGCTACGATGAAACAGCAGTCCTGCAACAATTAAAAAGTAATGACCGATGGTTAGCCATCTTGCGTACGTACAAACGGCGCAGCCGTGCGACTATCACTTTACACGGTTCGTGACTTCAATCATCTCTACACGCGAAACGTAGAATTTCGTGCAACGTGAGAAAAAAAGAAAAGAAAAGAAAAGAAACCGGAATCGACATTAATTAAAATTAAGGGAAATAAACGAAGAGGCGAAATTGTTCCGCGAAATACGTAAAAGAAAAAACATTTGAAAATTAATTAATTATTTATACCCTTCGCTCCGGGCCAGGTTCAGGTGAAATAATATAAAAGAAAGAAGGAAGAAATGAAACGATTCAACCGACGTATTTTATACCGCGTATTTACGTAAATTGATTCGACTGGAAAGCCGTTTGGCATGAAAGTAGCGCGTGTAGCAGTTTGAAAACAGGAATCCAAATGGTCCACGCGAGAAAATTCTTAGCTCGGCGGATCCACGGCTTGCCAAACAGCCGCGTCTCGCTTATTCTGCCTCGCCGGCGTCGTAAATCATCGGCCGAACGAAACAGTTGAATTCGGAAAAATTTCGAGATCTCGCTTGCGAAATCCACGCGAGACGACGCGAGGCAATACGATTTTATCAGGCTCGAGATCCATAAAACAGTATTTCTCGCGGAAGTTACTGGAATCTTGACCGTCGTTAATCTTCGTATGATCGGTAAGGTGGTTTCTCGTAACCTTATCGCTGTGAAGATACGTCATTATCATCGGGGATGAGTCCAATAATGCTCTAGGTCTCGAGAGAAGGAACAGCCGTTTCACCTGCGAGTTCGATACACGTTTTCGAGCGACCGGTTATCTATCGCGGTTTCCGCTGGCTTCGTTAAACGATCGAGATAACGTTGTTTCGCCGCGGCAGACAAAAGCGGTTTCGCCCTCGAAATCGGCTGGCTGAGTTTAATCGGGAACTTGCGAGTCGTTAATCTTCATATCGTGGCCCGAGGGAGATTTTGCTTTCCGTCGCGACGCTTTGATGAATTCGCCACGCTGCGGTTCTCTGTCCCTCCGATCGCTGCGTTTTGTGAATAGATCGGTGTCGTCGAGGGAAAGCAAAAGTGAAAATTACGTGGTACAAAGTTGACCGTCACTTTAGAAAATCAGCGCGTCGTCACCGATGACGTACGCACGTCTACGAGAGCGACTTCGTAGCGTCGATGGCTGTCGATACACATTCGTGCGCGAAGACAACACTCGTCACTTCCTCAAGTGCGTTGGTCCATTAGCTGGTACCAATGTTCGCGTTTCAGCTGATTCAAACGGTCTGTATGTCTCAGTATGTGCCACTCAGACGAGACAGTCGGTGACTGACGGTTCCTCAGACTAAGTGCGTTTCTGTACACAGTGTTATCCAAGTCACCGAGCATGGCGTGTGACGTGTAGCGTGCGTTGTACACTGATGCATATAAATGACATATTATCGCTGCCAATTCGGAGATCTCGACGTTTGCACGGAGATCAGAACGATTGTTACTGGTGAAATCGTTGCACGCGAAACGGGGCAGCGTTCGCTCGTGATTTTAATTTTACGAATTTGAAATTTCGCGAAAAAGAAAAAAAGAAAGAAAAAGAAACGACACTGTCAATTTCCATTTAACAGGACGGTGTTGCAGCTTCGACAGTGTTCGTGGAAGCGTTATTATGCGGCGTGATTGCACGATACTCACTCACGGGAAAATTAATCTGTCAACTCGCCCATTAACATGCATATTTCCCGTTGGACAGCAAATAAGATGACGCGGCTCGACAACCGTCGCTTTAAAGCGCGCTTTGAAACGTACGCCTCTCGAATTAGCCGGCGATAAGTTTATGTCACTTTATAAAACTTGCCGCGAGCTCGGATAATAAGAGGACTCGCGTCTCGCCAATGGCTGACTCGTACTACTCGCGCCGTAGATTAAACACAACTATTATCGAGGCTCGGCGATTAAAAGCTCACGACCGTCGTGTTCCTCGCAGTTTGAACATTTGTCCTCGGCTCAAATTCAATGAATGTTCCTTTCGAATTTCAGGAATTCAGTTCGCCGCGTCCCGAATTCTTTTTTCACTCGCGGAAATGCCGTTGCAATATTCTTTGCGAACGTTGTCTCGCAATACCATTAACGTTAAGCCCCGCGTTCGTTTTATTCGCACTCGTGCGACTATGTAAGGAAACGCCTGAACATGGAGGAAAGTCGCGCCGCGACATTTCATAAGCAATTTCTGTGACGTGCATTATCTTGATAAAAGGTGCGCGAGCCAGAGAAACGCGAGAAACTTGTCAAAACGTAATGCGTGCTGTTACCACGCATACTTGAAATTACTCCTCTTTCTTCCATTGGCATTGTCCCGGACCTTAACTTGCCAAGCAGTGTTGAACTCGCAGAAGTTCACACGCTCGACTGCAACTTTTGCGTTCAATTTTTCAAATTATTCTCGACCTTCCTCCGCGGATGCATGTTACTCTCTTACGTGGCCCGGAGGAATTATTGCAATGTTGTTTTAACACGTTTCAACAACAGAAGAGACGTTGTCGAATCAACGTCTTTTGCTTTTAAAGCGTCGACGTCAGTCGATTTTATTATTATCGCGCTGTTATTGTAGCCAACAGTGTGTTGTGTTGAAAGCGATAAGTTTTTAAAAATAATAAAAAAATCGCAGCTTCAGAAACGCGTTTGTAATGCGTGAGAAATACTTGCTCATGATAAAGAGAATGACGTTGATACAATTCTCTCGCAGTTTCGTCATATTTATTCAATTTACAGCAGTTTCTTTAACGCGAAATTAATAATACGAGTATACATGTAATTTAAATAAGTATTATCGATTGACGTGCCGAAATATAACTAAAGAAGAATTGGCCTTTAATATCAAATATACATATCAAATATTTCATTAATTTATATTAATGATTCAATATTATTACTAATAATTCCACAATATTATTATCGAATGGTAACTTAAATAATGGTAGTTAAAGTAAATAGGTTTATGCAATTATGTTCCCGTAAATAGAAATCGATATTAATTTCAATGAAATGCATGTACCTTTCAGTTGTAAAAACGAAAATCTGAAATCGACCATTGACTGTTCTAGCGCTTAGAGAAAACAACGTTCGGAGAAAACCAAGTAAAAAATTAATACCTAATTGTATTCTGCTCGATGCCTGATTGTAAAACGCATGGGAGTTAATCGAGGAAATTTTAAAATGCCGACGATACTTGAATACTTCGTTATTCCGTACGATCCTATTGATCCAAAATACATCTCGACGATCTGTATAAATTATCATTTGCAGGATTCGGCAAAGAAAAATGAAACCAAGATTATGATACTCGATCTTCGCCATCACGAGTCTGGTTACTTCTCAAGTGAGTCCCAATTTTATGAAATTTCCGATGATTTATGAACGAATATGTGCCCTTCGAAGCGAAAGGTCCAAGTCAGAACGGTGCTAGAAGGGTAGCGTCCGACTACACGCAGTCTCGTTCCACTTACGGAACATCGCGAAAGGCTATAAATCCCGCAAGCTCGATCGATTCGCTCTCGCGTGGCAAATATTTGAGGAACCATAACCGAAAGACAAACTGCGTTGTTTTTCACCCTCTTCTCGCCAAATCTCATTAACCTATCATCCGCACGACAGTTGTCAGCATCGACGCGTTTCGAGAAGATGACGATCGGCTTCTCGAGGCTGAGTTCACGAGAGGGAAACAAGAAGAAGAGGATCGAGACGATGACGGCGTACGGAAGAGGGCAGCGAGGGGCACGGAAGCAGGAGCTTACGTTCGCCGGTAATATTCATAACTTGCAAGCGGCTTACCGCCTTCTTCCCCCGTACGAATGTTTATGCGGTCGATATTTAAATTAACCGACCACTCGAACAAGTTTTTCCTCCTTTCCTCGCCATTATAAATACAATCTTCAGCGTGAATATTCGCGGTCTTGCACCGCATTAACCATCCCGCCGGTTCGCGTTTCACCTCACTCTCTTTTCTCTCGTCCTCGTCCTTTTCCTCTTCATCCTCGTCGCCGCGCGACGAAAGAATTGAAACGTTCGTGGGGAATCGCGTCTCCACCTCGGCGATCACGTTTTTCATCGATTTCATTCGCTGCCGGCTATCAAGCATCGCGAGAGTCTTCGTTTTGCACGACTTCATTTCCGTCCCGGAGAAATGCATTTTCGCGCTCGCCGGCTTCGCCGTATATCTATTAATCGAACCGCGATAGCCACTTTATTCCCGAGCGATGATAAACGTACAGTCAGGAGATCAAGACGTCGGTCACGTCTCGCCGGGGAATTTCGAATTTTTCGCGGTCGTTCGCGAGGAAACGCGAGACGTTTCCTTAAATGCGTTCCTCCGTGGATGAAGTAATTGCGAAGCGTTGTTGAATTAATTGATAGGTCGCCGTTTTCTGGTAACGAGCCGGGATATGCAAAGCGCGAACAGCGGAGCCTATTCGCGTCGGCTAACGACGAAAAGTTATTATACTTGTAAAAAAAAAAAAAAAAAAGAAAAAGAGAAAAGAAACGAGAAAAAATAGAATTGCGAATCGGTCTGCATGAATAAAGAGTAACCGAATACGATGCAACCTCAAGTTTCTTGTCTTTGTTTTAGTGTCAAGTGCGACGAAACAATCTCTCGTTGAGAAAAGTTTACCTCTTAACCCCGTTCAATGCTGTTTACAGTTACTGCCATAAAAATTCGGACAATTTTCTTCGAAATATCTATACGTTCAGACCTCTGGATTCATTCTTTTTTCTTTTTTTCGGTTTTTTTTTAAAGAGAGTAGCAAGTGGAAAGGTGAAGACACTTTCTTTCTCGAAAATTATAATTCACGTATCAAGTGAATATTTCTTTTTATCGTTATTTATCTTGATTTATATGCGTTATTAGGTTCAATTCGTTGATAAATAATAGTAATAAAAATAAGAAGCAATGAAAGCAATGAAATAAGAACGATAAAAATAATATTCGGAAAATTTTACGAAAACAAATTGAAGAAAGATGGAATTGAACTTTATTATAAAACGGAATCGAAAAATATACAAATATCGAACTCGCGATTATGTTAATGAGAAGAAATGAATTTTTATCAAATTTCTGTTTCCTATAAAAACATCGATTCGCATGAAAATCTATCGAGCAGTCACCATTCATTAATGATTAATTCGAAGCCCTCGAACTATCAAGTTGCTGCTAACAAATGCACTTGGTTGCGTGCACGGACATGCGAGCGTTCATTGGCTTCACTGAGTCAGCATATTGACTGAGGATAGGATAGACCAGACATTGAATGGGGCTTCGTGTCTCAGGGTCTGAAATACCGACCAGAAAAAAGAAATCACTAGTCCTTCAGCTATACGCTTAAGCAACGGTGAATTAGAGGGCTACAAAATGATGCAAGCTGGTTAAGTAAAATGAAATCCGTTACAGTGTTGTCAATCGTCATATCGTCGAAAGAAATAGTTAAATCTAGAAATAGTTAGAGCTAGAATATTCAGAAATATTATTTAAAAATTCACTTCTAAAATTTGGTCTATAAGTACATACAATTCTAATTTACGTAAAAAATAATGACACAGTCAACAATTATGTTGGCCGTCTCTTAAGATTAGATAGAATGTTTAATTCAATAAATAATTGCGAATGTAACGGCATTATTCATATTATTTTTTATTTTAATTATTAGTGGATTCTGCGATGCAGAATTAAATCTAAATTAATGCCTGAATCGGTGTGATAGGATGCGATACGAAAATGTCACCGGCGTCAGAACACGGCCTCCCAAAACATGGTACACGAAAAAGCATTGAATGTCCGGTCTATTCTAGTTAGTCAGTGCTGTCAGCTACACCTATGTCACATCGCAGCACGGTAATGGGTAGTCGAACAGCAATATCGATCCGTTCTTTCTTCCTCTCGTCTTTTCCGGTCGGAAAGTGGCCGCGGGCGTCGCGACGCGAACTTTTTCTAACGACCGCTGTCTGTCCGCCTCGTTAGCTCTCCCCTCGCTATCTCGCGTTTCACGTTCCTTCTCCACCCCCCCCTCCCCTTTCTTCTTACTTTTCCTTCCAAATATCGGCAGGAGAAGTTTTCGGATCGTTCCTTGTCGGTGTTTGCAGCGTTTTGCTGATTTAAAGCTGACTCGCGGATGATTAACGCGAGGACGATCAACAACTTCGCGAACAGGTCCCGGATCTTCACGAATAAAGATATGATTGAGTTTCCTTGCATCCGTCGTATCACAGAGCGGAGAAATTTCGATATTTCAAGTCGAGAAGATCTCCAACCCGTGAATTTAGAAAATCATGAAACTTTAGGGGTATGTGGAACGTACATGGCTACGTATTACGTAATTCTTTCTCTTGTTGAGAAACACCCTAAAGGCATAAAGTGTTCGCCAAGTGTTGGTTAATTTAATCTGGTTTCAAAGATCTATCGATTATTTGAAACTTTTGCTTGCAATTTTTTTTAATTATACAGAGTATATTCTATATATATTTTTTTTTATATTTTCTGTTAATTCCGCTTAACATACGCATCCATGACATTTTTCAATTTCACGCGTAGAATTGACAATTGACAAGAAGGTTCGGTGGGGAACAAAATTAATACGCAATTGTATAAATAATTGATCAATCTAACATCACGTGATAATCCCATTAAAAGAAGTTTAGCCTGAGTTTCTACAATTTTTCGAGTTACAACACAGAAAAATAGGAGAAACATCAGGGACCAACTTTGTCTCTAGCAAATGAACTTCAGCGGAAAAAGAGACCGCGTACGCATAATACGTATAACAGAACCATCGTTCGAGCAATTCCTTCTGTTATATTTTGTGGTTTAATAATCTTTCGCGTATCATTTGTACACGCGACAAATTTTATATCGATTCAGTTTCTTTTCTAGTACACATACTAATGTTTGGATGCATATGACGTAATAAACCAGTAGTATTTGCATACTTGGTTTCAAATTCATGGTGACAATGTGTGCATTTCGCCTTTGTATCATTTTTTTCCTGAAAATGTTCCCAAACAGAGCTTCTCTTTACCTTCTTCCTTTGCACGACATCTTCTGCACTACTTCCAGCTACCACAACCTTACTCTCACTATCACTCGACGTTGGTTTCAAAGATTTTTAGTCTTTATTAAATTCACACACGTTTTGAAATATACGTCCGAACTGCCCGAGTTTCTCAGCGATACTGCTCAATAGCGTACATAATATCCAAGTACTAAGCACGCAGTCACACGTTTGTGTACATCAGGTCACACGATTCTTAGAATCCGTGTTACCGATAATTTCACTGGCAGAAGAAATTGTATTTACATATTTCGTAGGCTGCTATACAGCATTGTAGAGTAGTCGAGAAACAGTAAATCGACCATCAGGTTTCCGATATTTTCGGGTTCTCGCACACCCCCAGTGATTAGGGAGACACGGACTGCCATCGAAAAGAAGAAAAATCATCCGCAGCTGCGAGATAATTTTCTTATTAAAGTACCTCGATCTACAAGTTTCTCGAAGCGTTTAGATTTTTTCCAATTACACGTTTCAGATGAGAGCGCACTCAGAGATTGGAGAAACATCGATGGCAAACAGAAAAAGGAAGAGAGTCCCGATTAGCACATGCAGCATCTCGAGCGATTTACCGAGCTAAGGGTTAAACGGGAGAAACGAAACTGGAACTGATAACATCGATTCCGCGGACCTCATGTTTTATTGAATACGCTCATTGGCCGCGCCAGTGCTTTCCTCTTCAGCTAGTACTCGACCAAGAAAGAAATCGTTTCGTCGTCGGCGACGCGAGAGATTCCTCTCACGGTCAGAAGCGCGCGCAACGCGAAACGACCTCGTTAGGGAAGCGATTTGATCCACGCTTTTACTCGCCATTCTTTTCTTCCACAGTCGTTTCAGCGGGTATTCTCGTTCTTCGTTGAGAGCCCGAGAATCATCCAAGACTGGAGATTTCGTTGGCAAGCTTTAAAGATCGAGGCGTTCCACAGTCGTTGGATGAACGGACGCGATTCGCCCAAAGATTGGAAATTTTGTATCAGATAGAATTAATTAGTATCAGATAGAGATAGTATCTTTTTCTCCCCGCAAATATGTTGTTCATTTGAGAAAGCAAAATGCATTTCAGCTTAAGAAATAATCTTCGTTACTTTGTATTCGTTCAGTCTCTAGAAAAGGTAGCAGTTTTAAATTCAAAAAATTCAACAATGATCTCTTCGATATCTTTGACGTATAAATTAATTACTGCCTTTGTCACCATGAATTTGTTGTTTATTCATGAAAGACCAAAATGCACTTTAGCTTACTTTGTATATACATTTATCTTATTTATTAAATAACTTTAAGTGTGATCAAAAATATGTAGATGACTCGGTCATGAAATCTGAACATTCAAAATGTTGTCTTAACGTCATTAAAAGACAGTAACATTACAAATTAATCATTAAAAAAATATCTCTTCTAGAATTCACATTACTTGTAGAAAATATGTTTTACGCCATCAAAATAAAAAAATATTTAGGGAGTCGCATATTTTTTAAATCGATATTTGTTAACTGCAAACTCGCAGTGCATATTGGCGATTACTTTGAAACGTTATCACGCGATAGAAAATATAATTAACAAAATCAATAAAATAAATCAATAAATTTTCATGCTAAATATACTATTCCAACCATTTCATTTGACTCGTTTGCAAATAAATTGCAAATTATACAAGAAAAATCTCCACGTACAAAAGATTATGTCACTGGTATCCGATTGTAATTCAGTTTTGTGAAATTACGGCTTTTTTCCCCGTTGTACTTTATAAATTTTTCCCTTATGCGTCACTGTATCTTGTTATTAATAGATCGTTTAATTTAAAACATTGAATGGTTTAATTTGTAACTGACGCGTTGACTGCCACGTAAAATTTACATGGAATATTTTAAATTTTATAAAATATTATATTACATTATATTTACGTGGAATATTTAAATTTTATAAAATATTATATTATCATTATAATATTATATTATTAAAATTTAATAAATATTATGTTATATTTATAAAATGTTATACTACGACAAAAGTGCAATGAGAGGACATTTTTCATTCTACGATACTATCCGGTTATCCAAGATATTTAAAATTCACTCGCCGATGATATTAACCTTACTTTGACCATTCCAAAATATTTCTAAGAAACAGACACACAACGATCACTGGTAATCACCGTGGTAAACGTATTAACAAAGTTTTAAAAAGAATTCGAGTTTATCGGTTTTTGACAGAAGAGGAAAGAGGATTTTTCTCACAGTGTGCACCAAATGTACCGTGCTTCGTAGAATGGTGGAAAACGAAACACGTGCCATAAAATCTCTTATTTCTCAACGAGGTCCACTGCGAGTTTTATGAATACGAACAGAGAAAGGAAAAATTCGTTCTTCGTACATTCAACAATCTCGAATAGTGAAAAGTTCGTGGCTGAAATTTTTGATATTGACCTTTTTCGCATTCTATTCCCAGTGCAAATGTCTCACTGTGCACCGCAGCCATGGCGGCCATCATTGACAGTCGACGTGTTGATCAGTTTTCAAAGGACCAATTTGTGCGTGTCTGAATTTGCATTTCAATCGGCGAGAAAAGTGCGGATGGTAATTTATCAAGCTTCAAGGAATACGTAGACACGTTCCACGGCTGGGTGAAACGCCTTGTGCCCGTACCTGTGGATTCAAACTCAGACGGCGTTACCGGCAGTTTATTAGTAAGACGAATGGAGCCCAAAGGATTAATCAGCCAGCTGTGACTTAATGGATGATTTGTGACGTCGAATTTTGCCCGGCGAACCGCGTATATTCCAATTTGCCGATTACATCGGTTCCAAGATGGCAAATAACGAACGTCTTCTCGCCCCTTTCCCCCTTCGGCGAGAAAACAAAAAGAAGACGAGAACGTCAGAAAGAGAAAAGACAGTTGGAAGAATTTCATCGAGATCGGGCATTCTTCATCTCTAGTTACGACCTGTTCGACTCGACCACAATATCGAACAATACCGAGCGATATTTCTACCCGCGCGATTAGCACCAAAATTAATTGGTACCAACGTCCGTGTAACTTCGTTGATACCATATATTCCATAGGCGAGGGGAAGCACGAAGGTTATTGGTATTATTTGAAAAATGGTTCTTGATTTACAGTTGCCGTATCAACGGTGAAATTTCTAGTTCTCGATTGGTTTTATCGAGTGGCACCGTAACTTTCTGTTGCGACAGAAAAGTCTCAAGACTTGTTAAACAGTCTCAACCTTCGGATACTAGGCGCACTGTGTGATATAAAAAAATTGGTATATTAGATAAAAGGTGAATAGTTTCGAGAGAAGTAATTTGATACATTTAAATAGCTTTTCTGCAGATGAGCGTAGCGTGGAGATGAAAGTAACATTCTTAAATGGAATTGCAGCTGCAGATTCTGTATAAAAAATTATTTTATATATTTCGTGTAAAGTATTATTTTATACATTTCATGTATAAAATGGTATGGAATACGAGGAAAAATTCTCGAGTGCACATTTGTCCATACGTTTTATAAACTAGAAGTCAAAATATCCACCGAACTATTGATTTCTCGATGTGAACAGCTTAACACTTACTTTTATAGGAAATGATGAACCTTACTAGAAAAAGCACTAAATGTCAGAAAAATTCAAAAAAAAAATACATTGCAAAGTAAGATAGTTACACCATCTCCACGTAATCGATCGTCACTCTTCCAAGAATTAAACGATTATCAATTAGTGCGTTCACTTCAAGTGAATTTTCTGGTATTTTGGAGACTGAGACAGCGAATCATTTCGTCGTCTTTCAATCAACACCATCGAGTGTGCGGCTTGAAACTGGTGGCTAAGCATACTGGCAGGTTCCCAGACAGGGGCGGACATTTATGTAGAGTCGAGGAAGGCGGGTGCGACCTCCTCTTTGGTAGACAGTAGTTGATAGCGATTCTGTTTGGTCTGCCACCTGATAGAGAGTTCCTAACCGCGGACATTACCTATTCGGAGCCGGTTGCCTAACGTAGATTAAACTCAACGGATTAGAGCCCATCAGTGAACAACCGGTTAAAGGAGCCAGCAGTCCGATTTCGAATCAATCGCCATGGTGATCTAACGCTAACGTTTCTCCCCTGGCGTTTCAGTAATTACGACCGAGTTCCTTGCATACTTTCGCCAGCATTCGCGATCTTCTGATAAATTCTAAGGTCCGACAGCCACGGGAAGATTTAACTTAAAGCATTCAGATCGCCGCACATTTTCGGGTATCTTTCACTCTGCTGGTACTCTCGAGGCAATTAATCTTTGCGCAGGGTAACCATTTCTACGTTTCACTTGGAAAGTTTTAATGAAATACTGGAAAACCGTTCCAGATCTCCATTGGAGATATGTTTGTTCACGTTACGCGTGTTTTTGAGAAACATTTATGCAAAATTATTCTAAATAACTAAAATTCAGACTTATTTATATGTTTGTTGCACAATCAGGATACCAAGTTATACAGGATTAATCATTTGAATTTTGAATGGAAATAATTTGTACGAAATATAAAATTCCCTATATATTATTTATCTATTAATTTAGTAAATACTTTTTTGTTTTCCTTTTTTTTTTTTTTTGCTAGATAAATGGAGGGCTCGGAAATCTATCGGCATAAGTCACTTCTCATTGGAGGTAAATTGTGCAAATATCCGTTTATTGTTCAAAGCTCACTTTTTTTCAATGAAATAAAAGAGATCTCCTCGAATGAATGAAATAAAAGAGATGATCCACGTTTGAATGAAAGCGAACGAGATCTTTTGTTTGTCACGTTGATTATAATAGTTATATAATAGATTATATAAATGTTTTACAATTTGCGCACTTGATGATAATTTGAAAAAAAAAATAGAAAGTATCAATCAGTAACATCTGTACGTATCGATGTAAAAGTTGCCAATAAATTTTTCACTCAAATATTTTAAAACTTAATTTATACTATAATACGCAACAATATGTTACACTATACAATAATAATATTTAGATATTTGTGATATTTGTCACGAAAAATTTAAGAATTTAAAGCAAAAATTATATACAATACACAAAGTAGAGTTCCTGCTACAATGTTTATGAATTTCTATTCAGATTTCATTTCTTTTATTATATTCATAAAAGCAAAGTAAAATTGCATAAATATTCGCAATCTAGATACAAGAAAGGAGAACTGAGAATATCTTTAATGAATACGAGTAAAATCATCGCTACATATTTCATTTTTCAAAGTAGGTCGCGAGTACATGGCGAATATTTTGGTTGTCTGCGCAAAGATTAACTACACGACGCAATCAGAGCGATTGAAACGGCTGGTTCCTAATATTCAAAGAAAATGTAGGTCCGTAATAATACACTTTCCACATTTTTATACCTCGAAAAAATATGACGGGAGAGTTTGTGCATGAAATTAGGATGCCGTGTCGGCAGACCATTTCTCATACACACTCCACCCGTTCATAAGTCACAGGATACCTGCTCGTTTTCGACTAAAACGAACATTGCAACGTTAATGCAGCTCCTTCGCACGACTTTGTTCTTTAATTTTATCGCCGGTGTTTCTACAATTTACAACAATATGACGCGAAGTTGATAGTCTGTGTACATGCACACATAATGCAAATAAATGAGGGGAAAACGTGTCCATATTTATGAACTACGTACGTTGCTACGGATTCTTGGCTAGGAACAATTGACATAAGTCAACTTTAGCAATGAAATCGCGCAAGGTTTTTTTTTTTTTAACTAACACTTGAAGGTATCCATATGACAGGTGGCATGTTAAGATTACGCGGGTGTTCGTTGCGGCCGCGTATAAATCACAGAAAACGGCATGAAAACCGCGCTCTGATAAGCGAGTAGACTCGTGGAGCACGCAGTCTACTACGAGCTCGGATAATTAAAAAAGAAATGCATAGCCTCTCGCGATACATACGTTTATCACGCTCTTTCAATTAATTAAATCGATCAGTTTTACCGACACTGTTCGTGCTATCAAGAATTTAATCCAATTATTCTTTGCACTGCTTTTTTCAGTGTTTATATCTATTATATTTATACCTATTTTTATTTCTTGCAATGATCTTTCACATGAAATTTCCTTTACTAATTGCTCTTTTATATTTTGATATTTTTATACTCTGATTTGGTTTTGGGAAAAGTTCTTCCAACAAGCTAATTCAATGTGCCAACTGATCAATTTAATTTTTCTATAAATTACGAAATTAACGGAATGAATTAATTATAATCAATACATCATGTTATATTATAATTAATAAATTATTAAGTCAGTCAATGAATGAAATAATTATCAATTTATCTAACATGATATGTTAATATTGGTCAGATCGACATATGACGATACAATAGAACCTTCTATATCTATTAACAGAGAGTATTCAGTTAATAGAATTTTCATATAATGAAACAATTATTTCATTAATACTGAACTACATGCATCCAAAGGAGATTAAAAAAAATTTTCAATTTATTTTGATATTGAAGAACGCTGCACCTTTACTTTGATTTATGATATTATTCATTTAACATTCTTGACATTAGTAATTTTCTGGAGTTAGATACCTTTTAGAGTCTGAAGTGTCAAAGTCTCGTTTTAAATATTTAGATTGTTTCAGCATAAAAAAGCACGACCTCTTCACATTTTCGTTTGCTATTTCAATTTGCAAAAATATTATATCCAAAACACTTTCGTCACTCACGAACGAAACACTGATTTATCACGAGATCAAATACACTGCTCCTCGATATACTTTATCAAGTTCATTCTACAATTATGAAGAACACGACAAACGCGTTATTGTTATTTCGAATATGCGAATATGTTCGCATAATAGAACGTTCAAATAATAATAGAATATTTTGGACGATATAAAAAGTATCTCCTACACGTATTTCTCCCTGATAACCAGCGTGGCATAAAAAATTGACACGCCCGTGTTAAATTCGACGTCAAAGGGTTGAAAACCATGTTTCACATACACTGCTTTCCAGCAGACAGCAATTACTAATGCAAACAAACTTTCGCCAGAGTGAAACGACACACGTGCAATTTTATAATCGTGCAGCGTAGAAACATCTCGTTGGCTGGAGAAGTAAAAAAAAAAAAAAAAAAAAAAAGAAAAAAGAAAAGAGAAAAAAGAAGAAAGAAAGGAGAAAAACGGAGGAATACAGCGCGGCGCGAATCGAGGCCCGCTTTTTCCATTAAAGCGATCCTCCTGGACAGAATTGCCGTCATTCATCGTTCGGGCCGGCGGGGCTGATGCCATCAGCGTAAATTACACGGCGCATTTTACGTCACAAATGGCGGCGTTGCGTGGCATTTGCTGGTCGTGGACTCATTAAATGAGCCTTTCGCTCGTAATGCCTCTCGACGCGCGTTGCTCCGCTCGACGACGAACGCGCGCGACTTTTTCCCGCGGCGCGTCCCACCGGCCGCAATAAACCCACCGGTTGTTGCTTGCGTGTTGTCGTGTTCCTCTTTTCGCGTCGCGAGATTCACAAGGACTGCCGCGACGGAATGAAATCGAAGGGACGGATGCAGGGTAAACTCCGTTGATAGTCGTTCAGCGAAGTTTACGAGGATCCTGCATTGAAATCAGATGGCAAAAGAGCACAAGTTCGACGTTTTGCAGAATATCTTTCTGGGTTCTCTCTTTCAGTCGACGCCACGGACGGTGTTAACATACCGTTCTTTTTTTTTTTTTTTTTTTTTGGTAGAATACTTCGGGTAGAAACTTCGTTACTCGTAAGCGCGTTTTATAATTTCTGAGATGGGTGTGGTTGTTATTTATAAAAGTTTCAAATACCAGAGCGCTTTTTAATTTTTGGACAAATCATGTTTTAACGTCGTGAAAAGAATCGTCTGACGAAGAAGCCTCTGCTTTCACAAATCATTTTTTTTTGAAAATGTTACGATTTTTTAAGCAGTGAAATATTGGACCTTGAGTCTTCGTCGCGTAAGTAATATTCAAAATCTGATAGAACGGCGATGAAAAGACCTTGCGCTGCGTTATTACTGTAAAGAGAAAGCTTCGATCTTTAATCCATAGTAATCCCAACGATTTTTCAAATATTTAATAGATATTCTTTTTTATCTATTCTATAGTCACGTATGTCCGTCATGAATCGTATTAAAATTGCCCGAAAAATCCCGAGACACTCTCGTTCTTTTGCAGTTCGAAATAACATTTTTTTTTTTTTTTTTTTTTTCGAAACTGAAAAGCTCAGCAGTGGAAAATTGGAAGGTTCTTGTAGTGCGCTACGACTGGAATTCCGTGTTTCAGTATAAACCTCGTTCTATCGACTGTAACTCGCCATCCAATTTTCCGTAGTAGCCGGTCCAGCCGTGTTCATATGCGCATATTAAAGTTAATCCCATTCGTATCCAAAGGAAGTCGCCGGAAACCACACGAGAGAGGTGATATACTAAACCCGATCAATTATGGATAGAATCAGCTGGTCTTAGCCCCCAACCCCTCTCCAGTGACTGTTTCCAGCTGCAGTGAATTATCGTTCGGTCGGGTCATTGATAAGTTGGATCCCTTCGACCAGATTATTTCGTTGTTCTTTCTCCGCCCACGATCGATTTGTCTTCCATACGCTGAAACATTCCCCGATCAATCTCCCCTCACGCGATCCTACCCAAGAAATGATCTTCGCCTGGTTTTAGTTATCGACACTAGAACTACCGAGGACTATAAAAATTGAGTCGAAGAAACAGAAAATTAGACTACAAGGAATAGGAAAAGATTTATAACACGATAATGAACAAGAACTTTTTATTCGTATATTTTACAAAAACCATTCGAATTTCTAAATCGCAAAAATTACTCTAAAAGAATTGTAAATTGGTCACTTTGACCGCTCTGGTAGTTCCAGTGTTAATTTCGTCGATCGATACGACTCGCGTCGAGCCTTTCAAACAGATTCATGCGTCTGCAGACAGGACGTTCGTGGATTGTTTCAGGCACGAGAGTGGATAATTTGGGGACGGGTCGCAACACTTCACAGCGAGATCCTTTCGCCTCTCGCCAAGAAAGAAAGGCTTCCTTTCATCCCGAGGGAGGGAGAGAAGAACCGATAAAAACGTGAGAAACGATCTCCAAAGAGACGTTCTCGCGACAAAGTATCGGGCACTCGAAAAGGGAAGCTCTTTATCGACAAATTCGAGCAAGGCTAACAACAGCGTTAGGGGAAGTCGTCGATCGAAATGAAGTCCGCCGGAAGCTGGCGAGTGTTTCTTTTTATTTTTTTTTGTTTTTTTTTTGTATGGTCTCGGACTAGGTCTAAGGCCCTCGTTCGACCCTCGTTTACATCCAACACGCTTTAATCTTGAATATTCCATCAGTTACTTCTAAACGTGGCCGTTAAAAAGGTTGGCGTGATCCGACGTTAATTATTCCAAGGGCCGGTGCACGACAGAAATAAAATACACACCGTCCTATCCCCGACACGCGTTCCAACAGGAGGTGAATTACCCGTGATTCGATTAAAGAGACGCGATTTCTCTGACTGGTCGTGTAAACTCTTTTGATCTAAACCCACCCGGTCTACCATCCCTATCGTATACCACTCCGTGTCAGTGTCTCGTGCTTTTAATATTCAAATAAACCATCCCTGGCTTCGATCGCGACCGCTGAAACATTCGCCAAACACGACCTCGTCTTTTTACGGTCGTATAGCGAGGGGTGTTTATCTTCCTTCCAGGAGCAGGATTGGCGGATCCTGATGGTGTACGCGTCTTGGGATTTACGGGTGATTTATAAACAGATTGAGGCACGTGTACCGTGAAATTATGTTAAAAACAGGGTACACGTGAATTTCCATAGAAATATAGGTAGAAATATTGGAAAACTCGCGATAAAAGCGAATCTTCGTGCAATCTTCGATTTTTTCAAGCAACTGAACGCGTTATACATTGTGCAATATTGTTAAGAATTTTGTCCAATGAACAATTATCCGTGCGCGAATAATGCCTCATTCGTATCCAGTTCTTTGAACATTACGAAATTGGAGAACCTATCTCTTTCTTTTGGGTCTCAATTTTTTGTAACCAACACACTTGTTATTGATAATAATACCAGTGTTGGGGAAACAATCAAACATTTTGACACGTGTTCGTATCACAAACTGAAAAGTATAAGTAACACGAGGATAAATTAAAATTCACGCAGGTTCTCCGAATTCAAATGTAAGTTTTTCAAAATTTAAGTGTCGATCATATATCGCAATATATTTCTGTGAGTGTAAGTCCAATTTTTAATCGAAGCAATAGGCACACGTGTTTTCAAGTACAATAGGCATGTAACGTTTTCTTCTTCTCTTTATATGTAAATTAAACCCTCTGTTTTCAACTTTTACGAGCCAAAATCCAATACATCGAACTTCGAATTTAAATATCAAAGACGCTTTTCTGCAAAACTAGCAACTTTGATTTATACTGCTTTCCTGTTTGATATATTTCCACGTCTGTGTGGGTTTCCTCTTGAAAAGAGGAAGAAGAAAATTGTACTCACCGTCTGGTACCGCGTGACTGGTCATTAGGAAATTAACGCAAGCGGCCCCGGTACCGTGGCCGATCAACGTCACGTTCCTCGAATCACCACCAAAGTAACCGATATTCTCCTGGACCCAGTGCAACGCCGCGATCTGATCCATCAACCCGTAATTCGCCGGCGAGCGTAAGTGCGAATCCGTGTTGGCGTTTAGAAAGCCTGTAATCAAAACAAGCCTGGTTATGCTCGTTTCCCCGTATTTTGGGGCGTATGTACATACGTGGGCTGCTGCTAAACCACGATCAAATTATCGAGACCCCTACCTAATCAGGGTTAATTCAAGTCGATAAATTTAACACACATTTCAGACCGATGGCAATGCCGTTTCGCGTCGTTTAATATCTGTCCTTGCAATCAGTAATCAAAGACCGTGTCATTGGTTTTGAGATTCACGTTATTGTTCGATTTGTGACCCTTAGTCGAAAATGTCGTTTCATTGTGTTGGTGAAGTCAATTGTCAAAACAAAGTTCTTAAATATTGGGTGGAATTTTATTAGATGAATAATAGATGTCGTTAGGTCTGATAATTTTCAACGTATAATTGTTTTCTGTGTCAAGTATTCAATGCAATTTTGTACATACGTATTATATTATTATATTTCTTTATACGTTCCTCGTACAATTAATTTTGCATTTTAAAATTTCCCATAAATTCGTAAAAATCCGCTGTCTAATTGCGACATTTTTTTTTAAATCAAAAAAAAGAAAAAAATCACGTCGTTAGAAATATATGAGAAAAAATACGGTCTTTTCAAAATCTACTCTCAAGCACGTTCATACGTCAACGGCAGGTCGTGATCAATCTATTCTCTCTATTGTGAGCGAAGATTTCCATTGATCGCTAAATAATCGACGTCCGTCACCATCTGGCGCCAATTCTTTGAATTCCTTTTCACGACCGGCGAGAAAATGGGCGTTCTTCGCTAACAGCTTGCGAGCTGGAACGTCGCGAGAGGTAAAACGCGAAATCGGTTCGAATCGGCTGCTACTGGCCGAGACTGGCGAACCGAATCCAGGCCATCCGGTGTCTCTGCATGTAAACGAGTGTAAACGAATATAGGATCTCGTTTCCGGTTGAAAAGCCGGCCGAGTGGAAAGAGAGTAAGGAACGAGCGTCGCTCGTCTCTTCAAAGGAAACGAAGCCACTTGGCGCGCGCGAAAGACACTTTTGACCGAGCAGTCACGGCATTTCCGGCCGGTTCAGCACCCGTCGTTCGTAAATACTATTTCAATGGATCGCATCGATTGATACCCGATATCTCGCGGCGCGATATGCAAAGTGGAACACGCCAGCGGGGGCCAGCGAATAAATCGTTCGATTATTTGATCGGCGAACACGCCGTTTCGGATTCATTGTCGTTTAATTGGAACCCGATGGCACGGGTGGGAGTCTCGCAATGTGATTTTTCCGCGTTTCGCGCGTCCGAAAATATCATCGTGACTGCGATATTAACGAACGTGTGGGCGATTCTTCGACGAGGCCGGAATATTTGATGATTGCTCCACGGCTTTCGTTGAAACTTTAATTCCTCCGAAACCGAAACCGCGCCTGCGTCGCAACTGTTCCCTCTAAGCTTCCACCCCCGAGCTCGTCATCATGCGGCAGGTCCCCCGGAATAAAGAACGAAGTTTCGGAAAGGGTGAGAAGAAACAGGTAGCGATAACTCAACAGCCGTACAGTAAGTCAAACTTCCGAATGATAACTTCGAACATCTGTTGCAACACTTAGCGAAGCAATAAAGAGTTTAATGAGTTTCGCTGTTCAAGCTAAACTTCCCGAGCTCGGCCGCCCAGTTAAGAAGCTTTAACTTGGAAAGCTCGGACTTATTGGACTACAATGATTGAATCGGCAACGAAAAGATGCGAGAGAGTGAGAGAGAGAGAGAGAGAGAGAGGGAGAAAACGGGAAAAAAGGAGGAGGAGGAAATAAAGAACGACAATAAAAATAAGAAACGACTGTAAATTCGTTCGCGTTTCCGTTCGAACGAACAAACAAATGAAACAGAAAAAAAGAAAGAAAGAAAAAAAAGAAGTTCGACCGCTGCCGATCCTTTCAAAAACTCGAGCAGACCCGACACGACGCGACACGGTTCGCGCCCTTAACTATTCCACCCTCTGGCAATTGCTCGTTTGCGCGACGATAAACGGGATGACTTCTCTCTTGGAAATTCCTTTCGAGCGGCTCCCGTTGTCCCCGGCACCCACATTTTTCCAGCGTCGACGAGCTAGCCGAATTATCGGTTTGGCACTGGTTCCGGCGAACAGGCGGTAACATGACGTTGACCTATATTCCACGAGCACACGAACGAAGATTCCTTTACAGAGACTAATACGCGAACGAACGTGCGCGACGATGAAAAGTCTGCTCGTCATGGAGAATTTAAGGGGAAGATGTTGTTTCTGACAGAGCGACAAAGTGACAAACGGTCCCATGCCTTTCTTGAATTTTTAGTGAAATTTCATTATCCACCGATGTGTAATTTCTCGATTCGAAAAACTGCTTTCCCATCGAATTATTTGGAAAATTCGTGGCATTGATATTTGAGCCGTTCATTTGCCGAATCGATTGACTTCGCAGAGCAGAACGTAGGAAAATCGATAAAATAGCGTGCATTTTTCTCCGAAATTCCCTTTAAATTTAAACACAAATATTACAGGTATGGCTTTTATCTAACGACATACGAAATGCATAAAATGGTAGTAAATCTATCCTTTGGATAGTTTTGATTTATGAAATATGCCACTTAAAAGAGTGTTCAATTTTCTTGAATTTCGTTACTAATAACTTGACATCGTTAAAAGACTTCTTTCAAGAAAATTGCATTTAACAAAAACGCGAAAGAATATGTATGATTTTTTTTTTTATTTTCAAAGCGAGCCTTTCTGTTCTATGCAATCAGAGTTTCTAAAGAAAATTTCACTCGTAAATCTTCATAACGAATTTTCATTCTCGCGTCCCAAAAAAATCTGATTGTGTAATGCAACAAAGACTTCTACATTTGTTTCATGCTCTTTTTTCACATTCCCTGGAAGCCTAGAACATTAAAAAAAAAAAAAAATCAGACACAAGCACGGACAATTCAGTTCACGAAAAATGCGAAAATACGCTTGCTCACAGAGGGTTAAAACGAGAGCGAGATTAAAGCATAAAGTTCGAGGCTTGCAGCCAAATTAACCAGACTATTTTAATGAACTAACAACCCTGGCCGTTAATTCATGGTTTGCAATGTCGGCGGGGGAAAAAAAGAAATCCGTGTAATAATCAACGGATTCGAAATGACATGATGCCGCGTATAATTGGCTCTGCAACAATGGTGGAAATTATTTCCGAGTTCTCCACCGACCTTGTAACAATATCAGGAAACACGTTCCGAACTCTCTCGGGTTTGCAAACAAAGTTGCGAATTATTTCCAGCCTTTTCAAACCTCTCAGCAACGCCCGCAGATTAATATCAAGTGTATTTCCAGTTCGTAACGATATTGCACAATCGTTCTATGTTTCTGTCTGACCTTGCAGCATTGTTGAAAATACTGTACAGCTAATTCCATCGACGCAACATCACGGCGCGCGTATACCTACCGACTGATTTAGGTATAATAAAGGATTGCTCGGTCCGTTGGCGTAATTTGCCAAGTAACCCAGTTACAGCCGAAGTAGGGTGTGAGTTATTGGTTTCACTTCCGCGAGAAATATCACTGTTCTTGGAATCAGCACCGCCAGCGTTTCTTCGCCGGCTTAGAAGAACGGGTGGTATTATGAATCTCTTTTACAATTTCATTCGTAATTCAAATTATGTGAAATTTTTGCTCAGCCCTTTGAGTGGCTCGTGCTAGAGTACTGTAGTGTTGTAATTATAATCAATAACAAAGTAATATAATTGATTTGCTTATTACAAGTTCAAAGTGAGGTAACGTGCTATCATTCTATTTAATTCTAAATTTGTTGATTTTTGACAACATTAAGCACCCGAAAAGTGAAAATGTAGCTTAGCTGATAATTGATTTAATTGAATTTAACATATGAAAATATATCATTTTAGAAACTCAGACGAAAGTGAGGATAATACTTATGGCCTTTTAATAAAAATCATAAAAATAATTCTTTGATGACACTAGAGATTAAAAGTAAAGTTTTATTCTTTACAAACACAAATGTTTTGCCGTTTTTCTCACTCAAGATGCGCATTCATTATGTGTATATAATTCACAAATAAGGATATATAAATATGTATAGAATATTCAAAGTACCTGTCATTATATTTAATAGACAAGTCAAACGTCTATTATCTTCACAGAAATTTTTCATTATCTTCACAGAAATATGAATTGTATAAAAATGAAAATAAGAATAAAACATTTCATAAAGATCCGCAATCGAATAACAAAAGTGAATGCACGATAGAGACTTTTGGCCCGAGTAACAAATATGAAAATCACGAGAGGGCTAAATTACCAGCAGAGGACCATAATATCGCCCTCTCGTCTGAGCTCCCAACTGCTTGAAAGTAGTTCGTTGCTGGAAAAATTCGCAGGGAATTCTGCGCAGATTCGATAATAAGGAAGTGTTTATAGCCACGTCTCGCTGCGTATATCAAGCTGGCGAATAATTCGAAAATACGCGACTGCCGCGTATAATACTAAGCGAAATTACCGAGAATAATATAGGAATTTACATTTAATTTCGAGAAACGGAAGTGGCGGGTAGACGTGGAGCAGAGGGAGGAACAGATCGCGAGGAGAAGAGAGGGGAGAACGCGAGGTACGTGCAACGAATTTCTTTCGACCGGACTTGAATTCACAGACAATTTTCTCGTTGCACGATCGCCGATAAATTAATTTCTCCGAGAACATGCCAATTAACCAGGCCAGTACAGCCCCACCAAGTGAATTCTTTTGTTCCACGTTCGTGCTCCTGGAAAATATAGCCTCGCTTATCGAATCGACTTTTTTCTTTTTTTGTATTTGATATCGAAAGAAGAGAATTTGCGAATTTGAGGGCTAAATTATTACATAATTAGACAGGTTATTTTTTTTTTTATTAAGATTAGACTAAGTGTACTATGTTCGTTACTATTTCAAATATTTAGAATAAGATTTTTAAGCAGTTGTTTTGTACTGACAGAGTTATCGCTTGTTAATTATACTTCATTAGCTACGAAGGAAAAAGTAAAGAAAAAAAGGAAAAAGTAATCTTACTCTACTATATGAATATCGTTATGAAATTAAGTAAACAGAATGTATTTTGTCAAAATGGCAGCCATGTCGATTTCATGATGAAAAATTTCAACTCTTCCAAACAATAAGAAAAAAAAAAGTTGTCGCCGATACTGGTGTGATACTGCTGTTGGTTATTTGTTCTTCATGTGTATAAAATTTCAAAGAGATTGGACCATCAATTATTCAGAAATCATGGCAACCAATTAAAAAAATACATTTATGTTTAATTGAAAACATAAAAATGCGTCTGCAGTTTCAACATACACATACAGGAATATATATCACGGAAAATTCAAGATATGAAAATTTTCTTTTTTTCTTTTTTCTTTTCTTTGAAACTATTCAAACTACAATTTGATCCTCTTTTACAAGTAATTGGCAGTTCATTTATTAAAGTTTGTGCTGTATCATTGGCATCCGAAAACCATTAATATCTTGTGAAAATTTTGGTAATTTGGTATGTGACATATTTACCAATTTCATCTTTAATTTCTTTCATTCCTAGATTTTGACAGATTTCTTTCGAATTATAGTTCATCGATCTCTGTAATGTATTTTGAGGCAACTCCGTAGCTGTATTCCATAAGTCCACATGGGTCACGCTTTAACGATATTCTGTGTAATTTATCGTATAAAATGATATTTATTGTATATTAAATATTAATTATTATACAAATATTAATAATAAATGATAAATTAATTTATTTATTAATAATTCGTTTATTTTGCATTTAAGTGACGTCTTTTAGTTTTCATATGTGTTCTTCATATATGTAGGTTCCTCAGTGCAAATGCGAGTGATTATAATGTAGTATTGTGCTTAACATAACTCATAGATATTCTTCTCTTTTCAATGTATAATTTACACAGATTGATTTTATGGAAATTTTATACGCAAAACTTGGTTGAACATGCACTGAATATGCACAGAACAGTTGCGTGTTAAAATGTGTGACAGCGTCGTTTACTTTTAAAATCGTTTACTGCACGTCGTGCTCTTTCGTCGAGAATACGAGCGTAAAATTTTAGATAAACATTCTTGAAATATTACTATTTAAGGAAGATGAAAGAAAAATGTACATAACTCTTGGTCCTTCTAAATGGGAAATATCCTCATAAGGTGCTTAACATGACGTTACTTTAATGGTTATTCACGTCAAAATCGTATCTCGCGAATGGTACGGATTCGTGCCGCGAATTCAAAGAGTTTTACTCTTTCGTATTAAAATAACGAAGCTTCCCTTTTGAAATCCTCTAAGCGGATGTACAGCGAGTGATTTTTAAAGAGCGTGAAGAACAAATTCCAAGAATATAAAGAACTCGTGTTGAAATTAATAGCAACGTTTAGCCCCTGCAACCCAAGGATGCAAGGCGCGTTATCAAATGCTCTTTACAGTGACTCGTTAATCAATTCCTACGGTAAGTTTTACTTTCAAGCATAATTATCGGCAAAACTCGAAGCTCGAAACCAAACGAGCGCCTTTCGCCGAGAAATACCTAAGCAGCTCGCAGATGGTAATTGAACGATGTTTCAACATTTTTCTCCCTAGAACATAAATAATCGGAAAACAGAAGTACAATTTTTCTTCCATCTACATTTAATAATTAATGTCCGAATAAATATTAATCATAACTATATTTGTAACATTTATTACACGTGTTTGAATTGTTATAATTTTTAAGAGAAACGTATCTTTACCATGCGATTTTACATGATGTAAAAATCATCTTCGAAGACAACGAGCTCACGACTGCCGAACGTGGAAAACTCACGCTCTAAAATTCGACCAAATGGATCGTTATATAATCTTCTTTCACCAAATTATATCGGTAGATGTAACTGACGTTGGCAAGAGTTAAAGAAATGTTCCCCACTGTGTCGGCAAGTGTCAAAGAATACGTATTGTTAAGATAATTTATGGATCTTCGAGCGCAGTTAGCAAACGGAACGCAATGCGTTTATATATATATATATATATGATACTTAATAGGTGGAAAACATTAATAAATTCTGATAAACGCGTTCATCAGTATGCATCGGTTCGTTGAACTCGTCACCCTCAATTTCGGCACACTTCGAAATGATCGATGAAAACAAGATTTAAAGCAACGCTTACGGTCTAAACAATGCGCGTTGAATATGCATGGCGCGATTCACAATTTTCGCCGGGTAATATATCGCGCTGCAATTTTCTAGGGTCCCTGCCCAACCCTTTCCCCCCCTCGCCGCCGATCCTCCTCTGCACGTTGATAGAACATTTGATTGATGATGTTTTCAACTGTATTACGAAACGCATTCGTACGATTTTGTTTTAAAGGTTTGCTCCATCCGTTCCCCCGATACACGCGATAAATGTTTGACGAAACACCGGTTGCCACACCAGCCCGAAACGAACATCGAGATCGAACAATAAAACGGGTCATTAAAAAAAATAAAACGAAAAAAAAAATACAGAACGAGCAAAATTGAATACTTCTTTATTTATGACAACGATTCGATCGATCATCGTTTAGCCGATTCAAAGTGTTCGTAATTGCGCTTCCGATAGATGAAAGTGACTCGCACGCGTCAAAATACTAACGATACAAACGTGTTTGCGATCGTGTACCATGAAAAGGAGATATCACACGATCTTCCAAAAAAAAAAGAAGAAAAAGAAGAAAAGAAAAGAAATACAAGGTAGAGTTCGAAGCTCTCGGAAAACAGAACTCCGTTCGAATCTTCGATGATTTTTGACAAGGAGGAACGAAGAAGAGAGCATGGTTAGTTTGAAAGGCGAGAAAGAGAGGACGTGCGTGGGGAACGAACGAGGTAGATGGGACGGAGAGAGGAAGATGGAAAACGCGCGAAACTGGAATAGAAATAAACCACCGGTCATATCCCATTTGATATTCAACCTCCGGCGTATCTGTCGTTCTGCGCTTCCGTGTCTCCTATTCTTCTCGTTACAATGGAACTGCTGAACGTTACTCGTTGATTTAAATTTTCCGGTATATGGGCGTGCACAGCCGCGGCTGGATATCACCCGCCTCTCCTCCTCGCAGCCTTTCACCTAGCGACCCCCTGAACCGCCGCCACTTCTCGTTCGACACAAAGCCTTCGCGTCATTTTTGTCAGTCGAAGGAAAAAGGTTGGAGAAAAAAAAAAAAAAAGAAAAAAGAGAAAATAGGAAGAACGGTCACGGGAAGAAAGTGCTTCCTGAAACCGAGACCCTTCCGTTTCGATGGACTAACGATGGAATCAAATTTCGATATTTTTCGCAGCTACACCAACCACTTTCACAAGTGGTTTTCTCTTTCCATTCTTTTGCTCCTTTGCCACAACGACCGCTAATTGGACTGTGATTCAACTCCAAATTTCGTCTCTTTGGTGTTTGGAGGGATGGTCCCTTTCCATTTCTTCTTACACGATTGCAAAATTTACCTACTTGAGAATGATGAATATTTCTTTGACGTATTAACTTAAGTTTGTATGGTTTTGTTTTAAATAAAATATTGTGTTGTAATAAAAATGCAAGAAATTCAAATGATTCGAAAGCAAAGTCAACAAATGTAAATACCAAATTTAGCTAGAAAAGATAGCCAATTAATTGCTATATCTGGTATTTCATTCGATTTATTTCAATCATTTCTACAGTATTTGTAAAAGTAGAAGTACCAATAATTAAGATCATACTTTCTTCGGTAGTGACATTATTAAGATTTGATAAAAAGCCAAACCAGCTTATTGCACGCGAGCTTTCCAGGAACTTAAGCGTAATCTCACGCCCAATAATTTCCCCATAGTTTCAGTATAACTTTTAAAATGAAATCCAGCAATTCACTATGCCATTTTCATTCCTTCTGATCCAATAAATTTCTCCATTTCTTCGTGACCATGCAAACTTTCATTTCAACGTTGTATTTTCCCGGCAAAGTTTCTTCCTCCACGAATGCCCTTTGCAACGCTCGCCGCATATTTTCAACGTCACTCTATATCGAATTGATTATGGTTTTTCATTTCCACTTTTCAGATAAAAAGCGATTTCGAGAAACGAAAATTATTTTCAAGTAGAATATTAACGAGTATTATTATACTCGTTCGAGTAAGATTGAATAATTATATAGAAACGAACCTCATCGATTTCAGTATTTTTAATTATCTTATGGAGGATAATATTCCGAGTAATTTTTTCCTATAGAACTAATAAACATCGTTCAGCTTTGGTTTCAAGATAATCACAAAAATATTTGCAAGATTTCGTGACTTTTCCCAAATTTTTACATCTCTTGACTTTTCGTTTTAATAATAAGCTATTTTATAAATAAACTGTGAAGCATAAATCGAATAAATAATTAAATTGAAAAATACGAAAAATATTTTTAAGAATATCTGGAAAACCAAAAACCGTGGAATGGTTACATCTGTGGGAAAAGGATAATATTGTTTATATCACATAAATCCCTCAATTGACGAGTAGTGTAACTCCAAAATTATTTCATTTGCTAATTTGACTTACTGATGATAAAAAATGAGAAATGAATCTTTACATGGTAAAGTAAATAATGGTAGTTAATCATTCATTATCTCACCATTAGTTTACCATTGAGAGAAATTTTAATTAATTTTCTTTCAAACTATATTATCATAATTACTATTTCCTCATTTTATTTTTTTACAATAGAGTTACAAGAATTCTGTTTTTCATTTGTTATAAAGCGTTGCACCTTAAAGTTCGATTTTCATAAGATTAAGGAAAGGGAATTTAATTACTAAGAAGCTTCACGAACAGAGTTTCATAAATCTGTCGAGCAGATAATTTTTTGAAAATAGCTCGCCAGATAAATTTGGTGAAATTCAAGTAAACGGTAACGTATGAAATCTTGATGCACAAAATGCCGGGGAATGTAATTCAAGAAACGGAACCTCGTTACATCGTCCGCGTTTCATGGAACATGCACCGCGCTGGGTCACTTTGCCAGACCAAAGGGACAACAGGAAACTACAGGGGAAAAAAAGGGTGCAAGCGTATTCGTGAACCTGACTTCTCCTGCTTCAGCTTCATGGCAAATTAACGACCGGCAAGTTTAAAAATTCGGATCTAGTCGTTGCGTCGGGACTCTAGGAGTGTTGTTTTCTCTGCTGAAAGAATTAGGTTTCAAGAATGAATTCACTGCCTCAAACAGTCAAATAACCTCTAATTATTTCTTACGCGACTAGAATATTTTTTTTAACTTTCCCATAATATCCTAACACATGTAGGTCGTAATTTATCCGAGAATGATTTGATAGTGTTCAACAGAGTTGTGCGAGAACTCGAAATATCGGGTCGAGTCGAGAACACGAAAGAGTTGAGATTTGGGAAAGGATTGGGAACTAGTTTAAATAATTCGTTAAAGCCCAACTATATCAAAAAGTCGCAGATCTAGAACCATCATTCGAGCAATTCCTTCTGTTATATCTATTGGTTTAACAATCTTTCGTCTATCATTTTGTACACGCGACAAATTTTATATCGATTCAGATTCTTTTCTAGTACACATACTAATGTTTGGATGCATATGCTTCAAATGGCGTAATAAACCAGTAGTATTTGCATACTTAGTCAAATTCATAGTGACAATGTGTGCATTCCGCCTTTGTATCATCTTTTTCTGGAAAGTGTTCCCACACAGAGCTTCTCTTTACCTTCTTCCTTTGCACGACATCTTCTGCACTGCTCCCAGCCACTAGAACCTTACCCTCACTATCACTCGACGTTGGTTTTAAAGATTTTTAGTCTTTATTCACACACATTTTGAAATATACGTCCGAACTGCCCGAGTTTCTCAGCGATACTGCTCAACAGCGCACGTAATATCCAAGTACTAAGTACGCAGTCACACGTTTGTATACATCAGGTCACACGATTCTTAGAATCCGTGTTACCAATAATTTCACTGGCAGAAGAAATTGAACTGTGTATTTACATATTTTGTAGGCTGCTATACAGTATTGTAGAGTGGTGCGAGAAACGGTAGCCGGGTTCTCGAAATTTTCGATGTTAATAAAAAGTACACGGAATCTTTGATTATATACTATTAACAGTTGATAAATAGATATTCACGCAATTATTTTGACAGAATTATTTTGTTCCTCAGTAAACTTATGTTTCGGATATACCAGATATTTAGATTCTATTCATTCTATTCATTAATTCATTCATTCTATTAATTAGATAGCTTTTTTGCACTAAATAGAATATCTTGTACATTATTATTACATTCATTCGTTTCACGTATCTTTCATAATTATAAAAAAAAGGAACTTATTAAAATATGAAATATGATTTTACCAAAACTACAATATCAATGGAATATAATACAAGATTATGTATTATATTAACTACAGTTTTCCAATATCTTCTATCGCTGAAGCAAACAAACAAAAAAGAATGTATGTTAAAAGATATTTAAAAGTACAACATTCTTAAATGGTGCAACAAATACAAAAATGAACGATGCAATTTAATATCAAAAAGATTGTTTCATTGTCCAAAAATTCTACTCGGATACGGGAAATTCGACTATAATTTAGAATCATTTCTTTAATTATTTGAAAAGCAAATATATATATATATATATATATAGTCAGAGATTACCGTGAATATTTGCGGGAGAACCTCCCGAAAGTCAAAGGTAAGTATTTTCACCATCACTTGACCCACAACTCCTCTTAAGAAACATATCAGAAGCGAATTAGAGAATCGCCGGAGAGGGTGGCTCTTGTAAATCCCACAAAGAGACTTCCTTCTTACGGGAAGAAGTGGTTTGAACTCTCGAAAAAAGCTCGCCGAGCGTTCCACCACGTCATATCCCGGTGGTTACAGCTCGGGCTCCTAATTGCAGGAAGTTCACCCGCTTCGATAATTGGCTGCGCGTGAAATCACGATTAATCTCCGCGAGCTGTTACGTCTGCCGGCTCGCTCGTAGAAGTACGTGCCCCTCGATCGACGACGACGTTGTCCGTCTCTCTCTCTCTCTCTCTCTCTCGTACTCTTGTCAGAAACGTCGAAGAATCGTGCTGACGTAACTGGAATATATCATGGCGCGAGGAAGCGAGTATTATATTGGCGAAGCACGAACGAGGATGGTGGCCACCACTGTCACGGAAGCGGAGGCAAAGTCAAGAATTCAGTTTGGTGAAACGGAAGACATGGCCATAATGAGTTTCCTATTAGATTTGGTTGCTACCGTTGCCTGGCAACTCTGGCTGCGACCTTCGATCTTGCCTAGTCGCGCAAGCAAGTGCTTTGTTCTTTCTTACTTTTCGATTTCTTCACTTTTTTCCCCCTTTTCTTGTCTGTTTTAAAGTAGTTCTCCACACAAATGGTTTTCCAATTTGAAGACACAATAAAATCCGTAATATCTTCTAGTATCAGTACATGCTCCTAATAGTGATTTCCTTGCCTAGAGTATTTTAATAAATTGTATATAGGTATTGAATACATCTGTCGTTGTAAAAAAAGATATCTAGAAATTATTAGGTATGAAATAAAAATGTAAAATGGATTCAAATTCGTCATGTAGATTTCATTTCTTTAGACTCACTAATATGAATATGAAATCGCATGAAAATCTGCAGTCCAATTTTATTATGTGTTCAATTTAGTGTCTAGTGCCATTTATTCTTTAGAAAAATAATGATTTTAATAAAAAAAAAAAAAAAGAAATGAAAAAATTCTTACTACGGTGTTGAAAGAACACGAAAGAGTTTCATTTTGTAGTTGTGTGCCCAGAGAAAATTATTACGTACAGTTTAACAAAACGAAGAAAGGTTATTGCCGAGAAGGCAATGTTGGAAGGTTGTTGTAGAGAAGAGACTTCAATCTTGAATTTGATGATAATTTCAGTCACGGAAAGAACTTTCTTAATATTTTCAGAAATGTCTGAATTTAACATTTTCGAGAAAGAAGAGTATCTTTGAAAAGATCCAGAATTGTGAAAGCAGAGGCTTCACGCTTTGAAACGAGCTCAAACGAATTGTTTCACGATCTTTTAAATATTACCACTGATAAAAAGTTTTCGATCAAACATAAATATTTTGAACACATTCGTTTGAAATATGCAGCAAAATAGAATTAGCGGCTTCGATTGAATTTTTAAACGATCGTGTTTTCGATCAAACGCGAAACGTTTCCATGTTTTCAAACTAAAAACTTTCGAATACTCGCCTTTCGAACTTTTTGCCAGAAGTGGAGTACTATTCCCGCTCAAAAAAATCGAAAATTCAGTATCTGAATGTTCGCGTGAGCAACTGCAAGATATGTTGGCAACCAATGTTGCAACGCCTCTTCTTCCGTGCCGAATACGGGGGTTGAAACAGGTAGTAGGCAGAGAATCCGAGAAATGAGTAACTAGTTCCGCTTGGCTCTTTGACTGAGAGATCACAGTCGCCATGCTAATGACTACGCCCGTCTCATCGACGGGTCTTGTAACCCGCGTCCGTGCGGCCCCGCCGTTGCGAACTTCTCCACGCACGTAATTAAGGGAGCGTTCGAAACGCTAACGATCGGCTCGCCTCTGTGGCAGGTATGCCGGCCAGGGTTGCTGAATTTCCAGAAACTGGGTGACAAAGTTTAACTCGCTGACGCTCGTCAAGGGATTGAGATTAATTCGACCATCCCTTCCATGGCGGAGGCGTTGTCCATCGGAATTTTCTTCACCCAGGCTGGTTTCCTCGATGACGAGGGTGGTTTCTGGTCGATGTCTGGCGAAATTTCGCGACGATGGTTGATAGGGCTTTGAATGGCTCGGGGAACATCGCGAATGGATGTACAGCGAGAGTCAAAAGTGAGTATGCATCTAACATAGCCGAGACATTATGATCTACATGACAACTGAGATTGATAACTGCTGATGTTTCTGTATATTTCAAACGTGTAAGGGCAAAAACTACAGAACTACAGACGCGACAAATTTTGTGATTACCAATATTACGATATGAAATAGCCTTTGGACTATTGCGGTCGGAGAATCGTTAAAAAATTAATTTTCATTAACAGCACTAGAATATTTGTATGTGTACTTTGACAGTTCATAAAATTTATATTATTAAATTACATTTAGATCCTTACATCTTTTCACTGAGGACATATAAAATTTCCTATAACGCGAAATCCAATTATCTGCCATCAATTATCTTTACTATTCGGTATAATAGAGAGCAGAACAGAAGACACGTGAGAAGACATGAAAATTACGAGCGATCTTAATTCAACTAATTGCAAGACTGTAAAATTTCCAACGTTTATTACGGAGATGGATCCTAAGACGATGGCGCGAACGACAATGAAGAATGATTTACGCGAAATCTATAATTATTGGCACCAATTACGCCCTCCGGTAATAATAAAGACGACAGAGTGATAATAACAGTAAATGGTAAATTATAACTTCGCCGTTCAATAATAGACGGGAAAGAAGAGCGTAATTACTCACCTAAAATGCCGAGTCTATAATTTATGGTGACGACGACGACACCCCCGTAGCTCGCCAACACGCTGCCGTCGTAAGGGTTCCCGCTGCTCCATTCATAGCTCTCCCCGTGCACGAACACGATCACCGGGTATCTCCTGCCTCCTCCGTCCCTCGCGCCGGCTGTAATCAATAAAATTATTCCGTGATCGATCGGCACTGCTGACACTTGATAGTTCACGTCGCGCATCCTTAAAGATCCATTTTTCAAAGGCGCCGCTCTATAAACTTTTGACGCCCGCCGTAAAGGATTATCGGCAAGTTTGTCTGGTGAATCTAACCGAACTTCTTTCCACCGTTCGAGCAGTTCGTCTATCTTGATAAAAGCTTATCGGAGATTCACGTGCTGGTAGTTAATTACGAGCGCATCGCCCGGGCACGAAAGTAGAAAATTCCAAGAGAGATGGCAACTCATCGCCGGGCAAATGAAAATCGAACGCCTTGTTACGAGTATTCGCGTGCGTGGGCAAAAAGGATAGCGTTAACACGTTCGTGTACGATGTTATGACCGGAATAGAAAATAATAAGGTTTCACGGTGTATGAGATAATTATATCGAACGAGAGAAATAATTGAATAAATTAATAATGAGGTATTTGTTTAAATAACATTCTCTATTTTTTTAAATCTGTGATAGAAACGTTAAATGATTCGTGTGTCTTTGTGTTACGGTTTGGAGAAACGAATGATACGATCGTATCAGGCAAAGTTAAAAACTGGTTAACATTAATACACGTCTTGCAATGATCGTTATTTAAAAATCTCTGTTTTATTAAATGAAATGTTAATCATCGGATTTCTAGTTATGGGAAAATGTTCATTACCTTTGAGATAAAAAGCTTATTTATACGAAACGAGTTAGTTATAATTACTGAAATTACGTGTGAAGAGGTTCTACATGAAATTCAATAATACTCAATTTTACATTGATAAAGAGGAATGAATAAAAGGAAATGCACAGAGTACGTATAACATGTATAACTTTGCGTTTCAGATTTCACTTGTCACTTTTCAACGAAATGTTTTTTGGTACGTGATATTTTAGTTTTGAACAGCAAAGTGCCGTATAACTTCGTTGTACGAAGCTATAATAATTGGAGTTCCGTGATTCTCCCTTCTACTAGTGATTGGTCGTTCACACAATAGATAAGTAGATTCAACCAGTAAGACCCAAACTAACCGAAACCAGCAAGAGTTTAATCGGATTTAATTGACTAAAGCGATGACTACGCTTGAGATAAATGAAATTACATAATATACATATATACTTTATTCATATTTCAGCATACAGCTATATACTATAAAAACCATCTTAGGCTAAAATGAAAGATACACTTCGAAAGCAGAAACTTGAAGTTTTAAAACGTCGACAGCTTTTTGAACATCGAAAATTTGATTCATTTCCATACTTTTCCTCACTTCCCACCAGTAGACTGTATGACATATTGAAACGCGAATAAAGAAACAAGACGATAAATTTCTACGCGCGAAAGAAGAGAAGTTAATTTGCAATTTGTAACGGTTTAAACGGTCAGAAGGGCAGAATCCTTGGTATACAAGTGGCACTATCTATCTGGCGACACGCGACGTATCGCATTCGAGGTAATTAAAACGAGGGTTCACGAACGCGAGCTGAGTACGTCAATCGGATTTAGTATGCTAATAGGGGGCTGGAACACACGTGAGCATGATCGCTGCGGCGGACAACAACCTCGGTCATAATTCAACAAATCACGCGTTACCACGCGCGTCTCTCTGTGAGCAATAGTGTTCAAACGGCGCGATTCGATTTCCCTTCGTGTCGTTTTTCATCGAGAAATTGGCTGCCGCGAAGGGAAATCGAATCCAATGTGCGTTGAAATCTGCGGGATGATCGGCCGGCGACTCGTTTTAGCCACGAAAGAAAGAAAAACGAAGGAAAGAAAAGGAAAGAAAGAAAAGTGAATCCGGAATGAAGGAGAATTCCTAAAGAAGACTCCTACCCGAGTTCGAGACTTCGCGTCAATGAAGTTACAAGCGGAGGAAACAAAGTTGATTAAATATTTAATTCAGCTCTTCCACTTGGATTCCTTTTCTCTTTATTAACCAACTTACGGGGGAAACCGCGAAAGTCGACGATTCGATTTGCCCCTTTGTAACTTTGAAAAGAAGAGGACGTCGCGTCGATGCTCGAACACGAGCGATATTTCTCGCTCCGATCTTTCCATCTTTTTCTTTTTTTCTTCTCCCCCGGTGATGACACAAATCTCCTTCTTCCGGTCGCTCTCGTGAATCGAGTATAAGTAAACGATCGTGACCAAGCGACCGAGAATTAGTTCAAACATGCTCGATGATAACAAAGAGGTGGAACAATGGTCGGGCGTTGAATCGCGCGAAAATACGATCGAAGACGATAAAACGATTACCGGTCGTCTGGTCATAAAGAAAAAAAATCGTGCAGAGACGAAGTGGGACAACGACAGGACAACGTGGAAGGTTAATTCCGTCTAAATAGCAATTCTTAATGAAACACGATAACTCGACTTTCATACCAGCAATTGTGTCTGTTTTTCAATACTTCGTTTCTTATAAAGTTCCTTCTTAAGAAGCTGTTAGCTTCCGCCTTTACCTGTTCTCCTTGCTCCTTCTGTACAATGGTACCTTTCGTTACAACACGAGCTCCTTTCTTTGATCTCATTTCTCCTTTCTTATCCCCTTAAAACCGTCCGTTGTTTTCCTTTCTTCCATCGCTGCTTTTACCAGTAACACCGTTCCGAACCCCCGCCACTGAAATACCTTGCACGGCGTTGTTTATCCGGGGATAATTTTATCCGGCGCTTTATTAAGCCGTGGTGTTTTTTTTTGTGCCTTGCAACGCACGCACCATCGAAGAAAATTTCTCCTTCCCTCCACGGAACAAATTTCCCGGGTGTAACGATTTAGCTCGAGTCAAAGGGTGCATAGAAACTCGCTTTCAACGCGCTGCGTCCTGCGTCTGCCTTCTTAAACGCTCTACCGTAAGAAGCGCGTCGATCCCGAGCCATTGATCAACGTCAGTTGATCGCGCCCGCTTCCCCGGAGCGAAGAATGGAAAACTGACGTCCGGAGGGAGAGAATATTGTCCGTGCCGCAACGTACGAACGTCACGAGGGTGGATTTAATCGGTGTGCAAATTTGCCCGATCGAAATTTTTGATGCGGCAAGCCTGACTGATCCTTCGATGATGCATTCGGCTGTTCCACAGCGTGTGTGCCGCGCGACTCGCGGGCGTTAAGGCGCGCGCGGGACATTCGATTTTATCGGACGCGCGCGATACATTATTTCAGCCGGTGAATAAATTTGCCAGAACACTGTCAATATTTGATACGATGTGCAAACAGTTTCGTGTGCCGGCAACGCCTCTAACGTACTTTACATATTCATAAAGTCGTGCGTTCTGCTGTTTCAACCGGGGGCGGAGAAGCAAGGGGGGCGAACGAGGAGTTTGGCTGAACGGGGATGTTACCAATCGTAACGACGACCCTCCAATCGCTTTATTTTCCAGACGCTCTTTCCACGAGCGTATATCCCGATTCTCGCCGTTTCTTCTCTCACTCTTTTATTACTTGAACATAAAATTTTTATTGATCCTCCTCGTTCGAATCAGTAATTTAGATCGCCGTTTCATCGTTAGTAAATTTACAACGATCGAGCAAAGAAGTACGAAAATTGTTATCTCATTAGAGAAATCTTTAGAATAATAAATTTAATTGGTTTGTAATACTTGGTAGATGGTTTTAGCAACACGTAAAGCTGATAAATCCATGGGGAAATGTTGTTTTCTCAGATATGAAATATACATACGTATTATATTGAAACTTTATTGTACTTACTAATATATGTTGTTGTTTTTTTTTCAAAATTCATTATTATTGACAAAAACTGAAGTATCAGATCGAGTGTTGGTAAATATTTCTATTCACACTAATTTATTTTCGTGAAATCAGTGATATGCTTGCTACTGATTGCTGACTAATTGCAAGGCGCGTGATTTGCCATACCGAGACTGTAATTGAAAACTTTCTGCGACGTACCTCTGCTGGTTTTAACATTTTTTTTTTTCAGCTTTCTGATTACATCTCGTTTACTCTCCTTCCGGTATACTCGAGGCTGTGTCACCAGAGAAGGATAAATACTATCGTCGAATGAACAGATGCTTAACAAAGCGGATTTTCCAAGCTTCCTTCATTTCTGTCTCGATCTCCACGATCTCTTTTCAAATTGAAAAAGATCAAAATAGAAAGTCGACGGGCAAAAATTTAGAGTGTAATTGTGACGGCTAACGGAGAGCGAATAGGTTTGTCACGGCGTTTAAAGACAAAAGATCTGTTCCGTTGGAACGACGATTTCTTAGAGACACAAAGGAAACCTTTCCTATCCGTTTCGCCTCATAGTCTAGCGAGCTTCTATCGAGATCGTGTTTCTTGATAAAAATGGCATCTCTAAAAAGATTTTCTTAAGAGGACCGAGGCTCGGACGTAAGAAAGCAGAAAATGGAAGAGATACGATCGAGCTCCAAGCTTCTAAGGCGAACTCAATTTCTAAATGCAATGTCGTCGCTTTAGCATCGCACGGGGCCTCTTCCTTGGGAAACGTGTTGCGAAACAGATTACGTTTGTTCGATATGCATGGCGATGTCCCAATGTTTTTTGAACCATGAAAATCCTCTTTCGAATTAAGTGAATATACGTAAATACAGCAGTGTCTCCCATATCCGAAACTCTATTAATTTTTAATATTTTACTATTTAACGTTCTACTTTTAGTATTCGAATATTATCTGAATATCTTGTTACCTAAATGGAGTTTTTTTTTTTTAATAACAAGTGCCTTTACTAGCGTATTTTATGTCATTGTAATACACGTGTTTCGTGTTTTTCATAATTGCAGAAAGAATTTATTAAAATACATACAAGATTTTACTGAAAAGGAAACAATGATGTAGTGATCAAAGATGTAGATATAACTTCTTTACGAACTTAAGCAGCAAGTGAAAAATGTAGGTCAACGTATTCGTGGCACTTCGAGAAAGAAGTTTGATGACATGAAATGTATATTTATTTGTACTAAAAAAAGTCAGGTAATTTAATGACCAAAAAAAAATGTAATCTTCTTAAGCATCGAAATAAACTGGCAATTTTCTTAACTCTCATTTCGATGTACACGTAGTTCAATATCAAAAATGCAGCTATTCTATTATAGGAAAATTCCATTAACCGAACTTTAGTCTTCCCATTAGTTCGGATATAGGAGATTTAATTTTCTTTAGTGATCAATTTCCCCCCTAAGCCAGCTTGTTCTTCGTGATGAATCACCGAGAACAACGGTAACTACGAAGGCGCTTGATGTGTTTTCGTGGATTCGGAACTTCTCGAATCATTTCGTCTCCTATTTAGGAAAAGTTGGACCAGATGGACTAAAAGACGTGCGCGAAACTTTTTATTACTTCGGAATTGGATTCTGTAAATTCCCAAATCGCCGTCTCGCAGAAATAACTTAGTTTCTATTCGTTTAGTGATTGAACTGTTGTGTTCGACGCAAGTATAGTAGAACTTTTCTTATACCACAAATAATTTATATAATTGGAGTTCATCACCTATACAATCATGATAAACGAAGATCATAAACGATAAACATTTAATGTTGTGTCAATATATCAGAAAATATCACGACATTGCCAATAATTATTGAATCATTCTCGTATAATACAAAACATTATGTATAGTATAAAATATTCTGAAATTTTATTAATATCATAATGACACGTCATCAGATTATTATTATAAATTATTCATTTCAAACGTGTGTTTGGCAAATCTCATATAAAACATAAATGGCTGTTTTAAATATATAATGAATATCGCCGTTGAATATCGAGATTTATTAATGCAATGAATAATTGATCATATAAAGAATAATTTTATAATTTCTGTGAAATATATATTTGAACTAAAAGTATATCTATATATACGTTTTCACAATCGTTTCTCATCGGAAAATTCCAAAATTTGGAAATATAATACACCATGTGTGAATGCCAATACATCCATAAGGGATCCTCATTCACACTCTCGCCAGCACATCTCAGAAATTTTAAATGACGAAGACAGATCCATCGAGTATCTCTATCGCGACATTTCCCCAGACAGTCCAAAGATTCGCCGCTATATCTTTTTTTTTTTTTTCACATTTCGTTCTGCTGTGTAGACCGGATGAAGCGCGCGGTGGTTCGCCAGCCTGAGAAACTTGTCAGCGAAGCTTGCGTAACAGGTTCTGCCATAAACACGAGAGATTCTAAGGCGCAGCCGATGTCAAGAGAATTACCTATGTTCAAGAATCGGTCGCTACTCCAGAGAACTTGCGCAAGTTGACGTAGCCCGGAGCCCTTTGGCAAGAGTAACATCGCCGCAATCTAAGTTCTGCCATACCTGAAGCTAAATTAGTCGTGAAATATTCTCCGGTCTAACCAGCCTCTCGCGCACACCCACGCGTGTTTTTCCCCGATGCGATCGTTAACCATCGCCAACGGCTCGCTCGTGACAAATCCGTGACACCGGGACGATCGCCATCACACCGCAGCTCTAATATTTAGATAATCGCAGATCGACGAATGAACGATGTTCATATTGTCCGAGCGTGCAAATACCCAGCAGCAGCAGCCGTCACGACCGGCGTCAACGTCGAGGCCCTCTGTTAGTTTAACGATCTTCGCTGCGAGATTCCCTTGGCCCTCCGACTCTAAACAGCGCTGACAATCCCGCGCCGGAATATTCCCGGTTTGTCGCGGTGGCGCCAAACTATCCGACCGCACACCGCTGCGCACCGTTGTTGCACCCACGGATACAATCGGATTTCGTATGCAGCCGGCAAAGCCGGTACGCGTTTTCATCGACGCGCCCTGCCCTTTCCGAACGGCACCCGCGGACCCCTGACAATGCCGCCGCGGGAATATTACGAGATATAAACTAGACTAACACGGTGTAATTCTGCTTGGCATGCTAACTGCGTGTTCGGCTGTAAGTCCGAGCGCGTACGGTGGCCACCTTTATCCCGGAAATAATTTGAAACTGTGCAACGCCTTGTCGTCGTCCTTCCTCCCTTCACCCCCCCCCCCAACCATGTTTTGCCCGCTTTCCTTCTGTCTAGCCATCGTCGATATTGCGTCTTCGTTGTACTCGCGGCTCAAGGAATTTCGGCGGGGATTCAAGTGGATTCAAAGGGGTGTTTGTGAATTCTTCGCGAGACAGCTGGGCGAGAGGATATGCCGAGGATCTTTCCAAGTTATTTCCCCGTTGTTCGATCGCTCTGACCTTCTTTTCACTTCTGATCCTTGTTCGCTCGACGTTTATCCCACTTGGCGTTCTCGAACGGCAACAACCTTCGCGATATGTACTTTTCATGGATACATGGCGGTGCAACAATCGTTCTGTGTGCAAAGACAAGGGAGGGACAAGGTTTTTTTTTGTGCTTTAACCTTCAAGTGCCATCGTGGGATCACAGAAGAATTTTCAGTTTTTTCATTAACCTTTCTTGCATTTTATGTCATTTGCCGAGAAAGATTAATAATAACATGAAATGAAATAAAAAATTCCAAAGTTGGACCATGTAAACCTCTTAAGAATTAAGTATATTTGAATTTGGCCAATTCCAGGCTGAATAAGAGCAAACAGAAGGTTATTTGACGTAGGAAAATAAACGAAAAATATGAAACAGAACTTTAAATCAGCGTAAGTTATGTTTCAAAACAATAGACTATGATCGCGTATAATTAAAAATTAGCTTATTGCACGTGATAAATTTTCAAATTTTCACTTTCTCGAAAAACGTAACTAATGAAACAATCTTCTTCTTATTTTCGCAGATAGAACAGGCCATTGATCATTCACTTCTATCCATTAACGAAAGAAATCTATTTCGTGAAATTTCACTTCTTTTCGACTTTTACACGTATAGTTGGTTTGCGATCGATCGTACAACCAACCAACTACACGACACCCTGCACGAAACAACGGACGATCGTTTTCATTTATCACGAAACTTCGTCCTTGGAGTTCGTTTTCAGGTACGCTCGCGAGGTTATTTACTGTAATTATGACAGACACTTTCGTCGGGGAAGCAATTTATTTCGATTAGTTTTCCACCAGAGACGTCAAATTCGACGCGTTTCTCCGCCGCGCCGCTAAGCCAAAAAAAAAAAAAAAAAAAAGCAGGCGGAATATTCATGAACACGTTCCCCGCCGTGGATCACGTTCGCAGCTGAAAGCGCGCCATTTCAATTTTCTCAATCGGAAGGGAAAAATCGGTGGTTGCGAAGTGGCGCCGATGAAATCACCGGCCCGACAAACTCGGGGCAAGATCCGGCCGATTGTTTTTCCGGAATCCTTCGGGAGGGTGGTTTCCGTGGGACGACCTACATTTCGCTGGTTCGCCGACACGTCGAAATATAGAGACGTTTTCCAACTTTAGCGTCCTACGTGCAAACATTCGGGCACGGCCGACCGGGCAAGGGGTTGGGAACGTGTTTTCCTTTCTTCTTCTTCTTCCTTTTTTTTTCTCTTTTTTTTTTTTTTCTAAACGACTTCGAGGCAGATCTACCGATTTCCCGTTCAAGTCGCGAATCTTTCTTTCCCGTTTGCCCGAGTACTTTACGAGGGAAAACAAGCTGACGGGGAAGCGCGGGGGGGGGGAGGAGGAGGAGGAGCAAGTCGTGTTAACGACGGACGACGCTCGTTTCATCTCCAAGTTTCTCCTCGTGGACGAATCGTGAACGAAGCGATATCGATGTCTCTTTTAGGGATTGATTTCCGCTTGGTCGATGGAACACTCGGGGCTCGGAACTTTCGGTGGGAACAGAAATGAAATGCAGATGAATGTATGGAAAAGAGGGAGGGCGGGGTGGGCGGGAGGGGAGCGTTTGGAGCCGCGAAACGAGTTCGAGCACGATCGTTTGAAGAGAATTCGAACGCTTTTGTAGGGGCGTCCGTCTATGGGGAGGGTAGGGGAGGGAAAAAAAAAGCGGAGGGTTATATGTTACCCGCGCAGTTCGATGCTTGTCAAATAGACTTTTCACTCGGGGCTCGACGAGTTGGAAACGAGTCTCTCGATGCGAGAGAAACGCCGGCCGCGCGATCGCTTCAGAAGTAATTCGTAGAAGTTTGTGGAAGTAATTCGCGGATGCTTGTCGGAGGGAGGTGGGGAGGACGAGATAACAAGCATCCATTTATCGAACTTGGAAGAACAATCCTGTGAAATACCAAGACGGTATGAAATAGAGGGAGGGCGGGGATTACGTTCTGCCTCGCAACCACGAAACCCCTGACGTGGATAACTTTCTTCTTCGCGCAAAGCACGATCGATCAAAACTCATGTTTTCATGATGTTACGCGCGCTCGACGGGAGAAGATGAAACGAAGTAACAGATGGTCCGTCGTCAGGGTTAAACGAGCGCGCCGTAAAGAGAACGGAATGGAAAGAACAACGGGAGGGAAATGTTGTTTATACGAAGATGATGCACGAGGGTTGGTTCGGTGGGGGAGGGACTGTCGCCGGAATCGAGCTGTACGACTATGTGAAAACGGGGACGGGGATTCAGCCTTCCGTTGCCTTTGCGTTTCCGGCAAAATAAGGGAGGGAACAAAAAGGCGGCAAAAGGCCCCGTAGGAAATGTCAACTTTTTTATTAAATATCTCGTGCACCGGTGCCCGAAGGAAACTGGCTGGCGCGAAGCGAAACGAATTGGATACGCTCCTCCTCGACGCCGTCAATCGAATTTCACATTTCCACCCTTCGCTCCCTTGTCAGACGGCGGTAGTTTCAACGCCGTGGCGCTTGCCCTTCGATCTAACGATACCATGTTCCATTTACATGTATCTCCGAGATCTTTGTTTCTCCGTGCTCGCAGAAGAGTTTTCGGCTCAGCCTCAGTCGGAATGAGACTGTCGCTCTTAGGATTTGGAGAAGAAGACATTTGTCAACTTTCACTCGGTGGACGTAAAGAAACGTATAGGGCGAATAGGGACAGTCAAGCCACACATTTGTTGATATTTTACAATATTTTCCAGTTTCGAAGACAACATTGCTTTCGACGCTTTTATTTACTTTTTTCGATTAGTTGAAGCAATTCATTAGTTATTGCAATCAAGAAAGCGACGTTTGTTATTAAACGCGTTGAAGTGTGTAAAATAAAATGTAGTAATGAAATATATGTGTATATAAGAAATTTGTGGGAAATTTCAATGTTCCTAAATAAAAAGAGTGCTTGATTTCATAAAATACGAGCATTACGATTATTTGTAAATATAACGAGTTTTCGATGTAAATCAATGATTGCAATATAAAATTTAAACGAATGTCTTTAATTAATAATCTTAACACTTGGAATTAGTAAACATTGATAAAAAGAATAGTTATTATTATAACAATTAGATAGCTGATATTTCAGAACGATTGAAATATGCGTTTCCAACAACATTCAGCTTATACTGCTTATACAGCATTCACGAAGCATCAGTTATTTATGAAAAATGAACGTGAAACTTGAAAACGTAGGAAATTAATAGCATATAAACATTTCTCGATCGTAACGAAAATATCAAGCTTTTAATGGAATTGCACACGAGTGTCCAATTCTTTGTGCACGGTAATGTGTATTTTATATTTGGTAAAGCTTTAAAAACAATATTTCACCCTCTCGTCCCAGCATTCACGTAGCACGTTGCTGAAGCTATTCATCGTTCGAAGGTTGTCAACGAAGAAATAGGAGGGTAAAGGTAATATTAGCACGTTGAATGAGGCACTATGTATCCTCAAGCTTCGTATCACGTGCCTGTGAAAAAAATTCGGGTTTATTTTTCACTTAGAACAAACCTGTCGATTTCAGGGTATAACAAAGAAGACGTCGTTAAGAAGGAAGATAAAAGTAATATTAGCCGGTCGAATGAGATATTGCAATCAATTTACAAATGTCCGTTATTTCTCGAGCGTTATTAATTATTTTGAGGCTACGGGATGGAGCAGTAACAATGTTAACATTAAATATTTGCCGTTCGCGTTAAAAGCGGCCGTGTATCAACCTAGTTAACTACCGCGTGCATCGAGTCTTCGTTATTTACACATAAATTTCATTATGAAGTTTAATAAATCCCACTGCTTTGGAAATCTAGGAAACCGTGCAAATTATTTGCACAAAATTTAATTAAACTTATACGGCCACTTTGCGAAAGCATCAGTTACAGTTACTTCGAATCTAACTAATTTAGACGATCGATATTCGGTCGTTGTTAAATATTCATGCACGTACATGACATAATACAGGTAATGGTAAGGTACTTTCCATCTCCACGTAGTAATACGACGAGAAAGATTTTATAAACGTGAAAGTAACAGCCAACAAGGATAAACGCAAACTAGCGAAGACTCAAACGTCCGGATCGCGACGTTTTGAAATATCGGATTTAGTCAAAGTTTGTTGAAATTCTGAATTTAACATACCGAGTTTCGTATAATTAAATATGTATTTCGGCTACTTCTTGACGAATTACAACTTTCGAGGATAATCCAATTCGGCACAGTCGATTGTACTCAGCAGTACGGAAATAATTATATCTCGTAAAATATCACTTTATATATATATATATATATATATATATATATATATATGTAGTTGTATAATATTTTCTAAAGATTTAATATAAGTTTGTCGGAAAATAAGTACCATAGATTTAGAATTTTCGAAGAAACAATAAACGCCTTTGATGCGCCGTGGCACGAAAGAAATTAAATTTCTGTGAGAGAAATCTTACGTTCTCTTATAATCTTATAGCTTCCCGAAATTCATCTTTATTGCATACATATATATATATATATATATATATATATATATATATATATATATATATATATAACGCACGTAACATATCTCTGTCTCCAACCCACATAATTCCATTTTATATTTAAAATTCTATTTTATGTTTAAACGTTCATCCTGAAAAGATCTGAAAAAAGAAAAAGTAATACGTGTAAAATTTCGCTGCGTCGGCAAACGTAATGACCATTAGAGGTAAATGCTAGGAGGCTGAACATTGACCTTTACTTTCAACCGTTTCTCAAATCCTATTAAACCATCCAACATCGCCATTCCCACATGATCACGTTCAACACGCGCCACCATCTTTTCATGTAGATAATGCTTCCACGTATAGTTCTAGTCGAATAATGAAATTACGCGAAATCAAGTACCTTCGAGTGTCCCAATCACGTTTTCACGAGGCGCGGTGGAGGCAGGGCCACGAAAGTCCGAAGAATTCCGGAAGAAAAGGGTCTCGAGTAGCTCTCGTTCATCCTCGAGCGTGCTCGAGCCATTAATTAACCGGCGCATTATAAAATCCTCCGGAATGGCGGGCGAGTCTCCTTCAGGGGGTGGTTCGCGCGGACTGAAAGCTCGTTGAGAAGGGCCGCCTACGGTTAACGGTAGATTTAACCGGACAATGAACTGCGAAAGCAACAAGCCTGGCTCTCCGGATGTAATGTAACACTCTATGCCGCAGCCTGGGCAGTGACACGACCAGGATTATGGCGTCTAGATAAGGACGATGATGGTGCGCTTTATCGGCGCTGCGATCACCGTGCGTGCATGCGAGCGGAGCGGCGTGCTCGTGGAGATAATGCCGCTCTCGTTGTCGCGATGTCGTTACAGTTGTAAAAGTGACGTAAGCGGTTAAACAACGTTACTGATGCCGCTGTTATAAAAGGGAAATCCCCGTCGGAAACGATCGCACCAGGAGAATGGATAATTGTCGCTGGTGGACGATGCGGATTTTCTATCGCATCTGTTGCGATAAATTTCGCTGTTGCAAAAATGTACGCACACGTCAGACGTAGAAACGTACGAAATGTTCAAGGGAAAATGTTAATTGCAATACTTCGCGGACGAAACTTTCATTTAGGCTTCGTTTCCGTAATTATGTCTGTGAAAATTTAAAAACCCAGAAAAACCCGGGATACAAGGGGAAATTTTCCAGTTGGAAATTCAGGAAATTATGAAACTTTAGAATGTGTGTATGTACGTAGTATATTATGCAATTCTCTTCTAGGGAGGATCTGAAAATCTGATGAATCTGAAAATTCTCCTTTGATTTTATGCTTTTCTTGTTGCAAACTATAAAGAGATGGGCAACAATTTCTCCAGACAAATTGACAAAAAGGTAAAATTTTCAGTAGTCGATTTTACTTCTTTCAAGCAGCGGTAGTTCATAATACACAGAAAACATATACGCAAAATAGAGAAGAAAATACTCGAAAGAATAGATAGATCCAGAAACGGAAAATTTTTCTTCATCCAAATCGAAAAAGCACGTTCGTGTTCCAAACCAGAGCACGTAAGAGAGAGAGAGAGAGAGAGAGAGAATTGTCGTAAATTTGCCTGGCAATTGCGGAGACGCATGCCCGCGACGAAGGAAATTATAAACAGATAAGGAAAAGAAATATAAAGGAACACCTATATGCGAGGAAGACGTATAGGCGAATCTGGGAATTATATCATAATATATCACACGCTGAAATTCACCGGGCCGGGAGCGAAATTCAAAAGGTCGCCGCGAATAAAGGAATCGATGGAGTTTGAAATTTGGATGGGAGCCAATTTACGATTGCGTGAAATATGGAACGGGAAGATTTACAATTGCACAGCGTCGCTGACGTCGACAAATCACCGGCGATACTGAATAAAAATTAAATAAACGGTGTCCAAAAATTAAAAAGAACAACGAAGACACTTTGTGATCTAATGGATATTTGAGTGGGAAATATCTTTCGCGTACGTCGAAGCGAAAATATTCGCCGTGAAAGCGTGCTTGTATCTCTTTTTTTCTCCGTTTCGACGTCTTTCGGGCAGCCGTGGAAAAGTGACAGTCAAGTATAAAAGGGAACGAAGGAGTGGCGTTTCCTGGGGTGCGCATTTTCACGGCAATCGCGGTAATTTCCCCGAGGATAGAGCCGTGCCTTTCGTGCTCGCTGTCACCCAAGCCTGCCAGATTATGCTAATTAAATCGAGCGATCGCGTTGAAAGGGATAAACAGCGAAAAATGAAATACGTCTGCCTGTTTTGTCCGTAAACGACGCCGAGAACGAACGCCATAACGCGTTTCGCGTTTCCTTCGTTTTTGGTAAATGTCCCTTCATATCAGGTCGAAAGAGATGAAACGTCCGATTCTGTTACATCGATATTTCAAGCTTTCCTTTCCGTCCAGTGAATATTTAAGTTTTCGAAAGACTTTCTTTCGTTAGATTCAGTCTCTGTTTATTTCGCATTTTATTTTAATTTGATTATCATTCCCTTTTGAACATGTAAAATGTTTACGAATCAAGAAAATACCGTACCTATAAATTCTTTGAAGAATTCATTGACATTAGAATTCCAAAATTTTTCTAAGAACACAACACTAAAATAATAGAATGTAATAAAATAACAAATTTTTTCGATACATTTCATAATTCTGTAATATTGAAACGATAAAAGTTAATTCGTGTAATTAAATAACGAATGTTTGAAACTTATGATTAACTGGCAAAAAGTGCACGTTTCTGTTACTATCAAATATTAAAAGATATCGTGTCCAGAATTCAGAATTATTAGAAAGTCGGATATACAGCCCCGAACGAAACTATTTCCTCCGCGTGAAACGAAAGAAAAAGGAGAGTCGGGCAATTTTCAATTTCCACCCGTGCAACTAAACAAATCCTGGTTAACTCCCGCGCATTCATCATTCGTAATTATCGCAGCGAGATAATAAATTGAAACGAAGAGCCACGAGGAAACGAGTAGGTCTGGCGAACGCAATTAACCACCGGGTACGAGGGTGTAGCGGCCGAGAGAGACGCGGCGGTTAATTCCCAATTGATGTAAAAAGTCAGAGATCAAGGGAGGCCGCGCGCGGTTCGTCCACGGTCAATATTTTAGTCGGCTAGAGGAAAAAGTGCGGGGAGGGGCAGGCTCGTAATGAAATTAAATTTCCTGGTTGGGCACGCTCGTGCGAACCCGCCACCAATTGCACGAGTTACCGCTTCCGTTTTCACCCGCGTTTCCACGTGTATTTTAATTCCGTCGCGGCGAAAGAAGCCGGAGAATTAAATAGGAAGCCGGTGGCTGAAATTACATCGGCGCGCTCGCCTCCCACGCGAAAATACAACGCGTTTCCATTCTTGCTCGCGGATAACAATGCCGTTTCGATGATGTACTTTACCCCGTGAAATCACCGCCGGTCCATCGGCTACCACCCCATCAACGAGTGAACGTCACAACATTCAGTCAGAGGAAACCGCGTTTAAAAAGAGCGAAACAACGTTCCCGCGTTTGACGGGAAAGCAAATTTCCAAGCTGTAAGCCGTTGCCTAAATAATTCACGTAGCTTTGAAACGGCGCGTTATGAATATAAGATCGGACTCGTGCCCATTGGGAAATACTTTTTGATAAGCTTCGGCAAGCTTCGATAAGGCTGTAACTCGGGGCGGGGAAGAGAGTGCGCAGCGATTTCTTATTTAAATTTGAAGTTTCTTTTCTGGCCGTCGATTTGCTCGTTGCTCGACAAGCAAGGAAATTCCAAGGCGTGGCAGCTGTATGAAAGCAAGATACGCGCGAGCATACGGAATACGTTCTTCGTTCATTCTCGATGTTTTCAATTTCGCGAGCTACTCGATTCGTTTTCCATTACACGCGAAACGTAATTCAGTTGGCACGCGTAATTTCGATCGCGTATTTCGAGCCACCCGCTGTTTTCACTGCCCGCAGAGAATGATGCCGACTTCCACGCGCCAGAATCAACAGAATAATGGGCTGTCGACCGGTATCGCCGCGTTTCTATCGCGCGTTGCGACGAGGATATACTCACCGAAGCATTCAAAGTGCCGAGAACCATGTCACCTCTTAAATTCCTTCTCTTTATCACTGACGCTCGCGAAACTACGGTGTATCAGTAATTAAAGCATACGTGTAACCAGCTGCGATAACAGTTTGACCTCCGTGAATCGAATCGGCGAGGTCGAATGACCGGCGGATTCGTGCCTCGAACGTATCTCCGTGCGTTGCTGCCATCAGCAACGCTGGCCTACTTTCTTATCATAATTGTCCCGCCTTAGAGCCTTTATGATCCGGTAATGCCATCCAATCTGCCCGCGATTACTCTTGCAGGAGCCACGAAATTGAACGAATTAAAGTACACGTCTCTGGCAGGGGTTGAAGGGGCCCCACCCCTCTCCTTTATTCGTATCTCTCATTTACACGAACGCGTGTGCAGCCTCTCTTAGTTTCTCTCTCTCTCTCTCTCTTACTCTCGCTTCTGTACAGCCGGCGAAGCTATACGAGTGGCATAAATTTAACACGGTACACGCCAAGGGAGGTGCCATACGTCCGACCCTGTTTAAGGCTGTCTCTCTCGGACCGGCGTACTTCAACCTCAAGTCCCTCTTCTCCTGCCTCTCGCTGAGCACCTCACCCCATTCTAATGTTAAATTAAATAATTTATCGCGGGAGCTAGCATGGACCGACTTGGCGACCAACCGGCCACTATGACTTATGTTGAGTCGCAGTCGGAGGAATTCATCCGTTAATGGGTAATGAAGTTCGACTGGAGAGAACATAAATGATTGAAAGAAACAAAGATTGAGAAAGTGGAGGGCTAGAGGTGTGCGAGAACCCGAAATATCGGGTCGGGTCGGGTAACACGAAATTTTGTGCCAGTGTTTCTATGACTAGAAGAAATATATTAAATGCTATATGGTATAAATAAAATAGGAGATCATCATTGCATTAAATAGGAAAAAAATAAATTTTTCAATAAATATAAATAAAAGCATCTGGATCTTGTATTTCTAGCTATATTAGTAAATTAAGGGACGATCTAATGATTGAAGGAATATTTGCACTAACACCCTCTTGCGTAACTATATCTTTCTTTCTATTCTAGATATATAACTATATCTTTCTTTTTATTGCAACTTTTTCAGATTTAGGAAATTTTTTAATTTAAACATGACAAATAAATTTTATGTAATTGTATTAACTGAGGTTTGTAATAACGTGATTCGGATTTATCAAGTCGTTCCTATTTCAACACTGCGGTATTTGTTTCGGGTTAAACATAAATACATTAATAATGCGTTAATGATACACAACGTTACGAAATATTAAATATTGTATATGTATGTCATTATTTCAAACAATAATATTTGAAATAAATAGAATAAATTAAAATAAATAAGAAACTCCTGCAAATTATTTCCTGCCAATTATGCCAGAATTTTTAGAGGTTTTTTTGAATTAATTTTTGAGGCTGTTGTTTATAGGTACTAGGTTTCTAAAAATGAAATTTCGTCGTTTAAACAATTTAATTCAATTTTCTCTTCTCCACAATGTAAATTTTCATAATTTCATATTCTGTGTTGCTACTTCGTTTATTTGAAACAAGTTCTTTCCAAGTTTCTGTTTCCCTGAGTTTGTAGTGCTTTTTATTAATTAACTTGCAATCTTATACACTGCACCTTTAAGACACAGTTTTTACAATAAACTGTTTCAAAAGGGAAAAGTTGGAATACTTGTAGATTCTGTGGACGTTGAGATTGGCAGGGACTGATGTATAAAAATATTATTTTAAATAAAGATAAAAAAATGACAATTCCCACTAATTTATCATCTTTATTTCCAAAATAATAAAATACGTGTCAAAGTCAAATAAACCATTTGTAAATAATCTTTCATTCGAGTCAATCCACCGAAATAATAATAAAATAACGAATAAGATATTGCTTTGTCGGGCGACGTTTGTAGAGTCAGAAACAATTTGCAGAAATTATTTGTAGAAGTAAATACGAAATACAAAGTATTTATATAACAATCATCTGATGTAACAACCAAATTATATAATAACACAATAATTTAGAGAAGCACAAACTAACGCAAAATCGTTCCAAGATAACATCGAGTCAAATAAAACAGCTTGAACAATCGTTTCTCATATGTTCTGTTCAAACAAAGACGTATGCGCGCCATTTCTCCTATATCAAGTTGAGCTTCCTGTTTCTCAATTTCTTTCTAAAATTTCACGCCCCGCCCCCCGTTGTTCACCGAGGTTTAACCAGCATTACTTTCATCCAGAAATTAATTGTTTCCCCCCGATAGCAACAACGAAAGACCGACACGAAATCACAAGTTCCACGCGTTTCTCCTCGCGATCCTCGCCACCTTTACTCGCCGTTTCTCTTTATTGTTTACATTTCTCGGTGGCGCTGGGGGTGGGGGGGATGCACGACTACGGGCGACAAATGGAGATTATTCGGGGCTGCGAACAGGGACGCGACGATTCCTTACGATTTTCCGAGTCGTTGCCGTCTTCTCCCCGGCGAGATAATCTTTCGCTCGATCTCGGGAATTACCGTTAACGCCCGCTACTCGTTCCTGCAGTTTAAACCGTCGACGAAATACTCGGCATCCGGAGGCAAGGAAAGAGGTTCCCAGGGAAACCGGAGGCCACTGAACCTTTCACGCGTAACCCTCCCGCCCGCCCTCTCGCATTGAAATTTAGTTAGGTGCGCGCGAGCTTTGCTCTGTAATTGGATTCGCACGCGCCCGGCTCCTGCGCGCTTCTCCACCCCGCGAAGAAGCGGGAAATTTTATCGATTCTTATCCATGGGTTTCACAACGCCGGGCCCTCGGATCTCACGGTCTCTGTTTCTCATTTCAACGCGTAATCCTTCACCTTTGGATATTTCGCGAGACGAGCAAGGCGAGCTCGTGAGAAATTGATTCCGTTTTCGTCGCTCGTCCGATAGTTCTCTCTCCGTTGCTCGTGGTAGACACAATCACACCGGCGTCGGTCCCCTTTTTCGACGATTTAACGCGCAGTTTAACGCGCTGGCTGGTTAACCGCAGGAATCCACACGGTCGGTGTCCACGTTGCTCCGGGGTTGTCTCCGAGATTCTGAGGCGAAATTTGCGACTAACCGGAAGCTACGAGAATCTGAAGGCTGACTCGTTGTTTCGTTAAGCGGCCTGTCTCGTAAGATCATCGGGAGCGAATCTCGCGCGTAAAGTTTCGGATAACCTTTCCTGCCGCTTGTTCTTTACAAAGGATCACAAGAAGGGTGATTCAGTAATTATCTATAAAGCAGTCATATTTTTTTTCATGTGTCGAATGTAGTATTAACACTCTGAGGCATATGATTTTAAGAAAATAAATAACATTGTACGCACGGACCTTTTTTGTTCATAAAAGAGTTTTATTTCAACTATATGGAACAGAAAATTTCGTGACTTAAGGTATCAATAAACGTCCTTCCATGCAGATTAACGTTTATTGAAAACGTAGGATGTTTTTACACATTACTATAATACAATTACTAAAAATCAAATGCTTTTGTATTGGATGGATTTGCATTTACCTATGTAGATACTTTTATTATGATTGGACTATTTTGTATTTATATCAAAATGGCAGCGTTTTTAACGAGTATTTAGGCTAAGATCTACAGAAAAACTTACGTCACAGCAACGAGAACAATGTTCTTCCTCAAGTTAGCATCTGTAAGTAGGTCGACGTGTTTCAAAGTGTAAAAATTAAAGAAGCTCTGTGCTTTTTAATAGAAAATATTTTCTCTGCGAAGATATATTGTAAAAGGTGGCACAAAGATGGATCAGATATTAACAAGCGAAATGTCTGTATTAAAGGATAATACTGTTGTAAAAAAGACTCAATTGTTATTTTAATTAAACGTAGCGTGTAATTACTGAATCACCAAGGAAAGAACGAAATTTAGCTGTAAATTTCACGGTAAAACTCCCGGCTTCCTGGATAACGAATTTCCCACAAATCCTCGATGTCAGTGACGGGTTTTTAACGTTCTTCCACCATTAAATTTTCGACGGTGCGCCACTCTTTTTCTGTGCCCGCGGCCGTCTCTGGGACAACACGAGAAATCGAATTAAACCGTCGTCGCGGACAAGATTTTTTCCCTGAGAGAAAGAACCGGAACCGGGGGAAAATAGTTGGCAAACGACGACGCCGCTAACTGTCTTTAAGATGGCCATTTTCATTGCCATCGCGGAAATATTTCTAGAATCACGTTTGCGGTTTGAAGTGCTTTGCTGCACTTCACACAAAATTGTTCATTATCTTTTAAACACACCTTCCGACGCTGTCTTAGTCAGTGTATACGCCGGCAACCATAAATATTAGGACGCTTACTCGTTTAAATTCTCTGGAAAAACGTGCGAATTTCATTTAATGTTTTACGTTATAGGACACACGTGGCACATGAATGAAATAAGTGAAAAATGAAAAGAGTAAACGGCAGTGATTTATGTTGAACCACAGGTATTCTAATACTTTTAAGTAATTTACAGTAATACAGAGCATTTCAGTTTTCATGAGACGAGTTTTCAAGCAAGAAAAACGTGATTCGTATAAGAAAGAACAACATTTTTTCATTCAAAATTCGTCTCCGAGAAAAATCGAAATTGAAATCTCGTCAAGTAGTCGGAATTTGGCTAATTCTGTGTTGTCATGGGAATAATGTACGTGCAAAAATAAATGCAAAACGTAGAATGAATTTCTTTCGATTAAACCTCTGAATATACAGTGTACGTGTATTCAACAAATATTAAAAATTAATTTTCTCGAAAACCGATTGTTTTAAACAATTTCATTCTGCATTTTTGACTAATTTTCGCGCGTGCAATGACCTTCGTTCTTTGGCTTTCGTACATCACATAAAAATAGGAAATAATTTTTAAACAGTCGATTGATAATAAATTTCATTGTATTACTACACGATTGAATGATACGTTACAAAAATAAAAACAACAAAAAGGATAGATATTATATTATTGGCGCGAGGAAACTCTCTCGTTTCAGACGCGATTATCGCGAGCCTAACGATGAGCAAGATAAGATCGAACGAACGTTCCATCTTGGCAAAATGACTGGTGTTTTCGGTGGTTCTAGAAGTGATAACGGCCAAGATCGAACGACACCGGGCAATAAAGCGTAAACGGTGGCCGGATATTACCGGGGGCTTAGAAGCTTTAAACAAAATTAGTCGGCCAGCTCCCAGTGGAGTGGCGTTCCTGGTTAAAGGAAAATTCGGGGGACGCGCGGAGAGATCAATTTCACTGTAGTTTCAAAGTGAAGCCTATTAAATTCCGGGGCTGCGTCTCTGGAGAGGCTCAAAGGAGCACAGGCCTGGCTACACCGTCACTCTTACTATTCTCTCTCTCTCTCTCTCTCTCTCTTGGCGTACATATAAACACAAGACTACTACTATGGTAACGCCTGCAGCAGGCAGAAGGGAAATTTGTAATCGGATAACACTTAGATATAATTGCCACTGCCTTGGTATCGTTGTTGCTACACGCCTACCGTTGTTACTTGCTTGCACGAGCAGCGTGAACGTTTCTTGGATAATGAAAAATACCAAGAAATATTATCGCAGGTGTAGAAGTAGGTTTACAATCTTTTTCTCACAATCTCTGGCAAATGCAAGCTTCAGACAGCAAATTATCGAGTGTCCAAATTTTACGAGCCACAACGTTCCATGTATTCCTGAAGAATTCCGGAATTTACAATGCAGATTCTGATTATTCCATTTATTTACGATCTCGCCAACTCTCGTTGTTCGCGCACGCAGGGCTCAACAATTTTTGCTCGATCGGCGCAAGGAGGTTTGTTCGACGGTACGGACGGTCGTTCGCGTAGCCACGTTTTCTATAACAAGAGGGAAATGCTTCACGAAGATACAAACAGAGAACTAATAAAGAAGAATAGAAGAGGGAGAGCAAGAGGACGGGAGGCCGTTAAAAATAACGAGTTCGTTAGAGATAGCCGTTCGGGAAGCTTATCCGAGCAGCCACGGCCATCGAATTGAGTTCTCGGCTCGACAGTGCGGCCTGTAGTGATTTAAATTGAGTTACAACGTCGATAGAGTTTTATTAAAACAAGAGAAAAACGAAAAAAAAAAGAAAAAAGAAGAACGCACGGCCGAAAGGGGAACGAATTTTTTTCCCCCTCTTTCCTGTTAACGTCTCGAAATACCGCTGGTTTCAGCTCTCCTCTGAACCCTTTCAATTATCTCGTTAATTTCCGAGGGCTGAAAGAGTCGGGTCAAAAGGGCTGAGTAAAGTAGCACGGGAAATATTTCGCGCGTACTCGTCGTTTCTCGAATATCGAACTTAGAGGTGCGGAAGTATCGCGGGAACGCGAAGGGAGTTGGAAACTCTTCGAGGAAACGCGTTCGAGTATCTCGGGAAACTGGAAATTCGAGGGTGAACTTTCCAGCCCTCGACTTCGGCCGCCGTTTCAAACACTCAGGCATTGTTTGACTACCGTAGACAATTTCAATCGAACTCTTTTAATTGCCGGCAAGTGTCTCGGTCGTCGGATCGTTGTTGGATTTTGAACGACCAACGACCAGTGAATATTAAATACGAGCGTTCAGGTAGAATACCGTTTCGTCGTGCCTTCCGAAAAACTTTCTCTCTGTACTAGGTTTCGAAATCCTCTCGAGCATGGATTAATTAAGGTTTGAAACGAACTCGATCCCTGTTTACTCGGCGACGTTTCATTTCGAGTTCGACGTCGACGGGTGGTGCGACGCCGCGAGAGGAGAGGATGATTTCATAAATCGGAAAGGGACAAAGAACGTATAAGACAGGCGATGTTGGATACGTCACGAGCTGGAAGCGACTGCGAGCCGACAGGGCTGCAGACAAGTGGAAATTCAAGGAGGCAAGCAGCCGGAAAAATGTGGACCCGGTCCGGTCGATCGACGCGCTCTTAAGAAGATTATGCCTCCCTGCCACCCACGGTTTTTCGAGGAAAGGTGGGTGCCGAGGCAGCCTGGCCGCAGGAGGATCGTTCAGAGACTTACTGCCTTATGAAACTCACGCTCTACCACCATCTCGATTTCATGGGACAGAGAGTTCGTGATCCTTCCAATCGTTCTCTCTCTCTCTCTCTCTTTGTACACTAACAGCGGACAATCTTTCTCGTTCACGATAAAATATCCTCCAAACGTTTACAAAGGAGGACAGAATTGATTACAGTTGGAAATATTCTAAGAAGATTTTCAGTTTGAAATACGAGAAATATATATATATATATATATATATACACACACATACATCAGGTCTCGAAGATTCGAGAAAATAGTAGGGTGGTGGCAGGATGGAGCAAGCGAACCGTGAACGAGCAAGGTGGCAGAAAGAATAGAAACATTCGGTCAATCAAGCCTATCCCCTTTCTTCGCGACGACATCACCACCGTGAATAGCGGGTAGTGGAAGAATAAAGGGAGCCACGAGACCGAGGAAAAAGGGTTTGAAAAATGAAAGGGGCCGAAGAAACCAGGCGCTGATTGCGTTGGCCTTAATGTTGCCCGACTCCGCCAGATAATTTGGTCCCCTTTTATCCACCCTTCCCACACGCCGCCACTTCCGCGCGCGTAATCCGAGCCGCATCTCGCTTTTTTAAAGTGACCGACGGCTAGCGTGGCCGCCACAGCATCGTGGGGCCTTTCATTCCACTAATGCACGCGCGACTTCCATTCGGTTCATAATTCCCACGAAAATAACGCAATATCGTCGAGTGGATCTCTAGAACGACCGCGACCAGCAAACTTTCAAACCGGAATCTCCATTAACTTTTTTACGGGGCTTTACCGTCATCCGACTACCGTGATCCTTACTTATACAAGAGAAACCCCGTGAGGAGATGAAGCAGGAGGGCGGCAGGAGGTTAAACGTTGCCGTAAACTCGACGATAATCGTTCCCAACGATTTCAAGAAGCATCCAACCCTCAAGGACATCGAATTTAATCGCGGTTCGACTGGCCCCAACTGCCTCCTTCGCTTCAAGCGGAGGGTGGTAACGTTTCACTCTGATTGCCGGGTGGAATCTGTTCCTCCACAGACTTGGTATTAAAACTTACAGAACGAAAAGGGAAATTAGGCCGACTGGAGTTTTTAGGGAATCGTCCGTTGACGCGAAGTGGCATCTGCAAAACAAGCCTGATTGTCTCGCTGCTCCTGTATTAGAAAAACAGGATAATCAAGCAGATGGCAAGCAAAATCCTGGGAGCCAGCTGTGTCCCTGGTATTTCAAATATTCAAAAAATTTTTACAGGCGAAAGTTAGGAAAGCGATACGTTTCTCAGGCTGAAATTTGGGATTTTGTATCAGGAGAACACGATACTCGAAGAGGTGGCACGGCAAACGCCGACAGCTGTGCTCCTGGTATCCCAAATATTCAAAAAATTCTTACGTGCGAAAGTTAGCTTATCGATACGGATGCTCAGTCTGAAATTTAGGATTCTGTATCAGGAGAACATGATACTCGAAGAGGTGGCACGGCAAACGCCGAGAGACAGCTGTGCTCCTGATATCCCAAATATTCAAAAAATTCTTACGTGCGAAGGTTAGGTTAACGATACGGATTCTCAGTCTGAAATTTGGTATTTTCTATCAGGAGAACATGACACTCGAAGAGGTGGCACGGCAAATGCCGAGAAACAGCTGTGCTCCTGGTATCCCAAATATTCAAAAAATTCTTACGCGCGAAAGTTAGGTTATCGATACGGATCCTCAGTCTTAAATTTGGTATTTTGTATCAGGAGAACATGACACTAGAAGAGGTGGCACGGCAAACGCCGAGAGACAGCTGCACTCCTGGTATCCTAAATATTCAAAAATTATTTACCCGCGAAGGTTATCGATAGGGATTCTCAATCTGAAATTTGGTATTTTCTATCAAGAGAACATGATACTCGAAGAGGTGGCACGGCAAACGCCGAAAGACAGCTGTGCTCCTGGTATCCTAAATATACAAAAAATTTTTACGCGCGAAAGTTATGTTATCGATACGGATTCTCAGACTCAAATTTGGTATTTTGTATCAGGAGAACATGATACTCGAAGAGGTGGCACGGCAAACGCCGAGAGACAGCCGTGCTCCTGGTATCCCAAATATTCAAAAACATTTTCGCGCGGAAGTTGGGAAAGCGATACGGCTTTTCAGTTTGAAATTTAAGATTTTGTATCAGGAGAACATGATACTCGAAGAGGTGGCACGGCAAATGCCGAGAGACAGCTGTGCTTCTGGTATCCCAAATATTCAAAAAACTTCTACGCGCGAAAGTTGGGAAAGCGATACGGCTTCTCAGTCTGAAATTTAAGATTCTGTGTCAGGAGAACATGGTACTCGAGGAGGTGGCACGGCAAACGCCGAGAGACAGCTGTGCTGCTGGTATTCCAAATGTTCAAAAAATTTTTACGCGCGAAGGTTAGGTTAATGATACGGATTCTCAGTCTGAAATTTGGTATTTTCTATCAGGAGAACATGACACTCGAAGAGGTGGCACGGCAAATGCCGAGAAACAGCTGTGCTCCTGGTATCCCAAATATTCAAAAAATTCTTACGTGCGAAAGTTAGGTTATCGATACGGATCCTCAGTCTCAAATTTGGTATTTTGTATCAGGAGAACATGACACTAGAAGAGGTGGCACGGCAAACACCGAGAGACAGCTGTGCTCCTGGTAACCCAAATATTCAAAATATTTTTACGCACGGAAGTTGGGAAAGCGATACGGCTTCTCAGTTTGAAATTTAGGATTTCGTATCAGGAGGACATGATACTCGAAGAAGTGGAACGGCAAACGCCGAGAGACAGCTGTGCTCCTGGTATCCCAAATATTCAAAAAATTCTTACGTGCGAAAGTTAGGTTATCGATACGGATTCTCAGTCTGAAATTTGGTATTTTGTATCAGGAGAACATGACACTCGCAGAGGTGGCACGGCAAACGCCGAGAGACAGCTGTGCTCCTGGTATTCCAAATATTCAAAAAATTCTTACGTGCGAAAGTTAGGTTATCGATACGGATTCTCAGTCTGAAATTTAGGATTTTGTATCAGGAGAACATGATACTCGAAGAGGTGGCACGGCAAACGCCGAGAGAGACCTTTGCTCCTGGTATCCCAAATATTCAAAAAACTTCTACGCGCGAAAGTTGGGAAAGCGATACGGCTTCTCAGTCTGAAATTTAAGATTCTGTGTCAGGAGAACATGATACTCGAGGAGGTGGCACGGCAAACGCCCAGAGACAGCTGTGTTCCTGGTATCCCGAATATTAAAAAAATTTTTACGCGCTAAAGTTAGGTTATCGATACGGATTCTCAGTCTGCAATTTGATAACTTGTATCAGGAGAACATGACACTCGAAGAGGTGGCACGGCAAACGCCGAGAGACAGCTGTGCCCCTGGTATCCCAAATATTCAAAAAAATTTTACGCGCGAAAAGTAGGTTATCGATACGGATGCTTAGTCTGAAATTTAAGATTTTGTATCAGGAGAACATGATACTCGAAGAGGTGGTACGGCAAACGCCGAGAGACAGCTGTGCTCCTGGTATCCCAAAAATTTAAAATACTTTTACGCGCGAAAGTTGGGAAGCGATACGGCTTCTGAGTCTGAAATTTCAGATTCAGTGTCAGAAGAACATGATTATCGAGGACATGGTACGCCAGGATCCATCCCGAGATCCATCTGTGTTTTTGGTATTCCTAATATTCAGAAAATTGTTATTCGCGAATATCTGGAAAATCAGGCGGTTTCTCTGGCTGAAATTTCAGAGGACGAAAGTTTCGACTGGATCGATTGGAAAATTAAGGAAGTTTACGTGTTTGTGCGAACGTCATGCGACGAGAGGGATCTTTGGTCCCCTTTTTTCAGCTGTACTGTTGAAGTTTACTGTGAGAACTTAAAGGCGCGTTAAACAAGAAGTGAAGCAAGAGGCAAAATCGGGGGTAGAGGTTTTATCGCACGTATAAAACGAAGAGTTAGAGAATTTCTCTTTACTCGAGCAGTCGATTTTCTTTTGGTTTTTCTTGTTATGGGATTTACGTTTTTAAACTTATTACACACTATCCGAAGAATTGATGAATTATGTAAATTCTGCGAGTATTTTGGAATGTTAATCTAAGATTAATACTGGAACTACCAGATTGCTGAACTTCTCGTAAAAATTTTATAAATTTATATCCATTTTTGGAGATTTTTCCTGAAATATGCAAATAAGAACTGTATTCTTTGCCTCTTTCTTGAATTTTTCAGATACAAATTTTATACTTCAGTCATAGTTTTAATAATAAATTATTTCCTTTCACATTAAGGTAAGAGAATCAGTATAATACAATTGATCGTATGGTTATTATTGGTTGTATTAACGAATTCATCTGATTTCTCTAAAAAAAGACTAGTGTAACCACTCGCACAAGAATTAATTTATTTTGTTGTTCTAACGTATTGGTAAAAACGTTCAATCAATAAAAAAAAAAAAAAAAAAAAAGAAAACGCATTTACTGTAACCGCAGCAAAACTCGTCGTGCGTACAAGTCCGTATATAAACGAACGAAATTGATGGCATATTCTGACGACTAGTTTGTCGTTCAAATACACGCATGAACGGAATATCTAGGTTGTTATACTGGGTGCATATTCTGACAATCAGTTCTGTAATGCGTGTCATGCAACATGGACTTATTCTTATTCCTATTCTGACAATTTATCAAAAATTTTATTGGCAGATGATAAATTAAAATGGGAAAATGAAATATCTATTTCAATGGAGGAGAATTGAGAATATTGTAATTTGTTTCCAAATTTATTAAAACAGCCGAATGAATTCTGAGAATATTTCAGGATAATTGTAGAAACGTTTTTTTTATATTTTCAATGGCATCCGCAGCTTAAGAAATAATTATGAATAATGCTCCTCTATGGACGGTGTTATAATTTTACCACGCTTTCACGACTGCTCCTTTTAAATTCTCATGCGAGGGTACGAACGTGGTAATTGGAGTCGACAGAAGGGTTGCCCAATGTAATGTTTTAGAATATTCAGAGCAAATAGACCAAGATGTTAACGTAATTTCGTTAACGCGCACCAACTCCAGATGTATTTTTCAAGATATTTTGTAAGATCACCATCGTTTAATGAATTACGAAAATTATCATTAGATTATAGATTTTTATGCATTTATAGGTAATTGAAAGTTGCAAAAGTACGGACAATGTGCAGAAATATATAAAATATCTAAAATAGAATATTTATTAGGATAAAGATTTCCATTTAGGTTTTATTTTTTTACTCTATGTTTCTAAAAATTTAAGAAAAAATCCACAACCTAATTATTATTGAATTCTTTCCAAAATATATCACGCAATTTCCAAGGAGCTGACCTCGATAGTGGAATGAATTTTCTATAATTTTGCATAATATCTAATTTGTTTTGTCTGTATAAAGTGATATAGATTATATTTCTTCATTTAAGTAGTTTAGTCATGGTAGAAATTATTTAGTTAGCTTAAGTAGTTTAATTATGTTTCCCTTCTTCAGATATAACATTCAGAATCTTTTTTATAATTCTTAGTTCCTATTGAAATATAAGTTACTTTGTTTAACTAAATCTAAGTCTAAGTCATAAGAGTAATTTAGATTTAAGTATTTGTTATTTATTAGCTTGTTATATATGAAATGTATTTTCAATTTTACAAACAGTATTTAGTAATTAGAAATACTGTCCAACAGTGATCAGTTTAAACCTTGAAGCTAACCAAACGTAACATCATTAATCTTTCACATTTTTTAGAAATCTTCCAACTCTGCCCAACGACAATAATTAGTTAAAGTGTATCGAACACAGTGAATTGTTAATTTGATTAATATTATTTTCAAGAAAAGTACAAACTGACTGGAGAGAAGAAGTTTCACAAAGAAATTAGCTGTCGCGCGAGTTAATTACAACGGTGCTACCGGTGACTAAAATGTAAAACTTTCATCAAAGAAATTAAACTACCGGGAATAGAATAGAATGTCTATAATGCAATAAGTTGCACCAACACGTACTTTGTATTTCACAAAAAAAGGTCATTCAAGTACGTATCTAAGAACACGCCTTTTGTTTTCGAGAATTGATTAAAATCACGAATTAGTCATTTTAATCTGGTACTGAACGAATATAAAGCTTCTCTTGTTCTTTAACTTCAATGAGGAATAAAGTTCGATAAACGATTGGATTTTTCTCTGATTTTGTGCCCGTTTAGGCGACGATAGGAAAACTAGCAACGAGCTCGGCATTCCCGGTTGGTCCCCAAAGAAAACTTGCATTTTCAACCTTGTACCTAAAAGTTCCCCATGTGGGTCAGCTCGGATGCTTAAAGTTGCACGATGCTGTTACGATGGCTCGATGTCGATGAAACGCCGGGACTTCATTAAAAGCAGGAATAATGAGTTCGCTTCGCTGACACACGCGTTGGAGATTCTTTAAATGCCTGTTTTTCAATTACACCGTGCGTAATTTCGCCGCGATATCGATCGTTTCTCGCACGTGATATTGCCTTCTATTTTTAATTAAAAACGTTCACCATGGTGCAAATATGACATCATTGGGCAAAAATTTCGGTATACAGTGGTTTTTATAGATAAAAAATTTTTATGCACTTGTACGGAAGATTTGAGACTTAAAGAAACAAGAATATAGAAAATATTCAAAATACAGTAGTTGCTATGATATTTAATAGGTGAATCAAACTAGTTAAGTTTTAGTTTCTTAAGTATCTTGCATTTTTCATTAGCTTTATTTTATTTAATTTTTACCCTGCGCAAAACAGTTATTTTTAATTATAAAAATCTAGTTATTAATATCTGAATGTCAAAATGTCTAAGGGATTATCGCTTTGTATGTTTAGCAGTTGCATATTTAAAGACGTAGGCACAAAAATATCCTAGGCAGAGGGAATTTTTTCTTCTCCACGGGAGCGTAACTATTTCATACTTTTAAATATTTGAACGCACTCATGAAAGCTAAAGTAAACACCTATGAAGATTTCACACGCCTGATAATAAAAACAATGTAGCAGTCCTTACATTTTATTCCTACGCAAATATAAAATACAAATAAAGTGGGTACGTCCACAATTTGCTTGATAGCTTACGCCGAACTCTCTTCGAAATGTCTTCTCTTTGCTTTATACGTACCATCCGGTGAGAATGTTTTGCACGTGAAGAAAAGTGGGTGCGAAAAATAGTTTGACATAGAAGAAAAATTCAGAGGTGGAAAGAAAGGAGAGGATAACACAAGAATTCAGTCGAAACGATGCCCATAGTAACGATCGTTCAAGGAACGTGTATCGTTCCAATCCCTACAACACGTTGCAATGAAATGCTACTTTGACCTAGCCCTGCTGCGAAACCCCCGGTAAATTGATAGCTGTAAACTGGCGCAGCACAGCCATACGAATGTTTTATTTCATAGTTGTTCCGATGAAATACGATCCTTATCCCTGCAGGAGCTCTAAGTGTTATTTTCCCGGCTTCGGCTCTGGTTCTGGTTCTCGGCGTTCAAATAACATTAATCGAGAAAATTGATCGATAGAATGAAGCAAATCTCCTTCGCCTTTAAATCAACTTCGACGTCTTTAATCTGATGCATTCATCGTTCTATCGTTCGTTGATAAAATTGATAAATTGCTAGAACCGAATAATTCAATCAGACTTGAGAATCTAATGTCTAATAATGTACAATCGACGTACCTTGGTAAAATACTCCATTTTGAAATGTCTTTCGATTTCGATGTGTGGTGTAGTCGCCATTTCATTCAGGTCGAATGAATTAAGAACTAAATAATTAAATTTAGTTTGAAAGCCTAATGTCTAACAATATAAAATCGATAGTTAGTGAAATATCGTATTCAAACGTCTTTCGACTTCGATATCTTTAATCTGACGTATTCATCATGTACTTATAAACATCAGAAGCGTGTAATATTCATCAAACAAGCAAAAAAATCTGAATAAATAAGATTAGATTTCTTCTATTTTAAATTTATAATTGAGTGATAGACTCTGGCAACAGGGTGATCTAAAGGAATGAAAATTTAATCGTATACGAGTTGACGTTAGTAATTCTAATCAAAAAAATGTACTTCGTCACTTTAGTAGTAGTAGTCAGTGTTTCTATATGATATAAGTTTCAGTCTAGTTAATAATAGATCGTCTGTATTCAAATTTTTTAAAATTATGTAGGAAAGTATGTGCTGAAACGAAGAACGAATATGAATGACGTAAAACTAATGCTTTACTGATAGAAACTTGTGACTGGACTATTAATTTAAACTCATATTTATTAAAAACTCACATTTATTTATTAGATTCATATTTATCAAGAATTTTCTGCTCGTTTTGATGAGCACCATACACTTTCGAACTTCCATGAATATCCCGTATACTCAGAATGACGACTCGCTAGAACTAAATGACCAAGTGAAATTTTAAAGTCTCGCATTTAATAACACGTAATCGACAGTTCACAGATTCCTTGGTAAAATATCCCGTCGAAGCACCAGTCGCCAATTGTCGATTCCCGATGTTCATAATCGTTCTGCCGTTTCATCCCTTTGTCCGTGCCATCTGGAAGTAGCGAATACGAACAAAGCAGCCGGCATGAAGTTAACGCCGAATTAGTCAGCAGCCAGAGCCGTTCAGAACACCGCAACCGGTTTGATATGGGCAGTCTCAGCCTGTGCTCGAACTACTAGCTAATACGTCAAGCCATTTATTCTCCGCGCGCGTTTGTAACTCCGGACACGTATGCTCGGTCCTCTTCTCTCCCCTACCGCGACTCGGAAACCTCATCCACGCTCTCGTCTTTTCTGGTTTCTCTTCATCCACCGTCTGATACACTGTCTCTGTTCATTGCAAGCGAGCATTGATTTTAACCGACTTCTTTCGAAGTATGTACATTCGAAATATATTTTTGTTAACATCAATGTGTCGTTAACGATCGATATAGCAGCGTCATGTGATTCTCAGCTATTAATGATCGTCGGAAAGTGAATTACGACTTGAAATATATTTGTCTGTCGGTACTTTGTTTATTTGCACGTATGGCATTTCTACTTTCTTACGTTTTACAAACTCACAATTTCATTGCTGAAATATCGTACTTTAAGATTTTCGAAAATTTAAACAGTACGCCAAAGGAAGTGTAAGAGTGTACCAGGGTACGTAAGATTTACTAACCAATCACTCTAAAATGACACCAAAATACTAATACAGTTTTCGCCACATGTCTTTCCAACAAAGAACCTTCATTGTCTTCGGATCAACGAAACTAAATAAATTACGGCAAACAGGATCCAACAGTAAATACGGCTCCCACGGTCTTACTCCTCTGAAATTAAATTCACGAGTCAATGGAGCGAAATTGGTTTGCCTCGATTATTTTACAAGTCGCGCTTCAAGGAGCCTATTCACCGACTTGCATAAAGTTACACAAAGGTTGCCACTATCGCAAACAGATATCCCGTTCCGATTCCATTCATTCTTCCTCCTCCTCTTTGTCGTCTCGCGTCTTTATTCCGTCGCGGATATAATCTTTCCCTCCGCCTTATTTGTCCCTGGCCATAATTCATGCATAGACCGATTTTTCTCCCTTCTTCCTCGCCCGTTCGTCTTATTTTTCCTTTATACTCTCCATTTATATAAGCGCACCTGTACTCCTCCCCCCCCCACCCTTTCACTCCGTACATTTTTTCCTTTCCTTTTTCGTTTCGTTCGCGATCCGCGTCGACCTCCCCCCTCCCCACCCCCAACGCCCGCCATGTTTTTCCGGCAAATGCGTGCACCCCTGCTACCCCTTTCTTGTTTGCACCGTTATTTTCTATAGGTGACGCGCGTATTTTCGTTTCCTCTGTTCCTTTGTCTCTCCATAATCTACGTGTTCGCCGACTATTCGTGCCTGCCACCCCCCTCCCAATCCCTGCCCCCATATATATCCCAATCCCACGGTTCCATCTCTTTTCTTCGGAGTTACATACGTGCGCGGTATTTTCCATCCGTGGCTGACATTACTCTCTTTGAATTTTTCTCATTCTTTATTTTTACCCTCTTGCTTGTATTTCATCTTTTCTCGTCCTTCCTGCCCCCCCCTCGCGCCACGACCCTAGCTAGCTGTCAGTCAATTTGTGAAACACGAGAATTCTATTTACGTATCGCGGCGCAAATAAGATGTTTTTGGAAGCCGTTTCCTTCTCCTACAAAATCTCGCCTCGCAATTTTCGTTCTCTGCACGTACTTTTAAGTAGGCGTGCGATTTTTCACTTTCTAATTCCGTTCCCCCATCTTGCAAGCTGTTACGTAAAAGATCGAATTTAACATTGTTATGTATTATTATCTTAAATTTAGTGTACTTTCGGTCAGAGGGTTTAAACAGAGATACTTTAGATATGTCTAATTGTACATATGTACTTTCCCAATCGTCTTACGCAAACTTATATTTTGGAAAGTATAATTTGAAAAAAGAGCCTCGGTAAAATTTTAAAAGTAGAAAGCATTGTACCTTTGCCATTTTATGTAGATTTATTTCGTACTGCTACGTACGTTATATACAATTTCGTACTTTGAAGTTTCCTATAAAAATCCGTACTTTAATAATTTTGCTCAAAGAAAGGGAGAGGGTAAAACGGAATCATTTGTAAAGCTTCTTACTGAAAACAAATGAAATACTTGAATCTTGCGTCAATTCACTGGCTACATTCTTGATTCTCCTACGGATTTTAAACATTAACAAGTAATTCTTAATCGTATTGTCTGCCAATTAGATAAAACTCTTCCATTAACAAATGAAATTGTTGTTTAATTAATTTGAAGTAAGATGGAAACACTTTCAAGCCTGATATTTCCCAATAGTTTTTGCTGTTCAACCTTTCGATCGATTTCTTTCTCCCCGCGTCGATCACAATTTTCCCAAAACTTCCGCCAGTCCGATTTCTCCTCAAAAACCCCGTCGCAACGCTGGAATTCGAACCGTTCCCTGCTCGCAACGAAGCGAAGATGCGTATCTGTGCTACCGTTGGTACAGGGATTACCTCGGAATTTTGGTTTATCGCTGGCCCCGGGTCGTCGAAGGCTAACCGCACGCGATAAAACGTCGCGTTTCCGCCAACACCGACCCACCCTCCTCATTCATCGGTGTACACGTGGTAGTTGTCGTCGGTCGTGGAACGAGCATGCCACGACGAAGGACAAAATTCCGGCCGACGATCGTGTTGCCCGATGCGGCGATAGAAGCGAATTAAATCGATCATCGGGATACAGTTTTCCTTCGAAAAAAGAAAAAAAAACAAAAAAAAAAAAGAACGAACGATCGAAACCGAACGCTTCTGCTCTAACGAGTGTCTTCTCCTCGTCCTGCCCGTAAATCCCAGGCTTCGGCCCCCAGCCGGGCGCCCAGGGACGAGAGTAAAAATCCACGTGTTCTCCCTGCCAGTGAAATTTACGGGAGGGATTTAATTTTTCAGACGAGCCGCCCGTACGTTTCTCGGATTTCCACGCTGCGTCCCCGGCCTCGCCTTTAATATTCTGCTGGCGTGCCGGTCGTGCAAGTTTCTACGTAAGTCGCACGGGGTGGTTTCCACCGCCCAACGACGAATGAGACTCGCAGGGAAACGTCGAGCGTGGGCAAACATGTCGCGAAACCTTTGGAATATTGTCAGTCGGGGAACGCTCCGGCGCTTGTAGCTGATTTCGGTATGCGTTCAATCAAACACACGTTGCACGTATGAAACCAGATCCTTTCGCGGAACGAGTACACAACGGGCGAAAGAGAATTTACGAGGCACAAGAGTACGACGAGTACGTATCTCTACGAAACTATAATTGTCAAGAGCAAGCCAGCTTGCGACGAGAGTGACAAGCAATTCGTACAAAACGTACGATTTTTGTACGGATTCGTATTTCACTTGCGAGAATGTAATCAGACGAGTGTGAAAGAATCGAACGAGTAGAGAAATTTATGACAAGGTTGGAGAGAGCTATTTTTGAGTGTTCATCTACTTCAATTTTATCTGAACTTTATCCCAAGTCATACTTCAGTGATCCTTCGACGGCATCATTGTACAGCAATCAGGGTCAAGGAGACAAAGTTCAAATATATATTAATAATCTAGAATAAATTAGAATAGAATTAAACAGTGTTCGAACGTAATTGTTGAATATTATTAGATTTTGTTAATCAAAGGAACGACGCAATTCAAAACACTACATTTCTCTATAATAAGTAATTATTCACAACGAAGACAGGATTAAAATGCGAATGTTCATACATTTATCGGAAATATAAACATATGAAAATGCATGGATTATATTAAAAATGTGAAAATACATAAAAAACATAAAAATTACTGCTTGTTATAGTATGCATTTCGTTTCCAACTCTGCGATCGGATTCAGAAAACTCGCTCAGAGTATAATTATTATATTTATTTAAAAAAAAAAAAAAAAACAATTCACTGCATCGTTAGTATATTGAGAAAGTTATGCCATGAGATAAATTGAGATGACTTGTTTTCAATTTCGAAATTGATATCAATAACTAAAACGAAGAAAATTACTATCGTTAAATTGAATTGCATTCATCGTACCCTTACGTACGAAGAGAATAGAAGAATAGACTAAAATTTAGTTTCACGGCATAGATGCTCCTACTTTATAAATTTATTCATGAAAACGTACATCGAAGCGCGTAATTTATATATTAAATACAGACATCGATTTCATCGGGAACAGTCTGGCATTATTTGTAAAAGGTTATTATTCAGTATTTATCACAAATAATAAAATCTTCGTGCGTATTTTATAATGCAGCTTTTAATATATCAACACGTTATGAATTTTATATTGTATGAATTATTGTTTCATTTTTTCATTTTTGAGAGAAACGTAATACTTTCCCCAAGACTTTTAATTGAGAAATTATAAACGAATCGTACACATTTAGTATTAGAAATTGTTACGTTGCATTGTATTTTATCTTTATATAGGATTGAACGAGAAATCGATCATTTATAATTTCATATTTTTATTACAATTTTGTATCAAAGCATTTATAATTCTGTAAATTTCTTGTTGACATCGAGAAGAACCTGAAACGTCCTGTATACTATTTACACGTGCTACTTAAAATAATTTTTAATTTTCAACGTTTCACACAAAAATATGACCTCGTGATTTAATCACGAGTATACATATGAACAATAAATATATATATATATATATATATATATATATATTATTTATTACTGTTACCGTGACAAACAATTTAATATATAATAACCGAGGAAATATTTATGCGTACATAAATAATTGTTTGCAAGTGTATGAATGATAATTATTTGATGATACGGCGTAAAAAGCGGACACGATGAAGCAACATGCTACAATAAAAGTGAAGGAAGAAAACAAACCATTAATATTTAATGTACGTACTTTACATTTGTACAGTGTACGTGCTTCAGTAGTCAATAAAACTTGTTATGAAATATCTGTCGATTTTTACTGAAAACTTGAAAACCACGAACGGTCGAGGTTTGTACACCTCAAGCGTGCAACGTAACGATTGCAAGGAGCCGCATAAATGAGGGACGGGAGAATTCATGCCAGGTGGTTCGGGGATAATGACCGGATCGGCGGAGCGCGATAAATCGGTCGGTTCTACTTGCAAATCGCTTCCTTCTCGCAATTTCTGGGCGGCGCGTGTGCCGACCAAATCAGCTGTGCATAACGCGCGAGGAGAATGGCGTTCTATCGGGCGGACAATCGCGAGACAGCGGCGAAAAGGGGGGAGCGGGCGACATAATCGTCAGACCTGTCGAAGAATGGGCACTCGTTAGTTTCACGAAACTTCCGCCGCGCCGTGGCTTTAACATAATGCGCGGATAAATCCAGCGGAAAATTCCACGGCGGCGGAATCGCGTAATTTAGAGACGGCGTGTGCGAACGACGGCGGCGGCGGCGGCGGCGGCGAAAAGCCCTGGCTGGTTAGAGCTGAAGGATTTACAATCGGCTCGAAGGAAGTCAGTCGTTTGCATTCGAAACGAGCGCCTCTTCTGCGCCTTCGCGTGGCGTCCACGACGCGACGAATGAGAACGGCCTGCTTATCGCCGCGCGAAATGATTCCAGGTGATATGTTCGAAAACTATCTCGAACGTTATAAAACGAACTCGCACACACACTTGTCCAACATTTGCTAATTTCAATTTTCTGGGATGAGAATCGTTTGGAGTTGCGACGTTGAAGGATATCGAAGTCGTTGGCTGTAACGCAATGAGAGAAAAAGTTGATTGTTTTATTATCGAACGAAGCATCTTCATCATTTTAAACTTGTAACTGATGCAATAGTGATTAATTGTTGTCTGAAGTATATTTTGAAATTATTTATACCTACGTTTCGAGCAAAAATGTGGAGTAATTCTCTCATGATCTATAACTTACAGTCAGTCACTGAATGAAACAGCATTATATAAATAATTTGCAAGTTGAATGCGTGAATATTTCAATTTTTTATTATTATTGAGAACGATTTTATCAATTTTGTCAGTTAATCTATTAATTATAAATGAATTAACTTTAAAGATGCAAAATTAATTTAAAGAGACAGCCTAAACAAAAAAAAAAAAGAGCAGACTGATCACTGTTCTCTGTAAAATTTCAGAAACGCCAAGTTAAAATATATGCGAAGGAAATTGACAGACTGTGACGGGGAAAAGAAACGAGAATACCCGCGACAGAACACGCGCATCCAGCGATATAATAATTTATGGTAACAGCCCATCAGACTAATAGATCATTCACAGAGCTCCTTAAACTTCACCAAACTATACGAAACATTCAGCTGCAATTTATGTCTTACTCCGCCGGTACAATTATACCGAAATACATATCCAACTAAACTATTGCGTGTCTATCGATTTCTTGTCCAGCGGAAAATCCGAATTTCTATTATAATTTCAGTCAGCCGCGCAACTATCGCGATATATTATACTTCTTATTGAATTTCCAAGTGGTTTCAGTGTCACGTGTGTACCTATCGCACGTTCCAGCTGGCAAAATCAGTTCTGAACGAACTTGCGGTCCCGAAATGCGAACCTGCTCGTACAAGTACGATCCGTTTTTCGCGTCCCGGTCACGAGCCGGCTCTATCTGCACCCCGAAAACTGGCCATGGAATCCGTAATTTCGGTGCCGTGATTGTTATTCACCCGTCGCCTCCACTTCGAAACGTTTCCATCTATTATACCGGGCTTCGAAGCGAAGCAAATTCAGTCCAAGAGTGTTATATTAGGTCGTACGTTATCTAGCTCGCTGGTTTCTGACCCGTCGGGCCACTTTGCGGATCATCCCGGGCTATCTTCGTCTCGTCGAACGACTACATCAATTCCTTCACCATACGACCGCGACGCGATGGTTAGGGGAGGGAGGGACACGTGCCCGAGATTCGTAACTGGAAGTCTAAGCTTCACTCCAGACCGAATTTGGAATAAAGCCGTGGTTTAAGATTCGTGTCATTGTCACGACGGAGCTATTTATGGGAGCCTATCGGGGGTAAGTGAAACTCGTGTTCGAATTGGGCAAGACGTCGATGTGAATTTCTTGGAATAGCAAACCGCGCTAACCCTCGCCTGGCGGATGCAGGGTCATTTTGGCGGAACAATTTCCGTCGCTCTGTTTCTGAAATGCTATAAATAAACTTTGCTATATTTGCGTTGGGTCAGAGAAGAATGTAACGTGAAAACGTGAAAATACGTGGAAAATTGTGGTTATATATATTGTGCCTATATAACGTAGGTTTGCAAACTGTGTGTGCAATAAATATTACACGTCGTGTATAAATAATTGAACACCCAGTGCAATTGAAAGCTTGATATTTTCGTTACGTTTCGAAAGTTTCTCAACTGTTAATAATATTTCTGGATATTCAAATTGTCTAATTATCTAACATTTCTAGTAATTTATTACGAATTCTCTTCTGTAATGTTTCTAATTATTGGTTAAAACTTTTAATTAATAATTTTTAACAATCGAGTCATTTCTATGATATTTTCGTATATTATTTAACAATTTTAACAACTTATTTACAACAACTGAATCAGTGATTTAATTCCCTTACACTTTCGAGCATTACATTATTTGAAGGTTCGCAATTTCAATTTGTATTATCCAATATATTTAAAAATAGTATAATATTCAAAGATAGAATAACAGTAGAATATTCAGAGATAAATAGATTATTTCTTGAACATTCTGTACACAATATGTATACTTTTAACATTCTGTGTAATATTTCTGCATGTCATGCGTATCTGTGCATTTAAATTTTCCAGTTTGCGTAACTTAATAAAGTAGTCTACTTATGATAATAAATACAGAGTTCATTACTTTCATAAACGTCAGCAGGATATAATTTTTAACGTGAAAGCACAATTAGAAAGAGAATTATGAGTGTCGACGATTCACGATGTGAACCTGATGTTCCTCGTCCGGGCGTCCCGTCGGTTTCATTAACATTCGTCACGGGTGTATTTGTGAAACTCATTAACTTGTGAAAAAGCCGAGATCCTTGTCGATATCTTATTCAGTTAATGCAACGCTGCAACACTGTTTTAAAGAACGCGAGGAAAAATATATAACGCGAGGGATCTGCGCTGCGTCTGACGAGTGACCGACTCGTTCCACTAGCAGCATCTAATTCAAGCGATTTCAGCTTCACATCTCGGTGCTCCGTTCTCCAGGCTAAGAACAAGTTGTTAAAACGTGCATTGCGTTTTATAATTAACCTCAACCAATTCGATCCATTACTGGAGAATGTAATTTTTCAAAAACTGAAAACTGCGTTCGAAGAGAAACTAATTTCAAAGGCTGTCAAAGGCTTTTTAAACGTAAAGTTTTCAAATTTTTCCGCAACTTTTCGCCATTATTGAACATTTCATAAATTACATTTTCAGAAATTTCGGAATTGTTAAAAGTTCCAAATATTTCATACAATAGAAGTAGTACAAGTGTGCAAAATTGAACGAAGAACAAATTTCGTTTATTATTTAGAATCTTGCATTGTACTATTAGTGCTTGTTTAATAAAAATAAATTCCGACGATAGTCTATCATTCTGTGTTTTGCGTATTTTTTCCATATACCTCATTTCCAGTTATCGCTTTTCCTCGAGCAAAGGCGAACATAGTCAATCAAAATCACCGCAGGCAACGTTCTCGCGACGCAATTACTCAGCCTCTAAAGTCCCAAAGTCGAGACTGCATGCTTGAAAACTCGCTTCGAGCATCGACGCGAGCTTGCAACGACGCACGCCACTTGTTATTGCATACGTAGTTATCTTCTCGTGTACATGATGTCATCGACTCTGATATCCGGCGCATTATCCGCAGGAAGTTATCCAGGCTAAGTCGGCAATGGCTGCTTAGCGTTAGTTATTCCAAGGAATTTCATCAAAAGTTTCCTCATTTACGCCCGGCGATGGATTAGATTTCTCATTGTAATATTTTACTTCGCTGCTCCGCATTAATAAGCAACTTATTATTCGTGGATTTCGTTCGGCAAGCCGCAAAAAAGAAATAATCGTCACTCTCAGAAATCCGCGAAAATCGAAGTCGAGACAAATGACACGTTCTTTGAATCATTGATTCGTTCCGTGTTTGGAATATTAAACTAGCCTAATGCAGTTATTCGCTGTAGCTGAGATGATTCAGTATTAATTCGTTAGTAATAATTCTTCTTATTAGGACCAACGTTGCGTAAATGATATACAATATTTCATTTGTAATTTTCTTCAATTGTTTCATTGAACGTAGGAACTAAATCGGTGGGGGGGTTTTTTTTTAGCCAATTTTGCCATTTATTTATTGCTTTTACTTTAGAATCATTTCGATAGGAAATTGTTTTTTTTTTTTTATTGTTCCGTGTTGTGAAACGAATTTTTCTTGCACCTGAGGGTAGTTTTCATGTAATAATTGTTCAAATTTTCAATTTTCGAACTTGTATGTCGAAATACTTTTTCTCAAATACGCCTAGATTTTTACTGAAGATAAAATAGAATTGGAAATAGAAAAAGAACGTATCGTTTCTTTTAAAAATGTGTTTCATAAATGTGAGGATTTGTACAATAATCAATAGAAAAGCACCGAATCAATTTCCACATCTAATATACCGTCGAATCTCTTTTATATTATTACTTTGCAATAATGAAATGGAATTTCAAGAATTCATACAAAATAATCAACGTTTAATTGAAAGGGATTAAAATGTTTTTAATGTTATGATGAACTACTGACCGGTCCTTGATCTTTGCTTGGCGAATGTTAGGTCGATTCGAACCCGTTATAAATAGTCAAACGCTGAGATTTGCATCATGTTACATCACCCCCTAGTCTTCCATCATTCATTCATAGAATTCATGAAACACGTACACAATTTGCAAATAATAACGAATGGAAATCCATAAATATTATGTATCTATAGAGCTTACTTGCATTTGCCTTTCTTTAAAATTACGTAATAAAAGAATACTAGCATCAACCGGCAGAAGAATAAAAAAATTTAAAAAGATCGACTATCATTGACATCAATTGTAATATCTCGTAGTAACTCGAATGGACTCAGTATCTACCTTGGGTTAATTCGAATTACGAATTTCGTACATGAATTTTCATTTATTTTGTTTTAATTATCTGTAACTTTCTAATTCTCCACGTCACGCATCACCGTGTCAAACGATTTTTATCCCGCACAAGTGAATAAAATTAAAATCGAAATCGAATCGAAGGCGATCGAAACAAGATTCGGCTTTCGCCGAAAAAATTCCCTCGCGAAATCGGCTGTGATTTTTCATCCAGGGATTTCCCTTGGTCCGCGTAACAAAAAACGAAGTCGAACTTGATTTCACTCCGAATAGAGGAATTCAATCAGCCCTTCGGCGAGGGAACCCTATTTTAAAGTGACCCGAACGATCAACGATGAAACGGGGATCGAGATTCACCGGTGGTATTGATCCCGGGGCGAGCGGGTAGTATCGCTTTCACGCGCCATCAATTTAAATTCCCAATCCACCCTCGTCGTTAATATTTAACTAGCCGAACGTAATTTCTTCTCGCGCGAACGAAGAGAGAGAGAGGGTTGGCTCCACGGCTCTCGGAAGGCTGCTCTGTTAATTACTCGTGACGACGACGTGGCGCACCGGGGACCGAGCGCAGTATCGAAACTGCGGCCCGACAACGCAATATCGAACCGAGCTTGTTACTTGTCGTTGACAATAAAATTGCCTTCTATTCTTTCTTCCTTTCCCTCAAGAAAAAAGAAAAAAGGGGGGTGAAGAGAGTGGCTGCGAACGAATGAGTTGGTGGGGGAGGGGGGGGGCAACCATTTCTGAGGGGCGTAGTCCAATCTGGCGAGCGCGAGGGATTATTCGATTGAATAATATTGAAGTTCTGTAGTCAGTGGTCGATGCAGGACGTCAGATGGAATTCCATCTCTTCTTCTTGCAGCCAGCTCTCGCCGGAAGGCGAAGGGCGAAAAGGAGCAGCCAGAGAGTAAAATTCGCCCGAGCGACTGTGTAACCTTTATCTCCGGGAGAGAGGAGGTGGTCGACCTTTGCACAGTCTTCCCCCTCCCACCCCCTTTGCCACCCTCTCGTTCTGCCTAACCACTTCTATCCTTGATACCCCTTGGTTTCATCCCCGCCGAAACTCGTTCCATCCTCGCCGAGACGTTACACGATTCGCTGAAATCTTTGCAAATAATCAAACACCACGGCGAAAGAGGAATCGGACGATTACTACAATTACGCGATAATGGGATTCTTCGTCGAACGAAACGAAGGAGATAGATCGGCGAGTTCGTGAAGGAAAGTTCGACTTGGCCTCGGAAGTTTTATTTACCCGACCGATCATCTTAATGGACGAGAGATATACACGCGCGTCTCGAGTTCACCCTGGCTAGATCAACCTCTCCGAGGGATATTCGTCTTCCTCGCGATTTTATTTATCTTGTAATTAGCGGAGGACGCGGGCTGAACGTTCGTTAAAAAAAATTAGCGGCCCCTCCTCCTCCAGGTGTCAAGCCCTGTAAGGGTAAGAACTGGGCTGAAGTTTGCGTATTCCCAGGCGAATACGTAACTACCGAAAACGCTTGGAAACTTGCGTTTGGTACAATGGTTGGTGCGGCTACCGACGTAACATCTTCAACTTTCCGTGACGTTTGTCTTTCTCTATCTGGCACGCTCGACATCGGCCGATAACGCTCGCGGAGGAACAGCAGCGGGAGGAGACGTAGCTGGACGGCGATTCGAATCGACGACATATAACAATGTTATCGCTGCGTCAGACAGTTACGTGGAATTTACGCGAGGTACACAGCGCTCGGAGACGCGAGTCGTGTAAGTGAAATATATCTCGACCATCCTGTACCAGGCACCGTCGCCACCATCATCGTCGCCCGATGGCGTTTGTTTCACCGGCGCGCGTTCCCACCTCTTTTAATTTTCCCCGCTGAAGATAAAACGTTCGCCGGTTCAACTGTAAATTATTCATAAGCCCGGGTGACACTCGCGTCGTTTCGAACTCCCCTGTTTCTTTTTTTTTCTTTCTTTTTTTTTTTTTTTGTTTCCTGCATTTTGAATTATTCTCCAAACCTGAATTTAAATGCACTGTACGCGATGTGACTGGTTTCGAATTAAATTACTTGTAGACTATCCGTTGTACGAAAAGTATTCATTTGTGTATTAAAATATATTAATTTTTTATATGTACAAATGTTATAATAGTATGATATAATACTATATAATACTATATAATATGATATAATAGTAATTTATGTGGTATAATGTTAATTTGTGTGCATGTTGACATTTTAACTTTGATTTTATGAAATCTATGCATAAAAGACAAAGAAAAAACATTTAAAGTATTAAGATTAAAATATCTCTCTACTGAACTAATAGTTTTTCTCAAATTGAATAGTTTAATACAATTTTGTAGGAAATAATGAGCTACGTCGATATTGGTGCATTAAATAATATACGTAGAGATCTATATAAAAAAAAAAAAAAAAAAATTGCTTACATCAGATTGTAATTCCTGTGAAACCATTCATTTCACATCTGAATTATTTCTCTGTGCAACAGACAGTTTACGATCAACTTGCATTTATCGATCAGAACCGGGTCATCCTGTAATACCCTACAATATCTTTCGATAAGTTGTGTCTTATAACACGTACGCGATATTTCGTAAATATGTTGTTTTTCAGCGATTCGAATCTATTATAGTATACGTCGAGAGCAGAGGATGCTTGATTTATTTCCTGCGGAACATGTTTGGTTATCGACGTACCGTTTTTATTCCCGTTATATCTTACTGCATATGTAGCGTACAGCCATTCGCCTGTGCTCCGTGTTATTTTACGAACGACTCAACGCGTTGCTCAGCTTGAAAACACGGGTCGTTTCGGATGTTTAACAATGATACTTGCGATACTTGTTAAACCGAAAAACAACTGGAACTTTCGATCACGTTATTCGTCTGCTTGCCAACGTGAAAAAACGTCTCGCGGCGCTACGCTCTGACGTTCGATTTGTAGTCGACCAGAATATAGTGTCTGAATTTGTCACGACCCTATCTGCTGTCTTTTTGCCCCATTTTTCCTCGATCGATCGTCTAAGCGAGAGAAGAATGTTATCGCGAGCGGCGCGCGAAGACTCTGCCGAGGAAAAACATACTGGCAAATAGTATCGCCGAAAGGGTACACAACGCGTATTCCCGTTTCAGCGAAACTTTTTTTATTAACAAAGTTTATTTGCCCATCTACATACGCTTCCTGTCCCATGTCTACCGGCCTCCAATTAGAATTCAGCCGCTGTTGGCTCTGCCCCTGCTATTCGCCGAGTCGTTTGTCAGAGATTATTTTCTACGCAAGATCGCCATCAGCATATTCATGCTTTAACGATATATATGCAGCCCCTTTTCGCGGAGGAAACTTTATTTGTCTAATTAAATTTACTCTCGCCTGTCTACCAATTAAATTGTTGTATATAAAACGATCAAGTTTAAAAATGTTCGAAGTCGTTTGAATCATTACACCATTATTAGACAATATACTTGTTTAATTTAAAGTTTAAAATGAATTAAAACGAATCAGCGTGCCAATTTCTGTTTTTTTTTTTTTTTTATTATCAAAAGGTTAAGACGGATGTTTTAGATTCTGTATTTGCATAACGTTCGCAATCTCACGATTTGATTAATCGCTGATCAATCAATGTGATGCAATTGAAATAACATAAAATGGTGCAATTGTAAAATATTCTTACTTCTGTCGTGTTATATTTCAATCGTGTTGAAAGATATTTAATTTCAGAGTGCATACAGTGAAAACATTGCTATTTATATTCGACTATTAACTAAATAAAATTTCGCGATACAAGTATTGACATACTTATTGTTATAGTAATTGATAGCAATATTTTGTCGAGATAAATTGAAATATATGAACGTGAAATGGAAGATGCGAGAGTATGCTTATGCTTTCCTGGAAAATGGTAAACATGTACAAGGATCGTATTTATTCTGGATTTTTCGTTTGAAATGTTGTTTTAAAATGCGCGATGAGATATGTACATGTAATACTGCAAATAATTACAGATCCGAAGCAATCTCTGCAAAGTTCCATGGACAGGAAAAGTTACAAGAGGTAATTAATACGAGTAAAGTGTAAAACTTGTATCAGGAAAACTCGAGAGCAAAGGATAGGAAAAAGTTTGAGGTAAGAATGAAGTAAAGAATAGAAACTTTTATTCATGTATTTTACGATCGGTCATTTATATCTGTAGGGATTTATCGTTGTGAATCTGGGAAACTTTGATGAACAATTGTAAATTGTAAAAGTTATCTTGACTACTTTAATAGCACTATTGTTATATTATAAAGGATATGTCGCAAGTTGAATAAAATTTGATTTGATCTCTCGATTCCTTATTGTCGACAAGAAGTTACTGAATTAACATAGTTGTTGCAATTTAGTTGGAAATATTATCATGAGTCATCCTATTCCGATTTGATTACCAAAGATTACACGCACTGATTCCTACTTACTTTCTTATCTTATTGCTATGTAATGCACTTTAAAGAACTTTCGTGTCACGTGAATAAATTAAATTGAACTGAATTAAATTCAATTAAATATATAATGCAACAAAGTTGAAAATTTACGGAAACAGCAGTGGATTAGACCTGCGACCTGCTGCGATGTTGCAATGAGAAATTGCAGGTCAATGTTCTCTCTGATCGTTAAACAACTAGCGCCGAGAGAAATTTCGCGAACAATAGACTCATTGTTGCAAGTGGCGCAACATTCTCAATTACGAAAGAGAATTCGTAGGCGAATTGCGAAACGTGTATAAATATGTTAAATATTTGAAGAAGCCACCCTATTAATGAAAGCCACATACACACGTATAATTATAATTACTTACACCGCTGTACTATCTGACCAGTATTTTAATTAATACGTTAATGAAGTTAACAAAATTTTCCAGTAATGGAACAACAATTTTTCTGTTGTTGAATTTCGTATATCATTGTATTTACTTTAATAATGGAAACTGTTATATTTTTTTGAAGTGCGTAATTTCTCTTTAGCATAAATGAACGCATTTGATTAAAACATACACGTGCGCGTTATACTCTTAGATATCACTTCCATTGTATTGAAAAAAAAATCCTTTATGAAACATTCATATAAAACAATTATAGCAAATATTCCATTCTGACGAGGAATAATATTCGTTACATCGTTATTAGTCGAATATTCAGACTAATAGGTAACAAGTATTGGAAATTTTGGTCATCTCGTCTGCAATTACCTAAATAGATTCGCCCCTTGCTCCACCATTATCGTCCGAGTCATTTACCAGAAATTAATTCCTACGACGCAAGATCTCCATAACCCTGTCTGAACCGCAACTAACTTCTCGCTTCGGTTATTCAGCCGTTTCCGACAGGGACCGCGGATCGAGCTCATAAATCACTAACAGCGCACGAAATCAACCATGCAAAGTCGTCATTTGTGTTCGCTTCACGTATGACACGACTGGCCAGGTCAATCTCGATCGACGTTCACAAAAAGCGGATCGAACCACCCGGATCCCCCACGGTTCGCCGCTACGTCGACCGACCACCGAGACTTGCCCCACCGAGTCTACGTGGAACCGATGGCGACGTGAATTCGCTCGAGAAACTGTCCGACCCGGGAAATCGGAAGAAACGCGCAGGAAAAATGAACCTGTCCCCATGGCGAATCGCCTTGGGAACGCCACGATCTCGAGGGTCGACGGTTCGATGCTTTTTTTCCGATGTAAGCGGAGCTATTGCCGGGACGGAGCGTCGCTGTTAGACATTGAGTGGCAATTTTCGCTCGTGAAGAAGAGGATCGTAGCTGGCAGCGCTGAAACGAGGAAAATCTTATTTAAAGACCCGTTTCTCACCCAGTCGGTTATATTTCCATTTCTCGCGCGATTTCCAGCAACGCCGACACATTTAATTGCCCGCGATAAAGTGTTTATTTCTATCCGTAGATAATTCGCCCATTTTGGACGCATTGACATATTTTCTACGCTTGTTTGCGATCGCGACGAAAGCGGAAAATCTAATTTAATCTCGAATTGTCGGTCAATCTAGGAAACTTTGATTTAAACGTTACCTTCTTTGCTTAGAATCGGCTGTATTTCTATTCTGGATACTTCCAACGCTCGCTAAAATTATCGAATGTGTAAAAGTTCGATATCGACCAAGAACTGTACAACAAACGAAAAATTAACAATATTCGTGTATACGATATAACTTAATATGAGGATTAAATTGTTCTTCGATTGTCTGTATAATCTTCAGACGAGCTGTTAACCGATTTCTAGCTTGTACGTTGATGGACTGAACATTCGAGGAGTTAATATGCATTTAATTGCTCGTGATTTACAATCGCAGAAACAGAAGAGACCTAGCTTGATTTCGACTTGTCGGTCGTTCTGTCCTTGGAGCCCAATTTTTGTACGTGGTCACAGCTGGAAAATAGAGGGGTTGGCTGATTGTCAGTCGAATCGAATAGTCGTGAAAGTGAGGTACGAGTGACGAGAGCACTGCGTTCGTGAAACAGGTTAATAAACTGTGTTTAAATTTAAATAGAGGGTTGCGGTTCTGTCGCTGGCCTGCGTGACAAACGTGTTTCGACCACCCTTGTCGGGGATTAGGGGAGCCAGTGGTACGACGGACCGTTTTAATTGGTATTCCTGACACGGTTTTTCTAAGTATCGTCGTTCACCGTGCCATTTTATTCGCGGTCTATAGGCTGTATTTGAACAATCGGTGCTTCCGCGAATGGAAGCTCGTTTTGTGAAAGATGTTTACATCAATTCTGATAATGGCATCACCGTCCCAACATAGTGCGTCGCTGCGAATAAACGAACACACGTATTCATTTTATCACTGTTAAATTTAACATGACAGAATGAAAATTGCAACTCTGCACGATAGAAATTGAAAATTCGTATCAATCACATATTAATTAATTCTGGCCGGTTTTTCGCCCGTGCTCTTTTTTTTTCTTTTTTTTTTTTTAACTCGCGAGAGGGCTACGAAAGCAAAATACATCGATCGAAACACTGTTTGTCTATCGTATATTTTCCGGATGAAACGTTCCGTGTCTAAACACTCGTAAAATATGAATTTCCGAACGTTTCAAATATTTCCATCATTTTACTAGGAGGATGCTCGTGGCAATGTTCTCGCAGTGAATATTCGTTTCGAAATAGTTGCGAAAATTGTGAAAATGGAAACCATTGGAAAAACGATTAGAACGGGAAGGATCGTTCTCAGTGCAAAATTTTGTTCGATTTTCACAACCTCCAAACTCCGGGGGGAGGAGAGTTATCGTACCAGAAATTTCATCAAATTCTACATGGATAATCCTACCTCGATGCCACGGTCCATCAGAATATTCCGGCTCAACTGTTTCGAAGATCCTTAGGAAATCAATTAGCGCGTCCGAAAATCTCAGCTTTCGATCGTCTCGAGAACGGCCTGCCTGCTATCAACTTTCGCGTTCGATGCATGTATTCGCCGGTATTTTTCGAAATGGCCACACCTCGTGTTCTTTCCTCATTCCCTTTGGTCCCCGATGCTTTGCATCATCCTACGTCCCTGTCGGCCGCGGGGTTTGATTGCCAAAATTCATCATCTTTCAGTAATGTTTGCTCCGCGCGTCATTTTGCTGACATTGAATCTGACGGAGGGGGCGCGACGATTTATCGAGGCGTAGACTCGACGGTGAACTTGTAAACTCTGATTTACGAGCCAATGAAACGCGACGGTCTAGAAAATCGCGACCGATTTCCGACCCCTGGGTGCTCGTCGGCCAATTGAATTGTTTCGAAATGCTCGATGTGCTGGGAAAAAAGGAAGAAATCGTTTGAAGATGGGAGATTTTGCGAGAACCGTAAAAATTCCCCAGGATTTCGTTCCCGCAACGAATGACATATTTTGCATTTTGTTTGGATCCAGTAAGGTAATAACGCGAATAAGTTATTTATGTTGTATATACATACGTATAAACTTTAAATTTCCATTTCTACGTTCTAGATTCGTCGCAAGAGAGGTTAGCAATGAAATGAAACTGAATTAAACGTTTCAAGATTGTAGCTCTAACAATTGGCTTGATATCTATTGAATATTCAGCTGATATTGAAACAGCATCCATTATCGAGTCGCACTCTAATTTTCTCGCAATGATATCTGTCGTTCGTTACTGGTTATTATTTATAAGTAAATTTTAAAGCACGCGCGTAATGTAAATGAAAATATCGAAAATACCGTGCTTTGTACGCAAACAAGTCTTTTTCAATACGCAAAGCAATCTTTCACGGAGGTCTCCTGCTTTTCTTTTTTAATTATATTCATAGAAATTTGTAAAAACCCGCGGTCCGCTAATAATAACAACGTTAACGACACTGGATCCACTGACGAGCGTGCCCTGGCTATTACGACAGAAACGCAATATCACTCGGTCTGGCTAATTTATTTCCTCGAAACTCGGGAAGCGCAACCTCGCGTATATATTAGATTATTTTGATCATATTTAAACGAGGCTACCTCCCGCGTCAGTTTCATCGCGAATGGGTGAAATACATCGCCAGAGGTCCAACCCCGTTTCCACATTTCTCTCGCTGCTCCACCATTCCGTTTACCTTCTTTCTTCATCCACGCAACGTTTGTCAAATTTCTCTTTTTCCCTTTGTTCCTCGTACCTACCTTTCCATCATTGAACGTCTATCCTCCCCTTTCCCCGTCCTTCTTCCCGCATTCGTTTCCGTTCTCCCATCCATGCTCGCGTTTCGTTCGGTTTACTTTTTCCTTTGTTTTTTTTTCACCTCTCCTCCCCCGCCTCCCACCCTCCACCCTCTATTCGTATTTCGCTTATAACATCTCCGCCAGCTAATCCCCCTCCCTAACCCCGCCGTTCACCCAAGTACTCTTCTCTTTACCCTGTTCAAATTTCATCCAAACCCCTCCTCAATTATCTTTTATCTGTTCTCATCGCGTTCTTCCACGTTCTCCCCCCGTCCTTCTCAGCCTCGTTTTCTCCTATACCTAATCCGATCGCGTTCTCATCCCACCCCCCCCTCCCTCCCTCCTCGATCTCCACTCCTTTAATCTCCATCTGTTTCTCGCTTGTTCCGCCCTCGATTCACTCTCCGGCAGTTACCTGTCCACCCCCGCAGCCTTTATCTCCGCGTCTTGTTCACCGGGTTTCTATCCGGAACCCTCGAGCCCCGAAGTCGCGAAAGAGAATCGAGATTATCTGGATGGAAGCCGCCCGGTCACGTACGTCGCTTCTGTTCGTTAATTATCTTTTAATTATCTTGTTTATCTTGGCCAGCAACGGCCCGTGCAAGTCGGCAGGAGGAGGGTGGCGGTGGGTGGCCACCCCCGTCATAATTCCGCAGTGCAGAGCCACGTCGCCGGGGGAAGCTAAACGCGGTCTCGTAATTATCCTCGAGATTGCGAGTTTTGACTTTGCCTCGTAGCAAATGACGCGGAAGCAACCCGGGCCCTAAATCTCCCACCTCGGGACGAGGTATTATTGCAGAATGGCACGAGTAATTCCGACGCTGTTGCGCGCGAATTAAATATTGAACGCAGTTGGGTGTGTTTCGTTGTCGGGTCACGATTATCGCTTCCAAAATCGCTTTGATCGTTACGAGAGGATACCAGAGCGTCTCATTCTATTAGCCGGGGGCAAGAAAATGTCTGCCATCTTCGGTGCAGTTACGTTTCTAATTGTGCAAGTTTCGACTTTACTTTGCTCCGAATTTCCAACCTCGAAGTAATATTGTTGGAAAAAGTGGAATGATTATGCGCAAATTGGATATGAAATGTAAGTTTCGTTGTTTTTTTTTTTTTTTTTTTTTCTTTTAGTGATTATTATCCTTTCTAACCATTAGATGATCCAAAATGATATAGAAATAGACGATTCACTAGTAAAACTGAGATTGAAGCGGCGATGGTTGGATATGTTGGTATCTTTTAATATCTTTTAATATCTTTTAATATCTAAAAACAGGTGAACTTGTACGTAGTCTGCAAATTCTTATTTCACAAACATAATTCAAGAAATGAAATTTTTTTATTTGATGAATACCGTGACGTGTTGCACCGGAGAATAATCAGGTCCCGGGGCCCCTAATCAGAACAGAATGCAGGCCACCGTGGAGGTTTTAGTCGGTAAGAATCCGACACTAGCCAGCTCCACAAAATGGGCTGCGTGTCTTATGAAAGATTTCCTCCACGTAAAAAAAATACCGTGACGTGTGTTATATTTCAATTAAACATTTCTGTTTTCTTTATATTCGAACCTGTGTATCTTCTCCCATAAACGCATAGAAATCCACAATCTAGATTTGAAGTAAAACGTTGGATCACGACGGTGTTTCAACGAATAAAATTTATGAAGCACGTGTATCCTCAATTTCTGTTGCAAAAGATGGCGCCAAATTTTCTCGGTCAACCAACGTAATGAAGAGAAGAAATCTCTCCTCTCTCGAGAAGATTCCCGATAACGATGGGTCATCATCCAGGAGCAGAGTGGTCCGCGATTAAATCGTTCGAGACAGGGACGAATAGACTAGCCAAACGAGGGTGGATTTTCGGTAAGGGATAGGGTCGTCCGGCAACCAACTGCTGAACACGATGACGAGCTCGTTTTTCACCACCGATAACCGCCCCACGATTACAGTTCTGTCAATCGGGTTGCTTTCATACGGATTTTCGCCAGCGCATGGAAAAAATATATTATTCATTCGGCGCACATCCGAAAATTAACTTCTGCAACCTTCTCTCTGTGGAATTTTATAGTACGTGTGGCACTGGCCAGATTGAAAAGTGGACAGACAGCCAGGAATTTCACCAACGGTGGCAGGAGCAGAACTATCTAGCAAGGAGGCTACCCCCCGCGAAAATTATGTCGGCGAGAAATAGTTTCCGCAGCACTTTCTGCAGCTTCAATGATTCACGCGATGCAGGCCAATGGTTAAATAACGCGGCAGACATCTGTTGATATTTACTTTGCTGAAATTAACCGTCTGCGGGCGTATTATGTTTGGACATGTCCCGCTCGGTGAAATTGTTTTGCCGCGAGATCACTGGAAAATCGATGATGGAGGATCCGTAAATATTATTTCGGTCAACTTTCGCGCTTTCATTTGGCGGCGTTCGGCGATCGGTGAAAAATCGCCGCGGTTCTTTCATTTCCTCGGCCACGGTTTCCGCGCGGACAGGGAAACGACGCCCGCGGAGCGATTGCTCACTGGTTTCAACCTCTTGCGCTGGAATCACGTGCCACGCACGTCGAGAATCATTTGTCCCAAATTGCAACATTTTCTCAGTTTTAAGTTTATATTTAAATGTAACCCAGGCGAAACAAATGATAAGTTCATTACTTCTTAATCATTTCTATCCAGTGATATCACGCCGACACGAGTTCAAAAGAAAAAGAAAGCGACGAATTATTGTATACGGTTCGGTCGCTCGTTATGGTCCGCGAAACCAGTTGCCAGCGCAAAGAGTTAAAGCGAGAAGTTTTATATGTGATCGATACTCGCGGCCACGAGAACGGTCATTTTTTAATTAGACCCTTCGAGAAACTGCCTCTTCTCCGAGATACGCCACTCTAAATAATTACTGTACACCATTCCTGGCAAGTTCGCTAATTTAAACTTTTTCAAACAGCACTTCCGAACTTTCTATTCGGCCTTAATGTCTTCAAGTATCGACGCTAATATCCTCGGGACCATCCTTCCTCGCGTCCGCCCGGTCGTGCCTTCCATCTACGCGGAACGTTCGAAGTTTTATTAGCAAATTGCGTACGCGGAGGATCGACATTGCCCCAGCACGTAGTTCCGGGAAAAATTGAGTAATAAAACGTACACGCGAGAACGTACGCTATCGCGGCGCCATGTCGAATGAACATCTTCCACGGGGAAACGCCATTGCGTTTAAATACGGAGGGAAAAGGACAGCGGATTTTCTACATATACGTTTATAATCCCGTGGCTCAAAAATCCCGCGGATTCAACCTCAGCTTTTTACGGGATAAAAGCACTCCTGCCTTCTTCGGGCGTAACACGGGGGAAAGAAATTCCCGCGGGATGAATTTCCCCTTTCCTCGGCGCTATTAAGTAACGTTTATTTGCGAGAAACTTGGAACGTGTCCATACTCTCGTTGTCTCTCTCTCTCTCTCTCTCCCCCATTTAAACGTCTATCCTCTTTTTCCACTCAAGTGAATCTGAATATTGCTCGAAACTTTTTCGCTCGAATCTGTAAGGCACGTCGCGAATTCAAGCAGTTTGAGTGTACGCGTTAATCAAATTGGGATTCATGTGTCTGCAGTCAACGCAAAGCAACGCGAGTCCACGAAATTTCGAGATCACGACGATTACTCCTGTATTTCGTAATTTCTTCTTAACTTTCTATCTCTCTAAGTCCAACTATTTTCGCAAAAGCTATGATTTACCACGCTTATAAATCACTCGTTGTCCTTTCTTCACTTTGTAAAATATATCCAAATAAATCTTCCCCTAAATCGTCAGATTCGGTGACCCAACCAAAGTCGATTTTCCTTTGCTGCACCGCCTTTCCGACGCAAGATATCGAGATCTCCGAATGCAGTCCGACCTTCCTTCAACACGGGTCCAAGGATCTTTATCAGCGATGTCGATGCGCGAGAGAGGTGGTTCGGGAAGAGTAAGGATCGAGAGCGAACGGCGGTTTCGGTTTTTCCTGCAGCCGGAGCCGCGCATAACGGTCCAGCCCAATGGGAGCCTCATTTTTCAGCGTGACGGCCCTGCATGACAATGGCTCGCCGCTGTATCGGTGGCGGGACTGTTTCGCAGTATCGGCAAAACCGAGTCGTCCCAAGTGTAGCCACGTCGTTTCACGGCACATTGCGCGTCGTCGTAGGAGAAATATGCGCGTCGTCCGCCCCTCGGTGAAAAACCTTCGCCGAGAAGCCGGCGCGTATCGGTCGTCGCGACGCATTCCTCGTACAAGAAACCGCGACCGCTCTCAGCTCAACAAATACCGCTGAAATCCCAAGGATCGTGCGACGAAACGAAGCTTCGCGGTCGGACCTTTTTTCGTTTCTTCCTTCCTTTCTTTCTTTTTTTTTTTTTTTTTTTTTGTAAATTTTTCAAGCGATATCTACGCGCGTTAACGAACGTGCACACAGCTTGTTGGCACAAACGTTTTTCCGGCGAGCGAGCTCACGTGTTTCAGTTTGCACGGGGCGTCGTGCAGCAAACAGCGGCAAACAGCGACAAACGAACCGCGAAGCTCGCCACGGGCATCCAGTTTCAAGCTTCATCATTAAACGTCACGCGGGCCCAACTGTCCGTAAACTTTCTGCTAATTTTCACCGAGGGATTTAATTTGACGGCGATTTAGTTGCGCAACAGACCGAGTCCCTTTAATTTCGTTGCCGAGACTGGATCGTGGTCGAAGAACACGAGCTTCGACCGATCAGAATTTCGGTGTCAGTGAGGTTCGCTGGCTTCTCCAGTCCATTTCACAGAGTCTAATTTTTCGTTCCTCTTTTCCACGCTCGATAGATTCTGTTTCTATCAACGCCAGCACGTTCCTGTTGATCGATCGTGCTCAGCGTTTCTAACGTCTCGCGAAAACTCTTATTGCTACACATAAATTGAATTCCACTTTTCGTGAGCTTAAATTCGTAATTGGAAATTACGCGAGTTATTCCTTATAAAAACTCTAACGTAGTAAGTAGCTTTTTGCTTCCGATAATCGTACGGCGAGAACGTTACAATTAGAAGCGTTTTCAGTAACACTATGAAAATCCAATGCGGTGCGTTTAAGGTGGCTGTTAGATGATCGTCCGATAATGCTGCCGATTAAGTAGCATCGAGTGCTTATTACCCCGTTGCTAATTAACGGACAGCGCGAAACGCTGCGATGGACCCAGTGCATTGTCTGATTAAGCACGTGCATGTACTACTGCAGCATCGGTCTACGCTCCGCGCTCGAATTCACGATAACAAAAACGCGACAAACCGAGAATTTTTCGCGCATCATGTCTCGCACACGATTAATTCACTCGATTAGTCACTAAACAAGTATCAGGCCCGTTAGTCGGTAGAACGACTGTATAACAGTCATCACGTATGCATGCGTATTTGATCGAATTGTTGCCGCAGTGAATTAACATTAACAGATTTTTTTTTTAATGCATAACCACTCCAAGAGACAAACCCAATCGGCTGATAACGTTGGACGAACCCACTGTGGGCTTCGTACGTCAACCTTTTTGCTTCTAGTGATAGCAGGCCGTATTGGTCAGACTTTTCGCAGGTGAGTCTGTTTCTCAATGAGGTACTCGCGTACTTCGACCTGGGTAGTGACTCCTCAAACACCCACGTCACCTGAGTATTGGTGCGACTCCCCTGCAAGATTTTTTCTTAAGTACAGTCGGGATTCAGACGAAGTTTCTGCCCCAACTTTCTCGATTTTCTCATCTGGCGAGGTCATTAATTAGCCGATCTTCGTGACACGCGGTCCGCGATGTCTCTGTCACTAACGATTATTAGCTGTACGGCAGTCTAGTATGAGCAGACATTGGACGATGAGGGAGGGAGAGGGGAAGAGGTGAGGCACACAGTGGTACACGACCGGGCAATAGGAGTCGGAACCACTACAAGCTGTTACCGAATTACACCGACGCCAATCCCGCTCACCGTCAGACCGTGCGAGCGCACAGTTAGACAAATTATGTAGGTACGTGCTTGCGTTGTCAAGCGTTTCTTCTTTTCTTCGCCTGTTTTCTTTCTCTTTTTTTAATATTTCATTATCCTTCGTTCTACAGGGTGGTCCGCAACTAGTGGCACGACTCGGCACAGAGTGATTCTAAGAGAAACAACAAGACGAGAATATGAGATGAGACTTTTTTAAAAGTTAACAAATATATTTGAATTTGGGTAATTTTCGATTAGACAGCAGTTGATAATCGGTAGAAGATTTTTCTATCTGCGAAAATAGATGCAAAATATGAAATAAAATTTTTTCATTCAGAGTTACGTTATATATATATATATATATATATTACAGAGTTACGTTTTATATATATATACACACTCACATTTACATTTGCAATAATGGATTTGGAATAAAAGACATTCGAAATATTCGATTTCGATACACACAGAATGCTCTATACCTAAAGATACAATCAGACAGAGAGTGATTTTATGCGGAAAAATAAGTCCATGATGAAACTTCTTTCATTCATGGCTCTCCGTTATCAAGAAAATTGAGTTTGAAAATTCGTCAAATATATTTGAATTTGAAAAACGTAAAATAAAATTGGAAGAAAAAATTATCTATACTTTTTGGTTTATTTTCACAGGCAGAATAACTTTCTGGCCAGTCCAACTGATAAATATTCAAGCTTGATTTTGTCGAAAATCAAGCTTCGCGTGAAAAAAAATTTCACGTCACGAACTTCACATTTCCGCGTTATTTTTCCTCGCGGTATCCACACCCAATCGTACCAGCAATTATAGACCACCCTTAATTATACGCTCTTTGCATTAGATTGCGAGCCCCGATAGCCTGTTTCTTTAAAAGAAGTTTCTTTGCTGTTCGGTCTCTGACGAAAAGTTTTTCGCTTGCTATTTCCTCCGGTGTCTTCCGGTTTCTTCCCGTGACACACGCTTTTCTTTTTTTCGTTTCTTCTCCAGCTTCTTCTCGCTTCAGCCTGCAGCCTGTCCCCCTTTGTTCCCTTTGTAACCGCCCCATTCAACCCCTCTTCTCGCTCGCCGCTCTCTCGGCTTACCGTTTAATCTAACTCTCTCTCTTCTCTAGGCGTCGCTATCTCTCGTTTCATTTCTCTTCTTTTTAAGTCGGCCATTTTCCTCACTTTTTTCTCCCAGCCATTTCTGGAAATCCTCCGAGAATCAACGCGAATAATCTCACGTTCATGGCTAATATCAAATAAAAAAAAAAAGTTGTTACGTCGAGTAATTTACAGTGATTTCGCGTCGTTTATGCTGCTTCTGATTATCACGTTCGATAGGTGACGCAAGGAAAGAAACAAGAGCATATAAGTGTTAATTTAAGTCTGATTAAGCAGTATTTATTTTTATGTTATCACGAGGCTAATTATAACGAAAAATCGAAGTGATACAAGAGGAAAGAAGCGTAAAATTATTTTACGTTTGTTTAAAAAAAAGGATTATCTTTTATCTAATCAATTCTGATTGGTTGCTACTCGATTAGTAGAAAAAGATCAATTTAATTCAACCGTTAATTAAATCATTAATCAAAAAATATGCATCATGATTTTATCGTTTCGTCGTTATTATCAAAGGGATAAAATATGCGCGAGGCTCGCATAGAAACAGTGTGAAAAAAATATCAATTATAATACGAACCAGCGACCCGGTTAGTATACTCACGCTACGTGTCGTAACAGAATATATTAATATTCGCTTGTTAACGTTTGTGGTCAATCGATATTTTGTGGAGACGAACATCCTGACCGACCGTGTACAGGAAGTCTGGAACAACGCGTACTACCACAACTTCCGGTTCGGACATCAAAACTGTCATTTGTAACAGTCCCGATACTCATGTTCGACGTTCTACATTGCAATTCACTTGAATTCTTATCGTACACTTAATCGAATTAAAGTTGCAGGTTGTATCAACGTAATATTCCATTTGCAATTTTTTTTTTTTCGAGCAATTTGTATTATCATATTCTACTTTTCAATTACTGTGCCTGAGAAAGGAAATTTCTGCATTATCCTCACACGATGGAAATAATATAAAACGGAGAATGAATTCTCGGTTAAGGATCATCAATCGCCTTAACCACTCTGCACGTTGTCTGCTAATTTCTCAGAGTACGAATGCTCGAATCGATTCAAAGCCTCGACACGCAAATTATCATTGTCTCTATTGGTATCTGCTGGCGTCAAACCACACCGTGACGATACTCATGCAAATCCCGGGGAAAGTTCGCAACCCGACTCCAACAAGAACTTGGCTGCGAGCCCCCCCTTGGTTAATAGCGGAAATTGAGCGAAAATCGCGAGACCTGCGGAATCGTCTGCAAAGTTTGACCGTCTGCGTATTGCCATCCTTTCGACTTTCTTGCCCCTACTACTAATAACCCCGACTTTCCTCCACTACTGCTACTTTGTTCTGTTTCGCTAATTTACTATCTTTTCGCAGCTTGATGGATTAACCACATCCATTAACGTTCCTTTGGACGATTCTCTAAGATCGATCTTCTTTTTTCAAAGTTGACATCCCGCGGAATTAGCCAAGAGCAAAACGGAAAACGGATTAACAGATTCAAGACTGGTGATCATTAGCAGTGATAATATTTTCTGAACTCGCGAGATAAGCATAATATTTAAACGTAACTCTTGTTAAGAACACGTCACGATGGTACGATATTACTTTTCCATCAGACACACCGTGTACTTTATACGAGTAAAACTGCAATCGTGTCAGTGTTAAAGAAAATATATTTAATGAAGATAATTAATTGTTACAATTAGTACTCTATTATCGATATTGTAACGGGGATTCTCGTGCATTCATAAGAAAATTGAACGTACAAAAATGCACACAGTATGCAAAAAATATATAAAGCACAAACATGGCCGCTTCATCGGTTTTGAACATGTTCACTTTAATTAATCCACTAATACCATTCCACTGTTCGCGAACAGGGCACAACTTGAGTGCCGATAAATTGTACAAACCGGTCGTTGTGGATCACTTTGAGGATCCACCTCTCCCTCTAGCGATGCAAAGTAGCTGATAACACAGTGCGTACAGGCCGCGCGTAATTAATAACAACATCAGTATGCTCGACAATGCACACGCATGTAAACTACTCGTCGAATTCGTAGTTGCAAAGGCAATGCCGGACTGTGTTTCGCCGCGTCGCTAATATGGTTGCAAATAAAGTGTCTCTCCTGGATGAATGATCCTTACTGCACGCTGAATTATCGAACGGTAAATTATTCCATGTGTGGGGAGCAATATCGGCACTGTTCGCGACGCGACCGAAATATGCATTAACGCTGCGACCGCCTGAATTATTAATTTAAACCTCCGCGTCTCGATTCGCCGGATAATACTCTGTCGATCTGCCACTCTGTTTGCCTCCGTCGATTTTTAATTTCTTGCTGTTAAATCGTTCGTTGCTGCAAGTACGATTCGCAAACCGCGGTTGCGCTCTTTTGGTCCATGTTCGATTATTATACATCGTGCTTCGCAAGTCGTTTATTTGTTTATTCATTTGGCAGCAATCAAGAGGCATTGATCTTACGCAGCAGTTGAAAATTAAGGGGAAGGAACACAAAATGGCTTTGCCGAGAAAATTAAGCAGTTTAGTGCGTAAACTGAGAGCTCTTCACTGTTGTAGCAGCAGACTGAAATAATATTAACCTTTTCGATGTTTAGTCCGCGCGAAGTTACGAACAGAGCGAAGAGTAGTCTCGCTGTTTAGTCGTACGGGCAAATTGTTGAAGCCCTCGCCTGCTCCGACGGTTGCCCCGCTCGAGTAAATTGTACCTCGCTCGAGCGTGCCGTCATAAACTTTCTAACCATTGGACGACGCACCGGAAGTTCGTTCTTTCCGAAGAAAATCGAATCCGACTGGCTGCAGTTAGCTTTCGATTTTGCTACAAAGAGCAACGGGGGAAAAAGAACTCGCACTCTTCGGTCAAACCGTGGTGAAAGACACTCTGTTCGGTCAAATCTTGGCGAGAGACACTCTCTTTTTGGTCAAATCGTCACCGCGAACAGTACTTCGACAAACACCTCTCCAGTCAATACTCATTTCGTACGTGAACTCAAAAACAGATTCAATACAACTCTCAATTAAACAGACTGGTTCTTGACCTACTTCAACGAGGCTGCGTTACATCAATTTGTTACAGCGTGAATCATCATTGAGACACGCTACAGTGAGCCAAGAATCTCGCATCGAGGAGCGCGACTGAGCACAAATTCATTTCGAGTGTTTCTTTTTTCTTTTTCTTACGGTGAAGTTACTCTTTAAGACAATTTCAAACCTACCGGTACTTGCAAGCTTACTTGCAAGCTTACGTCGTTAAATTATTATTATAAACTTTACTTTCTTTTTCCCTAGATATACAGGGAATCAAAAGTTATCCCATGACAGAAAAATTCACAACAATATCATTTTGATAAAATACTTTGTAAACGAATTATTAGTCGTGAACATGTTCCACGTAGACCGTCCGAATGGAAAGAGGATCTTGAATGATGATTTACCGTAGAACAACGTCAACCTCACGACTTCTTGGACCGGCAGCTTATGTTCCTGACACGAGTTACACCTGACAGTTACAGCTGACAGTTACGTTCGCACATACATATGTCTGACTGTCGCGCGCCGCAGCTTGAGACGGTGATTCGCTTAATGCGCCGTTCTTCATCGTCTCCGTGGTCACTGTTATATCAATGGACTTCCGGTTACAGTTACTGGACACCGAAACACGCCCAGGAAAACACGATATCCTGCGTAGTCGCGAACGAAATTGATCAGCTGACGGTTAATTAGAGATCAGACTAATGATTCACTTGAGCTTTCAACAGAGCGCAGTGATTTGTCTAAAATCATTCGCATAACAATGCTTTCTGTACTTACAGTAAGGAGGTGATGATATGAAACGATACAACGACAAAAAATTATCGACATTTTAACCTATTATGACTCCATAAAAGAAAAGCCATGTAATAGTTTATTTTATGATCTAATTTTAAAGTGTAAAGCATCTACCTGCACAGCACCGAGTTCGTTCTTTTTTTAAATGTTTTGAAAGCAAAAGTGCATTCATTCTAGAAAATTTTCTTTGTAATAAGATTTGCCATGATTTTCAAATCTCAAGCCTCACATTTACAACGAATCTTTGAAACTTATTGTACGATCCTTTTTCACGATTTTATTCAACCATGAACATTCAACGATGAAAAATTTAATAATTCTCAAGATCTCTAACAATTCCTGACGTCGTCTAACTCTGACGTTCATAGTTGAGCGAAAAAAATCGTGCAGAAAGTTTTAAGGAGTCGTTGTAAACAGAAACTTTTAATCCTCAAAAACCTGGTGGACTAAAAAAATTTTATATAGCGTTCTCGAGGATATATGAATCATGATAATTTTCAAGGATAAAAGTATCCTTACTTTCCCACTTGCTCCATCATGATTGTTATATGATTTTTCCTTGCGAAGTTATAAGTTACAAGTTTAAGTTTAATTTGATTTTTCTGGCAGAGAGAGTATAAGAAATGTTTCAGCACGCCATCGGCTAAAAGTTTAAGTGAAGCACGTTGTTTTATCAGTTGTGACGTCGAAGAGCAATCGCGGGCATTGTACAATCAAACATATAAATATACGGAGCATTTTGTCGTGCAAGATTACAACGATAAAACTGTCTGCTTTAAATCCGAACGCGGAAGGAATAAACGTGACGGTAACACAGTCGAAACGAAACGCCGCCAAACTTGACAATAATAAAGCCGAAACGATTCGATCAATACGTTCGACGAAGTGGGCATATTAATCACAGACTCGATCTGTTCCATTCCACGCGCGTAATTAACGCGGTCGTTAATACTGAATTTGATTAATCGCTGCATCGATTCCGCGTGCACGCACCGATAAGGAACACTTTTTGGGTAACGAAGCAGGAAAAACCTGACCAAGTTACAAGCACCGTCCGTTCCTACGAATTAATCGTGGAAAATCGTCGAGGTTTCTTGGAGAAAAAGAAAAAAGAAAAATAAAAAAGAAAAAAAATGAAAGGAAAAAGAAGAAAAAGATTGATCCTCTCACAAATGGTAATGCCTCTTCCCTCCCTGACGAAAGCTTGTTCGTCATCGTATGGTTATTCATCAAAAGCGTTTTTTCTCCATCTCAGCCCTAGTTTTTTCTTCGAGCAGTCGTCTGGCAAAAACTTGCCAGTTCGAGAGGGATGAAGGCTTTTCCGTGTGCCATCGGATGAAACGAGCACCATTCTTTGCCGGGAATTCTTGTTCAATTATCACAGCGCCACGTGTTCCTTCGTCATCACGTGTGCGTAATCTTTTCTTCTTTTCTCTCTTACAGCACTTGACTATTCAATTAGCACCCCTAACAGTTTTCAACATCTTGTGAGATTTTAGTAAAATTGAAAGGTCCAAACACAAATTAATAAAAATTTTCACACACATATGTGATATACGTGTAATATCACGTGCATTAATAATTTGTATTCTTTCGCTTTGCTTTCATAAGTATTTCCCCTCGTGTATTCTATATGTGTTTGTAATAAATCGTTTCGATTTTTCTTCACGATACACACGAGGTCGACAATACATTTTTAAAGATCCAAATGGATTTCTCTTAATCCCTCGTCATGCACAATAATTCTGCAGCTCTCGCAATAAATTTTTAATAGTAACGAATGAGTAGTGACCCACGAACAAGAGTTTACGTTAAATTTTGGTCGAAATTGGGCTATACTACAATACTACAATCCCTGGAGATTATTTTAGCGTACACGCGTTGCAAATATTTATTATAGAAAGAAGGAACTACTTCATTTGTTTTAAACTTGTGAAACAGCTGTATTCAAAACAAACAATTATAAATATAAATAATTTGTCCTTTGACAAATTATTCGTGTAAATGAGTCTCTGTTCGAGATGTTCCGTTCAAATGTAGCGATATACAAATTATTATAATGTAGGTGCGTAAGACTTTAACAATTAATCAATTATGATTACAATTGAAAACATTCGTTCAAATTTTACCAAAAGCACGTAAAGATTGATCGATATGAAAATTTGAAAATTTTTAACGATCCTAATTCAATAGCTTTCGAGGATGTAGATATCGACCCGTTTTTTTGTAAGACCGGAGAAATTCGTTTTCTTTGATACACATTTTCCCTCTTTTCAAAGATCGAATGCGGCTTTTGAACGGCTGGTGCTTAATGAAATTCGCGCGAATTCCTGCGTACACATGTGCAAAATTACGAGCTGTATCGCTTCCGCGCTAACGTGAAATACACGATACCGCGAAGGAATTTCAATTAGAGGTGAAAAGTGTAAATTTTAATCCCAATTATTTTCATCGATTGTATATTGAACAGGAAACACGGCGATTAGATACGTCTGTCGACGTTTAGTGGCCTTTATACGTTTCACGACACACGCGTACAATTTTTACGATATCTATTGTTCTCTTCCAGTTTTTGTATTTGAAACTGACATCTGACAATCGAGATCGATCAATTATTTTAACGCTGGAATTATCAGAGTGATCAAAATGATCAACTTCCATAGATATTCAACAATGAATTTTTAAAAATTTGAATGGTCTTTATTAAAATTTATGAAGCTTGTGTTCTTTATCGAAAATTTTTTCCGTTGATTTATTTATTCATTTTCTTTATACAAATTTTATACTTTAATCGTCATTAATGACGACTGAAGTCTATAAATTATTTCAAGGGAGAATCTCAGTTTCGTTACCTGAACAATGTTCATTACTTTTAAACACGAGATTCTAATACAAAAAAATCCTTACTTTCAAGACAAAACGCCCTACAATTTTTATTTGATTGTAAATTGTGACAAAATAATCTTATATTAATTATTTGGAATATAAAATTTCACAGTCTGGAGATGATTGATTTGTTCATATCAAACACTAAACAAATATTTATGCTTTATAATAACTCACTAAATATTTGTGCTTTGAAATTTAAGCATCAATTAAAAAAAAAGAGAGAAAAAAAGAACAAAGGCTCAAAAAATTTCAATGTTTAAGCAAAAATTAACGAAAATACGAAACGCCGAAAGTAATTGAATTTAAAAATCGGCACAACGCGAAGAAACAAAGAAAGAAAAATTAAAAATACACACACGTGATCTAATATATATGATAATCTATGTAAATTGTTCCTTTCTTTGGCGAAATAAACGAATGTAAAATTTGCAGTACTAATTGTAGAACCTTAGTTCTGAAGTAATTTGAATTCCCTCAACTTTGCACCGAAACCGCCAGCATTTACAAGCAAGGGGAAATGAAAATTTTGATGAAAACTTTTTTTTTTACATCCTCCAAACGTGATCCTTTATCTTCGTAATATCTTTTCAATCCGAAGGAATACGCGTAAACTTTGCTTCAGCTTCAGCTCATTAACTTAATCAGCGCTTTTCCTCTAATTACACGTTCCCTTTGATATTCGTTAAGCAACGAATCACTTTTGCCTCTTATTTATGAACGAAATTGATTAATTTGTAAATAAAATATGACCTCATTTATCGACTGTTCGATTATCGTTATTAATTATTTTGGAATAGTTTTTCACAGCTTCGATCTACTTTCGAACAGATTTCTCTCGATTTTATTATTTATTATTAATTATTACTTAATTATTATTATCAATTTTATTTTAAATAATTTTAATTTTAGTTTAATAATCTTCATCCTGTTCGGGTTTCTTCATGGCAACGTATAGTGGCCTCAAATCGAGACTCGATGGTTCAGAATCCATTACATTTCTTTTTAAGTTTTAAATGTGCATCAAGAGTGTTGAAATATTTGTTAAAAATATTGATAGTCAAATTTTAACGTAAAATAGAATATAAAGCGAAAGAGTTCTACAATAAAAGTACTGCCTTTAATTGTTGCCATTCAACTAGCAATTATTAATATTGTTATTGTGACTGATAAAGTGGCAAAAGGTAATTTTTATTCATTTATTCTTTAATTAATATATGAAAAAATTATCCAATATACAAATTGAACTGAACAGTCAGAACAGAGTTACTGTGCCAACATTTTAAATACGAAATCGCAAAACAAACGAATGTCGTTAACTAAATAATTTCAATAAACGATGACAATGTTGCCCAATGAATCTTCGATACATGGACAAAAGATATAAGTGAAAGTCAATCGTCTGATGTGTCATATAATGTATATATCGAAGCAAGGTCCGTTTGTTATCAACTTCCAACAAACCAAATTTGACATGTGATTTTACATTTAAGCATCTTAAGTTTAAATATACATTAAAATTACTTTTCTGCAAGCTAACAATTCAGTTCGTCTGTCAGGGACGGAATACTATTATTTAATTATCTCAAATACCGCGTTATTTTTACGTTTCAACTGACAAAAAGAGAACATTTCTCTTTCAGACAATTTGTCAGTTCTACCTCTAAATTACCATTTGCCTTGATTATTTTAGCATGATTTAATTAACACGCATAAAACATCAGAAAACCATTATTGTCTGCGCAGCTAACGTGTATACAAAACGAAAATTATTTGTCGAAAGACGAAAGTGTAGTTCAATTTTCAATAAGCGACAAATTTATGAAAAATCAATTTGTACCTTTAACATTATACATCAAGTATCGCGAGAAAGAGCCATTTTCACCCTTTTACACGTCGTGACATCGTCGAATTCTTCGAATCGAACGGTCGGTAAAACGTTCGGTTGACGTCTTGATAATGTCGATCAACGTTTCACGCAGGAAGCTATCCATCAGCTGGAAAACAATTAAGGACAACGTGAATCTTGTCGAATCATTCTCATCCCCTCCTAGCGGCTTCGCCCTTTTCCCAGCGAACCGCGCATCGCTTCGGCGGTGACGAAGCTTCGTCGTAGCAATTGCATGCAGCTCGTTCTATCCACGGTGCGCGAGAACGATCGAACCGACTATTGTATGAATCGCAGCTTTCTATTTAATAATATAGACGTCTACGTCAGAGAGCGGGACATTAACGCCGACAAATTTTACCGAGCGTTCGCTCCGTAGTCCGTGGGCTATTAAATTTCATTATTCGAGAAGAAACGAGCGACTCCTCTCGCGAGAAGAAGCCGACTCTGGATCCATTTCTCGCGCCACCGGCGCGAATTGAAGCTTCGCAGACTCGTAACAATTTTGGCAACAACTGGAAAGAAGAAAAACGAATCGTTTGCCCCGTGCACATAATTTTCCCTTTCACGCGTTTCTTTCCTCATGAGCAAGACGCACTTGAAACACTGAATCACCAACCGCGCGATATTCAAACGCTGTTTCCTTCATCACGGATGTGGCGACCTATTTTTTCTCCCGCTCACACATTCCTTCATCGTCCAGTTTGTTTTAATTAACAGCGGGCTAGCGGTTGAACGAGACCAGGTGATACTTTTAATTGGAAAATGTCGGTGTTTAATACGTGCGACACGACGACAGTATTTAATACGACGACAGCATTTAGAAAATGCTAACGAGCGACAGTAACGAAAACCGTTGATAGCCATCCCGGTAAATTCATTAGCGGCATCTGTCATTACGATTGTAGCGGAGACTCATCTGGCCGTCTCTTCTGGCCCCGACCGAATTAAGAACGTCGCCGCGCGTTATAAATCGAACTCGCTTTGCCCGCTGTTGTTTACGTCCGGACGTCGTCGCGGATAATTTTGACTATCTCATTAAGCGCGGCAAGCTCCTTCTAATGAAACGAATAAATCACGTATCAACGCGTCGAGCCAGCTCGACGTTAATTTAAGCGATATTGCGTGAACTACTGTCGGGAAGCTCAAGGGATTGACACGCAGTCCTAGTCGAGACGTCGGCGTATCGAAGACGATTCGAACAGTAGTTTATAATTTTCTAGGAGAGATACCGTTCTTGAGCTCTTTAGATTGCAAGCGTGTGTATGCGATTACTCTGATGTTTCTTGACTGTAAAATGATCTTGAAATTTGAAAATAATTCAGCAATTCAGGACAAGAGAGAGAGAGAGAGAGAGAGAGAGAGAGATATTATCATGGAATATTAAAAAATGAGGTTTTTATTAATTTTGGCAACTCTTGATGTCTAGCTACTATCACTTCTTAATATAAATACGTAGTTAAATGATATGTGACTGGATACATATTAATCTACATATGTACACAGTAATCCTGTGTTATTATTGGGCATATAAATGATTGTTTGCCGTGCATGTTATAATTTCTGTGAAAAAAGGGAGCTATGATCTAAGTTTGTAAAAAAACTCAACTCTACCTATGAGAAGATGGTGATGAAGAAGAATGATCATTCAATTATATCAAAATAATTCTTATTATCCACAAGATTATCCCTTTTGAATTTCCGCGCACACTTCAATGTTAGTAAAACAAGCAAGTTCAAAAATCTGTATTTCGCCGAATAAAATACTCCTAAATAAAATGCCTTACGTATATATGCAACAACAAAATATCGTGAAATATTGTAACAAGGACAATTGTCGGAAAACTTTATCCTTTTAGTGTAATCTAAACAAAGTACCCAAGTTTAAATAGAAAAAAACAGTAATCTCATTACAGGCATAGTAACCTCACTCTTGTCTCGAAATCTCTCAATCATTCGCTCGCTTTCTCCCTAAGAAGAAAGCTAATACACAGCTTCTTCCCTTTATTGCCACTCGACGTGACAGTTTTTACAAAATTATTACAAACTTGAAAAGCAGTCGGTCGCCACGTCGAATTCGCCTTCGGCCTCGAATTGTGGCCCTGCTTGCGATCGTTTTTCAATGATCAAACATCTATTAGAGCTTAATCGATTTCACTGCCACACAGACGAGGAGAAAGTCGCGGCGAACGAGTTGCGAGGCTCGAGTTCCTCGGGGTTAGGACGGCCGTTCGCGACAAAGCGAAGGGAGGAAAAGAAGGGGAGCGCGCCTCTCGAGCAGAACGCGAGCAGCCATTTTCAAATTAAACCCTATCGGGAGAACATTCCGCGAGTGAGTTTCGTTCGACGAAATTGCTCGAACGGAGTATTCACTTATCTGGCTAGGAATGGGAAGGAGGAGAGGAAGGTTGGATAGCGGATCGAGCTGGGGCTCGAAGGAAAGAACCGTTCGAGGTCTGCGAGGCAGATCGATCCGATACGTACATATATCGCGAGCCGGTTCAGCTTTACGAGCGCTCGTTTTCGGATATACCGCTTTCGGATGTTGGATGCGTCGTTCCACGTGCACCGAGCATCGTTTCAGCCTCGCCCTCGCCGGAAACGATCCGAGCAAACTTGATATCCGTGGCTTTTCGAACCGGCCAGACCGCGGCTTTAGCATTAATACTTGATCCCGATGATATTTCACGGAAAAATTCCGATTTCCCGTATTTGCGAATGTAATCGAATCGGCCGAGCCCGCCGTCGTGCCTGAGAATTTTGAATAATAATAATTTTTAACGATGTTTGATAATCGCGGATTGCAGGTAGTGAGAGTGTCGTTCGACTTGTTTCGAGAGTCCTCACATTTTTCAACTCGGTACTACAAATATTTCGATTTTTAGTTTTATGTATTTGTACAAGATGAAAATTCTTTCGATACACGGAAATGCGGGATACATTGGCGCGACTGTGCTCCGACATTAAAACCAATTGTACGAGGGAATTTCTAAATGTAAAAAGAAGGAACACAGGGACAGAACAAAAACTACGATCGGAAACAAACGAAATAATAATAAAGGAATGGAGGATAAAAATTTCATAATTATCACGGTTGAAACGAATACTCAGACTGGATCAGTTTAATAGTCTAAGCAAAAATATATGAGAAGCAGAAAGAAGATTATATAGACGCTAATACCGTGTTTTGTAAAGAAGCAACGTGTCGTTTTAATACTCTTTTATTGTGTCAAGATTTGAAACGCACCTAATAGGCTCATAACCAGGATTATAACGAGATTATAAAACAGGATTAGAAAGATTTGCAAACAGACATTCTCAACTCTTCACAGGCAGGGTCATTTGAATAAAGTTTTATTTGTAAATTTTTTCCAAGTAAATCTTTGTTCTTTCTGAAAAAAATCAATTGAGCATTTGACTCAAAAACTGATCGTGCAATGCAGTAAAGATGTCGTCAAGTAATCTAACATTTTTCTCATATTTTCTGACAGTCTCGAACAATAAAAATATTTATATACAAGTGATTTAGCTTTACCGTAGACAGCGTGATAATATGAAGCTTCGCGAAATGCATCCAAGAATATTTCGGTTCCGCTGGATCCTCTCGCGTTTCTCTTACGTTCCCCGGTGTCAATCATCGTGTTGACGTGTTTAACGATTGTCAAGATTGCTTGTGGATTTGTCAGCGTTCGGTTTGCCTTCGTTTCCAGTCAACTACTCGCCTCAGGCACCGAGAAATAAATTCGAAAGTTCGCCGGAGGGGTTAACTTTCAACCCCAAGCCGCGGGGTAAGAAGCGTTCGTTCCATCTGTCGTATTCTTAAAATCGATATCCACCAGCTCGAAATCGGGGCCGTAGGCGGTCGATCAATCGCCTCTTCGGCGCTATTCGGCCACAAAATTCAAAGAGCGCAACGTAACTGCTCGTTCTAGAGATTCGTGGCTACCTCTTGTTGTTAGTAAAAACAGGTAAGTCAATCAGCGTTTCAGATGAATAAAAGCACCTCTCTTTCTTCAACTGTTATCAATTTCAATTCACGTTCGCGTATCTTGCATCAGGCTAATACTTCCGATTTTTTTGCGAGTGACTTCTTTGCAACGAATTCAGACGACAAATAATTTTTTTTCTGGAAATTCTTCTGTATTTTTGTCGCACGTTTTGTCATTTCGTCAAACAAACAGATACGGAATCGTGATTTCGATAATTTTGAATAAAAATATAGCGTGTAAATTTAGGAATTGACTAGGCAGATGACTCATCAGTGGTTTACTTGACTATCCAATTCCAAATAATTTTGTTTTGTCAGCTCGGTAGATTAATAACTTCGACAGCATCGTGAGTTACAGCACAAAAGAACCCGAGGACTCGTCGAATAAAAATCAAAGAATGTATTCCTCTTGTTCGAAACGAACTAAATCCTACTCGGCAAAATAACGTTTCGTACATGCTACTCTGATTTAATGTGACAGTCGGCTGAATAATCAGCTACATCACGATTTATGTTTTTACCCTGAGATTTAACGACTCGATTACCAGATTACGTAATAACGCCAATGTAGTTTCCGATCGGTATCTTTCTCATGATTTACAGAGGGTCAGTTTTAAGCTCGTTTTAGCTCTTAAAATATTCACTCTATCAGTCTCTTTGCTTCATCCTTTCTGCTAGCTTATATTTGTCACTCCTAACTTTATTTTCATTCTATGTTCCTTTTTCTTGATTGTGGCACAGAGTCAGTGCCCGTTAATTACCAGCAAATACGTAAGCGAATAAATAAATACAAACGGAGAAGTTGTTCGAGCGAAACAAGAAAAGAAGACCAAGAAGAAAAGTCTGTATTTAACGTCTTCCTACAAGGAAACAAAAAGACCCGTTCTTTTACTTTCGCAATTACCACCTGGTGAAACTGGTGGTGGATTCTTTCTTTCATTGTCTTTCCGCTGCGTTTTTTTCTTTTCTTTTTTTTTCTTTTTTTTTTTTTTCGTTCGACCAGGCAAAAACACCGCGTCAATACGCGCGATAGCAACAGCCATGATGGAGCCATCGTTGCAAATAATCGTCTGGTGAATTGCAATTTATCTCCACGCCGGTGAAAAGTGAGAGAACGGGAGCCTACGATGGACGTCGATGAAACAATGCTCTATCCTCGTTCGCGTCTACCGACGAACGACACAAAAGACATTCTTCGCGTTTTAACACGGCTGTTTCAAGCGATAATTAACAGATTTGCCATTGCACAACATCGTCTCGCGTTAAAGTTCCGATTCTTGGGTAACAGCATGCTTAATTATTAACTTAACACGTTGGCACTTGGAAACGTGACGTATACATCGTTGTTATATCTCCTACCATCAGACGCATGCATGTGTGCGAAAGAGACGTCAGCATACAAGAATGAATGTGAAGCGCCTCGCGAAGACGTTCTGGAGCCAGATTCCCAAGGGCCCACTCGCGAATTGATTCTTAATGGCTCGTGAAAAATTTCAGAATATACGAGAGTTTACATATTCGTTCAGCTCGTTTTATTTATCGAGGACACGTGTTGCTTATAGCAATGTACTGACGTACAGCGTGAGTCTCAACATCTTTTATTTAAAATGCCTTCCGTTTTTAATTGTATTATATTAGGAGCGAATGAATCGCGACAAGCTTTTGTTTTCGAAAGTATGTCTCGGTTGATAAAAGTTTGGGAACCGCTGTTTCGGAACAACAAGGATAAATTGTTATGTGTGTGAGGTTCGCGTCGTGAGACGAGACTCCTAGAAAACTCGCGAATTTATGTATATCTCTACACGTAGTGTTTCAAACTTTCAAATTTCCAAAAATGCGTAAACGTTTGGAATTCAATGATACTATTGACAATAAAAATATATTTTAAATATGTTTGAAAATTGGTCATATCAGAACCGTCGTAACTTCGAGAAAAAGAATCGTACAACGTTCTGCCTGTGCTCATTTTAAAGTTCTACTTTCACATTCCACCGTTAACATCTTTCTACGATGTTTGTACATCTTGCCACAGGTTGGAAAGTGAAAGCATTTTTCGGGAAAGTTAGCAGTTATTTCTTGAAAATTTCACACGTTAGAATAACCCAATGCAGACAACTCATTTGTCATTCAAAGATCAATAAAAATAAATGTACGGTTGATTCTACCGTGGAAAGAATTTTGCGTCGTCCATAGAGACGATAATTTCGATTTATAAACTTCTCGAGAAGAAAAAATTCCAATCCGTTACATCATAAAAGAAATGAACTGTGGACGAAAAAAAAAAAACTTTGAAACGAGCCTAGTTAAAATGTTACACGATTGTTTCTCGCGAATAGTTCAATCTCTCGTTGAAAATTAAACGTTACTTTAATTTTGGCACGACAAGGTATATGGTACATTCTTCAATAATTGTTCGCACTTATGAAATTGAATTAATTACGATTTCACAGTAATTAACGATTTAAAAGGATTTCATGTAATATTTAACAGAATCCTTCAATGAAACGTGTGATCGATAGTTCGATTCTTCTGTTCTTCCCGTCACAGATAAAGTGAATGACGTGCGAATATAGGTGACAAGTGGATCATAAGTGCGAACCGATGTCGTATTAAGCTTACTGATTTCGCGAATTAATTGGCCTTGGAGCAATCGATCTTCCACGCTACAGAAACATGTCATGCCCTGTTAAATATTTATTAAACGCTCCAAGATCAAGATGTGAAATGTGACCGTATTTTCCCGCGTTTCGTGAGAGAGAAACTTTAAAATCAATCCTGCATTAAAATTATCTCCCAACTTGACGTTTAGATTAAACATGTATTCCTGTCACTTTAGAACTGAAAGTGATCAAACATCGGAGCAATCGAAATATCCGATAACAATAATTTAAATGACTCTTCGTGAAATATACAAATGAACATTTGTTTTCTTCATTCACCTGAATCTCTCTGATACTACTTGTACACTTTAATCGGCGGCAATTCCATGACAAATCAAAGATAAATTAACGAGACGCTTAAACTAATACAATTTATTTCTTTACAAAAAAAAAAAAAAAAAAAAAAACATGAACGTATTTTCTCTTTTCACACAGATGCCGAATTTAGTTAAAGAAATCAAGAAAAGTGGACATGTCATATTTCCCTCGCGTGTTCCTCGTTTTTCCAAACGCTTTCTGATCCTGTTCAAGAGTTTGAAGGATCCTTTGGAATAACAAAGAGGATACAGAAATCTCCTGCTGTCCCCCTCGAATCCGGACAATGCGTTTGCGCAACCTCTTCCTCTCAACCGAGCTAAGGTCTGCCGTTAATTTTAATTAAAATCTCAGACCGAAGCCAAGAAATGGAGATTATTATCTGCAGGAAAGTTGCCCGTTTATTTTCTCGCCGCGGTTCCGCGTTCCCTCGGTTGCGGAGGAGAGCCGAGAGGAACGACAGCGAGAGGTCTGTTTTGCGTTGGATACCCGGCGAAACAGCGGGATGAAAAACGATCAGGGCTTGGAGAGGGAAACGGGGCTTCCGCTTACGAGCCCGCTCGTATTCGACTTGATTTATAAAAGACTCCGTCAAACTGGCCAGCGGAGCTTCGTCGGAAAGCGGGCCGAGATCAGGAGAGAGAGAGTCAAGAGTTAGGATCTCACTGTTTCCGTTGGACTTGCTCAGCTGAAAAGGTAATTTTGAAAGGTAACAACGAAGAAGTTTAATCGAGTTTCTTACACAAGACGTAATAAAGTAATCCAATTTCAATGTAATAGTAACGGCGGTAACAATATCACCGCGCGAGTGTTGTTCCAGAGTTTCAGGCTTTCGCTTCGAGATTTTCTGCAAGTGGTATTTTTCCGAGACGCCACGTACAATTAACTAACTGGAAAACTAATTTCTATCAAGTTTCACTCGAAAGCAGTGAAATTGTTTTGTCCGTTTAACGAACAACTCCAAAATTATCGTGCAAAACTATCGTAATTTTGCGACAATATTATGAAGGTTTATTACATGGTGAAAAAAGATTCGTTTGACGAGTTTCAACAGCTCTTTTAATTCTCATATCTTTCCCCAATTTGTTTCTGAACAAAGTGATCGCGAGCACGATGATTCTACAATCAAATTCTCATTTTAATAGCAAAAGCGGTTGAAAGGCGGCCTCGGTTTTCGCCAGCGAGTTACTCGCATTCGACTCGATTCATAAAAGGCTTTGTCAAATTGGCCATCAGAGTTTCGCGAAAATTGAATGAGATCAGATCGAGTCGGGATCGAGAGTTAGAATCTCATTGTTTCCGTCGAAACTTCTTCCACTGAGAAACTGACTTTCGATAACAACGATGAAAAAACTCGAGCGAATTACTCGATCGAGACAATGTAAGACACGACAGAGTAATTCAATTTCGACATTAACGTGCTTATGAAATAACGACGCGTTTCCTCCCGTCGACGGAACACATCGTTTTCCCCTTTATCCATGAATCTCTCTTTATCCATGAATTTCCCCTTCATCTATAAAGCTCATTTCCCTTCGCAAGTGCAAGCGCAACGAATCCCAAAACGGCACGAGCCACTGTTTTGAGAAACGATCCGCGGTAAAAGAGCCGGCCGGGATGCTGCTCCGCTGTCGAATTCTGTGAAAACGGGCGGTGAAATTCCGCAGGCGGCGGATTAATTAAGGCCGCAAACATTCGCGAAACGCGTTTGGCAATAAAAGCCCCGGCTCTTCCGGCGGGGCAAGTTTGGCCAAGAAAAATAGAAGGAAAACCGGCCAAGGGTAAACGCCGGTCGGACATCGGATTTAATTAAAAAATTTTTAATCGTCCAGGACACGCTGGATGTCCTGTTGGCGCCGGTTGGGCCAACTTCTCCGCGTTTCAACTTCGTGCCTTCTCGACCCTCGAGACACGGTCGTCCATTGTCGTTTCGCCCCGATGACGAACGTCTTGCGCGAGGAAACTAGGTTCGCCCTTCGAGAGGGGGCGTTCCTCGTTTCCCTTATAATTTCAGTTTAGAGGAGGCTTTCGCCGTGTTAATGTCGCGGAATAACGAGAAACCAGACTCGACACGGGACTTTCAACACGCGTCGACAGTACGCCGGTACGCGGCGAGGCGTTTATTCATCCGAAACGAAGCGATAATTTTCACCGGACCGCGAACACCGCCCGTGGTCTAGCTCTTTTAATAAAATCCTGTTATGCTCCTTTCGAGGAAACGCGATATTTCTGCCCGGCTACGGCGACGGCGGCGGCGAGAGGGTCCACGAGAGGTAACGGAATAAAATTCGCACGTACTGCGGCTTCCGGCGGATGTTCTGAACGCGTTAGACATTCCCGCTGAACGACGCAGCGAGAACTCGAATTCGGCCGTGGGAAAGAACGCCCCGGACGTATATATCCGTTCCTGTAATTTTCGCAATTTCTCGACTTTGGAATGTCACTTCGCGGTCTCGAATATCAAGAATCGTGGTCTGAGGTTTGGTTAAATTTGAAAAAAAGGAAAACGAAAACTTCGTTCGTGTAGTAATTGTCGTGGCAGTGTCCTGGCGATATTTAGTTTTCTGCTCAACTTTTTACGTTCGATTTTAATGAAATTTTCGTGTTATTAGATTTCAAACTTTTGACAATAGAACTTTATTTCTGTGAATTTGCGAAAGACTGGAATTCAAATAATACGAGCGTACTGATGATTTTTCATTCATGAATGGATTCGACCAGCAAGAATTTATTTGTTTTCGATAAAATTACTCGGTATTGGCGAAAATTTCAAATAAATAAAGTCAATAAAGTCAAACAGAAGAAACAAAAGGGAAATAAAAAAATAAATCTCCTAATAATAGCCATAATACAACGTATTCGAATGTTATATTACTCAAATGGAATGTCTATTAGAAGCAGATGAACTTTATGCATTTCGTTCTGATAATACATGTCAGAATATTAAGCTACTTGCAAAATAAAGATTCACATAAAGTCGAATGTAAATTCCTGAGTGTTAAGAGTTTCGATACTTGCGAAAAAAGGATTCCAAGGTGACGAAAATACGTCAACTATCAAGATGTAGGTTAAAATCTCAAAACAGTATTTTTAATTGATCTAATGATACCTGAAGTGCCGCGATGTAACATTCGATCGTGATCATAAACCGAGGTGAACAACCGAGGCAGAAGCTGACATCTAAAATTCAAGAACTTTAATAGAAATAGAAATTCATCTAGGTTCGAGAAGAGGAGAACCTAGTCTTTTTTTTTTTTTTTGAATGTAACTGCGTCGGAGATTGCAAGCAAGAAGCAATTTCTGACACGCTTAGACTGAACAATTTCTTCGATTCCGAAGTGGAGTTTTGCATTTTTCAAAATGAACAAACACGCGTAAAAACCATCGCTGAAAGTACCTTCATCCCTCGGTCTCTCGTTTCCCTCGTTAAAAACCTCGTTCATTCCCGCGCGAATCCCTCTCCGCCAGCCACGGGGATTTTTATTCTTGTACGAGCGCGCGAATCTGAGCGATTCACGTACGTACGTATGTATGTATGTACGTCTCGTCTTATCGTTCGTTCGTTCATTGTGCAGTCGGGAAACGGCGGGGTTGGTTAGAATGCATTATAGAGTGGAAGAGCGGGCTGGAAATGAAGGTGAAACAAAGGTGTTTCAGTGACCGGAACAGGAAATAGCCGGTAAGCCGAGGCCGCAGCGCAGCGGGAAAGAAGGCAGAAGAAACGGGCAGAAGCGAGAGACGGTTGCCGCAGATATTGTCCGGGAATCGAGGAAACGCATTCGCTGAATGCCCGCGTGTATCGATAATGCGCTAGCCGCTCAGCCTTGGGTCAAGGAACGTTAATGTCGGCGGCTTGTTCTCTGCTCGACGAGTTCCAGCCAGATGGAAATTGACTTTCCACGCGTTTACAACGGAACTTGCTTTTGTTTGCCGGAATCCAAAGCAATTTACACGCCAAGGATAGACTTCGATTTTCTATGGACCGGCCCGGCAAGTTAATGGCACAGAAACATTCCTCTAACGCGGTTTAGAAATGGAAATTCTGGAATAACGGGGCTCGCATCGGCGCGCAACAATACCCTATCGTTTCTCGATCAAACGTGCATACATTTCGCGAGCGGTTGCGCGTTATAACGGCGGCCCCGCGAACAAACGAGAAACAAACTTTATACTTGTATTTTTGAATAACGGAATATCGTCGTCCGGACGATTTTTCGGTGCTGGTACCGAGACGGCTACGTGACTCGGCGGTAATTCAATGTTACACACTTCAACGGAATATTCTACACCACCATCTAGCTGTCCATTTTCACATAGTTCCGGCCCACCTCTAGAGACGCAACGTGCCCCACGAGACTTTCGAAAATCTTCAATTCCTAACCCTTGAATCGCTACCCCTAAGTCTTCAGTCCTAGACTGCAAATCTAATTTGATTACAACGTGATTACTACGTCGCGGATTTTCGTGTGCGTTTGTAGGAAATTTTAAGATGCAAAGGATACACGTAATATGGAAAAATATGTAAAACACCCGAGGCACGATGTTTCCCGAAACATTTAGTACGTAAAACGATTTTCCACCAAGCTTTCGTTTTTTTAATTATATTCTGCGAAGAACGAATTTGCATGAAAACAGCTAATAATCTTTCGTCTAAGAGAAACAAAAGATGTTAGTTACCCGTGAAGCCTTTACGAGACTTAGCACGCGAAATAATTTCCCACCAAGCTTTCACTTTTTTTTTAAATCATACTCCGGCAAAGTGTGAATTTGCATAAAAATCCACAGTTAATAATCTCTCGTCCAAAGGGACATAATATTTTAAAATGGGATTAAATCTCACGTCCTAGCAGCACAGTTACTAAAGTGTCAGTAACATAGTTATTTATGACATAAGACGAGAAGTCGTCGTCTGATAAACGAGTTAGTGATTTAGAATCAAACTTTGGATCTTTCGACAAATTTTTCACATGAGAGTTGAAACGGAGAGATCTCAAGAATAAGGCAGGATTTGTGAAATCGAAATTCAATAGAAAATCGTTTAACATCGCACGTGTCCTACGGACAGGACAAATTTGGGAATTGTCATCCTATTTCACCGAGAGTCCGCCAAATTCACGAAGAGAGAAGATGTTAAGATGATCAATGCTTGGAGACAAATTCGTCAAAGGTCACCGCCGTAAATTAGCCCGGTTAATTTTCATTCAGGGGTAGTATCTCCAAGTAGATGTGTAATCGGATCTCAAGAGACTCGGTTGTCGCATCTTGGCTTTCCCTCCCCCTTCTTATCTAGCGTTAGAGAGAATCGTGAGATCGATAGTTGAATTGGTCGCGCATCGCTGCCTCGCATACTTTTCGTAAAGCCAGATTCTCATCGGAAACGACGTCCAGCCGATCGAGAAAGGCTCGCGTTTTACCGCTTTACGTTCTCGAGAGACGTTGCAAAGGTCCAGAGATGTTTCTCGAGGGCTTGCTTTACGAACTCGTAAAAGTTTGAAAAAGTCGTGCAAGTCGGCGAACGAATAACTCGCGTGGTCGATCTGCGCCGCGAGGAAGAACGGTGACAGAAACGAGTGGAAGACGAATGTGTTTACGTTGCGATAAACGATGAGAGAGAAGCGTGGAATATTATACGTTATACTGTTTCGTACGACAGCGAGCAGAGCTATACTTATTGCTCGAGTGGATAACAAAAAAAACATTAAAGATGATAATTGATGATAATTCTTCAGGAACATTATGACTGAAACTCCGCTATTACAAACATACAAAAGGAAGATATTTCCTTCGTTACTCTGATCGACTTTGCTCCTATTACAGCTTCGACGTACCTTTATACAGGAAGAGCAAACGGGTGATTTCGTTTTTTCGATTTTTTTCGGGCAAGCATCCTTCTAATTGAAGACTATCGGGACGAAACTGACGTTTGATCGCCTCGAATACCTCGTTACAAAAGGAAATGAAGTGAGCTTTCTTGATCGAGGATTTTAATGAAGGAAGAGCTGCACGAAAGCCTTCTATGGACGAACGTTTGTGTAGATCCAACACTAGATCGTTCTCCAATGCGGCACGATACGTGAGCACCACTCGATGAGCAATTGCACATTTACGGATATAATTAAACGAGACTAAACGATGGTGCAGAAAGATTCATCTTAAACTGAGAAAAAGAGAGAGATCCTATTTTAACCGGGTCGTTTTGCATGGACGTCGGGAAACACGTAGATTTGATTTCGATGATTCTAGAACAGGGCAGGAAATCAGAGGGACCTTTGAATTTCAAACATCCTGCGCGCTTCTTTGAAATTAAATAGCCTCTATTTAACGAACTTCCGTCGGGAATAAAGGCTGGGAAGGACCTAACGGCTCGTACATCGCGTTTCTCGTTTTACGTGCTCGACGATGAAGCCTGTTCATCATTTCTCCCTCGAACAAAAAATTGGAGAGAGAGAGACAGAGAGAGAGGGAGAGAGGAGACGGAAAAAAAACGTTAAAACGTTAGGTTGGCGCATTTCAGCGCGTTTAAAGCGGAACGTTTCCGCGTTTATACCCACGAAAGCAAATTCAAACTTCCCGACACGCCTCCGAAGCGGTTTCCAAATGCTTGCACGTGAAACCAAATTACCTGCGTTTCGCATTAAAGATTCAATTGCTATTTCCTTCCAATTAGATCTTGCGTTTGAATAATCGACTTGATGGAGTTCGACCGGCTGAACGTAAATTTCAGCCGCTTCGTTTTCTTTGGTTCCGCGAGCACGACCGGAAACACGTAACGGAAGCCACGGTTATTTGTGACCGATCGTCGTCCGACCGCGAATATTCACGCGTGGTACGCAAACTTCAAACGTGCGACGAGTTATTTTGCAGAGAAGGAGAACGAAAATATCTATTTCGACACGAGGAAGCAAATTCTCCCGTGATGCCTGTCTCTCAGATGTTCTCGGCTTCAGCTTCTTCGTTAAACTCCGACTGCCATTTCCCCTCGCGTTCCACGCGAAAGAATTTCACCGCGAGGAGCGGTTAATTTACAAATTTTACACAGCGGAACGAAAATGCTTTCAGAAACCCGCAATTATGCAGCTCCTCGCTCCACCGTTTCGGCCCGGCTCAATGAAAACTGAAGATCGCGACGTCTTCCGAATAAAATTCAAACACGCGAATGGTTATTCACCGTAGGAATATTCGCCGATTTCTACATCAAAGTGGCACGCCAGCGAAGCTTCGAATAACAACCGGCAAAGCGCGTTCCGCGCGCGCTCGTTAAAAACGATTTAGATTCAATTCAATTAGTCGCGAGCCCCGTCCTCTCCCGGTATAATATTCTCGCCCTTCTTCTTCGCGGCGCGGCGCGGTTCAAAGAGGGGGAGGGAAAAGGACGCATTGAAAACAGGAGGACAGACCGTAGGAACGCGGAGAAGGCAAGAGCAAAACAGGAACAGGAGGACAAAAATATTCAATCGAGCGAAATTCATTTTTCCATGGGAAGCTGCCACACTCTCGCGGCGTTTATTTTCTTTTTTCTTTCTTCGTTTCTTTTCTTCTTTTTTTTTTTTTTTTAATAGCGCTCGCCGATCGGCAGAGTCGAACCGGAGGGGAAGGGCTTCATCGATTCCTCGTCTCCCCTGCCCCCTTCGTTATGTCTCGTCGACGATTCATCGAGCACGAGTCACCCGGTAACAGCTTCGATCTTTCCCCTTTCAAAGGGGAATTACCGGCGCGTGAATTAAAAATGGGATTCCGATCGAGCACACGCGCGATATTCTCGCCTTCTTCTGGCCGATGTTCAACGCGACACGTTCGTCCGCGACGTCGCGGAAATTTTCACTTTTTCGAAAGGAGCTACTTGGTCGTCGGATGATTAACTCTCAAGTAGCCTTGCTTGATTATATTACGTTACATTGTATTGCAAGTGACTGATAATACTACTTGAGTCTGTTCAGTTTAGAAAACTCGAGCAGCTTTCACAATCAAAAATTAAAAAGTGGGAGAAGAGTTATTCAATACTTCGGCTGAACGTAATTCTACGTTATTTAAGAGACAGAAACAACTTGTTCTCGCCACGGAAAACGATAAAAATTCGTCAAAATTACGAGTATAATTACCGTTCTCTTCCTAGCGTGCATCGTAGCATCAAACTGCGTAGTAGCAAGTCGTAGTCAAAACGGAACAGCGAGGGCCAAGAAATTTTCAAAATATTGCCATTAAATCGATGTCGTTTCCAGCAACTCAATGGAAAAGGCACTCGGCGCACGACGTGCAATAATAAACATTCCTCGCGAAGTCACCCGAACGGAAACGAAAACAAGACTGCCTCGATATTCAAAGCGAGCCTCTTATCTGCAATGAAAAACAGTCTCAATCGACGCTCCAGGAGAGGGAGCAGAGGTTAGCAAAAAACCTTTCGAGCCAGAGTTTCTTGTTCAAGACCGAAGACAATGCGAGCTCTCGTCGTTGTACGTCGCGTGTTTGTTGGTAGAGGTGCTCATAATTGGACGAGTTGCTCGCGAGCTTCTCGGTACGAATGCTTCGATGAACGTACACGATATATACTCGAAGAGAAATTCGAACGGCGAACGTTATGGCAAATCGATATCGCGCCGAAATCAATGATATCGATCGAAATTTTAATTAACATCGAATTTCAATTCGAACACGTGGAAGGGGGCACCGATTTAATGGGAATCGAATAATTGTGCCCATTCGTCGTGCTTTCTCTGTAGTAGTCGTTTGTTCTTGATAAAAAAAAAAAAAGGAAAAAAAAAGAAGAAAGTAATAAAAAGGAGAAAAGAGAGAGCATGGAATGGCAATTAATATATTTCTGCCAGCTAGCTCGCAATACGATCGATCTTCCCCAGAGCTCGCGTATGTCTCCTTCTTTTTTTTTTTTTTTTTTAATAACGCAATCGTAGAGCGTTCAAATCGCAAATCGCGCCGATGCATGATCGATTTAACAGGCTACAGTCGCCAGACGATGTTTTATCGTGCACGTAATTATCGCGTGCATGCAAATCAATTGACTAATATTCATCTTAGTTCCTCCATTCGTCTGCTGTGTTGATTTTCTTACGAGATGTTTCATTATTCTGCAGTATAGATAAAACTCTAGAATTTGTGAACTTGCGGTATTTTATACAGAACGTTCCGCATTTTAGTCAAACTTTGCCACTGTGTTTCACAGAATAAAATAAGATTAAAATATCGTGTAGCAAAGAGTTCATAAATGCTTTATTATAAAGTGTAACGAGTAAGATGAATTAATTATGTAACAAAACTCTATGTGTAACAAAAGTAGGCCTGAAAATAGCCAGTCAGTATGATTTTAATTCTCGTTGTATATTAACTGAAAATGTTATTACACCAGTCGTATGCTATTACATAGCAGGTGACACAGCAGCAACAATAATCTCAGAGCAATGAGCGCGGAATAAAATTCCAACCTAGCGGCGAGTCACGAACGTTCAAAAGACTAACGTCCGATCAGGACGAATTTATCTCAGAAATCAGGGAATGAATTAAATAAAAATATCAAAGGAGTAATCGGCCAGCGAATGTTTCTATTTATTTATCGCTAATGAACGGATCTCGCCGGTGAATGAACAAAGTCGAGTGAACGCACATACTCCCGAGTAATCCAATTACATTTTTCGCCGGGAATTGAAGTTAAATGGGGCAAATCTACGCGCGCCAACTTTTTCCATTATTTTTGCGCGGCAAATTCATCCCGGCGAGTGGCATGGATTAACGCGAAAGCTCAACGAACGATCGATCACCGTCGAACAAGCTGCGGAGAACTGGACGATTTCCTAAAGTACGACTTCCAAAAATGTCGTTCACTCTGTCTCGTCGGTTCTCCCCCTCCCCCCTCCTCCCGCTCTCCATCGATTCCTTTCTCACACCTATCTGGATCCTTTCTCCAATAAACATTCGCCAACTGGCGAATCGAAACGTTTATAAAAGACCCAGCCGCGCGACGCGCAGCTGAAACACTTCAGAATTCGTATAATCTTTTTATGTCGCGACCCTTCAATCCTCCCGTGACGCGTTTCAACGAGAAATCGAGTTGAAATAAAGCGCGGGGGTGCGTTCGAATCTTTTGTCTTCCGGTGTGCCGATCGATCGTTCAAATCACGGCCATTTTGCGTTTTCTTTTTCTTTTCTTTTCCTCCAGCTCTTTATCTGGCTTTTTTCACCAGTCTCCAGAAAAACGGAGTTTCAAGTGGAATTGATTAATTTCTCTCCGATGCTGAGATGTTGAGACTAATTATTAAGGAAATTTATGTTAAATACGAAAGGGCAAGTATCGTTCGAACGCCTCGGCAATAGGATTTAAAAAGACTCCAAAAGTGAAGTTAATCGCTTTAACCTGCGAATTATTCATGCGTCACGCATCTAATTGTGATGTTTACTTGCTCGTTTAACTAAAGTACTAACACTCGACAACGATGGATGAGAAGAACGAAAGTTCAAATTGTTAGAACGCGTATACGAATTTCAACGTCAGTAAAAAGTTCACTTCAGAATGGATAGCAAAAAAGAAAAAAAAAATTAGTTTTGGTTGATACCACGCAATCTCAAGGTATCAGTCAAACTTCCAAATTTTCAGAACGCGTAATACTCGAATTTCAACGTTAGCAAACTAATTCGCTTTAAAATGGACGAAAAATTAGTTCAGGCCGTCGATTCTCAAGCTACCGCAAATTTCCAAATTTTCAGAACGCCTAGTGTCTAAATTTCAACGTAACGACGAAAGGGCCGCGGAAAGGGCGCGCTGCTCAATATTACGCGCACGTTATGGATTAACCGCGGCTAAATACTTGATTGCGAGAGACGAAACGCTTCCTTCCTACGGGCGCGAAACGGCGCGGATAAGCAAGGAAGCTCATTTGCGGCTTTAAAAAATTCACCGGCTCCTCTCGCGGTGGCCGGTATATTTCGGCGTGATCTAATTTTCTTCGCGGGGAGCTAAAAAGGGATTTACGAGCGCGAGCAGAATTTATGAATCAGGAGACGCTGGCGTTGCCGCCTCGATGAGGATGCCAGACCGGATTAGTCATTTAATATTGCACGCCGTGCCGCGGGCTTCGAATTCCTTTCTAACGCGGATCATCGAGCTCGTGCCTCGCACACGGAGATTATGCTCATACGTGCATCGACAGAGATACGGGCTAAGCGTGCTTTTTCGACGAAACGTTAGTCTTGAACTTCAGCAACTACACTCCATAAATATTCGAACACGTTCAAATGAGATTGCTTAATCGTATATTCGCTTCTGATCTTATCACGGTATTAACGATCTGTCTTTGCACTTGAATTTTAAAGTACAAATCGTCGCACAAAGTACAAATTTATAGTCTTCGTAATTTTACTAAACGACTAAAGACGTTTGAATAGTAATCAAGGTCTGCTTGAACAGAAATATCTTGACATAGAAATTGTCGTCTTAGATGCAAGAAGAAACTTGTTCAGCAACAATTTATTATGGAAATGATTCAATCAACAAGTCTGGAAAGGGAAGGAGATATATTTTAATTTGAATATTTTAATCGTTGCTCCCAGAAGAATATCTACGTACTGATAAATAAATACAATAGATGACAATATGTATTGGGATTTTAAAACGATAAAAACGTGTGCTTCTAATTATATTTCAAAAATTTCTATGAATTTCTATGAAGCGCGAAATGTGGGAATTGAAATGAAAATTGGAGGCAGTTTTATTTAAAGATTAAGGTTGAAAAGAATTATACAATAACAATTGGAATTGAAGTTGCCTGTTCGAAATATTTGGAAATGATTATTTGAGCATTATCATTGCTGCTAAAATTAATATGTCATTTCTATTTTTTTACTTCGAATAACTAATTATAGGAGAATCTCATTTATGTAAACAAGTCAGAGGATGAAACAGTACTATTTCGATAACAGAGGTCTATTAGCTACCTCATTCAGTTTCTTTTTATTAGCTCGTATAATAAGAGCTGATGCTCATAAAATTGAAGCTGCACAATTGTTTCTGAATCGCGCACGATGTTCTGCTTCTGACAGGTGAAATTTATTCTCAATGCAATTATAACACAACGTTCAAGAGTGATTCAATAATTAACCGCAATGTAAGCGATACTTCATTTTTTTTTTTTTTTTTTTAAATACTGATCATAACTTTAAACGCTTGACCAATCTTCGTTTATCGTGACTGTATATAGGTTTCAACCAATTACATTAGTTACTTTGGTTTATCATGGCAGCAGCAATAGCTGTCTGGTACACTTTACGTTTACATGAAAGAAAAACAGCGTACTGGTTCTGTCAGTTCTTTCAATTTGAGAGAGAACAGTAAAACTCCATTTATATAAAATTGTTGTGGGACAAATAATTATTTATTTGTTTAAAATATAAACTATAATATAAAATATATAGTCAGCTACATTTATCATATCGAAAATATAAACTTCATTTAAATCTAATAAGAATTTATTGATTTTCTTTGAAATTCGCTAATTAATAATTTTTCGTTTGTACAGCAGAATTTCAGGTTTCCCAGCATCAAGTTGAGCATGACTTTCTGATCAAAGTACGTGTGACGAAGAGAATAATAAATTTTCTAATAATTTCACATGTACTAGAATCTCCCTTGTTTGAACCATTACTTTTCGAATATATTATCTCAATATTATCAATATTATATTACTTTTGAATATCTTAATATTCAAAATAAGGGGAGTTTGTTCGTAATCAAAAAATCATCTGCCGTTATTACGAATATTTAGATCATGATAATTTACGAATATTAAAACACTCGAAAAATAGATTCAGATAAGGGAGGTTTCAATATACACAGCGAATAACTAATAAATCATCCTCGTACACGAATAGTGGAAAAATACGTTAAGTCATACGTGTGTTTTGAATTTTATATGAAAGCAATTTTAAAATCCAATACTATGTGAATCAAACACGTATTTCTAGAACTGCCTTTTTATTAAATTTAGCTATAGAGGATAAGGGAAGGATTTTCTATGTATTTAATAATTTCGAAATATTGAATTTTGGGCATTGAGTATATCAGTTTTTTCATAAAATTTTATGAATCTGCCATTCATTGCTAAAAGGCTTAATATCATTGAACCAAATAGACTCTTTTCAATAATGTTATATTAAGGTTATATTAAAATCGTTTTAAAAATAAATATTCGTGTAATTGAAATTAATACACTCCTCTGTAATTGGAATAACAATGTCTGAACACAGAGATGGACAAAAATATTCTCACATTCGACGAAAAATCGATATTCCAAACTGCTGTAATTTTGTAAGAAAAAAAAAAAAAAAAAAAAAAGAATTTTTGCCAAGTTCAGAGTTCGATAAAAGAGTTATAGAGTTATGGAGCGTATTTGAGGTTTGTTTGAATTTGGAGTTTTAAGGAATAAAATCCTGACTTTCTCGCGCTGTCGCATCTTTGAAAAGAGAACCGGAGGATTGCCAAAGTGGAGATTTTACGCTTTCAAGTAACACCAAGTGAAATGTTATACGATTCTTTTTATTGCAGTTATTATATCAAAGAACTTTCTCATCGTTGTCAATTCATTTATTCTCTTCACTGTAGGGATTAACCTGTTTATATATCTATGACTCTCTCATAATTGCAAGATTATTTTTCACGTTTCGCGGACATACGTACACACATATTATCCTCTTGATGTCTAATTTCGTTCGACAGATTAAAAAAAAAAAAAAGAAAAAGAAAACTCATTCGACGAAGCGGAAATTCGCGAGGGAAGGGGAGGGAGGGATTTTCTTTCTCTTCCGAGAATTTACACGAAGGAAGCATGCAGGAAATCCATTAAAAGGGCCGTTGAATGGGATCGTTGGATTTCTAGCCGAAAAAGCTGTCTAGACCGGGCTCGCCTTTGCTCTGTTAATAAACAAGCCAAATCCGTTCGGTCGAAACGAAGTTTCCCAGGGAATCCGCGCAGTTTTATATTTCACGGTGGAGCGAGCGCGTAGGAAACCGGCAGCTGCACGATCGAAATCAAAAGGTAGCCCCCCCCCCTTCCCCTGTCGACCTACTGTTCCCCGCTAGAATGTGTCCACAGATTTGCCAGGCCGCGCCACGGTCCGCTACATACGCCACGTCCACGGAGATTTTTTGATATCGAAATTGACACCGGCTCGGAGTTTTCACGCTATCGGGTTACCGGATTTCTGCTATCGCGTTCCGACTGATTGAAATGGACTTCCGCGATTTCCAGGAATTGAATCGCGGTTCTCGGCAAGCCCCTTTGACGGGCCAGACTCGAACCGCGATCGCACACGTGAACCCTCGCGTTCCCGGGCAAACGTGAAACTAAAATAGGAACTTCCGTAATCGTCGAATTAAAAAGATCGACGACGGCAAAGTAATTCAAACTTTCAAAGTAATTTCAACTTTTGCCAGCAAAGCAAGTACAAACGTCTGTTAGCGAGAGCGAAAGGATACATTTAGAAAGAAATATTTACGCGTCACGAATTTTGAGAAAGAGAACGATATTCGTCGTTTGAAGATTTCCCATCGGTTGCACACATTGCGACGAAGTGCGAAAGAGCAACTAACATTGAATTTAATTTTGTTCTCGATATCCTCCACGCTGGATTTTTCACGAATATATTTACATGAAACATTCTGACATTTCATTGACACTGTAGTGAGAATCGAGTATTGCAATTGGATCGGTCAATTTTGAGACAAATTTAAGAATCTATATAGAAAGTATACAATATCTAATGCAAATATCAACGAACAATGGGAATGTCTTTAACACTAATCGCTACATTCATAAAATAATTATTCACGTTGTATATTGTTGTATATTCAAATATATATCTGCAACATCTTATAACTTCTATATATTCAAATTGATGTCAAGCTTCACTAGTATGATCGTAATAGTCATCTCTCGTGCGGCGTGAATGAAATTTTAAAATGTCTGAATGTAACACGACTGAAATTTTAAAGTATTTTTCACACAACACAAGCCACTGCAACATATCTAGATAATTTCTTCTAGAGTTCTCGGATTACGTCAAGATCCACCTCCATGATATCATGTTCGTCGACGCGAATTTTACACGTGCAATACAAAATGATACAAGACTAGACATTCTTCTACCAATTGATACGTTTTATATAAATAAGCGACAAGTAGCGTAACGAGAAGGTAAAGCAACAAGCTAGAAAAAACTGTGTCGTAAAATTCAATGACCCCTGAAACGGTCGATCCAGGTCAATCAACTGCGATTTTTTCCACGCGGGCGAAAGACGCAAAAGAAGGAAATTGTAGTTAAAAAAGAAATATTAAATCACTTTCAAGGGAATAGTGGAATGCGCAAAGAGAAGCGAACGAATATGAATAGGGAGATCGCGGATCACGAAGAGACAAAAAATACTCGTAGAACGTGGAGTCAGAGGAACGGAAGGAATGGTCTATGGAGTCTTGTTCGTTTTTCATTTTCTTTTTTTTTCTCTCTCTCTCTTTTCCCTTTTCTTCCCCTCCCACGTCCGATCGATATCGGTCAAGTCGTTATTGACGCAGTATGCAATGCACCGGCACGAATCAGCCTAAGGGAAAAGGAAATCGCGTTCGTTGCAGCCTCGCCCACCTTTTCTGACGTGTATGCGGAACTTTAATGGATTAGCTGCATCCAGATCGTGCGGCCGACGGATGCGTTTACGTAAGGACCAACCCCTGGCCGATCAATGGCAAACGTTTTTAGAAATCAGTCACGAGAATTTCCCTCTCCCCCCGTTATTTTTTTCCCCTCTTTCCCTCACGTTCCCTGGAAATGCACGGCTGAAATCCACGCCGAGATAACACGGCGTGTATTGTATATTCGATGAGAACGGGAGAAGTTTTAACATCCTCGATGAAACACTTCACGAACGGTTTGCTAATTGACGTAATGGAACTTCCGGGTACGCGTTCGAATTCGCTGCGCTGTTTGTTACGCCAAGTCTGAGTATCGCTCGCGAATTCCGACAGAACGGTGAAAATTCTGCAGCTCGATTTCAATCGAAATGTTGACAACCAAGATAGAGAGAAGATTAATTCGCACGATCTGTGTAAACTATTAACGTATCACCAGTTAACGTACAGTGAACAATCGTGGGTCAAACACGAAGAATTTATACTTCAATAAAGTTATTTGCACTATTTGTGCATACGTGTATATTTCGAGTGTTTGTATTTTATAGACGTGACTTGTTCGAATGTTGAATATCGTCTGTGTAGGAATCTTGGTTTGAGACCCCAATTTGTAGGAATCCCGGCTTGAGACCCAAATTTGTAAGAATTTTGTCAAAGGTTTAGTTGTTTATTTAAAAGTAAATAAAGAAAATTTGTTTAATGGTGATTATAAATTGACGTTTTATACTATTTTCTTAACTCACTCTCTTCTCTCTCTATCGCAACTCTCAACTCACTGTCTTCTCTTCGACTTCTCGAAACTCATTCTGTTCTCTCTGGCTTCTCGACACTCACTGCCCTTTTTCCTCATCTGCACAAAAATTCATCATTTATACACACATCCACACAAACGCATCCATACCCTTAATATCTTAAATGCTAGGTGTTTAAAAAACAAGTAACGGCAATGGAAGAGCCAACTTTCGTTCTCACGCTTCCACGTGTCCTTTTCCGTGACGAATTGATATCTCAAGCGGAGTTCTCAGAACTCCAGCTGCTTCGATCTCGAACGATTAACAAAGTCTATCTTCAAAAGGGACACTTTAAAACATTTTGTGTTTATCCATAGTTTCGTCTAGGCACTCCTTGGTAGAAACATTGTCCTCGACACTCGGAGTGTCGTACATTCACGCAGGACCACCCGAACCTTCTTGGTCTCTTGAATTCGTCGACCGAGACGAATTACAAACATCGACGCAAGGCACGTCTTCGGCAGGCCTGTGCGTGAACGCCACGTGGCGCCAGACTGTCGCCTTGAGTCCCAAGTTCGGGAGAAGGGGCGCGACCACGCGATCCTCGTTCAGTTCGATTCGAACAACCCTAATAGTCACTTCGGCAACTTGGTGTGTTCAGTGCAATCAAAGTGCAAGTGATCTGTCTTGGGAATCCACGGTCAAAACCGAGCAAATCGCACCACCTAACGCTCTGTTCAATTCAGTTTTAGGCGAGAACGTGCGTCAGCCACGGAAGAGGAATTCTCTGCCGAGAATTCATTCCACCCAAGTACCACGTGTTCCAGAGATCCTCTCCAGCAAGCGAGACGATCTCACAGCGGTAGCAAGGACAAGGAACAGCGAAGTCCGTAATCGAGCCTGACCGCTCTTACGTAACCCATTGGTGAAGTCCGTATTCGAGCCTTGCCGCTCATACGGGACTTCTGAGTAAAGTCCGTAATCGAGCCTGACCGCTCTTACGTAACCCATTGGTGAAGTCCGTATTCGAGCCTTGCCGCTCATACGGGGCTGCTGAGTAAAGTCCGTAATCGAGCCTGACCGCTCTTACGTAACCCATTGGTGAAGTCCGTATTCGAGCCTTGCCGCTCATACGGGGCTGCTGAGTAAAGTCCGTAATCGAGCCTTGTCGCTCTTACGACGCATCTTAGCGAAGCCAAGATTCGAGCCTTGCTGCTCCTACAGGAACCATAACGGTTCACTGCGAGTATCTTTCCTTACAGCGATTGTTCCTGTGTACGCTGTGTGAGCCGCTGTCTTCCCGTCGACGTCATCCGCTGCGTACGCTGTGTAAGCTGCTGTCTTCCCGTCGACGTCATTAGCTGTGTGAGCTGTGTGAGCCGCTGTCTTCCCGTCGACGTCATTAGCTGTGTGACCTGTGTAAGCTGCTGTCTTCCCGTCGACGTCATTAGCTGTGTGAGCTGTGTGAGCCGCTGTCTTCCCGTCGACGTCATCTGCTGTGTGAGCTGTGTGGGCCGCTGTCCTCCCGTCAACGTTACCCGCTGTGTGAGCTGTGTGAGCCGCTGTCCTCCCGACGCCGACACCAGCAGCGGAATCTGTGTGAGCTTCGTCGTTTCCGCAGCGACGAAATAAGCAACGTGAAGAGTGTGAGCTGTCAACCCCGGCCGACGACGAGGACCGTCATCAATCCCTCCAGCCTTCGCTATCAAGTGGCGCTCAAAGTATTGACGGCCTAGATCGACGAGCATCATCGCGAATACTTTAGTCTAGCAGCGCGTGGTCAAGAAATATACTCATTTTATCATCAATTCGTTTGTGTCGATCCCTCTGTCGCTTCACGTCTATACATTTTAAACACTAGGCCTGGAGCCATAAACAATCCTAGGTCCCAGGCTTAACTTTCTCTATAGTACGCCATTTGGGACATCTAACTGCAATTGTTGGGCACTGGAGAAAGTTCTGAGCCCTTTCCCAGAATAATTGTTTAATCAGCAGATGATACTTGCACTAATGTGAGCTGTTTGATATTTTCGAAACTACGTCTCAAAGTGAAAGCTCATATCGTTACAATTATTTTTTAATTACTCTTCGAGGTTGTAACGTATGTCTCCGACTATTGAGCGCGAGGGAAACAACAAAATTCTTTAAAAAAACGCTGTATTTGTTATTTCACTAATATTTTAACTAATATTTTAATATCTGCTGGTGAAGGAACACTCCGTTTTTAAGAGACATAAAAGATTCCCACAGATCAAGTGTCAAGATACCAACACAAACATAGCGAACAAAAATCCCATACAGCTCTTCCGCGTGAATTAAAATTAACAGAGAAAGAAATAAACCAGCCATAATTTCTGTGAAAAAACAGAAATTACGAAGCATCGTTGGAGTCGATCGATCGTTCGTTAAGTGTTGTTAAAACCACGTTCATCAAATGGATTCGGTACGCGAGCTCACCTTTCGCGGCATTAAAGTCCGAGAAATAATTTGTCAGTCGCAACTGGCGTGCACTTCGATTGCAGAGGGACTCGGAAGGAGGTCGCAGTCTCCCTGACGAGACAATGATCATTGAGAATTCAACGTCAGCCGGTAGATCGCGGACCGTTTAAAAGACCACCGCGAATCTCGCGGCCGGATTCATTTTAATGTAAACGAGGCGAAGAAGCTCGATCGCGATTGGAGTTCTCGTCGCGGCGCGAACACGCCGGAAGTACTCCGTAAATTGAAATCGAGTTCGATGTAAATGATGTCTCGTGCCGGCCGCGCGGCAAGAAAAGATCCGCCGATGAAAGTTCGAGTTCGAGAATTCATTACTCGCCGATGAAATATTTGTTCGTGTTAATGGAAAGCGAGCAACGGCACGAGAAATTTGTTTCGCGAGAGCCAATCCCCGGAATAGAAGCGCTTCCATCTCTCAATAACAGAAATTCAACTTCTCGATCACGGGGCGACCGTATTCGGCGAGTGAGCATCGCTCATACGAAAAATTAACAGCCATCGCGCTCTCGCTACCTCTTCACACGCGTTCAAATTTACGTTGCAGTTTCGTGAATAAACCAGCAGATCTCTCACGAAAAAGCGTCCTCCTTCTCTGTAATCTGCGCGGTACATTTCCTCTATTCGATTTACATTCAAGTTCGAGGTATCTCTTGTCACTCGAGGTCTACAATTAAATTTCTTCTTGTAATTATATCGTTTAAATGTTCTTTCAACACTCGTACGAACAACAGATTTCTATGAATTTTTGTTAAACAAAACGTTCTCACATCGACCAAGAAACTCAGTATCACCGACTTTCTAATAATTGCATCATGTCGTTGAGAAACGAGTGAAAATGAATAGTGTGTAAAAGAGCTGTTCGTATCATGCCCGATGTCTGCCAACGTTTGACCCAGGCCTAGATTGCGAAACTAATGATCCTGAAATACGAAACGGCGAGAGCCGCGAGTCTCTTCGAATCCAACGCGCCGTTCGTTCGAACCGCACGCGAGGCGATGAGTAATTCAAAGTCTTGGACGTTGGCACGAGCCTCGAGACAATGGCGCCCCCCCCCCCCCGAGATTTTATACGTTCCTGCCACTTTTTGGAAAAAAAAAAAGGGAACCGGCTAAGCTCAAAGGGACAATGTTTAATCCAACGCTCCAGCTACCGTCGAGTCGTTTGATGAAGTCTAATTTTTATTTCGGGTCGAGTGACGTCGGGGCCGCTCCGCTTCCATTGTTCCTTGGCTTCTAGCCCTCCTCCGCTTCGTTCCCTTTTCTCCTCGAGAAAACTTGCTCGCCTTGGTTCCCTTTTCTCTCCGACCTTTTTCGCGCGATAGCGGTTTTTCACGCGAGAAATATCTTCGCGGCTAACCACGTCAACGCGTTCGTCGCACTCTCCGAAAAATCGGCCGCACCCACGCCGCGTCGGTGAATTACGCGACTCTTCTACTGGCGACTCGATCCTGCGCCTTTTTTTTCTTGTCGGCGAAACGAGGGGACAGGGGGGCAAGTTTCCGTTCGATTCGAGAAAATTGAAGATTTCATAACTGGAACACTCTGACTCTGACTGAGACAGACAGTTAATTTTTTAACGGTAGTCCGTTTCCTCGTGCAAGTCTCTTACACGGTTGGGTGGAAAAGCTTATATAAAGTTGTCAAGGTATAAATAGTTTGTACAATTAATAATAGAGTTCAAACCGAGTTCAATAAACAGATACTACAAAGTAGCTGTCGTAAGAACGATTTCTACATTACTTCCTTCGGACGAAACAAGTAGAACAAGTCTGTCATAAGTCAAACGTCTGACGGTAGTACGCGGAATGTCTTTATAAAGCTGATTCGATTCAATGAAAAAACAATGGAAAAATGTTGTTCAATGATAAATTATGCATTGTATATTACATTTATCATAATACATCTGTGACACTTGAAACAAGAAGAAATTTATAAATTTTAAAACTTTAAAATTTTTTGATCTGAATTACATAGAAACAAAGCTGAGAAAAAGTTAATGAATGTTTTGAAATATTCAACGCGTGCTACAAAGCCCGTTTCAATATTTTCTCCTTTCTCGATAGCAAGCGAAATATACGATGATTGCACGAAACCTTACTCAGTGAATTACGTTTTACGTGTTGCGATATATCTGTGATGTTTAAAGCAAGGGCCGCGAGAAAGGAGGATGTTCCGTAAGCGAGCAAAGTTCGAAAATTTATCAAATACACTTACACCGAGTTCATTAAACACGTTCAGAACCTGTTCTCTCGGAAACGAGGTCTTACACTTTAAAATTTTATTCCGCACTCTGCACCTGTCTTCGCGTATACGTAGAATCGATAACTCACTGCAGTATTGTAATTCCTTGCTTTCCAACGATAAATCGCGAGAAACGAAAAAAAAAAAGAACATATTTGACGATTGCAGTGAAAGGTGCAGAATTCGAGGGACAAGTGCAATGACAGAGAAAGAGAGAGAAATTTCAGCGTTCACAGTTTAGAGGGCAGAGCGTACAAAAACGTTGAAACAACACGTTCAAACATTAGCCACGTCAATAATAGAACGCGGGTGCGGGTGTGTACAGGCGATTATCCCAAAGTCGGAGCGCGGTCTCGCCAAAAGGCGAGAAGGCAGGTCGAACGACAACGCTCGAAAACAACAGTTAATGAACCGTGAAGCTCGACGATTACGCAAAGACGTGGGAAGCGGGCCTGGCCCACGGAAAGTCGGGTCGGAATTAATGGCGGGCGCAGGATAGAGCATTCCTTATGCTCTCCCCCCGACTGACAACAACCCCGGTAACAGCCTTCCTGTACCTCGTCCTTCGCCAGCTCCAAGGAATTATCGCCGGCCGTTGTTGCAGCCGCCTACCACCCACGCACGCGTGGCACACGGACGGTTCGGCTCTGTCCGTCTGTCTCCTTGGCTCGCTTTTGCCTGTGTGCGCGCACGTCCGCTTGGCTGCAACTGAAGCTGTGCTTGCGGCCAGACGTTCGTTCGTGTGCCCATTACAGGCCCGCGTCGAAGCCTCGCGGCACTATGCGACCGTATATTTAGAGCGGCGTCAGTACTTTGTCCGAGGGAATGAATGGCCGTGCCGTTGGCTGGATGGCGGGCCCGGTGTGGGTTGGTGCGCTTGGTATCAGTGGCAATAAAGGACAGACAGGGAGTGTCGTGGATGCGTACACTCTGGCCGCGAATAACTGGCCATCCCGGCCAGGAGGGATTAATATTCATTTCGACGAAATGCGAGCACCCGATGACGTGCTTTGATGCATGCTTCGACGTGTAAGGCTACCTCCGATCGTTCTGGCTTTACACGACCGACACCCACTCCGCCGCTGGTCGCTCGAAGCTCGCAGGCTACACGTCGCAGAGGATTGTCCCCGACAGACGGCAATTAAAAAGCACATCGGAATATTCTACTACGCAGAGAGGAGACACGAGATGACACACACACACACACACACACACACACACACACACACACACACACACATATAGCAGAGAGTACTTGTCATTCGGGTCTATCAAGAATAAATTAGATCCGCGTCTTTCTATAAATTAACGCTGTCAGCGTTCTTCCGAGCGTTTAATACGGAGACTGAAAAGGTGTATGCGTTTTGTGGTAATTGCGTGCGCGTGAGAGAGTAGCTTGTACACGGGAATGAATGCAGCGTGTTTTGGCATGTTGCAGGATCTTTGTAAAGCACAACGAATCGGCTATTCACGACGATTACTAGTAAATATGAGTTAACACGTGCGTGTATGTGACGTGCGGAAATGCATAGAAAACGCGCAAACATCAGCGACGCGTACAAAAGCGAGTGACAGTGCACCTGTGCGACAAGAAGAGATTTCAACGTGAAACATCAAGTCAGTGCGAAATGTAAAAAACAGTATAACTTTTAATTCAATATTAACCGCCATCGTTCGCTAAAGTTCCGATATCGTAAAGTGGAGGCTTCGAGGCTTGATGGCCTGTGTACTGGATACATTAAAAACAGAGAACCGATTTCCAGAGGCGCGTGTCAAGATCCCGTGACTTGGTCCATAAATCCCGGGGCTCCGTCCATAAATTCGCGCATCAAAGATTGACGCGTAAAAATGAGGGAAACGAGAAGCCGCCGGGTCGTCGATGAGGCTACCGCAACGGCATTTGTACGCGTCCCGACCCGCGTTGTCGAATCATCGCTAATGCATCACGTATCAAACGCCGTTTCTCTCATTTCGTGCCGTTTATCGACAGGGTCATCCAGCCGTTTTCTGTGACCGAAAATCGGTAATTCGCTGTGTTCAAAGCGCGCGAGGCTCGAGCCCCCGAGCGCCGTGAGAAAAGAATACTTGGAACAATAACAGGGCTGACGTTGAATAATGAAGGTAATATTCTGTCGGGCTGTTTCGAGCACTCGTCTGGAGACGCGTGTAGACCGGTTTCACGCTGTTTCGCGATAATAATTCGGAACAATGCTTTTATTTCACCTCTTCGCTCGTTCTCGTTCTTTTTTCCTTTCTCTCGGCGCGCACCCTCGGCGCTTCGTCTCCCTTTCACCCCCGTTCTTTTTAATTCCTTTTCACTTTCCGCCATTGCTATTCTTTCTCTTTTTGTGCACCCTCCTCCACTCCCATCACAAAACTCTCTCCCTCTCTCTCCTCTTTTTTTCTCCGTTCTCTTTTCTTTTCTTCCTTTTTTTCCCACGCTTCACCCCTCTGCCCTGCTTTCTCTGCCGACAAAGCGTCGAGACGCGTAACAACCCCCCTACCAACTCTGCACCACTCTCCGGCGTGCCGTGAATATTGTTTCACGTCAAGCAGCCGGCTGAAGGTATTAATTTACACCGTTCAACGCAAGACGAAAGAGATTTCTTTAATTTCGCGACGAGGCATTCCCCCCTCCCCTCCCCCCTCCCATCGAACGAGGAAAGGGGGCTGGCTTTTCGTTGGAACGCTGCGTATCGATTGTTGCGATGTCAAAGAGCAACAAACAGGATCACGAATAAAAAGAGAAAGAGGAAGAAGAGATCGGGATACTGGATTCAGAGAGAAAACGAAACGGCGGGTTTGCTAGGCGCGCGAACATTCTCCTCGAATTTTCCGGTGTGTTTTTCGCTAAGCCACGACTGGCCCCTGCAGTTTATGATCGCAATTTGCATGCAAACTGCGTGTTTTATTCCAGCGTCTCGCGAAACCGGTATTGACTCGAGCGACCCTGTTCTCATTTCTCCATTCTTCGCGCTGTATCACTTCCGACTGTAACTTCTAAACAAACCGGCGAAACACGAACGGCACGAAGGTTACGCGACGTTCTAACTCTTTGATCACCACGAGCGAAACGAATTACCCTCTCGAGTTGAAACGGAACGAGCCTTCAAATGAAAACGTCAATGCGAAACGAGACGATTGATATACACGTGGCCAGTGACGACGAATGGCGGGTAACGCGAGCCATTTTGAATTCAGACGAATGTCACTCGGGAAGGGGGAGGGGAAGAATGTCCCACGATCCCGGAGAGCACGGACCGTACTAACGCTAATTAAACCGAATGACGGAAAGCCGGTTTGGCTGGCCGCGTGATTTCCAGCTTATTGTTAATTTACAACCGGCGGAAAAGTTCGTGGCTGAATTCTGGAAGCGGCAGCCCGTCGTTAATTGAATTCTCAGCGTTTCGTTATTTTCCGTGTCGTCCGCGAATTAGGTCGTCCAGCCGGAGTCACGACGTCCGCTTACGGTCAGTAAACTTTCCACGGGCTCTCCCCTTCTTGTGTATACGCGCGCCCCGTGCTCGACTCAGCTCGTGCATCGCTGCCTTTGAACGACGCTTCAAAATTCATTTAGTTTCAGTTACCCCATAGTGGCTTGCGGCACGGTTTGTTCTTCGCGTGGCCGCCACTCGACCGAGGTAACAGTAATTACAGGCTCTTGTTCCCCACTGCTGTAAGCACATTCCGGCAACGAGTCGATGACCACTGGGTATTTCACGGCCGTGCGCCGCTCGTTTTTCCTTTCCCTTCTTTGCGCAATCACTATGGCTCAAAGGCGCGTGTTCGGTTTGTCGATAATTTGTCGACGCACGTAGAAGGATGTACGCAGCAAGTAAAAATGTACACGTTGCCTGCTATTGTTCGTTTCGATTGTCACCAGTTGTTTTCACGTGTTTGTTTCATTACTCGTACACAACTCGAAAAGAAACATTCAGACGACCAATGTGAATATTTTAAGATGTGTAAAGTAACATGCCGTCGCTAGAATGACACGTGGGAATACGTGAAGGATCCTTCTCCGTAAGTATCGTAGTTCTTCAGTTACAGTTACGCGAATAATTGATACGTTTGCAATGCAAATCTGCCTAATTTGTTTGAACAACGTTCGAAAAAATCAATATGACATTATTACACGACGTTAACCTCAATGCTGCTGACAGATCTTCGCTGCACTATACCTCTTTCTAACAAGATATTCGAAAAGATGTCAGTTCATTCCGTTTAACCGTATTTACACAATTTTCGATAGTAGATGCGACGGATGCTTTTGTTGTCTATGGAGCTAATGAGAACAGAACTGTTACCTTTTTAGCTCTCAACAGTAGTTGTTCCTTAATACGTGCGTTTTCAACTACTTTGTTAGAAAGGAGCGCATTTCCAAAGGTATTCCAATGGCGAACGGTGTGTGCACGACTCGGGATTAACCATCCTTCTAGGTCACAGTCGATCGATTTCAGATCGCACCATCGGCGTAATGCGTCTCGCACGTACGTTTGCCCAATGTGTCACAGTCACGTTCCACGCGCACCATTCTGTGGTAATACACGTCGCAATCATTGCGTACGTACGACGCGTGAATTTCGATGTTTCCTGCACATTCACTTGGAACATGATAATCGAAATTTTACCCACTTCTCCTGACCGCTTCTTAATCGAATTCTCTTTTCTATCCGCGAATCTATCTCTCACCCCCCTCCCCACCCAAGTTTTGTAAAATAGTTACCATTGATACGTACTGGTACACATCATGCATCCTCTTAAAGTAAAGTGTTTCAAACTATACAGGAGTAAAGAACGTACTCTGATTTCCCAATCACTTCTCCATCAATCTATAGATGACAGATTTCGATCAGTGAGTGTCCCATCTCCGAGATGATAATGAATGTAACTAATAATTATTACTTTTATCAGTCATAGAAGTAGAGCACATACACACACACACACACACACACACACACACACACACACACATATATTTTTTTTCTTTTTAATCGAAATGGTCTCATCCTGCAACGTGTCCACCGAAACGAATACAGATTGACGGAGGAGTGATCAAGAAATACGAGTGCTCTGCACCATCTGGAGTCTATAAAATCTAACAAGACTCTCTCTTTTTAATTGACGTCCAATTTAGATTCCAATGGGTAGCAGACTATCAGAAAGACCACGGGACATTGCTGAAATTGGAAGAGGGGCCACGTTGGCAGGGCAGTATATCGCCAAAGTCCGCAACTTGATGTCTCTGCCGCGCACGGTCGGCTCCTGCTACATAATCGTGCATAATAATTATGATGTCATCAATTAGCGCGCCGCCAGTGACATTAATGCTCGCTCGGTACGACCGCGACAGATCCTCGTGGCGTTGCATTAACAGAGAGGCAATTCCGCCGAGCATTCCGGTACGGTCGTTGAAATCGAAGCTTCACTGATTCTCGATCGTTCTCGAAATCGCCGGCAGTATTTACGAAAACCGCTTCGTTCATTACCCGGGGGGGAGTAAAATCGAAATCTCTCCCCGTCGCTGCTCTTGTTCTCCTACAATTCTCTCGGCCAACCTCTCATTGTCCCTCGCTGCGAACGTCGTCCGCGACCAGAACACGCTTGGTCTCCTGCGCTCCGTAGCCATTTCACCGCGGCCAGGGATTTCATTTGACCGCTTAGCAGCCGTGAAATCGTATTAATTATCCCGACGAGTTCTGGACGCTCGTCGTTTTTAATTATGTTAACGTATGCGGTCGAGACTTTAGATGGAATCCGCTTGGTCCGCTGCCATTCGTTATTCCACGGTTTGGTTCGTCCATACGCCCGTCCAATCCCTACCTCTGCTCCTCTCGGCCACCCGCCACCCACGCGATACCGGTCGAAATTGAGTTCATCGGTATCGGTCCGGCGGTATTATTGTTTTAACGACAAATGATGTGACGCGTTGCGTAACACACCATCCTTCTCGTTCTATCCACCTTCCAGCCTTCCGCCCACCCCTGTATGTTGATCAATGATTTCCCAATTTTGCGCGTTGCGTTTGCGCGCAGCCTTGTTCCACGCGATGATCTTTTGTGTATTTCACGAACAATGCGTACTCGCGCGTAATAGACAGTAATTCAATAAATTTTTCTAACAGGATCACCCTCCCCCCTCCCCAGCCCACATCCACGAACCGCTTTATCGCGTTTGATTGCTTTACGTTCGGGTGTTAATATCAATAAAATTGTTTCATCGATATCGGTAGCGGGAATTTCGCTAGTTTGAAAGCCATCGACAAGGATAAATTCCTAAAAACGATGACCATTTATACAACGCATTTCCACCTGTTATATTTCGTTTGACATTACGTTCGATTAAATTTCTTTCGTTGTCGCCACTGATATCGCACGAGCACGGATACGTTTTTAATTAACCGAGTGTATATAACATTTGGAAGAAAGTTATCGAATCGCTCTTGTCCATTTTTTTTCTCATTTACTTTCACTCAGCTCCGATAACCAAGGAGCTGCCTCAACCGTGTTCTTCCCCTCAAAAGCGGTTTACGCCCTCACTTCTTACGGGGGCGAGGCAACTCCCGTGGAATACGCTCCAACAGATCCCTTCGACCTGTAATATTATCAGATTCACCGACTTAATTGGCAACCTCGACGGAGACTCGACAAGTTTGTATCGTTTGCAAGGCATCTACCACTTTTGCCAGGCACGATCCTGCGGGGACCATTCAATATTTGATGATAACGCGCGCCCGACGAGTTGCGAATGAACGTTTTCGTCGAGCAAGCAGTCGCGAAAGAGCAGAGCCACGCATAAAATACCAAGCCGTCATCTTCGGCCTCAATATATCTACCGGTAGCTGGGAAAAGAGTTTCATCCGAGGATGATTTTACATTTTATCTCGAGGATGATCTTTGACCTAAGTTGAGTACGAAGTTCGATGAATTCTCCGAAATTCGTTAAAATATCGCGTTTGGAAATTCGTTGGAAATGTATGCTGCATTGTGTGTTTCAAATGAATCCTCCCCAAAAAAGGACATCGCTATAAATTACGGGAATGTATAATACAGTGTCCAGCACGAGCGTAGAAATCGTGCCGGCAATTTGTTGTAGAAACTACGTTGACGTAGGAACAACGCGATTAATTTATTCGGCACAGACGACGCTACGCGGTCATACAGGGGAACCGAGTTGCCTTTCACGCTCCAATTCACGCGCATGCGTATCCATGTGTAATTTGCTAATACAACGTCTCGATTTCTGCCTCACTGTTCCCTAATTAATAATTCAAGATCTATTATCCGGGCGTGTATCGAAATTCACGTACCCGATCGCAGGTTGACGAATTATGCGTGTAATTACGCGCGTCCCCCTCCCCCTTTTTCGTTTCTATTTCGCAAGTTACGCTCGCGAGTGAGTAGTCTTGCTCGGTCAGTCGATGAAATTCTGCTCTGGGTTCGCAACGGCACGGAGTTATAAATGAACAGAAAAAAGATTTAGCAATAACGCCTGGTCTGACCACACACGCTCTGATTCTACTTGCTCGCCTTAATTAAATTCACCGCGACGTCGGTAAAGCTAAACGACGCGTTTATTTTTCTTCGGTTCCAAGGAAAATTTAATTAACTCGGAGTATGCGCGTTAGTTGCTTTAATTCCAGACGTTTTCATTCAGCGCGGGATCTTTTCTTTACCGAGGGAAATTTCGCGCCCCGGCGAAACGCGAGCCCGCGACGTTCGCCAGTTTCGATCGAATTTTGCTTCGTTTGCATATATTTATTTGAAGAGTTCTATACACAGTTGTGGTGTGAATTAGCGCGCGGTACAGTTGTTCAAGTTTGTCAAACAACTCGTTGTTGAGTTTCTTTCATGTATTATTCACACTGTGGACTCGCATGCTTTCCGCGCTGCTTGACGTTTATATTCCTATGTAAAAGTTCCCTTCTCGCTTTATATACGCAGCAACACACAGTTCCCGCGTCATTTCGTCCGCGATTTTAGGAATTTAAACTCACGATCGCTTCGTACATTGTTTCAATTTCAACTGTCAGAAGTCATTTTCACGACGAAACATTCTTGATACAGAATGTCCTTTGAGTTACAATGCCCCTAGATATCTCTCCTTTTTTGCAAAATAATATTTTAATGTTGTGTGACACAGTGGAAGAAGATATACATATACAAGAAAAATGACTGAAAAAATGGAACGTACCATGAAAAAGAAACGTACCACGAACGACAGATTCTTTTCTGAGATGATTCAAACATTAATACGTTTCTCATATTAAAAACAAAGGAGATGTTTGAAATAATGTATGTCTAAAAAGGAGACGACAAAATGAACGAGATATTCTTTTTAATCAAGGTTGTACGATGTTTCTTCAATGCTTCGTACATCGCAATGACAATGCAAACACAGATCGAGTTAAGAACCGCACCTCCGAGACATAATATTAATATTCCCTCATACACGATGTAACAAAGGTCCGTTTACAGTGCAAACACGGCGTTTTCCTCGCACAGTGTATCAGCGAACGAAAATGTGTCCACTTTGTAACGAAGTGTGCATTAAGTTCATCTAATTCAAGGAACACGGAGCTAGAGTGCCGGCCGGAAAAGGACAGAGCAAATGCGCCGACCGCAATATATTTAAGCTGAGGAACTCGACGATCCTGCGAACACATAGTTATCGTTATCATCATTACCTCAAACATCGTTAAAAATCTCATTGTTATACGCAGCACGATTAACGTTTACAAAACGGTAGTTTCGGTTTGTAGTTTAAACAAATTGAGGAAAATTATTTCTGCGAGAGTTAAGTATCGTTATACAATAGAAGAAAATCATTTACATTCCCGAGGAACGAAAACCTAAAAAAAAAAAAAAAAAAACTTTTAACTCAATGTCGAGAACAATGCAGTAAATAATATGACTTCGAAATATATTACACAGAATTATTACTATAGAATTATTATATGGTAACAGAATGGTAACAGAATTATTATATGTTACCATATAATTCTATAATTCATATAAGACATAAATTCTATTCTAATGGAATAATATTTAGTCGCTAGTTGCTACTTCAAATTTTAATTTCAAATTAGATAGAAAATTATTTATAAAATTCGACCAAAATTCATTATGTATCATTTCACCAATGATGCGTCAAATCGGCTGTGGTACAATTAGCATGAACCAGGGTCTGTTTTTTAAATTTACAAACGCTTTCTTGAACGTTGTCTGTGCCGGACAGTGCAGTGAACAGTTTCCAACTGTCTTGTCTCTGATCTATCTCTCTAGTTGCGGGGAACTTCCTAATTTCTTGTTGGGATCGTTCGAATCGAATCACGGCACACAAGACCGGATCTTGTTTCGATCTGAAGACAATTAATGGCCGCAAGAGCTCAGATAATTTCCACTCGACGCGTCTTAGAGTTCGCTTTAGACACTATTAAATGGTTAGAAACGGCTTGTCGCGATCTCTCGTTCGCTCCTCGAACGATTTCATCTGACTTTCGCGCTATTGAGAAACTTGGACGACATTCGTTCTCGCTCTAATTTCGAAGTATCGATGCAAAAGAGAAGAAGCGAAATGATAAAAAATGAGAGAGAAATTACCGTAGAGACGTTTACGGAGATTAGATCTAAGAACGGGTTAGAATGTGGTTAAACGACGTTGAAAAGGACCTCATTGCCGAGCAATTAATAAGATTGTACGTTCGACGTCGACTTTTCAATTACATTTTTCCTGCAACGACGTCTTAATCTCGTGTCCGAGATTCGACCGACTTAACCACTTAGCTACGTCTAAGGGATTTTAAGCTCTTGGCTGGTTCTAGCCACGGGCGAGTCTGTCGGTTAAAGAGGATGTTAAGTAGCTAGAAAGTGGCACGACAGTCGTTTACACCACCTGAGTTCAACCTCGAATTGCGAGTTCCGCGATCCCCAAGGGGTACAAGGATATGTGCGGAAATCGTTGCTCGAGGCATGCTGCGCAAACAACATTATACGCCACAGTTCCAGTAACGTTTCGCTGTGATCTTCGCCACAGGCTAGCCAGTATCACGGTTGATTATCGCCATCTAAGATTTCGAGGGAACGCCGATCCACGTTACTGGGATAATTGTTATAAACGAGGTTTCTTTAACGATCCGTATCTTCTCTCCGTTCGCCACGTAGGTTCAACGTGCAGATTCCATCAGTTTCCTGTTGCATCTCGGTGCGTTGCTGTTCCGCTTTTGTCAACAACTTCTGTGCATACACTTTCCACCTTCCCATCTTCTGTTATCAGCTGAAACACGACGCGAGTACGAAAACGAGTTCGTCTTGCCACCTTTTGTTAGAAACTGAGGCAACGAGTTCGCGCGTGAATTTAATTTTAAACGTATCGTATTCTGGATTCTTTTGTACAATTAAGCTGACGTTGTTCGTATGTAGTTAATAAAACGGTGGATATGCAGAAATATGTGAAATGTTTATAAAATGTAATACACGTCGCGATGCGTGGAACAATTCTCTACCTAAATTCCGTTCCTTTAATTACATTCAGAAAATTAATTTCGTTCGTTGATTTCGTTATACTCGTGAGTTATTTGTAGTCTAATTAGTTAGTAAAATTTTAGAAACTACAAGTTAAAAGTCGTCGATACTGATGAATTATCTTGCAACAACATGTTCAGCAATAAAATAGTTGAAGTTCTGTAAATGGATATTACAAATTAAAATTTATTTATCAAGTCGAAGCAATTGCGTTGAGTAACAAGTTTGTTCGTCTCTATCCAATGTACAAATTTAAGCATGTTGCAAAGATTATCAACTATACAATTATACAAGAATACAAATTTTGAATTTTTGAATCTTTCGGTAAAAGATACATTTATAGACATATTCGACTGGACAGATTTTGTATTTCTTTTAAGAATGAAATGAATCTATACTTCGCGCGATCTTCTTCACAAAATCACAAAATCACAAAACTGACTGACACATGCACGAATAATGTTGACTATTTCCGTAAGTAATATACTGTTTTCAAAAAAAAAAAGGAAATTTTATCCAATGTTCTTACGTCTAATAGTAATTAATATTGTATCACGTTCAACTATATTTTCTCTGTCTTTCCCTTTTTCTATATATTTTCTTGGATCTAGATACGTTAAGCAATAAATAAGTAAATAAATTAACGTGATCCTACTTAGGATCCCAATCTATCACAACTAACATTCGCTCTTTCGAACGATCGCCAGGACGCTGTACGTACATACGTGCAGTTCTACCTGAGAACACCTGGTATTGTTTCCAATAAATATCAGGGATACGTAAACCGAAAAGGGGGATAGATTCTTGAAAAGCAATATCTGGCAAGAAGCAGCCGGTATCTTTGCCTCGGTTAGAGCCTCGTACTGTATCATACCGAACATCCTCGGCACCGGGGATATTTATGTAGCTTGTTTCGGGGTGGTTGAAAATGGGTGGTAGTCAGTCGATCGCTGGCACAATGTATTGTTTTCGGATATTCTCCGGTTCATTCTCTTTTGTTTCGCGTCCCAGCGGCCGGCTATCCACTTGCGAGCTTGGATACACGATTCGAGCAAATAAAAAGGCGAATCCGAAGAGCAAGAGGAGGAAGGGGGAGAGAAACCGACCGAGCTCACCCCTCTGTTCACCGCGAACGTCACCCATCCCCCCTTGTCGCCCTGTTCCTCTCGATCCTCCGAAGCCACCGTGGCGTATTTACATTCGCCGATATCGGCTCCGCTTCCCGGATTTTAAAAGCTGTTTTAAGCTGCAGCCAAGCATCGCGATCGGCTGACTTTATCGGGGCAGCACGACGCGACGTCGCGAATTAGCCCTCGCGCTGTGTTTTTGTCCCGCGTGTGCGATGCAAACTGGCCTGCAGCGATGCACCTCGGGGCTTTCACAGGAGAACGGTCACACTCCGATTCTTCTTCTTTTTTTTTCCCCCCCGATCGAAGGGACACTCGAGACTTTTCATAGGGCGAAACGTCCTTTCGTTCGTTTTCTGGAGCCGCTTCGATGTCCTCGAGCTGCGGTTTGCAGCGTGATAAGTATTTCATGGAAAAATGACAATCGCGTATCGAATAGCTTTTACGTTGACGTTGTTTGATTCATCGATCGATCCGTGCACATTCCAATTCGGAAGTTTGGTTCTTCTTAGATGAAATTAAATGAAAAACCGAACTACGTTCTCGTCGGATGAAAATTAATTTCTACGTTCGTGATTTCATTAGACGTATAATTTTGTACGTATTATTCTGATTATTTGACTGTTTCCAAGTACAGTTACACTTTTAATATTCGAAAGTGTCAACACGCCGCGAGTAAAATATTTATCCAGGGAAGTCGTTATTACTTTTAAAATTTTAACGTACTCTAAAACTTTTAAATGGGAACGCATTCAAAGAATGAAAGTGGAAACAGAATAGCACGAATAGCACTCGCGACGAAACGGACAATAGAGAAGTTTCTACGTGGAAGATCCAGCGTCAAAATAACCGGTTATACGGGGTGAAGGGTGCAGGCAATATGGAACTTACTATGGTGAAAACTGACGAAAAGAATGCCTCCGTAAGTCATGCATGCAACGAGGCAGCAAATAAGGAGGAGACGACGCCAGTTCGTGTTTGGTTGACGTCGAATTTCCAGGGGAATTTGTGCGACAGTGTGCGTAGCTCCGAGGGCAAGCGTGGAAATAAAAGTGTTGGCGCGTCGTTGAATTTACGCGAACGAAACGGGTGGATGGCCGACGGGTTGGAGTTTTCAGCTGCGGTCGCCTCGTAAACCGGCGGATTTTCTATTTTTTTTTTTTTTTTTTTTTTTTTTTTTTTATAGTTTGTCCATTTAATTCTGTCCGTGGTCGTCTCTGTTCCGCGCGCTCTAAAAATCTGAATAATAATTTCCCACGTATTTATTGCGTCTCGTGATTGTGCAGGATATTTTTGGGCGACGGGAAACACCTTCGCGTAGAATTCGAAAGAAGAAAAATATTCCGATTTCGAAGAAATGAACGACGAGTGTAGACGCGCGTTGCATACGAAGATAAAACGAAAATTGGAAGGAAATTAATTGAAGAATTTGATACCGAGGAGAAAATGGTTGATGTGCAAGCGAAGGAGACAGAAATGCAAAATATCAAGGCTATTTGTAACTTTACAAATTCCTTAGATAAGTATAAATCGTCTGCTTCGTGCGTGTAATAACATACTGACATTTTCTTCAGCATGATATTATTAATAATCAAGAATATTTTCCTTATAACGCATTTTTAATGTATGTACCTATCTTTATAAGTATCAATATATCTTTTGTTTAGAATAATATTCACGGAAATAAATTATTCTGGAACATTTATTAAAAAAAATAGACGAAAAACCTATTAGATGCTAGTTTTGTTTAACAATATAATATTATACAACATTGCATAATAATTATTTATTATTCAAAGCTCAAATGTAATTATGACGCAGTGACAAACAAACTAATCCAACGATAATGATCAAAACGTATTATATTACTTTATGAATATCATGTTTGAATTCTATGGCTCGTTTCAAAGAGAAACACAAATAAGCTTTGAACTCTAAATTGTCTACCTAAATTATCTGCAAATAAATAGTGCATTCGGAATATGAATTTAACTATTCAATATTGTTGCAATATACTATTCATTGAATAATATCCAACGTTGATGAATAAATTATGTTACTGGAAAAATTGTTCATATTGTTCTACAAATTCTATTGAAACGCAAAGTTTTATCGTTTGTTCTCATTCGAATTCAAAACGTAGGAACGATTTTTTTTCTAAAAAGAAAAGCAGTCCATGTTTCAAACAGAACTTATTAGAACGTCCCATAACTTTTTCAATCCCTTTACAGCCTCGAGAAATAACTATGACTTGGGTTATAATTCTATTCCGCTATATTTTTTCATTCGTGCAGTTTTATCACGGCTAGTATTTTCTGAGGTTGAGATTTAGCAAGTCCTTGCCATTATACATAACCTGTGGAAATTGTATCTGGATAAACCGATCCCTAGAGGCAGTGATTGTACATCGACTTTAACCGCTTCTCGACCACAGACGAAGTATTTCATGACATAATGTGGCTCGTACGATGCCGAGAATGGGATATTTTGCGTGTTCCCATATTAGAACGAGAAGTTTAATTAAAGAAAAAACAAATCAATTCACGAAATCCCACGGAAGATATTAAGTGAAAAACATATTCATTTCGGAGACGATTTTGTTCATTTTTCTCGTATATGATATAACTCGAAGCGTGAAATAACATGTTGTAGTAACAACGCTACGAAAATAACTATGTTTCTTTACATAAATTACGTTCTTCGCGCAACAAATGTTTAATCAGACGCTATACACAAGAAAACTTGCTACAAAGTTTGCACAAGTTTTATTTCGAAAGAGATAACTCTTATCCTAACACTTAAGGGACCGGCTGTTTCTTCTCTACATTTCTCTAATTCTGGGTATTTTCGAGGAAATTAAAGAAAAATGCACACAAGGTTTTAAAGCGATGCAAGTTTACTAAATTAGCATTATTCTTAATAAAATTCTTAGAGTTTATTTATTTTCATATTTAATATTTTAATTATTTAAATCTATACGGCCAGTCTTAGGAAGTTAGCATGAAAAAACATAAATCTATGGCTCCCGTTAAGTGTTAATGAAGAAACATGCGAGATATCTTTCGTTCCTGGTATCGTATCTGAAATATTTAAAAAGTGACATCACTTGAAATTTAATATCGGTAGAAATTTAACAGATTGCATACCTAATAAAAGTCAGAAAATAAGAGACTGAAACACTAGAAATTAAATGTATAAAAAGTATTTTTTGCACTTCTTAATTTCTTTTCTTGTAATAAATGATAGTTCGATAAAACTAGTTTGATGTGGTACTGTATATAATAGTTGCGATGTACTTGTATTGTACGACTGTAAAATATTATACCGGCAATAATAAAATAGCCAAGAAATTATATATATGATCTCCTCTAATATATCACTTATTTGCTGCAATAATGAAATAACTAAGAAATTACGATTTTAATTACAATTTTGTTACAGCGTGACATCAAAATGCCAAATTATTATAATAACATTACGAGCGTGTACAGTTCCAGAATTCCACCCATAAGAAGCACAAGCAACGAGTCTCTTTTCTGTATCAATAACTAAAAAATTGCAAATTACAGCAGATGCGTGGTTTATTGGATGAACGATAAAGTCTAAAAATTGAGACAATAAATTGAGGATGGCTAGGAAAGACAACAAATGAAAGTAAATAAACGCGGCCGACTATGGATCTATGCTTGCAAGAGGGAATCAGGTTCGTTTGATTCCGTAATAACCCATAAAACTATGTCATCGATGGATCGGCGTAACGTAATTACAAGTGCACATGCGGTTTCGTTTCGAGGCCGCTAATTCCCCGCGGATAAACGGGGCCGGCGTGCCGCCATTGTACCGGCGATGATTCCGCAAAAACGAATTCGACGGATTAATTAAACGGTAATCTGTCGATGATTGACCACGATAGGCCGCTTTTACGCTGGCTTATCTTCGCGTAAGCGCCAAATGCAACCCGATTCGCGATCCCGGTACAATTGGAAGCGCAGGTCGTAAAGGAGTAAAGCTCTAGTCGAACAACGGATCGGACGCTCACTGCCACGTTCTAACGAACGTGATTTATTTCGTTTCTTTCTTTTTTAATTTTCTTAAACACGAGCGTGGCGTGACATATAAGACACAAGTGCGATTTTTCACGGCGATTCGTCGTGAAAAAGAAATGTAAAATGAATTTCTGTCATTTGGGGCTTGGTCTTCGAGAAAATTGAATTCAATGATTCTTTTCGTCTCGTATACAATTAGAGATAGCACGAGATATAGTTTCTCGAGTGTGGAGTTTTAACTGTACGAATTAATATATCAAGTATATTAAAATTAAATACATATATTATATAATATATTTAAATATAGCATAATATGTAATATATAATATATAATATATTTATAAATTAAAATTCAATTGAAGTTAACGTACGTGAATTGAAATTGAGGTCAGAGTTATTTATGTCGCCATTTCTTTTTCAGTATATATGCTCAGTATATATATATATATATATATATATATATATATATATATATATATATATATATATATATATATATATATATATATATATATATATATATATATATATATTAAAATTTAGAACAGCGATAATTCACGAGTTAATTAATTTTTTGTGACTGCCGTTTGTTATTTTCTTTGCAGTAAATCCAACAAAATAAAAGCAATATAACGATCGATATGACACGAAAACTTGATACGAAATATTAAAGACAATGAAATTCATCCACCTGACTTCTTTTTCACTATTTTTAACAAATTCATGCGTTTTGAGCAAAGCTCCAATTGTTCCTTAATGCACAACTCTCCTTTGCTTTATGAACATAAATAGATACACGCGGAGTGCAGTTAAACCTGTAATGGCGCGCAAAATGGTAAAATTGGCCCTCGGTCAACAAATAGAACAGTAACAGAGGCGAGAACTGGTGAGTTCAGAGAAAATTCCGCGAACAGATCGGCAAAGGGTGAAAGTTTCTCTTGCCGATTCTTTGGATGCAAATAAAATTGCCAGCCGGCTCTGGCAGATACGCGCCGATACTCTTGTATTCCGAGGGAACGCTCGACCGTAACTCAATCGGTAAACGGATTCGAAAGGAAACCTTAGAGAGCACAGGCACGATGCCGTATTTAGCCGGTCTTATATTACCCCTGATTAATTCGGCTCTTCGGTATTCCGATCGTTGCGCAGCCACGTTCGAACGTATCGCCTGCTCCGAATCAATAGATGTTCGCTTTATTGAATACCGCTAAGCGAACGCATAAACTCAACTTCTTCCAGAGCGTGAGCGGTTACGTAGCTAGCTACCGTGTGTACGTGGAATG